>JAQPPZ010002638.1:0-719183 GCA_028583015.1 Wollemia nobilis
GAAGTAAACCTCCCGCATGACGATATATCTGTCACATTAACTTGTGTACATATCAATGTTTGCATGTGGATGAGCTAGCTTATGGCAGCCTGGATTACAAGCAGATTAATCTTAGTACATATAACAAAGGAATTCGTGGAGCTAATTAGGTGATCCTCGATACGAGTTCGGTTGAAATCCCATCCGCATCGGCGGTATCCTAACAAATACCACTAAATGAACTCAATTGCACACACGGGGATGTGAAAAATAACTGGGTCAAAAACAAGTCCGATTCATACCTTGGTCAAAAAGTCTTGTAAGACAAAGTACAGTCATGGCTAGTGAGTTAAAACCGTCTGAGTCTCAGAAAAACTTAGCTACATTTCTAAACCAACTGCGCTACTTGTCGTCTTTGCAATACCATTAGAAAATACAAAAAAAACAAAAACAAAAAGCAATAAACATTGCCAGACACAAGTGCTCTTGCACTTAACCTCTTGGCATATCAAAACTAATGTCGGGGTCTACATTGTTGTTATCCTATTCCCTAAGAAGGCTACCATAGCCGGACCGCTCCACGGGAAGACGAATTTTCGATAATTTCATCCCCAATCGACATCACAAAAGGGTCAAAGCCCACTCAAAAACAACAAGAAAATCAAAACAACAAAAATAGCAAATATCCACAAACAACAAACAACAATAAACATTGCCAGACACAAGTGCCCTTGCACTTAAACTCTTGGCATGGAAAATCGACATCAGGGTCACAAATTGTCACTATCCTACTCCCTAAGAAGGCTACCATAGCCGGACCGCTCCACGGGAAGACGGATTTTGACAATTTAATCCCAAAATGGTGTCACAAAAAAACAACAAAACAACAAAAAAATGCAACACAAAACAAGCAATAAACATTGCCAGACACAAGTGCTCTTGCACTTAACCTCTTGGCGTAGAAAAATTGATGTCGGGGTTTGCATTGTCACTATCCTACTCCCGAAGAAGGCTACCATAGCCGGACCGCTCCACGGGAGAACGGATTGCCGACAATTCAATCACCAAATGGTGTCACAAAAAACAACAAAAACAGTACAAAATTCAATAAAAACACAACAAAAACATTGCCAGGCATAAGTGCTCATGCACTTAACCTCTAGGCAAAGAAAATCGATGTTGAAGTCCAAATTATCGCTCTCCTAGTTCCCCAAGAAGGCTATCATAGCCGGACCGCTCCACGGGAAATAGGTTTTCGACGATTTCACCTCATTATGACATCACCAAAAGGGTTAACACCCACCAAAAATAGGTCCATATGTTGGAAAAATTGCACACGCTTAACGGTAAACCCTCTAAAGGCAACCTTGCACAAGTCATCTTGGGTCAAGCGACTCGTCGCTTCTCTCACGAAGGTCATTCCCTCATCGATTCGTCGCTTGAGGGGGTAGTCACACTTAGTCACCAACCAACAATCACACACCCAATTAAGGAAAACGACATGCATTCAAAGAATCATTGACAAAGACAATCACGCTCCTGCTTGGGGTAGTAAACAAGCAACAATCAAATCAATCAAACACTTGGCATTTCGTGAATCATGAACACAAGGTTCCCCCTGAGGATAAAAACACCCTTCACTTGTTCATGATTGATCAATGTCTAAGTTCAAGATTTTGTGAATCATGAACACAAGGTTCCCCCTGAGGATAAAAACGCCCTTCACTTGTTCATGACTGATCGATGTCTGAGTTCAAGTCACACCTCACCAAAACAGGTTAATACTTGAAATCAAATTCCTTAGCTCGTCAGAAGCAAGGATTCAAGAATGCATGCCCTTTCCATACTTGGGGCATCAAAAGTTGGTTATGTTACCAAGAAACCCTAATCATTAGTGCTTTGGTTATCTATTTTTGCTCAACATCTGCATCACCCGCAGCGCTTCCCAAAAAGGGGCATCCGTAGACACCAAAACAAGCACCAACCCGATTATGTGACTGCAAACACCGATCGCTTTGACAAATACAGCCCCCAGGGGCAGCCCTCGGAGGTCAAACAGGTGGTCTTAACCACTTTCATAGCAATTTTGTGAGGTCAAGAAGCAATTTGGCACACTTGGACACTTTGCCCAGTATTCGTCTCACCCGGGGACGAATTCAAAATAGAATCCGTCCCACCCCAGACGAGTTCCGAATCCGTCCCCGGGTGGGACGAATTCTAAGCAACGGACAAAAAGGCAAATGGTGCCAAGTGGCAGCCCATAACAGTCAGTTAAGGGCTCCTACCTTGCACGCATGTGTAAGTGGACGGAGGGGCCGTTAGAGGACTGTTACAAGAAGCATTTATCAAAGTTCAAGTCAAGGGAAGACTCCCCTCCCTCATGGGAAGACAAGACTGCCACATGGCGCCCATGGCCAACACTTGGATTTTGTGCTTCCCTCCCAAAAGATACCCCTTGGGTCTATAAAAGGGGGGGACTTTTCTCACCCAAAAAATACAGGTAGAAGGAGTGTTCAAGCAACGAAGTGCTGCCGAACTGAAGACTCACTTGCATCCCCTTTTGTTCACCTTCCTACATCCATCAATCTCTTTTGCAAGGGAGGTTGTTGGGTGGCCTTTGGAAGCTCGAATCTTACTCAAATCCGACGCATGGACATCTGAACATACCAATTCGCCGACCCCCCAATCCTAAAAGGTTTTGGGCCCATCCTTGGTGGATTGGCTCCAAAATCGAGGGCCAACGGTGGGAGGCCCACTTGGGCACCCCCGCACCCCCAAGTTCTAATTCTAGTTTTTGAGCACTTTAGATTATTTTTTAGATTGCATTCTGTGTTACTAGGTCTGATTAGTCTATAATTGCAATTTTGTAGCTTTTGGTCAGAGTTAAGAGTGTTTTGTATTGCTTTGTTGTTTCGCTAACTTGCAGGTGTCAAGGTCAAATTCCCGAAGGTGGAGGCCAAATTGGGAAAATCCGACCATCTGGGTCGTCCCAAAATGGCCCCAATTACCTAACCCCCTATTTTTCAAGAGTTTTGCAGGTCTCGAGATCCGACATTGGAGCAGCAGCAGGTCGGTTTCTCCTACTCAAAAGA
The DNA here is from genome assembly GCA_028583015.1 of Wollemia nobilis. NCBI lineage: Eukaryota > Viridiplantae > Streptophyta > Pinopsida > Araucariales > Araucariaceae > Wollemia > Wollemia nobilis. The sequence goes on from JAQPPZ010002638.1 coordinate 3,072, forward strand.
ATTTGTCCCACCCAGGGACGAATTACGATCGAAGTCGTCCCGCCGGGGACGAATTCCGGTTTAAGGTGAATTGGCCAGCTGCCTCAGTGGCAGTGGCCTTCTGGTAACTTTTCTTACCTTCTGTCAGGTTTTGAAGCAATTTGGATTCACTGTTTTCACGGTTTCAGGCAAATATTTGTATGCATATTTTGTTAGTTTTAGAGAAAGAATGCTTTTCATTTGCAACAGGTGCTACTAACATCTTGATCATTTCTTTGTTCGCAGGAGAAGCAGCAGAGGCGAAGAACCCATCAACATCAGCGGCGGCATCATCTCAGCCCGCCCAGTGCAATCATGGGCACGCGGAAGGAGGAACCATTCAACGATTGTAATCAAACCCTATTTGCGCTCCTAGCCCCTGAAAAGGGAGGAGGCATTATTGTAACAGAGATCGAAAGAAATTAATGAAAGGGTTGTTTTTCTTTATCTGATTGCGTCTCTTACAACATGTCTCTTTTTCGTTTCATGTAATTCATATTTCTAGGACTTAGGCGTGCTTAACTTTGAATGCAATTGCACTTGGTGTTTCCTTTGACCGGAATCTCGTGCTTTCACTTAGAGGTCCCATATAGAGGTTCCCATGATCATTCTAGTTTAGGCTATACCCCATTGTCTTCCACCACTTCTCTTGAGCAAGCCTTTAAAAATCTTACACTCAATTATGAAGATCACCCCATCCACCCACTACCCTCAACATCTTCTCTTGAATAGGCCCTTCAAGAACTTTGCATGGAAGATTTATTAAGAATTTGAAGTCATGTCAAATGCTTCTGATGATTATAAAGAGGAGTCACAACCCATTGTCCCCATTACCCAAAAGGAAGAGTTTTACCTCCGAATTTTCCCCATCCATCATCCCATATTCTGCTTGCTTCTTCCACAAGAACAAGATGATCCACCTGGTAATATGCCTTGAGCCACCCATATAAGCCAAGAATTGTAATATATGTACATAAATCAAAACAAAACAAAAATCAAAATCAACAAAAAAAATCAAAATCAACAAAAAAAAATGTTGCTTTGATGTTTTCACGTTCACTATTATAGGGATACCATGCATTGACATCGGCTCTAATTCAATTGTTCCATATATCCATTCAGCCAAACCATCTTTCCTTCCACTAAGTCAATATGAGCTCTTTTAACTTATTCACCCCACTTCGTAATCCATACGATTTGGGAAAGCCAATTCCCATTGATGTAAGCCCTATTGATTTGGACCAAATTTTATCCTCACCCTCCTCTTCGAATTTCACCCTATCCAAGGAATTGCTAAGGGCTTCGACCTACTACATTCCTCCTTCACCGCCACCTTTACCTCCATCACTTTCTACCAGCATTCTCGAGGTTTTTCAGGCATAGTTAGACAACAGTAAGCAATAATAATTGATGACAGCCTAGACTATCCTTACTGGCTCCCAGGCCTAGTACCCATTCACATGCTTAATGAATAAACACACATTTGTATTGATTTTTGACACCGGTCTTAGCTCTTCCTTGTCTGGGGGTACTTGGCTAGGAATTTCATTGTTAATAATGACTATATATGTATATATACATGTCTAAAAAAAAATCAAAAACAACAAAAACAAATTGCATGCTTTCACATAGGCATTACCACATTGCATGTTCATTTACATCTAGGCATTTTTCATTTTTATGTTCATTCGCATACTCTACATTATACATATTCCATTGCATTGTACAATTTACACTTGCATATCAACACTCCATTGCATTAGGCATATACATTTGCATTCATTCAATCCCATGTCCAATGATCTGGCATAGTAATGATGATATGATCATACAACAAAACATTAAGTTTTAATGATTGGGGGTACCTAGTTTAGAAAATTCATGCAACTTTGACAAATAGTCATATGTCAATCACATCACATATCACAATAGCCTAAGTTTTCAGTCACTTAGACATTACTAGTGTAACAAACAACCTCCAATTGGATATCTGATTTTCTTTAGGACCAAAAACACAATTTACACACTAAGAAGATCTTGAGTATTACCAATTGATCCTGAATGCAATGTTGAACCAATCACATTCCACCACATATTAAAAACATTATGAGCCAAGGAGGGTTAGTACCATACTTTGGTAGTACCTTGAGGTGAAAAGGAGATATCCCTCGCTTGTCCCATTACACAACATAGTCTAAAAATAGTGGTTTTCACCACTACCACAATTACTCTTCAAACATAAACATAAAAACATAGAGTAGTAAGGATAGGGTCAAAATTCTCATCATACTTCGATTGATAATCCAATTCCCGAAAGCTCTATAACAAATTAACAAATAGAATCCCAAACACCCTTGATCCCTAAAGTTGTAATGATCATACTACATGTCCCTGACAAGGATGGGTAGTCATCCCCAAGGTCTAAAAGATCAAATTCCATTGGACTATGGAGTGAATATTCACCGAGGCTATAGACTCCTGACTGGCAATGGAGTAAGCTCATGCAGGGTGACATGTCTCCTAAGAAAACAAGAAGACCTCTTATCGCACATAAGGACAGACTAGCTTTAGGTCATCTCCATAATAGGTCATGCCCAATTTACTCATAATAGTTCAATGAATTCCACATGCACACACACTGGTTCTTGATTGGATAAGGTCATTTTCACACTCAATATTTGGTATATGAACCTCACTTGCACACACATTGGTCCTAAAGAAAGTTAGACAACCCTAGTGAGTTTGATTGATAATACTAGTATGTTTGAGTCTTTGAAAATCTTGCAGTACTCATCCCATATCAACATCCATATCTTCTTCCATATCAACATCCATATATTCTTCCATATCAACATCCATATCTTCTTCCATATCAACATCCATATCCTCTTGCGTATAAACACCCATATCTTCATAGTGAGTCAAGTTGCATAAAACCACCAAATTTTGTACTTCTAATTGCCAAACAATGGACAACAAAAATGGTCAATAAAATTTTTGAACTGTAAAATATCATTCGAACAATATGCATTCGTCCCATATAGTTTAGATTCATTTACTTCCATTAATCATCCATAATATATCATCATTAATAACACATCACATAGCTTGTATTTTAGATTAATCATAGATTTACTTACATTAAGCATCCATAGCACATAGCTTGCATACATCATTCATATAACATTAGGCATATACATCATTATTAGCTTGCATTACACATCCATAATATTCAAATATTATTCATAAACATGCATTAAACATTAATCAAATAAACATAAAAGTATCCACATAAGAGATAACACATATATATGAAAAATCCATGTATATATATATATATATGTCACATATACAATCAATTCCAAAAGGCTACAATGGAGCACCAAGACTCATATATACAAAATAGTGCATCTAAGCACTAAGTCTACTATCCATGAGAAGACTCCTGAGACCTAGTAGGAGCCCTCAACCTCGTACTCTACCAAGACTTTGTATACCTAGATGACTCAGCCACAGAAGAAGGAGGATCCGATAATGTAATACGATGTTGCATACACACATCCTCCAATGAATGTGCATATGCCTCACTAGCTCAAAGACGTCGTAAATCCATCTGATGTCGTCGCTCCTTCACAAAAATCTCTGCTTGGAGCCTCATGGCCGTCACCTAATCACTAGCCACCATCGATGCCTGCTTTATCTCTAACTGAGCTATAGTCGCCCTAGCCTCCCTCTGAGACTCAAGCATAGTCTCTTGCTCCTTGCATAGCTGCTCCAGCTCCACCCGTAGCCTGGATAGCTCAGATATCTCACCCATATCCTCATCATCCTTCCTCTCTCCCTCTACCAAGCCCACCTCGGGAGCCTATTGGGCTGCTCCCCTCGACTACCTCTGACTCGTTGATCACTAGGGTCTCGTCCTCTTTGGAGTTGTCCTCGACCCTGTAGTTGTCGCATCCACACCCGCAACCTTTGGCACCCATACCGGTTGGGTACCAAACCACTCCACATATTTTGGAGTCACCCCAACATCATACACATCGGGGATCTCAATCTCCTCATCATCCTCAATCACCATTTTACTCTTTTTAAATATATTTACCTCTAAATTTTAGAGTTTCTAAGAAAATAAACAAGTAGAAATCAACGGTTGTTACAAAATTAAAACCATAGTTTACAGTTTCACATATAAAATAGCGTCATATGCCTGTCAAATTTTAGGCATGGTTAAGAGGCTAGGGTTCTTTGTATAAGGGTTGGTGTAAGGTTTTTATGTGGACTTATAGTTTGAAGGGTTTATCTCAAGTTTCAAAGTCCATGAGAGTGGTTTGAAGAGTTGGTTTTATGTTTTATTTATAATTAGAGTTTTAAAGTTTTATTTATAATTAGAGTTTTAAAGTTTTATTTTAGAATTTTGTAGGTTTAAATTTTAGTTTAAGATTTTTATATGTAAGTTGTCTTTAATTTAATTATTGGTTATAGGTTTTATGGAGGTTAAATTTTATAGTTTTTTTTTTAATATATAGGAAATGGATAACACCATTGCATGTTGCTATTATAAACCTTAATCATCTTGACAAAGTTGATGGAATTGAGGATCCTTAGAAACATCAAACTAGGGTAGTCAAATGGTAAACATTAGGGTGCTACCATTTAGATATAAGGAAAACACTAGGTCACTATCATCTAGTCTATCGCTACTTGGGTATGCCATGGTTTGAACTTTGGTTAGGTTTGTTAAACCTCATAATTAAATTTCTTTAATTAAATAGTGTAAAAATATTATTCATTTATTATTTATTTTAATATTGAAAATATTTTTATTTATTTATGTTGTTTACAAATAAGAGGATATCATAAACCTTTTAGATGTATCCTGCAAGGATTTCCTAATGATATATTATTGGTATTTCATCTCAATGATTTGAGTTCAAATCATACTGAGGGAGGCCACTTATTGCTATGCCCCTAGGAAGTATGGTTCCACTTGTGCCACCCATTGCATTTCACATTATTTAAAAAAAAATATTCCTTATGTGAAAAGGGTTTAGAACTTACTTCCTTATTACTTGATTTCTCAAACCATTTGGATTGTAGTTTAAAATATGAAAATACATTAGGAGCTTCATCAACAATGAAAGAGTTCAAATGTTGGATTGATTATTTCAAATATAAAGAATTATGTATTTTATGGATGGCTGGTCCTATCATTATTTATTAGAATTTATCAGTAATAAAAATATAAAAATAAATGTTAAAATCATGCCCTAGTTTAGAACCATGTTATTGTCTTTCTTGAAACATAGTGCTCCCCTAGAAATTCCAAAGCACAAAAAAGTGGTGCTAACCACTTGGCTACATGATTAGTGACAATAACCTTTAAATGAAATATGTACTTTAATCCATGGTAAAATATAGAAATTAGATTTATCAAAACTAATTTTGATAGTACTTCCAAATGAAATACAAGAAAATACAAATAGAAATTTATTGAAATTAGGTTTATCAAAACTAATTTTGATAGTGCTTCCAAAGGAAATACAAGAAAATACAAAGAGAAATTTATTGAAATTAGGTTTATCAAAACTAATTTTGATAGTGCTTCCAAAGAAAATATAATGGAGATGATGTTTTTCAAAATAATGAATGCATAATTCTCCTCACATTCTCATAATCTTATAGATCTTCAACTAGCAACTAGGTAAGGCTAGGATTCTTCATACGAATATTAAAATTATAATTAAAAATGAATGGAAACATATTTAAATTGAGCAAGGTTCACAAAAAAGTACTAATGTTACTAAACACAAAATAAATGTGAGGATTAGATAAAAAATAATATTATTGCATGTTCATCATACAAATGTGAGCATTTTTTAAAGAGAATGAATTGTGCTATTGATATTCATCTTGGTAAAATTCTAATTTTAGGAAGAAACTAGGAAATTGATATTTACCTCTTTATAAAAAAAACATCAAGACTGCAAAATATAACACTTCTAACAAATTTGATATAAAATCAAATGAAAAATATCTTTGATAAAAAGACAAGATAGATTTATTTTAAATGACCTAACAAGAAATACATCATTTTAGAGTTTTGATGGGATTGATCCACAATAGAACTCACACATAGAGCAAAATCATAATTTGAATATATTTAGAGAGATAAAAATTAGGTAGAAAATATTTTAGCCTTTTTTGGTGAAATTCAAATATTAAAATACAATTAGATGAGTAAGATCTCTTAATGAAAATGATTTCAGAATTTGAGTGTTGAAACATAGTACTTTGAGAAAGATAAATAATGCATTTGATAAAAAGGGTAGTTAAAATATCTTTGATAAATAAGAAAGCTAGATATAGAATAATTAACCTAACTACAAATGTAATATTTTGGTTTTTTATAGAAATGAACCCCAAGAGAAGCCACACATAAGTTATTACAAAATAAGACTTAATCCATTGACACCACTATTGAATAAAATCAAACATGATAAGGGGATTGAAAATATTTTCACATTTTATTTATAAATTTTGTTGAAAATCATAATCAAAATCTAACTTTGAATAATGATGAAATTTTAATGTTAACAACTAATAAATTTCAAACTATAAATCACTAGATATCATAAAAACTAACCATGACTAAACTATCTTACTAGATGTATATCCAATTTTTACTATAAACTGTAACATATAATCATTGACTTTTATTTCTTTATTTCTTGCCCTATAATCTTATGTAATTCTTTGTTTTGTAGGACACTTCATCGAGATATTAGTCTACAATAATCACAATCAACTATATTTTTTTTTTAGCAGTGCTATAGCTCACATCACGAGGGCTAATGATGGTACCTATTACCAAGTTTTAAATATAGGTGGTGATAAGGTAAGTCTTAAATATCATGCATGTGACCACCCCAAAAAAATCTGGTTCTCTTAATTGCTTTGTGAAAGAAAACCACTGTTTTTTTTTTGGGTGTTCACCAGTATCTTATATAAGATCCCCACAGTTTTTTTTTTTGGGTGTTCACCAGTGTGTTATATAAGACTTATATCACAACCCTGACGGAATTACAACTTATTACCAAGTCCTATTGGGTATGCCGTATGAATCCCCATTTTTTAAATTTATGACCCTATTGCTGGGCTCCCAATTGCTCCGCATTTCGAACAAATGGTACGAGATCCATTCGCCTGAAACATCTGGAATGTTTCAAACCAATTGGAAATGTTTGGAAGGTGGCTTTTTCCAAAACTGACCTCACACTGATCCCAAAGGTTTTGGATTATTTATGGCCTATGAAATCAAATTTACTAATATTTTAAACCTATGAACTTTCTCCACCGTGGTAAGTTGATAACATCTGAAAAAACCTGCATATTTACAACCATAATCATAACACACCAATAATATTTAAAAATAATAATTTACGTACTTATAATTAAGAGATGGGAGATCTGCACACAGGACGAACAACAGAAGTTCTGTTCCTGTTGTGGCGTCAGGAGAACTTGTGCAACCTTTTCTCTCCACACCCACAACCGAAGCAGAAGCCACAGATACCTCAACTGATACTATTAAATACCTCCACAAATGTGAAGTGTTAAAGCACAGACGATGTAAGAAAGAGGAGAGGTTTATGTGACGACTGAGTGCGACAGGTGAAGGGCCGGTGTTCAATTTATAGGGAGAAAATTGGAATCACCGACACCGAATATTTGACCGTAGAAACTCCAGCCCTATCGTTTGTCACCAGCATTAAGTGTTTCGTCTCTGAAATTTTATTTGCTCTAAATAGCTCAAAAAAACTTCTAGAAAGCTGTCTCTTGCCGGTAAATTCCAAATTTGTTTTAAAGTTTTAGCTTCTACACGGGTTTATTATTCTTCTTGTTAGGTCCCTTCCAAGAGTTGTTACAAAAAATTTGAAAAGCTTCTTAGAGATTTTTTATGGTCTAATGCTGTTGGTAAAAAAGGATTTCACAGAGTTGCTTGGGATATTTGTTGTCTTCCTAAGCACTCGGGTGGTATGGGTTTGTTTGACTGTCAAAAGCAAGGTTTTGCTTTATGTGCCAAATGGATAACTCGTTCTTTGCAAGGAGATGAGGCTTGGAAAATTTTACTTAGAAATTGTATTTCTTCCGGGCTTCCCTTGGGCAAAAAAGTTTGGAAAGGCCTCAATCTTCATACGCTTATTACTGCCCTCGTTCTCGTCAAGATTTCAGGGTCCTTCGTGGCTAAAAGCATTTGGAAATCCTGGGAAGCTCTCAAACCTTGGTTATCCTGGAAGGGCTTTGGAGGGAAAGTTGGCCCTTCTATCTCCTTTCTCAATGTATGGTGGTCTCAGGCTATTTCTTATGAAGGTTTGCCACTAGCACAAGTGCAATGGGTTAGAGCCCAACGGTTTTATAAAAAAGGAATTGCATTACTTTCTGATTTTTTTTCCTTTCATACTAAGAATTGGATCCCTTGGGAAGATTTTAAACACTATTATGGTTTGAAACAAGATGATAAATGCACTCATGAAGTTGTTATTGATCACACTCCCTTTTGTATATGGTCCAAGTTGTCTAGACATTTTCAAAAGCCATGGTGGTGTGACTGGGAATGGCCTAAGCATGGTTCATTGCTTAAGTATTCTGCCCGTTTGGGTTATTCTTGGCTTTCTCCTGCAGTTCCTATGGCAGCCATGCTCAATGGAAGATGGAATTTAAATTCTTCTCAGTCTGTTTGAAAATCTCGGTTTCATACTGTATGGGCTAAATATATTGAACCAAAGCAGTCTTTTTTTGCTTGGAGTGTGCTTTTTCAAGGTTTGCCTCTTGGTCAGCGCTTGAAATACTTGGGAGTTGATGATGTCTCTTGTAAGTTCTATGGTCAGGAGGAAAGCTATGTTCATTTATTCTGGGAATGCTCTCGAGCTAAATAGGCTTGGTCTTGGATTCTTTCATTTTTCAGACCTTTTATTGTTGGTTCATGTTCCTGGAGGCATATCTTATTGGGAGACCCTATTCAGTTCTCCACAAATATTTCAGTGGTTTGGCATATATTCAGAATTGCTATTCTCTTCCACATATGGAAAACCCGCAACAAAGTTATTTTTTCTCAGCAATAATCCTCTTTGTATTTTTCACTATCTAATAAATATGAGGTTTTCTATGATTGCTGGTTGTAGATTTTTGCCCAAATTAAGAAAGTCAACATGGAGTTTCAGTACCTTCGGCAACTTATGAACCACTGGCAGAACGCATTGGGATCATGGATCTGCAACTCCTCGTCCCTGGTCTCATTTCCTTCTACATGATTGCTGCTCTTATGTTTTCTGCTAGTTGATATTCTTATGTTCGGTGATATGTTTGTTGCAGATAGTGTGACTTTTCTTCTTGTAATAGTTTCTCTTGGTTGATTGGAGTGTGTTAATCCCACCCACACTGTTTTGTATGATTAAACTTAATTAATACAATTTTGACTTTTTCATTCACAAATAGCTCAACGAAATTTTATTGCGTGGAAAATTAAATAATATTTATTTACAATATTAATGGATCTCGAAAATACAAAATTTTGCTCGAGATATTATGGACTTGATAATATCGAATTTATTAGTGGATTTTGTGTGCCAAAACAGAAAGTACAGCAGAATCATTTTTTTTTAATCAAACTTAATTCTTTGTTAAAAGAACTTAATACTTTTATTATTATAATAATCTAACAAAGTTTAAGGTCTAAAATCTTTTATGTGCCCCACCTAAAGAGTTAAGCGTCTAAGGTCCTTATGTAAGAGTTCCTCTAATTTAAAGGTTGTTTGAAGGTTTTTATATATGCTTATTTTTATAGGTTAAAAGGTTTATTTCAAGTTTCTAGATTATTTGGGTGGGTTTAAGAACTTGTGTTAGGTTTTATATGTTCAGAAACTATATGTTTATTTCAAGTTTCTAGATTATGTGGGTGGGTTTAAGAACTTGTGTTAGGTTTTATATGTTCAGTTACCATGTAAAGTTTTGTCTTGGGTTTAAGGGTTAGTTTAAGATTTTTATGCTGGTTTAATGATTGTTGGTAGGTTTTACATGGTAAATAATATAAAAATAGTATAATTTTTTTTTTAATTTTGATTAAAAAAAATTTAAATGTAAGTTGTTTATGGATGAATGGATATTATAAATGTTTAGATTTATTTTATATAAAAGATTTAGAATTTATTTATTTATGCTTATATTATTTGGGATTATGGTTTTAAAAGTATGAGAATATATTGGGTAACTTTATCAACATTAAAGAGTTTACGAAATTTGTATTTATTTTTTCAATATTAAAGGATTATGTATATGGGATGATTGGTTCTACCGGTATTTGTTGGAATTTGTGAATATGTATTATGGATATGATTGGTCTTATAATTATTTATTGGAATTTATGAATAATATTTTTTAAATAATTAAAAATAAATTTAAAAATCATGTCGGATCTGTGTTATTGCTTCTTATTATTATTTATTGGAATTTATGAATAATAATTTTAAAAAAATTAAAAATAAATCTGAAAATCATGCCTACATTTGAAACTGTGTTATTTGCTTTATTTTCATATGTTTATAGACATGGTTCTCATCAAAGAAAGAGTTTATGAAAATTTATATTAATTATTTCAATGTTAAAGGATTATGTATTATGGGTATGATTGGTTCTACCGGTATTTGTTGGAATTTGTGAATATGTATTATGGATTATTATTTATTGGTTATGAATAATAATTTTTTGGAATTTATGAATAGTCCATATTTATTTCCATTTCAAGTCTATTAGTAATTCTACAAAAAGGAATCCATAATTCCTCTACACAATTCTTAAGTTCCATCATTACAATAATTTTACAAAATAAATTTACAAATAATAAATTTCAATGTTAAAGGATTATGTATTATGGGGATGATTGTTTCTACTCTTATTTGTTGAAATTTATGAATATATATTATGGATATGATTGCTTTTATTATTATTTATTTGTTATGAATAATAATTTTTTGGAATTTATGAATGGTAATTAAAAAATAATAATTAAAAATAAATCTAAAAATCATTCCCACATTTGAAACTGTGTTATTCGCTTTATTTGCATATGTTTATAGACATGATTTTCATAAAATAAAGTCTAGAGCAAAAAAACAAAAATGGTAATCACATGCAAAAACAAAAATGGTAATCACTTGGTTGCATGATATACAATGATTAAATTAAAATAATAGATCTTATTTCAATATATGTTAATGTAAAAATGTTTAAAATTTGATTTTATCAAAAATAATTTTGAAGATGAACAAGTGGAGGCTTGTTTGGAGCAGGTCCTTGAGGTTTGAACTTTGCACTAGTGGCCGTGATGCTTTTCAAAATAATCAAAACATAGTTTTAAGTAATCATATGGAACTTTTACTAAATACTAGGCAATACTAGAACACTTCTTACACATACTAAAATTATAATTAAAAAAGGGTGAAAATATTTTCCAAGTGAGTGAGATTCATAAATAACTCTTAATACTATTAAAAATTATATGCGGGGGTTGAATAGAAAATAATATTATTGCAATGTTTATCTTTTAGGTTTGAAGGGAGTCTCTTGGAAATACAAGCATATGTAAAGAAAATAAATTTGATTAGTAGATAAATTAAAAAATCATTATGTTGGATTTTTTATTAAATTCAAACTACAGAACGAAATTAGTAGAGTAATATTGTATTTCTTAATCAAAATGACTTATTGTAGCATCATAAACTATAAGGAAAGTGAAAATATATTTCACACACCAAAAAAATGACAATGTCTTTGATAAAAGGGCAAGATGGATACGATTTAATTTACCTAAAAATAAATATAATATGTTAGTATTTTGATAGAAGAAATCCCATTAAAAACAACATATACTTATTATTTGTTGGAATTAATGAATAATAATGTTTTTAAAAATAAATTTCAAAATCATGCCAGTTCTTGTTTCTCTTGCTTATGTTCATAGACATGGTTCTCATCATGGGAATTGTCAAGTAGAAAATAAGAAAATGGTAACCACTTTATTGTAGGTTTTGTAACATTTAAATTAAAAAAATAAATCTACTTTGATCAATTTTAAAATAAATCTATTGAATAGTATTATTTGACCTTCTAAATACATAAATTTTAGTTGCATCTACAATTTTGTCATTATAATATTTAGTAAACTGGATGTAATAACAAACTATGTAGGATATAGTATGAGAGGCAATCTAAAAGATAAAAACCCTAAAAAATCTATCATATATATTTAAAAGTCTACATTATCTTTAGGAGAAGTTTTATCTTGAGCTCCTCTAGCCCTCATCAACCTACAATGGGTTTTTTAATTTTTACAAGTTCTCATTACATGATTTTTATGATTGCCCTTATAGATTTTCTAAATTTAACTAATAGATTTAGATATTTCCTTAGTAGGCAATTTTTTTTCTTATTCAATCAACAATCATTACAATTGGAACATTCACCTTGAAAAGAAATATTTTTAGTCAATCAATGGATTATGCTCCTTTGTGTTTGTAAATATTTTGGATATCATGTCCTATTATAGAATTTTTTTATATTATTTGGACTAAATACCTTTTATTGAAGCACCTTTTAAAAGGTACAATTGTTGCAACAATTAGACTTTTATCAAATTTTCTTCTTTTCAAAAATATGGGCTTCTTGCATTTCACCAAACTTCTTCACCTTTGAATTCTTACAAAAAAATTTCTAATGCCTAGTATTATTTTCTTGTAATTCTTTATGAATTTTTAGCTTATCTTGAATTGTATTTTTGCTACACTTTACCACATTCTTTTAGAATGTTTTATCCCTTTATTCTATGACTCACACTTGTTTTTTTTTAACAAATAAAATAGTAGCTTGAACTTTTCCATGTTGTTTATCCTTACTTGAAGTTCAAAGATGCTCATAAAGTAATTTTTTTAACTACTTTAATATTATCTATTCTCTACATTTTTTTTAGGATATCAGAATGTTACTTTTAATGTTTGGAGTTATTTGTTTGCTATCCTCTTACCTCCTCATATGGGAATTTATTTTTATTTGAATTTATTGGAATATATATATATATATATATATATATATATATGTGTGTGTGTGTGTGTGTGTGTGTGTGTGTGTGTGTGTGTGTGTATGTATCAAAGATTTAAATAAAATAAAACTAGTTGCAATTCATTTGGGACTACATGTGTTATCAAAGCCTAGTATAGAGTTAATAGTTTCTAGTTGATGTTACAATAGAAATATTCTTAAATGATTGATTGCATTTTCCTCAAAATGAGGTTTATTACACCAAAAACTTGTTGATAGAAGGGTGGATGATTTCATCTTCAACAAAGTGATTGAATATCTCTAGTTGATTTCACTAGAGACCCTATAACAAGAGTATTGTTGTCTAGTTGATTTACACTAGACAACTTGGCCTTACTTCCTTGGAACATAGGAGTTGCTTCAAAATATTTTGTGCCATGCATAACAAAGGTATTTAGTACTTTGATTATTACATTTTTAAATATGTATTCATCTTTTACAAGCAATAAATAAAAAATGGATTGTATAATAGGTTCTATATAAAAGAGATATGTTGCATTAGTTTTCCTAAGAAAATATTGCAGGTTGAGTGCTTGAGAACACTATTGAAAGTAGATATTGATTTTGTCTAAGTGTAATAGAATATATTTTTATGTAGAAATGAAAGCATGCTGATCAAAGAGGGGCATTGAATATTGCATCAATTCTCTTATTAACATACTAGAGTAAAATTCTCAAATTTCTATCTAAGAAAGGTTGATACACTCAAGGCTCATATGTGCAAGTTTGATACACTCACCCCCTAAAGAAGAACACACTCAAAGTCCTATATGTAAAAATATGAGATGTTCATCTTCTTAGAGAAGAAGGTGGTTATGATACATTCACTTTCCTAGAAACAAAACATTCAAATATCTATATATGCAATTCTAAGATGTCATAAAGAAAGAACTAAAATGTTGAATGTATTTGGAAAAAATATTTTACAATTTTACCTTCCAAATATTCAACATAAATTTTGTGTATGAATTTTGAAATTTATAGAGTTAGGAGCACAATATTCTAAAGTCAAAAATTGGCATAAGGTTAGAGTGCATTATTTTCATTATTATAAAGTTTGAAGAGTGCATTATTATAAAGGTTGAAAAATCATAAAGTTGAGTGCATGATTTTTTTTTTAAGATATATTTTTAGTATGAATTAAATGCTTTTAAAATTATCAAAAAGGTAGAAAGAAATAAATTATTGCTAAGGTTTATTGTGCTTTATAAATATATAATATTTTTTTATTTTTAAAGGAGTGAAACCCTTGGATTTCAAAATTATAAAACAAGAAGAGATATTAAGATAGTTTAAAATATTACTTAAAAATATTAAGTATTAGGACAAAGGTTTATATATCTCAGATATGACTTCTCCTAAAATATTTTGTTCAAAATTTCAATAACTAAAAGGCCCAAATTTCATTCCTTGCAAGAATAAAATGAGGATTATTCTTGTTGTTGAAAAAAATAGGAAATAGTATAAGAGATGCTAAATAGCCAATAGCACAGTTAGAAATTAATGAAAAATATAATAGAGCCAAATTGATAATCCTCTTAGGTATAATAGATGAAATTTAAAATCATATTAGTGAAGCTATACATCAAAATAATTTTGGAATAATCTATGCACATTTTGGGGGGGTAGAAACCAAGAAATGATACATAATTTGTAGTCATAATTGTACACTTTATAGATACAAAATAATGAGAGATTGGAACATTTTCTCTAAAATATTGTAAAATTTAAGATCAAGTTAAATACTTTAGGGGAAAGGATTAATGATTTACCAATTATACTACATGCTTTACCTATGTCATACAATATTTTGGTAACCTTACTACAAGTCTCTAATCATAGAGTTTATTTTGAATAATTGATTAATATCATACAATAACATGAATAGGAATTACAACTAAAACATGGTCCTTCAAACAATGCACTTGCTTCTGAAGAAGATATCAATAAAATACTAGAATATCAAATCCAGACTATTATTCTAAAAAATAATCTTAATAGAGGAAAATAAATTGACATATTTTTGAAAAATAAGGGAGTCCTGACACAAAATTCTACAGATATAATGTCTTGAAAAGCTCACAAACTACAAAAAAAAAACTTCATCAATCTAAAATTGATCAACCTAGAATAAATCAAGGGTATAGACTAAATTCTTCACAATAGGTTTGTGTGACACAAGAAGTAGCTAAGGAAGAGTCAAAATTAGATCATGAAAAAAATGAAACCTACTATCCCAGATGTGTACCATCCAATTTTTACTTATAAATAATAACGTAAATTTTACATATTTTAAAAATGTTGTTAGCATATTCATTGAATTTTATTTCCTACCTATGATCTTATGTAATTATTTGTTTTTTAGGACACTACATCAATATATTAGTCTACAATAACCAGAATAACATATATTTTTGTTTAGAAGTGTTATCGATCACATCATGAGGGCTAATGATAATACCTATTTAATGTAGTGTTTTTATTAGTTTGATAATTAACCCAAAAATTTCCATCTCCTTTCTACATTACAATAAGTTTACCATAGTTACAAAAAAAAAATTGATTGATATGGACCACTAAAACATCTAATAGTTTATTAAATTTACATGTGTAAGTCAATGTAGTCAATGTTTGTGTAAAGCAATGATCTAGAAGCTAAAGAGTGAGATCAGGGTATTCATTAATTTTTAGAACAAAAAATGGTCTCTATGATTTGTAATCCCTTTATTTTAAATCTATAGTTTATCGTTATTAGCTTTATATATCCAATTGTTTTATCTTGTGTACTTCATTAGGGTAAGCATATAAGTTAGGTTATGTGTGTGTCATATGGTTTCTTAAATCCATTTTATTTTATTTAAGATTCATAATCTTAGTTGCAATCACAAGCCTACCATTTTTGTATGTGTATGTTTCCAACAAAATAAAGAATAATATATAGTGTAGAAAGTGTATCTCATTTATCTTATCATTTTTGCTTGAAAAATCAAAATTTGTTATTGTATATTTATGAAAAATTAAATTGCATGTGGGGTAGAACTATGTTTATAACATAAAGCTCCTTGAATCCTTGATCATAGGGAAATGAAAAAATATATCTTTCTATTTACAATAAAAGAATTAAATAATTTACTTCAAGAATCTTGTTTATTTATATTATTGTATGTTAGCATCATTAACTTAATAATAATTAAGTTTTGTGTGTTATTTTTCTTAGATCTTTGTAGAAAAGGTAAAATTAGGCAATTGTATTATAATAAAATCATATGTGTTTTCTTTATCAACATAACAAACATAGATTTATTGTGCATCCACTAGAATTCCTTTAATGTAGGTAAGACAGATAGGGAGAATATCAAATCATTTCTACCATGATCTTCACCCCTCTGCCCTACATTTTATTGAACTAGCCATGAATTCCATGCAAGTCCTAAATATTCTTGTTTATCCTACATATATTAACTTAAAATATTTAGGCATACTTTATAAACATGATCATTAAATTTTATTTGTGTATAATAGAACATATCAATCTAGATGACAAGAATATTACCGAGTGTTAGACATAATGGGAAACTTCTCAATTCCTTAACTAATTATCATATGAATTATCTAGGTATATTGGATATATAATAACCCTAGTCCATTAGTCATCGACATAGGGTCTTACATGTACTTATGCGAGGTAGGTAGAATTTCATGATGGAACAGTGGAATTCATAAGGAGGGATTTTTATCCATTATTTATTAGTTTTGACCATGCATGTAAGGATACTTCCATGTATTATCGATCATCCATGTACCAACTCTACTCTCTTGTACTAACATTCTTATAAAAAGGGGTTTACTATGTAGTCATCCATTGGTATATGTAATGACCCCAAAAACTAACCCCAATTTTTTTTAATGGTTAAATTTAAATCATGGCATTCCAAATAAATTCCATAGAATATTCTAACCACATTCTGAGTTGTAGATGCTGCAACATCCCTTGAGTGGCCAAACTCCCATGACAATTATAGGGTTTACCTTATACACTAACAATACAACTTAAAGGATACATTTGAGTGGTCACCCCATTTTCTTTCTCTCTTTTGAATGACAATTTGACCACAGTGTGTTGATTAACCCTATCTCATTCATCTCAAAAGGGGGTGCCAATTTCATAGCTATAAAATAGTCTTTACCAATGCATTAGGCTTAAGAGATTAATTATATTTTTACACATTCATCTAGTATAAAACTACTATGAACCATTAAATTATTCATCTAATAGTTTAATAGATGTGATTATCACCTATGTGGCATCTTCCTTTTGGTCACCCATCAATCAATTAGAGTTACCAATGACAACCACACCAAATGACATCCCACATAATAATTCTTCCTTTTTCATTCGATTTGCTATAACTATTGTTTGCATGATATCTCTCTCACATGGGTATCTCACTCTCTATATGAGAATCCATCACTAGGATTTAGTTACAATAGAATTCTAATCTCACCATATTTCAAAGCACACCTTAGTGATCCATTACAACCCTAAGGGATTGTCACATCATGTCTCCCTTAGTTCTAGTCCTAACCTTAAGGTTTCAATCAGGTTGGCATTTTACGGGAAACTATCTCTTAAGGTAGAACCCCCATACCCTAAGGTAAATCTAAATGATAGCCTTGTATTTCATTCATTTCAATATTTGAAACCACAATTGTATAATCCATATTATATTGTAAGAAATAAGAGAAGTTATTCATCTATCTTTCTTTACATTATTACTTTTTATAGAAATTAAATAAATCATTCCAATTCTTTTTCATATTCAATTCATAGTAGTAGATCATTTAATTCTTATAAAAAATCACAAATTCTGTAAAAGGTACACAAATGACACGTTGTGTATCTTGGGAAACCCTTCCAAGAAAACCCAGCCTTAACAAGTCCATATTTATTTCTATTTCAAGTATATTAGTAATTCTACAAAAAGGAATCCATAATTCCTCTACACAATTCTTAAGTTCTATCATTAGAATAATTTTACAAATTTCTTTTCACAAATAATAAATTTAAATGTTAAAGGATTATGTATTATGGGGATGATTGGTTCTACCCGTATTTGTTGGAATTTCTGAATAAATATTATGGATATGATTGGTTTTATTATTATTTATTGGTTATGAACAATAAATTTTTGGAATTTATGAATGGTAATTAAAAAATAATAATAAAAAATAAATCTAAAAATCATGCCGACATTTGAAATTGTGTTATTTGCTTTATTCGCATATGTTTAGAGACATGATTTTCATCAAATAAAGTCTAGAGGGAAAAAACAAAAAATGGTAACCACTTGGTTGCATGATATACAATGATTAAATTAAAATAATAGATCTTATTTCAATATATGTTAATGTAAAAATGTTTAAAATCTGATTTTATCAAAAATAATTTTGATGATGAACAACTAAGGTGGAGGCTTGTTGGGAGCAGTCCTTGAGGTTTTAACTTTGCACTTAGCAGTTACTAAAAATAGTGTGGATGTAAAAAACTCCCCTATCTATCCAAAAAGTAAAATTGATGATGTTGTCAAAGGAAATATCTAAAAAGCTAGTGGAGGTGATGCTTTTCAAAATAATCAAAACATAGTTTTAAATAATCATATAGAAATTTAACTAAATACTAGGCAAGACTAGAACACTTCTTACATAGATTAAAATTATAATTAAAAAAGGATGAAAATATTCTCCAAATGAGTAAGATTCTTAAATAACTCTTAATACTATTAAAAATTATATGTGGGGATTGAATAGAAAATAATATTATTGCAATGCTTATCTTTTAGGTTTGAAGGTAGCCTCTTGGAAATACAAGCATATGTACAGAAAATAAATTTGATTAGTAGATAGATTTAAAAAAATCATGATGTTGATTTTTTATGAAATTCAAATTGCAAAAGGAAACTAGTAGATTAATATTGTATTTCTTAATCAAAATGACTTATTGTAGAATCATAAACTATAAGGAAAGTGAAAATATATTTCACACACCAAAAAAATGGCAATGTCTTTGATAAAAGGGCAATATGGATACAATTTAATTTACCTAACAACAAATATAATATGTTAGTATTTTGATAGAAGAAGTCCCATTAAAAACCACGTATAGTTATTATTTTTTGGAATTTATGAATAATAAAGTTTTTAAAAATAAATTTCAAAATCATGCCAGTTCTTGTTTCTCTTGCTTACATGGTTCTAATCATGGGAAGTGTCAAGTAGAAAAGAAGAAAATGGTAACCACTTGATTGTAGGTTTTGTGACATTTAAATTAAAACAATAAATCTACTTCCATCAATTTTAAAATAAATCTATTAAATAGTATTATTTGACCTTCTAAATACATGAATTTTAGTTGCATCTACAATTTTGTCATTATAATATTTAGTAAAGTGGATGTAATAACTGTTATAATAAGTGAATATTCTCTTAAGTTTCACTAGGATACACACTTGAGTTTCCACTCCTCCATGTGTCAAGATAACTCTTAGTGGTGTCTTCATCATGTTTGATGAGTTGTTGTAATTAAATGGTTCTCAATGATCAACTTCGTTATTTATACAGAGTTGATCCTAGAGATAAATCAATCAGTTCCACTCTTCTCTTCATATTTTTTGTAATACTTTGCATATCTATTATTGTGAAATTCTAACATGATACCAGAGCAAGGTTAGATTTTGCTAGTATTCTCTCTTGAAGGTTCTAGGATCTTATTCATTTACTTTGGATAATTTTTTTTTGTCTATCTAACTTCAAAGTTTGCATTAGTCTCCTTTTATCCATTGTTAATTTTTTTACTCTTTCAACATATTTATTTATATATATGTTGCATATTCTTTCATATCTATATTGAATTCGTGCTTGAAGAATACTTTTAAGAAAATATAGCTATTTCCTTCCTTTAAAACACGTGATTTACCCTATGTGAAGGCACTTTTCTCACCTTTTTTTTTTCAAAGTAAAATAGCCTCTTTATTTTATTTTTATTTTTTTTTCTCAACGTATTCATGTTATTCTACCACTTAGAGGCCCACATATCTAGTTATATCCCTTTTTTCCACTTATACTTATAGCAAAAATATCGGATTAACTTAAAGTGTTATCTTAGAGTATTTTTTGAGTTTCTTTTATTTTCTCGTGGAGGAAATAAAATCCCTCACTCATTATTATTAAACTCTAAGATCTCTAGTGCTCTCGACATTGGACCTCAAAGTTCTTTGACGCTCTGTATTATTATTAAATTCTTAATATCGATGTTAGAGAGGGCATGGCGCTCTCATTAGCGCTATTATTAATTAACGTTGAGTTACAGGTTTATGGTGAATTAATAAGAGTGCTTGGTTTTGTTACTACTTGGACCTCTAACAATCTCTCTGGCACACTCAACGTTGAATTTAGATGTCTCCCATTTTCCCATCTGGTTCGCTATTCCTCTCAGAGTCATTTTCCATTGGCACTCTCTCTCTCAATCGGTATTTATATCAATCTCCCTGCAGTTCATTTCAAAAGATTATTTCTTTATGATTATTTTTGTTGTCTAAAGTGAATGTGAAATTGTGCTCCTTCCTTTTAGTCGTATTGTGCAGGTTCGCTCTTCATCCAGGAAGCGCTCTAACTTTCGCCCATACGGTGCTTTAGGAAGAGGCATCTCCATTTAACATATTCTACAGGTCTCTCGGTTTTAACGCAGGTAACGACACATTTATTTGAAATATTTCACTGCTTTCATATGGTTTCCAAAATGTTTTCTTTCTTTTGAAAATACTTATTGAAAATTGTTTTAATTTCATCATTTTTTTATTTTATCTAACAATTTCTGCAGTGTTACGTGTTTAGAGAGCTAGGGCTATTTTATCTAACGATTTCTGCAATGTTATGTGTTTTGAGAGCTAAGGATTGATCGTTATCTCTTTCGTCGGTGTAACACCATAGTGACCTCTCTCTCGATGGTTTCCTCTCTCTATGTTCCCTGGTTTCGCTTTCTGCCACTTGCTATTTCAGGCCGAAAGTTTGTAAATTTTTATTTTTGCATTTCCTTTTTTTAGCATTCAATTCCTTCGAATTGTGGTGTTTTGAAGTTTCTTTTTCTACATTTTTTGGAAGGCCTTAAATTAATTATTGTGGCTCTCCACAAAAACGACAGATGACACATATTGTAAATTTTTAATAAAAGTTTTTTTTGGAAAGGGTGTGAGTGCATTTTTTGCACTCAATTGGTCCATCATTTAAGGGGGGGTGTGCTTTCTTTTGTCTATCTTCATCTATGCATTTTCTTTATTTCAAGTAAATTTATGAGGTTATATTTTTTTGTTAATTTCATAGAGAAAATCACATTAAACCCTTAAAATTGCTTTATACAAAAAGAGGGGGCCTATCTTTAAATTATTGCTATCTTTGTCTTTTATTTTATTTAATATACACTTTAAAATTTCTCAAGTTTACTATTAAATTCAAAACATTTAAGATGCCCATCTATTTTATACAAACAATTTTCTCTTTGGCAATTATAAATTATATTTGTTCATTAAAACCTTGTTTATTTCACAGATAAGATTATTTTTTAAAAGAAAATTTTGTTTCTTCCATAATTTCCTTTTAAGTTTTTTTTTTTTAAATCATTAATTTACATTTACAAGATTTCAAAATAATTCCTTCTTTTTTAAAATATCTTTTGCCTACGTTCCATGTATCAGTACCTATAAAAACTTATAGTTTCCCTCTCGTAAGGGTGAGTTTTTTGAGGCAATTGGTATAAATGCCTGACAAATATATTTATATAATCTGTTTCTTTGGGTATCTCACTAACTTATAGTTTCCCTCTCGTAAGGGCAAATTTTTGAGAAAACACCAAATAAATTGATTATTTCCCTGCATATCAAGCCGACACCCTTCAAAATTCTTCTCTCTACTTACAGTCTCCCTCAAGTAAGGGCGAGTATTGTGAATAATAAAAGTATTTGGCTCTCTCAAAGCAAACAATATTAAAAACTTATTATAATCATAGTTTCCCTCTCGTTAGGGTGGGTATTTTGAGTAATATATATTGAAAAGTTTCATATCTTTTCTTTCTTCCATTTACATTAATCAATTAATTTAAGTTCTAAGGGGGGATATATTGGTTAATTATAAATCTTCAATCCTTTTAAAAAGATGAATTCAATTGAACCTCTCCCCCCTCATAACTTTCACACTTGGAAACCTAAAATTTTAAATCTTATCTCTCAAAAAGGTCTTACTCATTTGTTAGAAGAAAAGCAACCAAAATTTGATAAATAATATGAAATATTTGTTCATAAAGGAAAAATACACGAAACTATGGGTATTATTAGCTCTAATTTTCCTGAAAGTTTGTGGTTTCATATTACAGATTGCAAAACTCCTTATGAAAGTTGGAAGAAATTGAAGACTCTATTTGGGAAAGTAGATCAGATGAAATCAATGCAATTAGAAGCCGAACTCACATCTCTATCTCTTGAAGATTTTAGTAGTATTGTTGAATTCCTCACTAAGTTCAAAGAAGTCCTCACTCAATACGAAGGCAGTGGGAATACTAAGACAGAAGAAGAATGTATTTATCTAATCCTTTCTAAGCTAAATGGTGTTTTTCAAATTTTTTCAACCACCTTCATATCTACTAAATATGCTCTTGGTGCAACCTTAAAAATGCCCTCTTTAGAAGAATTTTTTGATAGATTAACTAGGGAAGAAACCAAACTTGATAGATATTAAATATCTTCTTATTCTTCAAAAGCCTTAGTAACCTCCACCTCCTCTAAATAAAAATTCAAAAAGAAGGAAAAGACTCCCATTACTTGTACTCATTGTAAAAAGAATGGTCACTCTACTAACAAATGCTGGAAAATATTACAGCAACTAGAGGCAGCTATAAAGGATCAAAAGATATAAAATAATAAGAAAATAGGAAAATCCCTTAATGTTCAAGGAAAAACCTCCAATGCTTCCTCTAATTATTGGGTCCTAGATTCTGGAGCAACTCATCACATGTCTACTTTAGACAAGTCTTTCTCTTCTATCTCCTCTAGCTCTACTCATAGCATAGAAATAGGTGACTCTTCCTTAATCCCTATCAAAGGGAAAGGGGATATAACCATTTATGGTGGCTCTATAAACAATGTTCTCTATGTTCCATACATTGCCACCAATATCCTATCCATTTATCAAATTTGTAGTTCTAGAAATGGGAAAATTATTCTCTTCTCTCCAATAGGAGTTGAGATAAGATATTTTCAACTCCCTCATTCTCTTGTAGCTAAAGGGAATATTGATCATAAATCTCATATTTTCCACTTAAAAGGATTTCAAAATCAAGAAGAAGCCTCTTGTTTTATGGCTCATAGTAATCTTGAAAGTCAAATTTGACATGAAAGGTTTGGTCATCTTAATTATAACTACCTAAAGGATTTGTGCACCCATAATATGGTTAAAGGATTACCCCAAGTATCTTCCAATGATGAAGTTTGTCTTGGATGTGCTCTCAAAAATTAGCATCAAGATCCTTTCCACCTAAGTAGTTCTCTCAAAACCTCATCTCCTCTAGATTTAATCCATAGTGAATTAATGACCTTTCCTGAAACATCTTTCAAAGGATCAAAATATGCTCTTACCTTTATTGATGATTTTTCTAGAAGGTCATGGTTATAATTCCTCAAATATAAAAGTGATGTGTTATCCCACTTTAAAGTCTTTAAAGCCTTAGTTGAAAATCATGCTTCTTGCAAAATCAAGAATATTTATACTGATAATGGGGGGAATACAACAGTAATGAGTTCTCCATATTTTTTTCTAATTATGGTATAATACATCAACATTCTATCTCCCATAATACTCAACAAAATAGCATTGGAGAAAGAAAAAAATGGACTTTAAAAGAGATGGCTAATTTTATGCTCCATTCAAGAGATCTTACAAAAGTTTTTTAGGCAGAGGTTATGAACTGTGCAAATTATATTCAAAATCGCACACCTCATAAAGATCTTGACCAAATAACCCCTGAAGAATCATGGTCTAGCTTAAAACTAGATGTTTCTAATTTCAAGATTTTTGGATTTACTGCTTAGGCTCATATCCCAAAGAAGAAAAGGAAGGCTCTTAATAAGAAAAGTAGAAAGCTCATATTTATTGGTTATTGTGAAGAATTAAAATCATACAGGCTTCTTTATCCCTCAACTTATGAGGTATTATTTCATAAGAATATCCAATTTGATGAAACATTCCCTCAAAAAGATCCTCCAAAGGCCTCTTCCTCAATTGAGCCTTCTCCTATAATAGAACCTCAATATTATGAAGAGCCAACCCTTGAAGTTAATTTAGTTATTGATAATCAAGATGAAGAACCTGTAACTCCTTCTCAATGTCTTTAAACTCCTTCAAATCCTTCTTCTATGCCAAAATGGGCCTACACCATTGTTAAATAAGCTACTCCCTACATTCAAAATCTTCCTTCAAATAGATCATCCAACCCCATAGGTACTAGTCTTGTATGTCAATCCATTTCTTCTTATCCTCAATCCTTCAAAGAAGCCTCAGGTATAAAATAATGGGAAGATGCCATGGATAACGAATTTTCTTCCTTGATCAAAAATGATACTTAGGATTTAGTTCCCTTACCTAAGGGAAGAAAATTATTTCATTGTAAATGGATCTTCAAAACCAAATATGGGCCTAATGGAGAAATAGATAAACACAAGGCTCATCTTGTAGCCAAAGGTTTTTCTCAAATAGAGCATATTTATTATATAGAAACCTTTGCTCCTATTGCTAAAATGGATTCTGTTATATTGGTTCTTGCTCTGGCCGCTTCCCATAAATGGCCAGTCTATCAAATGGATGTAAAAAGTGCATTTTTACATGGAAATTTAAAAGAAGAAATATTCATGGAACAACCCTTTGGTTTTACTCAAGACTCCTCTCTTGTTTGTCATCTTAAAAAATCTCTATATGGCCTCAAAACAGCCCCTAGAGCTTGGTATGAAAATATGGACTCCTTCCTTCTTTCAGCAGATTTTTCTCATTGTGAGTCTGACAATACAGTTTACATTTGGAGAAGTAAAGGAAATATCACCATTCTTGTTCTTTATGTTGATGATCTTCTTCTCACTGGTAGTAACCTCACTCACATTCATAATATAAAATACTCCCTCTCTAAAAAAATTGAAATGACTGATCTAGGTCTAACACATTTCTTCCTTGGAATTCAAATAAAATAAAATAAAGTAGGAATCACCTTATGTCAACAAAATTACACTCAAGATCTCCTTCAAAATTTTAAAATGATAGATTGCAAACCTTCTCCTACCCCCTTTCAATCTAGAATTTATCTCAGTACTTCCTACTCATCCCCTCCTTGTGATGCTACTCTATACTGTCAGCTTGTTGGTAGTCTGTTATACCTTACTCATACTCGCCCTGATATCTCCTATGTTGTTGGGATCATATCCAGGTTCTCTCATAACCCTCATTTCAGTCATTGGCAAGCAACTAAAATAATTATTCGTTATTTGTAGGGTACTACACACTTTGGGCTCATCTATAAGGGAGACTCCATGGATATCATTGGCTATACAAATTCATATTGAGCAGGATCAGTAAATGGCAGATGTTATACCTATGGATATGTTTTTTGCCTTGGTTCTTCACAAATAGCTTGGTTATGTAAGAAAAAAAAAACAGTTGCATTATCTTCTATAGACGCAGAATATAGAGCAGCAGTTTCAGCTTTTTAGGAAGCCCTTTGGCTTCATCAAATTCTCAAATAATTTGGTTTCTTCCATAAGGGGCCTATAACTCTTTGGTGTGACAATAAAAGCACAATTCATATGGCACACAATCCAGTTGAGCATCAACACACCAAACACATTGAGATCCACATGCACTTCATCAAGAAACATATTCAAAATGGGGATATACACTTGGAATATATTTTGACAGAGAATCAACTTGTAGACATCTTCACCAAGTCATTTCCTTCTTCGCGTTACCTTCAGTTGTGAGAAAAACTTGGAGTGTTACAATTACATTGAAAAAGAGGTCTTCCACGTCTCACTATATTTTACATGAGTACCTCATCAGGCCTTCTTGTTGGGACTCATATTTTATTTGATAAAGAGGACAATATTCACCATCCGAAGACAAGCCTCTTTCATACTTCTTTGCTTTTGATTGATGGCTTTTCCCACTAGGTTTTTACCATCATTTCAAAACAAAGGGGTGATAGTTGGTTTTTCCCCATAGGGGTTTTTTCCACCAACTATCTATGTTGTACATGAGTACCTAATCAGGCCTCGTTGTCGAGACTCATTTGTAGAATCTCCCCTAGTATCACTTAAGGGGGGTGTTAGAATAAGTGAATATTCTCTTAAGTTTCACTAGGTGTAGACACCAAATTACAACCACTAATCCAAATCTGAAGACACTTTTATTGTTTTTAGCTAGGGTTTTAGAGAACCCTAGTGCCATTGTAATCTATTTTATCAAATATTCGCATGGAACATTGATTGTAACAAAGGATTTTATCGGCTCCCCCCTATTTTATTGAATATATTCTTTTGTGCAATATTTGTGCCTCACTGCATTATTTGATTTTTTGTTATTCTATTTTAAGTGTCATGTTCTTGCATTCACAAATAGTGATCACAGTGGGACCCCACAAGGGTTTCATGATTTGATATATATACCTTGCTAACTTAATTTTATTGTTTTTCATTGCAGGATTTGCAGAAACATAAAAGTCACCGCATTCATCGCTAGGGTTTCTGAAGCATTCTATAGTAGTTCTAGAGATCGTGCAAGTGCTCTTCCTTGCTACGTAGGCATCCTTGTGCACCTAGAAGGTGCTTAGATACACCTGTGTAGGCACCCAGCTATGCTTGGCATTAATTTGAAGTAGAGTTGAGGCTTCCAAGTGAGTTTTGTAACCCTAGTTCTCCATTTAACGATTTACGTATTTTGTTTTTTGCTATTGTTTTTCGCTATTTTTGGGCCTAACATTAAGTAATATGGGAAAGAATCTACAGCAAGTTATATTTAGGGTTTGTGTATATTTCATTATACCAAATTCATTTCTTGTTCTAAAGTTGTAGATCTAGGTGATTGTTTGCATTTTTGTGTGCATATGAAACAAAAAAGAATAATAGATATTGCATTTTAGGGTTAAACATCACTTTAATTTTGCATATCTAAATAGGAACAACATTTTGATGCATAAAGTAATCCTGCCCTAGGCTGACCCCTTTGGCAGAGAGGTGGACAATCCCTCTGGTTGATTTTGTGATTTTAATCATTTGTAGGCAAGGGATTTTAAGGGTGTACTCTACGCTCTTTAGGTGAAATTTACGTCTCTGTGTTGGCTTTTGATTTAGATTAGTGAAGTTAGTAATCTTTAATATTGTTTGCACACCATAGAGAATGAGAAATATAATAAAATAAATCACACACACCTGCACGCTCCACTTTTTAATATTAATAGTTAGATTTCATCACCAACTATTGCTTGAGGTTTGGTGATGGTGGAATTCATCTCCATCCATAAAATATTTGTCCCTAGACACCATAGGACTAGCCCCGAGAAAACTTGTTGGAGGTCATTACCAACAAGAATCTCGTTGCCCCAACCAGCCATAGTTTTTACCTTTGTTTTCTTTAAACAAGATTAAGTTACATCAAAACACACAAGCCAACAATTCTAAAAGGAACTTCACATTACTGAAATAAAATAATTAATGAACAAGGTAAGCCACACAAGGTGAACCCTAGGATTGGTTGTTTTCTTTTCTTTAAACTTTGGAAAAGTGTTAATCTGTGTGATTTAGATAAGATTGAAATCTTTGGTTTTATTACTTTATGGTGCTAACACGACAAAAAAATAAAATAATAAACCAAAGTAGTTTAATGGAAAACAATTCCCATGAGCCCGCTACTTTGGT
This sequence comes from Wollemia nobilis, assembly GCA_028583015.1. Lineage (NCBI taxonomy): Eukaryota > Viridiplantae > Streptophyta > Pinopsida > Araucariales > Araucariaceae > Wollemia > Wollemia nobilis. Next base: position 31,235 of record JAQPPZ010002638.1, read on the forward strand.
AGCCCCATCCAATATGGTTCAGACCACTTTTTATGGATCATCCCCTCCACCCCACTCTCAAGTAGAGACACATTCACACAATGTGGAGATAGCCACCACCTACATAGACATGGATAGAGTGCAAACCCTTTACAAGGCTTATAACTATATCTTAGAACCCCTTACCCAAGAAGGTTTGGAAGAATCTGAATTGGATTCCACCTACCTTGCCCAAGGATATCCTAATTCAAGTTATGAATATGGTATGCCTTCCTCCATGAGCCAACCACCACAAAGCCCAAGTGTTCCAAACACTTACCTCACATCCACCTATACCAACCCCTTGTATGAGGAGTATGTCAATGTTGCCTCACAAGTCCCTAGCCTCCAAGTTGTAACATCAAATGCAACTTGCACCATACCCATGTCCTCTCATCCATCATCATCCACACCTCCATCATCTCACTTAGCCAACATGACCATGTCATCCACACCTCCATCATCTCACTTAGCCAACATGACCATGAATAATCACCCATCATCATTGACTCATCCATCATCTCATCCAACCACAACCCCATCATTCAACACATGGTCAAATCAGGAACTTACGGATACATTAGAGCTTATCAACAAGTTGCTTTCACAATGAACAAAAGGAAAACAATCAGCTCACATAGACCCTATGACCCAAGGAGTTCCATATCAACCTCCACTCACCAATCAAAATTCATCATGGGTCCCTCAATCTTCCATAGTGTCCATCCCCAATCCACCACCACTCCACACATCCACCATACCAATCAACATTGCCACTAACCAACAATACAATACATTTATCCATCATCATCTTCATCAATCACCCCATATTTCAACCATCAATCTTCACCACATACCCAACCCAATTCATTCCACAACATCATGTTGGTCACACCCCAACATCTACCATCCATCCCATCAACCAACCATCACATAATCCAAGGTCATCATATTTCAATAGAAGATCTTAGATTCCAGGCAATGCAAAAGCAAATCAATCAATTGATGCAAAACTCACTAGGGGTAGTGAGCCAAAAGCTCACATTAAGCCAACTAATCCATCAACCAATCCATCCATTGATACCATCATCATCTTATCCGGCATATTTTACGGTACCAAAATTTGACAAGTTTAGGGGAATTTAGGATCCTAAGGAGCATGTGAGTTCATTTGTCCACATATATTTTTGGATTAGTGATGATAATGCTCTTATGCTCTGAAATTTTCCTAAAATATTAGGGGGAGATGCCATGGAATGGTACAATCAATTGCCCACGCATAGTATATATACTTTTGATCAATTGATAGATCTATTCTTGGAATGCTTCACCCTTAATATTAAAAATAAGGTGTCCTTATCGGATATATATTACTTGAAGCAATAGGATGAGGAACCTATCTATGATTTTGGAAACCATTGGAGGGCAGTTATAACAAATTTTCCATTCTCCCTCCCAATGGAAGAAATTATCAAACTTTTTACCAAGAGTTGCTTAAAACCCATCTCTTGGATGCTTCATCTCAATACTTATAGAACATTTGAGGAGGCTTTAGCACAGGCAAGTGTCATTGAGGAGATAAAAATCCAAGAGGGTGTCATTAATCCTAAGAAGAAATAATGGCAAAATAGAGGCCAATATCGAAACAATCAATCTGGTCAAACCAAATCCACACAAGCCTCACTGGCTAACACAACTAATCAATTCAATCAAATGGTCATGAGCCAAACCATAATGGCTCAAAAACTAGTGCAACAACAAATTTCCTATCATGCGGTCCCATCATTAACCCAAGCACCAACGGTGCAAAACACAATGCCAACTGTGGAGCAACCTACCCGTCTCCAATTCAATCGACCTTAGTGTCAATACACTCCCTTAGAGAAATCATATTTAGCCATATTTCAAAGGTTATATGAGACCAAAAAATTATCCTTGCTGGATATTAGGCCCGATGATCCCACCAAAATGCCTAAATGTTATAGAGAGTACTTGTTTTACCCATATCATTGATAAAATTGGCATGATATCAATTCCTTCCATGTATTCAAAAACATAGTGCAAGACCTCATAGACTTAGGGACCATTAGCGTCGATAACCCCTTAGATCCACAAAATCAAAATTTGGGTATATATCAGACACCTCTACCTAACCATGGCGAGGTCCAACATAATGTAGGGGGTAACAATCACCAACCACCTCCTAATCAAGTAAATCATGTCCAACAATACCAAAACTTTGTAGTAGTCCATGTGGTCACTGGAGGGCAAAGGAAAAATCAACAAAATGTTCATCAACCTTCAAATCCACCTCCCATCCAAACATCACCAAATCCATCTTCGCAAATCAATCTATCCAACCCATCCAATCCACCCATCCTTCATCCAATAAGGCCAATGGAAACTTTAACCAGTCGGTTAACCACTAGTTTGAAAATAGCATCAGCAAAATTTTCTATCTATGAGCTTATCCAACAATCTCCTAGGCATATAGAAGCTTTAATGGAAATAATCAAGTCAATTGAGTTAGAATCCCAAGACTCTAATGCCTTCAACAACTTTGTAGGGAGTATTAGAACATGCATGGAACCATCAATTACCTTCTATGACTTTGAGATAAAATCAATGAGTTCAGAATCGGTGGACCCTCCACTGCATATCATGGCCTTAATATATTGAAAGCCATTCAAATGAGTATTAATTTATACTGGCTCATCAATCAATATCATCACTACCGCTACTCTTATCCACCTCAAAATACCTCCATCCAAAATTTCAAAATCATCATTCACCCTCAAAGCATTTAAAGATGCTTTGTGTACCACAGTTGGCACTATTGTTTTACCTATATAAGTAGGGGCTAGAATGTTGCACACCATTTTTCACATATTTGAAGGAACCATGGCATATAATATGCTCCTTGGTAGACCTTGGATGAGGGAAATGAAATGTGTTCCATCAATTCTCCACCAATGCTTAAAATACGTTCTTGATGGACAAGTCCATTGCATCCCCATGGATGTCAAAAATTTTAAGTATTGTAATTTCATTTAAAATCCTTATGAATCCATGTAACCTTCCACTCATCTATTCTTTGCACCATTATCGAATCCGTTCACATAATCTCTTAATCCACCTTCCTTTAATCCATCTTCATCTTCTTCTAAGACTCCCATCATAGAGGAGCTACCCATCACATCACCTCCTCAAAAATCCATTTCTTCTTGTACATGTGGTCACAATCAATCTACTTCTAGCACATCGTACATTACATCTACCCCTTCTTATACAACCACTTCTTCTATTCCATCTCATCACTCCACACTGCCATCCAATCCCACTCTATCAGTCAATGTGTCACAATTCAAACTTTCAAATTGTGCCATATTTGACTCGCCACCATCCACAACCAATCCAGAGCCACTTGAGCCTTCACCATCCACCTCATCAACCCAAGTCAAAGTCCACATCACTAATCTAAGCATTGGTGAGTATGTGGTCCAAGACATCACCATTACACCCCTAGCCATTCCCACAGCTAAGGATTTTGGATGTCCTCAAGACCGTCCTTTATCCATAGGTGTTGTTTACAACATGAGTGTTGTTCCCAATAACATTAACTTTGTTTATGGAGGGTTGGATTGCTCAACTGGGTCAAACCCACCCGAAGAACCAAAATATCCTAGGTGTACCAATATACCTAACATAGAGAAGTTTCCAGATCGATACTTTAATATGTTCCATTGGCAAGGACAAGGTCTAGGTTCCCATGAGAAAGGGATGCATGATATCTTAGAGGTCCCATATAGAGGTTCCCATTATTGTTTCGGTTTATGCTATACCCTATTGTCTTCCACCACTTCTCTTGAGCAAGTCTTTAAAAATATTACACTCAATGATGAATATCACCCCATCCACCCACTACCCTCAACATCTTCTCTTGAATAGGCCCTTCAAGAACTTTGCATGGACGAAGTAAACGAATATGATCCCATCAACTTTTCATATCCTATCATTGATTCCAATGATAAAAGTTATGAAGAATTTGAAGTCATTTCAAATGCTTCTGACGATTCTAAATAGGAGTCACAACCCATTGTCCCCATTACCCAATAGGAAGAGTTTACCTCTAAATTTTCCCCATCCATCATCCCATATTCCACTTACTTATTCCATAAGAACAAGATGATCCACTTGGTAATCTGCCTTGAACCACCCACATAGGCCAAGAATTGTAACATATGTACATAAATCAAAAAATAAAAAATCAAAATCAAAAAAACAAAACAAAAAATAATCAAAATCAGCAAAAGAAAAATCAAAATCAACAAAAAAAAATGTTGCTCTGATGTTTTCACGTTCACTATTACAAGGATACCAAGCCTTGACATCGGCTTCGATTCAATTGTTCCATATATCCATTCAGCCAAACCATATTTCCTTCCACTAATTCAATATGAACTCTATTGACTTATTCACCCCACTCCGTAATCCATATGATTTGGGAAAGCCAATTCCCATTGATGTAAGACTTATTTATTTGGACCGAATTTCCTCCTCACCCTCCTCTTCATATTTTGCCCTATTCGAGGAATTGCTAAGGGCTTCGGCCTGCTACATTCCTTCTTCACCGCCATATTTACCTCCATCACTTTCTACTAGCAATCCCGAGGTCTTTTAGGTAGAGTTAGACAGTGGTAAGCAAGAAGAATTAGATGACAACCTACACTATCCTGACTAGCTCTCAAGCCTAGTACCCATTCACAAGCTTAATGGAGCGACACGCATTTGTATTGATTTTTGACACCGGTCTTAGATCTTCCTTGTCTGGGGGTACTTGGCTAGGCATTTCATTGTTAATAGTGACTATATATGTATATATACATGGCTAAAAAAAAATCAAAAATCAAAAACAACAAAAACAAATTGCATGCTTTCACATAGGCATTACCACATTGCATGTTCATTTACATCTAGGCATTTTTCATTTTTATTTTCATTCGCATACACTACATCATACATATTCCATTGCATTGTATAATTTCCACTTGCATATCAACACTCCATTGCATTAGGCATATACATTTGCATTCATTCCATCCCATGTCCAATGATCTGGCATAGTAATGATGATATGACCATACAACAAAATGTCAAGTTTTAACGATTGGGGGTACCTAGTTTGGAAAATTCATGCAACTTTAAAAAATAGTCATATGTCAATCACATCACATATCACAACAACCTAAATTTTTAGTCACTCAGCCATTACTAGTGTAACAAACAACCTCCAATTGGATGTCCAATTTTATTTAGGACCAAAAACACAATTTACACACTAATAAGATCTTGAGTATTACCAATTGAGCCCAAATGCAATGTTGAACCAATCACATTCCACCACATCTTAAAAACATTATGAGCAAATGAGGGTTAGTACCATACTTGGGTAGTACCTTGAGGCAAAAAGGAGATATCCCTCGTTTGTCCCATTACGCAACATAGTCCAAAAATAGTGGTTTTTAGCACTACCACAATTCCTCTTCGAACATAAACATAAAAACGTAGAGTAGTAAGGATAGGATCAAAATTCTCATCATACTTCAATTGAGAATCCAATTCCCCAAAGCTCTATAAAAAATTAACAAATATAATCCCAAGCACCCTTGATCCCTAAATTTGTAAGGATCGTACTACATGTCCTTGACAAGGATGGGTAGTCATCCCCAAGGCCTAAAATATCAAATTCCATTGGACTATGGAGTGAATATTCACCGAGGCTATAGATGCCTGACTGGTAGTGGAGTAAGCTCATGTGGGATGACATGTCTCCTAAGCAAACAGGAAGACCTCTGACCACACATAAGGATAGGCTAGCTTCAGGTCATATCCATAATACGTCATGCCCAATTTACTCATAATAGGTCAATGAATTCCACATGCACACACACTTGTTCTTGATTGGATAAGGTCATTGTCACACTCAATATTTGGTATATGAACCTCACTTGCACACACATTGGTCCTAAATAAAGTTAGACAACCCTAGTGAGTTTGATTGATAATACTAGTATGTTTGAGTCTTTGAAAATCCTGCAGTACTCATTCCATATCAACATCCATATATTCTTCCATATCAACATCCATATCTTCTTCCATATCAACATCCATATCTTCATAGTGAGTCAAGTTGCAGAACACCACCAAATTTGGTACCTCCGACTACCAAACAATGGACAACAAAAATGGTGAATAAAATTTCTGAACTGTAAAAGATCATTCGAAAAATATGCATTCCTCCCATATAGTTTAGATTCATTTACTTCCATTAATCATCCATAACATATCATCATTAATAACACATCACATAGCTTGTATTTTAGATTAATCATAGATTTACTTACATTAAGCATCCATAGCACATAGCTTGAATACATCATTCATATAACATTAGGCATATACATCATTATTAGCTTGCATTACACATCCATAATATTCAAACAATATTCATAAACATGCATCAAACATTAATCAAATAAACATAAAAGCATCCACATAAGAGATAACACATATATATATATATATATATATATGAAAAAGCCATGTATATATATAAAAATGTCACATATACAATCAATGCCAAAAGGCTACAATGGAGCACCAAGACTCATATATACAAAATAGTGCATCTAAGAACTAAGTCTACTATCCATGAGAAGACTCTTGAGACCTAGTACGAGCCCTTAGCCTCATAATCTACCTAGACTCTGTATGCCTAGATGACTCAGCCACATAAGAAGAAGGAGGATCCGACAATGTAATATAGTGTTGCATACACACATCCTCCAAGGAATGTACATATGCCTCACTAGCTCAAAGACATCGCAAATCCATCTGATTTCATTGCTCCTTCACAAAAATCTCTACTTGAAGCCTCATGGTCATCGCCTGATCACTAGCCACCATCACTACCCGCTTCGTATCTAACCAAGCTACAGTCGCCCTGGCCTCCCTTTGATACTCAAGCATAGTATCTCACTCCTCACGTAGCTACTCTAGCTCTGCCCATAGCCTGGCTAGCTCAGATACATATCCTCATCATCCTCCTTCTCTCCCTCTACCAATCCCACCTCAAGAGCATATTGGGCTACTCCTCTTGACTACCTCTGACCCGTTGATTGCTTGGGTCTCGTCCTCTTTGGAGTCATCCTTGACCCTGTAGTTGCCACATCCACACTCGTAACCTTTGGCACCCATATAGGTTGGGTACCAAACCACTCCACATATTTTGAAGTCACCCCAGCATCATCCACATCGGGGATCTTAATCTCCTCATCATCCTCAATCACCATTCACCATGGCTCTGCACATGGTAGCATCCCCTCATCTCACTGGCATCGATACAACACAAGATCATTTGGCACATCTTGAGGTAATCCAAATTGCCTCAACACTTGCAAGTACTGGAAGTACTCCACCTCCTCATCCTACCAGCCAACAACCATCGAGCCTGCCTCACTCGACACAGTTGCATCCTATCTCCATCCCATCTAGATCATCGCCATGGCCTCCATATCACATCTTCCCGAGTCAAGCCCAACCACATGTCTCAGTACCACTGCCCAGTGTATACCTCCTGACTCGGCTGAACCTCCTCAACCATTTCCCATATCCTAGCATAGGTCTCCCCCATCTACCATGACTCACATGGCAAACCCTTGGGCCGAGGTACTACAAAATTCTCCCAATCCTAGCATTGTAGGAAGAAGCTACAACCAATCCCTTCCTCTCCCATATAATCACCTCATATAGCTCTTGATATAGTTGTGCCAACAAGGCAGGAGCCCATGCATACTCCTTCAGGTCAATGAGTAAATCACTCACCAACCCTAATAGGTTCCAAGGGAACCTGTACCCAGTGCTATTGGGTAGGACTATGTTCGCTAACATGAACATGATCAAGGTAGGGAGTGCATCCAACTCCTTTGCCTTGTACATGCTCATGTAGCATATCCCTCCATCCCCCATCCAGGCCTCTCGCCACTGATACCAAAAAATTCTCTCCATATTTGCCTTCTTATCCCTCCCAACCACCACCTTCTCCCCTTCTACTGATACCTTGAGAATGTGATAGACATCCTCAAGAGTGATAGTAACCTCCCCAGTCGGTAGCTAGAACGTCCCCCTATCCGGGTCCTACCTCTCTATCAAAGTAGAGAGATACCCCTCATTAGCCCTCACCACATCAAACCTCACCACACCCTCCAAACCCACCCTAACAAACAAACCCCACTCATCCTTCGAAAGCTTCTTCCTCATTCCTAGAACGAGATGAGATAAGCGATGTCTAATAGTCTCACAATGACACTGAGAGGGGGGGTGAATCAGTGTAGCTATTTTAAATTCAAATCTACAACTCTTAATGCCGAAACAATGAAAACTTAAAATCAGATAAAGCAAGTATAACAAGAGAGCATTCCACAACACACGATGTAACGAGGTTCACCAATTTGGCTACTCCTCAAAAATGACTGCTTGGACTCCCGTCCAAATCCAGTCTTTGCAAAATACCAATTTTACAATCAATTTACCAGCACCCACTGGAAGGAGCACCAACCCCTGATTTATCTGCACCAACAGAAAGGAGCACCAACCCCTGATTCCAAGCACCAACTCGGACTACAATTTTGAAACTATAAGATTGACATAAAAATGCCTTCGCTTATACAAGACCCTGACTGGTCTATTGCTAACCCAACCTCTCTCGCTATTCACCAAAAACACCACACACACTTATGGCTCTGCTTGCTGCACTTTTATAGCTCTCTTACAGCCCTCTTGCTGCGCTTCTTACTGCACTCTTACGGCTCTCTCGGCTCTGCTTAACGCTCTCTTACGACACTCTTCCAACCCTCTTTACGCAGCACTCTTCAGCATTTTTTCAGCAATCTAATTCTCCACGCAGACCTCCTTTTATAACAAAGTTCTGACTTTTCTCTGTAACTGCACCTGTAACTGTCGTACCGACTTCTTCTGAACTGCACTTGTAACTGTCGTATCGACTTCTTCTATAACTGCACCTGTAACTATCGTACCGACTTCAGTTAACTGTCACATATCTTCTTTTGGCTGGGTTCTCTTCTTAGCTCGTGAAAACACATGTCATGATATCGTGACACTTTCGCCTCCTTGCTTCTTTTGTTTGCTTGCACCCGTGAAAACACATGTCGTGATATCGCGACACTTTCACCTCCTTGCTTCTTCTGTTTGCTTGTACCTGCAAAAACACAACATGTCGCGATATCGCGACACTTTCGCCTCCATACTCTTCCTTTTTACTTTTGTCGCGATATCACGACACTTCTGCCTTCTTACTTTCTCTCTCCTCCTTTAGTCGCGAAAATGCGACATGTCGCGATATCGTGACACTTTTTCTCCTTTGCTCTTTCTCTTGCCTTCGGGTCGCGAAAACGTGACATGTCGCGATATCGTGACACTTTTTCTCCTTTGCACTTTCTCTTACCTTCGGGTCGCGAAAACGCGACATGTCGCGATATCGCGACACTTTTCCTTCTCGACCTTCCTGCTCTTTTCAAGTCGCGAAAATGTGACATGTCGTGAAATCGTGACACTTCTCTTTCTCTGCCTTCCTGCTCTTTTCAAGTCACGAAAATGCGACATGTCACGAAATCGTGACACTTTTCCTTCTCTGTCTTCTTGCACTTTTCAAGTCGCGAAAATGCGACATGTCGTGAAATCGTGACACTTTTTCCTCCGTACAATCTCTCTTGCAATATGTCGCGAAATCGTGACACTTTTTCTACTTGTCTTTTTCTCTTCCAACATGTCATGAAATCGTGACACTTTTTCATCTGTACAATCTCTCTTGCAATATGTCATGAAATCGTGACACTTTTTCTTCCGTACAATCTCTCTTGCAATATGTCGTGAAATCGTGACACTTTTTCGTCCGTACAATCTCTCTTGCAATATGTCACGAAATCGTGACACTTTTTTGTTCGTACTATCTCTCTTGCAATATGTCGTGAAATCGTGACAGTTTTTCCTGCTTGCACTTTCTCTTCGAACATGTCGTGAAATCGTGACAATTTTTCTTGCTTGCGCTTTCTCCTCGAACATGTCACGAAATCGTGATAGTTTTGCTTGCTTGCGCTTTCTCTTCGAACATGTCATGAAATCGTGATAGTTTTTCTTGCTTGTGCTTTCTCTCCGAACATGTCACGAAATCGCGCAGTTTTGCTTTCTTCTCAACATGTCACGATATCGCGACAGTTTTTCTTTCTCTCAACATGTCGTGATATCGCGATAGTTTTATTTCTTCTCAACATGTCGCGATATCACGATAGTTTTCTTCCTTGTGATTTTCTTTTGATTTTTAGCATATGGGCCACTTCGATATTTTGGAAAATCACTGTACATACTCTTGAGAACCTCTTAACTCCTATCCACTGCATCAACCGATCTGTTTGACTGTGTTGACAACAATGACAATATCATTATCTGCACCTTGCTCAACAATCTCCCCCTTTGGAATTGTTGGCAACACACATGCAATTTCCTGTAATTCTTCTCCCCCTTTGACAATAATACCAAAGGGCTGCTGCAGACCCCCCCGAGTCCATGCACAACATTCTCAGGCACAAATTATTACAGTTAGCAAAAATTACAAACATGAGCAAAAAGATAATCAAATATATAAATGCTCCCCCTGAGAATGTGGTCCCGATTGCTAGTCAATGCTTGGGAAGCGTGACCACTCCCAACTTATTGCGAAGGTACTCAAAAATTTCTTTGGGCAATGGTTTTGTGAAGATATCCGCTACTTGCTCTGTAGTTGGGACAAAATCCAACTTAACCTCACCTTCTGCAACTTTCTCCTTCAGAAAGTGATATCGGATAGCAATATGTTTTGTGCGGGAATGCATAACCGGATTCTTTGAGATGTTAATGGCACTGGTGTTATCACACTTAACTGAAATTGGCTCACTGAAGTTAATGCCAAGATCTTTCAGGGTTTGTTTCATCCATAAAACCTACGTACAACACGTTGATGCTGCAATATATTCTACCTCTACTGTGGATAAGGAGACTGACTCTTGTTTCTTACTGTGCCATGCGACCAACCTGTCTCCAAGATAGAATGCACCTCCACTGGTACTCTTTCTGTCATCGACACATCCTGCCCAATCTGCATCTGAATACGCAATAAGGGTGAAATCCTTACCTTTCGGATACCATAACCCATACTCCATAGTACCCTTCAGATACCGAAGAATCCTCTTCATGGTTGTCACATGAGTCTCCTTGGGACTAGCCTAAAATCGTGCGACCATGCAAACTGCCTGCAAGATATCTGGTCTGGTAGCTATCAAATACAGTAGGCTCCCAATCATAGATCTGTACATGGTTTGATCAACATCTGGAGATTTTTCATCCTTGCTCAACTTGCAACCTATCGTCATGGGAGTGCTAACAGGCTTACAATCCTCCATTGTGAATTTTTTTAGCATCTCTTTCACATATTTAATTTGAGAAATAAATATGCCCTTCTCATTTTGATTAACTTGCAGTCCGAGGAAATATGAAAGTTCACCAATCATAGACATTTCAAATTCTTTCTGCATCTTATTTGCTAAATCTTTACACGACTCATCATTGTTGCTGCCAAAAATGATATCATCTACGTATACAACAAGGACAATGAGATGGCCATTCTCTATTTTGACATACAAATTGCTGTCCACCATACCCTTTTTGAACCCTTGTTGAGTAAGATAGTTGTCTAGCCTTGCATACCATGCTCTGGGTGCCTGTTTCAAGCCATACAGTGCTTTCTTCAACTTGCAGACGAAGTTGGGATTATCACCGAGTTGGAAGCCATCCGGCTGCTCAATATAGACCTCTTCTTCAAGTTTTCCATTCAAAAATGCTGATTTCACGTCCATTTGATAAACTTTGAAATTCTTGTGAACTGCTAAAGCCAGAAACATTCTAATTGCCTCAAGTCTAGCCACTGGTGCAAAGGTTTCTTCAAAGTCAATACCTTCAACTTGTGCATAGCCTTTATAGACCAATCTTGCTTTATTCCTGACTATCTATCCATCTTCATTCAATTTGTTTCGAAAAACCCATTTAGTACCGATTATATTTTTATTTGCAGGTCTTGGTACTAACTCCCAGGTTTTGTTTTTCTCAATCTGATCTAATTCTTCATTTATTGCCGTCATCCAACTTTCATCTTTGCTTGCTTCAGCAACATTTTTGGGCTCAATGTTGGATAATAGAGAGTAGTTACTTACTACTCTTCTTCTTGTCTGAACACCAACTGTGGGGTCTCCAATTATTTGCTCTCTAGGATGATTTTTTTGCCAGCTGCATTTTTTGAATTTCTTGTTTTCTTCCTCTTCTGAAACACTACTTAAATCATCTGAGTCAATTTTTTGTTTCTTTTTCGTTTCCTCTTCCTCATCTCCTTCAATAACCTCTTCATAAATTGGGTAGTTTTCTTCATAGCTAATTTCTCGTTCCCTACCTTCATCAACTTTAACATCGACACTCTCCACAATTTTCTTTAGCCTCTTGTTGTAGCATGTATAGGCTTTGCTTTTTGTCGAATAGCCAAGAAAAATACCTTCATCAGCTCTATCTTCAAACTTACCAAGATTATCTTCAGTTCTTTTGATGTAACACTTGCTGCCAAAAACTTTAAAGTATCTTGTTGTTGCCTTTTTACCGAACCACAACTCATACGAAGTTTTTCTTTCATGTGTCCTCAACATGCACCTATTTTGGATGTATACCGTAGTATGGACTGCCTCTTTCCAAAATTTGTCTGCTATTTTGCTCTCAATCAACATAGTCCATGCCATTTCCTGCATTGTCCTGTTCTTTCTTTCTACCACACCATTCTATTGAGGTGTCCTTGCTACTAAAAACTCTCTCTTAATCCCATACTTTTCATAGTACTCTGCAAACTCCTCTGAAATGAACTCTCCTCCTCTATCTGATCTTAAACATTTAATCCTTTTTCCTGTTTGATTCTCAACTTGTTTTTTGAAAATCTTGAACATCTCAAAGGCATCTGATTTAAGCTTCAAAAATAGTACCCATGTCATCCTGGAATAGTCATCTATGCACAACATAAAGTATTTGTCACCATTTATGCTTTGCGTTCTCATGGGTCCACATAAATCAGTATGTATTAGTTCTAAAGGTTTGCTTGTGAAGTACTCTTTTGTTTTAAATGTGGCTCTAGTTTGCTTCCCCTTTTGGCATGAAGCACAAATGCTATTTAATGGTTTGCCAATGGTGGGAATATCTCTCACTGCCCCTTTTGAGCTGATTTTTACTAGATTGTCAAAACTGATATGACCGAGCCTCTTGTGCCATAGCCAATTTTCTTCTTCATGTCCAATCAAGCACGCTCCTTCTGAAGTCTCTGAGAGAGTATATAGGTTTCCAGATGTCCTTGATCCAGTTGCTATCAACTTTCCACAGTTTGTTGTTCTGACTTCACAACCCTGCTTCTTGAAAATTACTTCATGACCTCCTGTCACAAATCCGACTTACGCTTAACAAGTTATGCTTCAGACCAATCACAAACAAGACTTCTTTTGACTTGATTTTTCCATCACCGATCTTAACTGATCCTTTGCCAACTATCTTAGCTCCATCATTATTTCCAAATTTTACAGAACCACCTTCATATTTCTGTAACTTCTCAAATTTTTGTTTGTCACCTGTCATATGACTGGAGCATCCACTATCAAGTATCCATGGTGTAGATTTGTTCTGTGCTTTAAATGTTGTCTATACAATCAAGGATTCCTTTTCTTCCTTGGGTCGCTCCTTTTCTTTCCACTCTGGTTTGATTACAGTTTTGGTCACTTGTTTTGACTTTTCTTTGTCAGTAGCCTGTGCATGTTTTTCGAGAAATTTTCTATTTTGTCTCAAACCATTTGGTTGAAATTTTCTTCCCTGATGTTTATTTGCTACAAATGTACTTCGACAATTTCTTGCAATGTGCCCAAAATTATGACAGTTATAACATTCTACTACATAATCCATCAACGGTGAAAAAACATTTCTACCGGCAAAATTCCTTTGTCCTACATTATACTTGCAATCTGCAATCTTATGTCCATAACCATTGCATTTAAAACAATAACCGGAAAAGAAATGAGTGAACCTGGGTGATGGTCTTTGCCATTTTGTAGTAGGAGCCACAAATCTTCTTCTCCTTTGATGAGTGACATTGGTGAATTCATCATTGTCAATACTCCTCTCGTGCCTGGCATTATTGCTTTCTTTAGCATGATTCATTTTTTCTTGATCAATCCTGATCTTATCTTCATTCTTTATGGGTTCTACAGTTATGGCCTTTGATCCATTTGATGATTCTCCTTCAACGAAGCCCAAACCAAATTTGATGCCTGTAGTCCTTTGGCTATTTATAATCTTATCCAACTTTACAGAACTTTCTTCAAGTTTGTGATAACAACTCACTTTTTGATTCATCTCTTCTAGCTGCATCTTTAAACCAACAATCTCTTCTTCTAACTTGCTGCACTCATCTATTTTCATGGTTAATTGTACTTCGATATCTTCAGATATTTTCTTAGATTCATCTATCTGTACTTTCAAGCTGGTTATGATTTCATTGGCATCCTCAAATTTTCTTGAAATTTTCTTATTCTTTTTTCTTTCTATACTCAGCTCTTTAAGTGCAGCGATCAGCTCACCTTCCAGATCTACTTCAGCCTCAGCCTCAAGTTTTTTATCACATTCCTATTTTTCCTCTGTTTTTTCTTCTTCGAATGCCATGAAAAGAGCTTCACCTGTTTCTTCTTCGAATCCTCACCGGAGTCTGTCTTCGAAGGACTCGACATTCTTGGATATGAAACTTTTCTTCTTGAAGTTGCCTTTTCTAAAATTTGGTTTCTTCTTCCAGCTCACTTCTTTCTTGGTGTGAACCTTCATCACTTTTGTTTTTCTCATTAAGTGGACATTTAGCTGCAAAGTGCCCAACGCCTCCACAGTTGAAACACTTAAATGGTAGCTTTCCTCTGTATTTTCCTTTTCCCCTTATTAGTTTTCGAACAAAGTTTGCTTCCGTTTCATCTGATGTCTCTTCTTCCTCGGATTCTTGTTTTGCTTTTATATTTTTATGTGCTTTAAAAGAAGCTTCTCTGTCTGTGGGTTTAGTTTTTCCTATTCTCATCTCATATGCAGTCAAAGAACCATGCATCTCATCCATACTAAAAATATTTAGATCTTTAGCTTCTTCTATTGCTGAAACTTTAGAATCAAATCTTTGGGGAAGAGATCTTAGTACCTTTTTCACGATGACAACATCTTCCATTTCCTCGTCGAGTCCTCTAATCGCATTAACGATTCCATTAACTCTCAGCATGTATGCCTCTATGTTCTCATCGTCATTCATTTTTAATGCTTCGAACTGGGCTCGATGCATTTGTAACTTGGCCTCCTTGATCTTGCCATCTCCTTCATGAATGCTCCTTAGTTTGTCCCACATGTCTTTTGCCATTTTACAACTCATAATCTTTATCAATTCGTTGTCCACTAAACCGCACATGATAGCATTCTTTGCTTTAGAGTTATTCTCAAACAGTTTCTTACCGACAACATCGGTTGGAGGAGTGATGGATATTGTGTATCCACTGTCTACTGACTCCCAAATGTCGTATCCCAAAGCGCATAGATATGTCTGCATCCTGAGTCTCCAAAATGCGTAATTAGTTCCATCAAATAATGGTGCTTTGTTTGATGAGAATCCTTCACCACCTGCCATTGTCTCACTTCCAAGATCACCTTAGTCGATTAAGCTTGTTCAGGAACCTGGCTCTGATACCAATTGATAGTCTCACAATGACACTGAGAGGGGGGGTGAATCAGTGTAGCTATTTTAAATTCAAATCTACAACTCTTAATGCCAAAATAATGAAAACTTAAAATCAGATAAAGCAAGTATAACAAGAGAGCATTCCACAACACACGATGTAACGAGGTTCACCAATTTGGCTACTCCTCAAAAATGACTCGCTTGGACTCCCGTCCAAATCCAGTCTTTGCAAAATACCAATTTTACAATCAATTTACCAAAGACCCACTGGAAGGAGCACCAACCCCCGATTTATCCGCACCAACAGAAAGGAGCACCAACCCCTGATTCCAAGCACCAACTCGGACTGCAATTTTGAAACTATAAGATTGACATAAAAATGCCTTCGCTTATACAAGACCCTGACTGGTCTATTGCTAACCCAACCTCTCTCGCTATTCACCAAAAACACCACACACACTTACGGCTCTGCTTGCTACACTTTTATAGCTCTCTTGCTGCGCTTCTTACTGCACTCTTACGGCTCTCTCGGCTCTGCTTAACGCTCTCTTACGGCACTCTTCCAACCCTCTTTACGTAGCACTCTTTAGCCTTTTTTCAGCAATCTAATTCTCCACGTAGACCTCCTTTTATAACAAAGTTTTGACTTTTCTCTATAACTGCACCTGTAACTGTCATACCGACTTCTTCTGTAACTGCATCTGTAACTATCGTATCGACTTCTTCTCATGAATCGCACTCAGTAATTGTCGTACCGACTTCAGTTAACTATCACATATCTTCTTTCGGATGGGTTCTCTTCTTAGCTCATGAAAACACATGTCGTGATATCGTGACACTTTCACCTCCTTGCTTCTTTTGTTTGCTTGCACCCGTGAAAACACAACATGTCATGATATCATGACACTTTCACCTCCTTGCTTCTTCTGTTTGCTTGTACCTGCGAAAACACAACATGTCGTGATATCGTGACACTTTCGCCTCCGTACTCTTCCTTTTTACTTTTGTCACGATATCGTGACACTTCTGCCTTCTTACTTTCTCTCTCCTCCTTTAGTCATGAAAATGCGACATGTCGCGATATCGTGACACTTTTTCTCCTTTGCTCTTTCTCTTGCCTTCGGGTCATGAAAACGTGACATGTCGCGATATCGTGACACTTTTTCTCCTTTGCACTTTCTCTTACCTTCGGGTCATGAAAATGTGACATGTCGCGATATCGTGACACTTTTCCTTCTCGGCCTTCCTGCTCTTTTCAAGTCACGAAAATGCGACATGTCGCGAAATCGTGACACTTTTCTTTCTCTACCTTCCTACTCTTTTCAAGTCACGAAAATGCGACATGTCGTGAAATCATGACACTTTTCCTTCTCTGTCTTCCTACACTTTTCAAGTCGCAAAAATGTGACATGTCGCAAAAATGCGACATGTCACGAAATCGTGACACTTTTCCTTCTCTGTCTTCCTGCACTTTTCAAGTCGCGAAAATGCGACATGTCACGAAATCGTGACACTTTTTCCTTCGTACAATCTCTCTTGCAATATGTCACGAAATTGTGACACTTTTTCTACTTGCCTTTTTCTCTTCCAACATGTCGCGAAATCGTGACACTTTTTCATCCATACTATCTCTCTTGCAATATGTCATGAAATCATGACATTTTTTTGTCCGTACAATATCTCTTGCAATATGTCACGAAATCGTGACACTTTTTGTTCGTACAATCTCTCTTGCAATATGTCGTGAAATCGTGACACTTTTTTGTCCGTACTATCTCTTGCAATATGTCACGAAATCGTGACAGTTTTTCCTGCTTGCGCTTTTTCTTCGAACATGTCACGATATTGCAACAGTTTTTCTTGCTTGCGCCTTCTCCCCGAACATGTCACGAAATCGCGACAGTTTTGCTTGCTTGCGCTTTCTCTTCGAACATGTCGTGAAATCGTGACAGTTTTGCTTGCTTGCGCTTTCTCTCCGAACATGTCACGAAATCGTGACAGTTTTGCTTTCTCTCAACATGTCGCGATATCACGACAGTTTTCTTTCTCTCAACATGTCGCGATATCACGACAGTTTTCTTTCTTCTCAACATGTCGCGATATCACGACAGTTTTCTTCCTTGTGATTTTCTTTTGATTTTTAGCATATGGGCCACTTCGATCTTTTGGAAAATCACTGTACATACTCTGAAGAACCTCTTAACTCCTATCCACTGCATCAACCGATCTGTCTGACTGTGTTGACAACAATGAAAATATTGTTGCTGCACCTTGCTCAACAATGTCAAGGCTCAATATCCCTTAATTACAACAACAAAAATACTTTCTTAGCATTAAAACTATGAATAACAAAAAAAAAAAGATAAAACAAAATTTTTGCACAAAGGGAACAAATGATCTTACTGGTACAAAGGGTGCCCCCACTCCACCAGTAGCATCAAGGCCCTCTACCGCCATCACCTCACTTCACACACTCACTAGTCTCACAAACTCACAAATTCACTCCACTCCTCAGACGTAGCTCCTCAAAGTCAATAGCACATGAATGAGCCTAAAATTTCACTCAGAAAGCTTTTCATAGCTTTCCTTAGCGCATTCAGCTATAGACCTGCACCTACAAATCATGGGCATGATTGTGCACCTGTGGGCACACTCAGGCGTGCGCGAGCACCTATGGAACATGCCAGGCATAGCCGTGCACCTAGAAATCAATAAACATGAAGACACAATCCCTCAAAATGGTAGCTCCCCTCATCCAAAATGCACCAAATTTCATCCACACATCATAAAATTTGATTTTGTGAAAACATAAATAGTTTTGCATGCATATTAGGTGAGAACAGAACCAATTTCTACAAAAACACATATCACATTGCAAAAACATAACAATCAAGGTCAAAAATTAACAAAATCACCGTTCCACAATTCATCATCATATGCTTCATTATCCCATCCACTTTTGTGCATGTTGGAGTTAATCTAACCACCAAATCACTCATCTTTACCACAAAGCACGGTAAATACCAACAACATGCTAAATCACAAATCAATCAACACCACAATCAGTCACAACATTGCATGATTCCATCAAACATTCTTTCATCATCATCTTTCATAAATAACTCATCACACAACACATTTTTTCTGGTTAAGTCAATAATAAGTGAACCTTGTATCTAGTATGTTATTCTATAAACTTGGTGATTGCAGCAATAGTAATCCATGAAATTCGGCAAGATGAATAGACTACAATAAGGACACTTCAACATGATCATTATCATCATATCATCATCACAAGTCACAATCATATTTGGCACCTCACACTTTGAGTACAACCTTGCCAAGAATAATTGACTCGCAATCAGTCATTGATGTCCTTGTCTGTGGGGCAAGAAAACACAGATAAACCACAATCACAAACACTCATTCACTTGACAATAGTTATAATATAGGGCATCAGTAAGTTTGATTGGTTCCATCATAGAATTGGCAAAGAAATTTCCACAGTCAATACCCAACCCCTGCATTGACTTAGTCAGCCTACATCTTCATATCTTGCATGCTCAATGACGCCATTATGGTAGCTTATTCAATAGCATCAAATCAACCCAAATTTTGGGGAAACCACATTACGTTATGATTTTCCCATGACGAGATACATCTCACGTGATTATAAAGACTACACTGGATAAAATACCCTCCCCAATGTTAGGGCAAAAATGGTATCACATTTTACATCATTCATATCATCCACATTTTGCATGGTCTTATACACCAACCCCTTTTTTCACCGTTGGGTCAAAAACTGTATCACATCTATATTTCACATCATTCATTCATCAATTGCACAAATCCACTGCATCATTCATCATTTGCACAAAATTTTCAATTGGCTTGCGAGATACATCATAACTCATTCGCCAATTGAGGGGGTAAGCTACAAAATTCCAAAAAAAATTATTTATTCTTTTGTCTTCAACATAAGTGTTCAAATCCAACGACAAATTGGAGCTACTTCTGTGCCCATAGCCCAAGCATTTGTCTCATATTTTTGCACCATATTGTGTTTCACGCAACATGGTACAAAAAGGGGCATATGTAGACACCAAATTACAGCCACTAATCCACCTTTCTTGCCATCCAATCCACCATTTTAGCCCTTTCCCACCATTTCCTAGCCTAATTGGGATTATTTTAATATTATTTTATATTATTTAATATTTAATATAATATATTATATTATATTATAATATATTTATAAACTCAATTAACTACAACCGTCCTATCCATTCTAATATCCACTATCCATATTCATTAATTAATGTCACATTCAAAAAGTAATCTCAACCTTAGGATATGATTTAATCTTAGCCACAAGATAAAAAGTGTAAGACTAAAACCCTAAGAAAACCCTAGGTTGTATTATAAATAAGGGTATTTTGTAAATGCCCAAACCCTGGAATGGGAATTCACTGGAGCTTGAGAATTAGACATTTGCACCCTAGAGGAATTATTGGTGAAGCCCTAGCATAGAATCCTAAAAATTTGAAGCCCTAGCTCACCGATAAGACTTTTGTTGTTCCAACTGTCACCCATTCATCCTCCATCACCATCATAGCCCCCATCCATCTGCCACATTCGTCACCATCACCTAGATATGCTTTTGTAGATTCTACCCTAACCTGTAGGTACCATCTAGAGCTTGTGAGGCTCATTGTAGCGCTTGTGAAATGCTCACCAGAGCCTATTGTATATCGTAGGTGCTCTCTAGAGCCTATTGTATCCCATAGGTGCACACCAGAGCCTGTGAAACTCACATCAAAGTCTACCAAGTGCATTTCTAAGCCTACTGCAACTACAGAAACGCAAATTTGAGCCTGCTACACCATGCCATCAGCAATAATTGAACCAAAGCAAGGTATATTTCATTTTAATGTATTTTATGTCATAATTTTTTTATTTGGCATACTCTCTGATTTCATTGTTAACTAGGGTTTTATTGATGTCTGAGGGTCTCACTATGGAGCCCTCATAGGTATTACTAACCCCCTTGTTCTATTTTTATGTATGCAAATCCACAAGTTCTACATATTTTTGAACGTTTGTTGAAGCTGGAGTGGCCCAACCTTGGATATTTGAAGCCCACTCAACCTATTGGAATCAAGGACACACCCAAATATGAAGACACTTCATTGTTATTGTTAGGGTTTCAGATAACCCTAGTGCCATTATAGAACATTGTATCAAATACTCACATTGAGTACTGATTGTAACAAAGGAGTTCATTGGCTCCCCCCGTTTATTGAATAAATTTGTTCATTTTATGCAATATTTTTATTTCCTTGTGTTATTTGATTTTCTGTTATTATTTAAGTGTTGTGTCTTTATATTCACACTAGGATACACACTTGAGTTTCCACTCCTCCATGTGTCAGGAGAACTCTTAGTGGTGTATTCATCAGGTTTGATGAGTTTTTGTAATCCAACGACTCTCAATGATCAACTCTACTATTTATACAGAGTTGATCCTAGAGATAAATTAATTAGTTCCACTCTTCTCTTCATCTTTTGTGTAATACTTTGCATATCTATTATTGTGAAATTCTAACAATAACAAACTATGTAGGATATAGTATGAGTGGTAATCTAAAAGATAAAAACCCTAAAAAATAGGCAATTTTTATGTCTATCATATATATTTAAAAGTCTACATTATCTTTAGGATAAGTTTTATCTTGAGCTCCTCTCGTCCTCATCAACCTATAATGGGTTTTTTAATTTTTACAAGTTCTCATTACATAATTTTTGTGATTGCCCTTATAGAGTTTCTAAATTTAACTAATAGATTTAGATATTTCCTTAGTAAAGATTTATGGGTTATGCTCCTTTGTGTTTATAAATCTTTTGGATATCATGTCCTATTATAGAATTTTTTTATATTCTTTGGACTAAATACCTTTTGTTGAAGCACTTTTTAAAAGGGATAATTGTTGCAACAATTATATTTTTATCAAACTTTCTTCTTTTCAAAATAATGGGCTTTTTGCATTTCACCAAACTTCTTCACCTTGTGACTTCTTACAAAAAAATTTCTAATGCCTAGTATTATTTTCTTGTAATTCTTTATGAATTTTTAGATTATCTTGAATTGTATTTTTGCTACGCTTTACCACGTTCTTTTAGAATGTTTTATCTCTTGATTATATGACTCGCTCTTGTTTTTTTTTAACAAAAAAATTAGTAACTTGAACTTTTCCATGTTTTTTTTCCTTACTTGAAGTTCAAAGATTCTCATAAAGTAATTTTTTAAACTACTTTAATATTATCTATTCTCTACATTTATTTTTTGAGGATATCAAAATATTATATAAAATGTTTGGAGTTATTTTTTTTAGAATAAGATAATATTATATTAAGTTCCACTAGGATAGACACTTGAGTTTCCACTCCTCCATATGTTAGGAGAAATCTCAGTGGTGTCTTCATCAGTTTTGATGAGTTGTAATCCAATGGCTCTCAATGATCAACTCTGTTATTTATACAGAGTTGATCCTTGGAATAAATCAATCAATTCCACTCTTCTCTTCATCTTTTGTGTAATGCTTTGCATATCTATTATTGTGAAATTCTAACATGGTATCAGAGTAGGATATATTTTGCTCGCATTCTCTATTGAAGGTTCTAAGGATCTGGTTCACTTGTTTGGATTTTTATTTGACTAACTTGCTTGATTATAATGCAATAAGTCAATTTTTTTTTTTATTTGTGGAAAACATCCCAAAAGGGATGCCACTTTCGGGTAAGACCCAAGGAGGCAGGGGTATCCATTCCGCCAAAAATGCCCAGGACTCGGACTTGGCCTACCACCTTTGACATACTCAAGGAGCAAACAAACACACAAAACCAATTTAAAAATAAGTAAATAACAACAAAAATAATAAAATAAAATAAAAAACATGCTCCTTGAGTGTGTCAAAAACAAAAGCACAACCAAACACGCACAATAAGATAAAAGAAACCACAACACAAACCACATAGAAAAACACAAGAACCACATAACAAAACACAAACAAGACAAAAACAACAGAACACTACAAAGACATAACCCAAAAAAAAACATGAAAAATAAACACAACCAAAACCTAAAAAATTTAAAAAATAAAATAAAAATAAAAATAAAAAACAACCAACAACAGACAATAAACAAAAACAAAAAACATAGAAAACACTCACACATAAAAACACGAATTAACACAAACAAAGAGAAACCCAAGAACAAGAACGAAAAAAACACAAGAACAATAACAAAAAACATTAAAAAAAAAACACAAAACAACAAAAACACAAGAACAACAAAAAACAACACAAAGAACACAAAAACAAAACAAAACAAAAGAACCCACCCACCTTAAAAAACAAAAAAAAAAACAAAAAAAGAAAAAAAAATTGAACATAACAATGACCTATCTAGACCAGAAGACTATTAAGGCAAGAATCAACAGAGGAAACAAAATAAAGAATAGAATGAGCTAGGGAACTAAAAAAAACTGAATGAACCAAAGAGAAGCAAAAAAAAAAAAGCAAGAAGAAACTAGGTACCTTCAGAACTCGGAGCCATCCAAAGAAATGATAGAAAGAAGAGCTTCCCTAATTTGAGAAGCCCACCATCTAGGAGGGTGGCCATAACAAGTAAGATCACCTTTGTCCAAAGCCCAATTAGCTAAAGCATCAACACTCTTGTTTTGATCTCTCGACCACATGATTGTAATCAACTTTCAAAAATCCCATCCGAATTAATTGAATCTTCTCAATAATTCTTTTTATTCTCCAATCCACCTTATGATTCTTAGAAGGAGTCTTCAAGAGATTAATCATAAGTTGAGAGTCGACTCAACTAACACCTTTTCCCATCCAACCTTAGTAGCCTCCTCGAAGGCCTCTGAGGATACCATACCCCTC
Organism: Wollemia nobilis; assembly: GCA_028583015.1. Taxonomy (NCBI): domain Eukaryota; kingdom Viridiplantae; phylum Streptophyta; class Pinopsida; order Araucariales; family Araucariaceae; genus Wollemia; species Wollemia nobilis. The sequence continues at coordinate 55,095 of JAQPPZ010002638.1, forward strand.
AAGCAAGGTTATTGGAAAGAATACCCAAATTCTCAGCAAAAGTAAAAACCAGGGAGCCATCTGAAAGTCTACCAATTCCTCCCACACCGGCTTTTCCAGGGTTCCCTCTAGAGGCTCCATCAGTATTGACTTTTCCAAAATCCTTAGGAGGAGGTTGCCAATTTCTAGTCCTATCCATCTTACTAATACTCACATTCCCTTTAAGTTGGTTGCCCTTAGAAGATTTAATCTTCAATATTTGCATCACTTGATCCCATCTTTGGTGGGAGTTTTGGGGGTGATTAAGGAGTTGATGGACTGATTCAACTAAGTTGGCTATGGTATTTTGCCAAATATAGTGAATATCCTTCCTATCTTGATTAAAAATTTGGTTGTTCCTTTCATTCCAAATATTCCAAAGAAGAATGGTAGAACCCATCCAAACTAATCGCCTAATAAAATGATCAACACCCTCTTGATTAGGCCAATCCCTCCAAAGTTGTTCAAAAGTAAAAAAATTGGACCACTGTAAGCCAAGTAAAGTGGCCATTCTCCTCCATAGCTCAGAGGCTAAAGTACACTCAATAAAAATATGGTTGAGAGTTTCTACATTCTCTTCACACATTTCACATCTAAAAGGGCCATGAAAACCACGCTTCATAAGTTGCTCACCAAGTAAGCACCCTACGATGCAATAAAAGCCAATTAAAGAACCTCACCTTAGGCTAGATCTTTTGAGCCCACAATCGAGAAAATATGTCAGAAGAATGGTTGGGATTATTATGGCATAAGGTCAAATAACCTTGAGCAACTGAATACTCACCCTTAGTAGTGTTGTTCCATCCAAAACAATATTTTTCATGGGACCAAGAGAGGGATCTCATATGAAGGATGCCTTGGATATCTTGTCTTTGCCTTTCTGGGATTTGAATAGGCCAGTCCTCAATAGGGATCCAATATCTACCAACCTTTGAATTACCAGTATGGTACCGACAGTAATTAGCCACCTTTATCCAATTAGCTCGGTGAAGCTCCTCCATCCAAGGCCTCCAATCGGGAAACCGAGTTATCAAAGGCTTGTGACCATCCCAAGAATCTGTCCAAAAATTTGCCTGTTGACCATTATGAATGATCCAAAATAATTTTTTCTTTATCAAATCCTCACCAGCCTTAAGAACTGCTAAAATGGGAGAACCTTTGGTAGGAAGTTGATAGCGAACAAGGTCTTCAGGACTTTTGTTCTCAGCATATTTAGCACGGAGATTATTGGCCCAAAGAGCATTGGGGTTATGCAACATCCTCCAATATAATTTAGCAGCTAAAGCTTTGTTGTTATTAATAGAAGACCGGAATCCTAACCCCCCTTCACTCTTAGGAAGACATAAAGTATCCCATTTCACCAAGGCCCATTTTCTTTTCTCCTTAGTACCACTCCAAAGGAAACGATGACTGATTTGATCCAATTCTCGAAGAACAACCTTTGGGATATTCAAAATGGAAGAAACATAAATAGGAATAGCTTGAAGGACTGATTTTACCAAGGTGATTCTACCCCTAGAAGAAAGCCACCTGTTGGTCCACTTTCCAATTTTCTTCTTGACTTTGTCCAACAACCAATTCCAATATTTATTTTTCTGCCTTTGAATATTTATGGGAATACCTAAATAAGTGATTGGAAGGGAGGTCTTCTTATATCTTAATTTATCCAAGACCATGGATTCCTCGTCTAGCAGAGCGATGAAAGAAAATAACTTTAGATTTGTCTTCATTGATCAACTCGCCCAGTAGCCTTAGAAAAATAGCTAATGATTTGCTTAATATTAGAAGCTTCCTTAACCGTAGCTTTACCTAAAAGAGTAGAGTCATCCACAAATTGAAGATGAGAGATAGGTCTAGCTCCATGAGCAATGGTAACTCCCTCAAGGGTTTTGTTTTCCCTCTTTTTGGTTATAGTCCTACCCAAGCATTAAGCAAGAATGATGAATAAATAAGGGGATAGCGGGTCACCTTGCCTAATACCTCTGGAAGCTGGGAATGACTGAGAAGGCCTGCCATTGATAAGAACTAAGTAGGAAACTGAAGAGATACATCCCATAATCCAATCCATCCAATCCTTAGAGAAACCAAATTGCCTCAAAACTTTGATAAGGAAGTGCCAATCCACTCTGTCATAAGCTTTGGATAAGTCTAACCGAATGAACATGGAAGGAGATTTTTGCATATCCATGGAATGGATGGCTTCCTGAGCAAGAACTATCTCATCTACTATTTGACGTCCTTCCACATAACCCCCTTGCTCTGGGGAAATAATCTTATGCAAAAGAGGCTTCAACCTTTCTCGCCATGATTTTAGTAATGATTTTGAGAAGAACATTACATAAAGCAATAGGTCTAAAAGCTGAGATATGATCAACCTCTTGAGCTTTTGGAACAAGAGTAATATAAGTTTTATTGATAACCTTCAAAATTTCTTTGGCTTTCCTGGCTTCTTCCACCACCTCTAATAAATCAACATGAAGGATATCCCATAACTCTTGGTAGAACTCAATGGGAAAACCATCAAGACCTGGGGTTTTCCCTTTTTGCATTTTAAAAACTACTTGTTGAAGCTCATTGATAGTAACAGGAGCAGTCAAAATAGAGTTCTCCTCAAAAGTGATAAGAGAAGGGATTGCTTGAAGAACATTTTGTTGTGAAGCCGAGTCAAGAGGAGTAGCAACAAAAATATTGGAAAAGTAATCAACAACAATAGAGTTCATGCCATCCCAAGTATAAACAACATCTCCAGAATCTGATTTTAAGGAAGAAATAAAGTTGTGAGATCTTCGAGCTAGAAGAGATTTGTGGAAGAAATTTGTGTTTCGATCTCCTTCTTTGAGCCATTGAATTCTAGATTTTTGCTTCCATAAGATTTCTTCTCTTTTTTCCCATTCCTCTAACCGAGTTGTGAGTTTAATTTCATCTCGCACTTCTCTTCTCCGTGAGGCCATCTAAACGGATTTTCTTATTCAAATTTTCAATATGAGCAATAACTTCATGTTTTTTTTATGAACATCCCCAAACTCTTTCCAGTTCCAAGTCTTGATTTTGGATTTAATGTATTGCAGTCTTTTGGCAAAACAGAACATCTTAGTCCCATGCCTAGGTTTACCTTCCTTCCACCATTGTTGCACATGAGGTCCGAAGGAAATGTCTCTAAGCCACATTAATTGAAAATGAAAAGGAGAGAAACTCACATTGGTTTTCCACATTTCCACCATGATCGGCCAATGATCCGAACCAACATTATTAAGAGTCTTCACTTTAGGAATGTGACCATGGATTAAGAAATTTTCAGAGAGCAAAAACCTATCCAATCTCTCCATTATACAAGCTAAGCCTTGCCTTCTGTTAGACCAAGTCATAAGGCCATTATCTCAGTTGGATATCCACAAGATGGAGGTTTGCAATATATTCGCTCATGAGGTCATTGCTTTTGTCCAAATTTCTATTTCCCCCACTTTTCTCATCCAGAGAGAGGATGGTATTGAAATCTCCTCCGATCAAGATCCAAGCTTCAGGAAAATGAGAGATAATATGAGTAATATCCTTCCACTGTCTTCTTTTTTCCTCCAAAGAAGTCGGAGCATAAACAAGTAATGCAGAGCATAATCTGGTTGGAATGTCTACTTTGAATAGCTATAGCCAACAAACCCCAACCGCCAACCATATGGTGAATAACTACCTCTTTTGGGTCCCAAAGACAAGCAATGCCACCGTAAGTCCCTTGGGAACCGAGGGAAACCACTTTTCCAACTGGCCAAATTTTACTGGCAATTGAGTCCATATCCTCCATTGACATCTTTGTTTCTTGAAGGAAAACAAGATGTGGATGATTTATCTGAATCATTCTTCTAATTTCATTTTGTTTTGAAAGACTCCCTTTGAGTCCTCTAATATTCCAAGTGATGATCTTCATTAATACCAGGGCTAAAAAAGTTGGGAAGGGCATTAATCTTACCTTCCTCTACAAGCTTTTCACCTTCTTTTACCATATGATATTGATTGGTCTTGCGACCTGCTTTTTGATTAGAATCCATCTTCAATTTTTTTTCCCTGTTTCTTGACTTATTCCAATTGAATCCGAGATGGCTTCTAACCTTGAAGAATGCTCGTACATAGCCAAAATTTTACTAGATGGTTCAACGGAGTCTATATTGGGACCTCACATTATTTAAAGTTTTGACATTTGAAAGATTGTTTTTCTTGTGTAAATTTTCTCTTTTTTTTCTGTTGAAAACCTTTGATTTGTTGGTTTGTCTCTCGAGTTCTTCCCTTCATATTTAAATTGTGTTTCTAAGATTTTAGTTTCCATTATTTCCTCTTCCTCACTTGGGACATCATTTGTGGAAAGGATTTCAAACATATTAGCAGATGACTTTGATTGATCCTTCATAACTGGTTTTTTTTGAGTGTTCTTCTTCTTAGGTATTTGGAAACCTCGCTGAGTTTATATCTTCTTTCTTTTGATCAAGAATTTTATTTGGGCAAGCACTAGCCAAATGACCATATTCATGGCAAATTCTACAACGAAAAGGAATGTTCTCATAGTCCACTACTTGCTCCCAAGTGTCTTCCCCAAATTGTAATGTGATATTTTTAGGTAGGGGTTTGTCAAAATCCATTAAAACACAAATCCGAGCATAAATAATATGTTCAAAATTTTGAGTACAATCAACAATCATCATAAAAGTTCCTAAAGAGTTTCCAATTGAAGAAAAAATAGTAGGATTCCAAAATTCAATAGGGAGGCCAAAGAGTCTAACCCACATGGGAGCTATAGAAGGCATCTCTTCTTCGGCTTTAAATTTAGTATGCCAGGGCTTCATGAAAAGCCCTGCCCTTCCAAAAAACCAAGGACCCCCTTGAAAAGTTTTCTCTCTATCTTCATTATTAGCAAATAAAACAAGAAAATAACCATTTGGATAAATAGAGATTTGTAACTCACCTTTAGTTTTCCAGATTTTTGCAGCCCAGACTTTGAAAGCAGATAGACTTAGACGAAAACCCACGAACCGACAAATTAGTCCTCTTTTTTCCAAATCTTCAATGCCGAACTGAATGTTACCCATATCAAGCTTAACAATAGGAGTTCCATCAACTGCTTTAAGACATCCCGACTCCGTTTTCTTGGGATCAATCTTAGGCATTCTTAGAGGTTTATGGGAAGCCCTAAGATTGATATTAGCATTGGGCAGAGGTTGTCCACCATGAAGGGCATCCCTAAAATTCATTTTTGGGACTGAGTCTTCGAAATTCTTACCCTTGACAGGGGTTTTCACAGTAGAATTATTTTGTGGGTGCACCTTAGCACCAGATTCACTTGAGATATGAGCCATTTTTTGATCAACTGCTTGAAACTTGTTTCGTGATCTCTTTAATCCTTGCCCTAGACGTCGTGGAAAGGTATGGTTTTCACTTTTCTTTTGTGCAGCAAATTGGAAGTCGTTGTCACTCAAGTTCACAGTATGATCTATTGAAAGACAAATTTCTAACCCATCTTGGATCCCCTACAACATTTCCTGCTAAAATATTGAGCATAAACCACAAAAATATTGGCCGCTAGGGCCCGAAGGCCCTAAAAACCAACCTCTGGAGCTGCTTGCACTCAACCCAGATGAAACCCTCGCATAGCCGCTTGCCAAATATCTCGTTCACACATAGGGATGTGCTAGGATCTGTGTTGCTCCAAATGATATGAAAATTGGTGGAGACGTTCTAGGGTTTTTCAGGCATCTACCCTCAAAATTTTAGCTCAATCCGAGTCCGGATGAGTGAGATATGGCCAAAACGAGTTCGACAGTTTGGGCAGTCCTACGAAAAATGTCCCTCCACAAATCGTCAGTGTTTCCCTCAGAGGCACCATAATAAAGAAAGTAATATGGAGTATATTTTCGTAAGTCAATTTTTATCCATATTTTTTCTTAGCAAAATCTTCATTGTTAAAATATATGAATTGAAATTGTTTCATGCTTGAGAATTTTTTTCTTCAAAAAATATATTTCTCATTCCTCGTTTCGATTCATTTACTATTTTTCGTGGTCCAAAATAAAATTTTAAGCTGCATTTTATTTAAAGTTCGTAGACCAAATCTCCTTTTGGTGCTACGTTTCTTTTTTTGAGGCCCAAATTTTTATTTGGCGCTGCCTCCATATACGTGGCTCCTCCTTTTTTTTGGCCCATAGATTGCAATTAGATTTTATGGTTTTAGATTGCAATTAATATAGCTAAATCATGAATCCATTTTGTCTATTAACTAGATACATTTTTTTATTCAGCTTCAAGTGTGATTTCTTCGGGTACGTTAGGCTTGGCATGCCACCCACACATGGCTCTCGGTGTCCTCCTTCGTAGCTTCGAATCTTCTCACTAGGTGTATCTAGATACGATGCTCTCTAACGCATCGCTCCTTATATTCTTCTCACCTGGTGGAAGAACAACTCACATCTCTACTGTTTTAACGTCTCTGGTTCCTAGCACTTACTTGTTTCAAAGTATAGTTTTTTTCTAAAATATTCTGTAGGGAAATCAATTTTTTTAATTCAGCTTCAAGTGTGTTTTCTTCGGGAACGTTAGGCTTGGCGTGCCACCCACACGTGGCTCTCGGTGTCCTCCTTCATAGCTTCGAATCTTCTCACTAGGTGTATCTGGATACGATGCTCTCTTTCGCATCACTCCTTATATTCTTCTCACCTGGTGGAAGAACAACTCACATCTCTATTGTTTTATCATCTCTCATTCCTTGCACTTGCCTGATTCAAAGTTTAGAATTATTTTTATCTCTAATTTCTTCTGCAGGGAAGGTTCTTAAAAACTCAACGTTTTCACACAAACCTCTGTGAAAACCGAGCTCTCATCTCAAAATTTTGCAGATAACTAAAGGTATATTATATATATATATATATATATTTATATATATATATATATATTTATATTTATATCTATATAATATATATATATATATATATACTTCTGTCAATCATCCTCTCATCTCTGATTCCTCAAAATCAAGGTAATATATTTTATATATTTCTATAGTCCCTTTGGTTCATCTGTGTAGGTGGTATCATTTCATTCTCGGTATCCTCGGCTCTCGGGTTAGCTCCACCTGGATCGAACCAACGTCGCTACAGAGAAGGAAATATTTTTTTGAAGCCTGTTCTAGAGGGAGTTTTCATCTCCCTGAGCGCCTCTTCTGATCCGATAAACTTGTATATTTTTTGACCGCTCTCCTTTCTATTGAGCGTGTCTCCTCTACTCCGAATAGGCTACCTCTTTGTTTTTCACCTGTCTTTTCTCAGGTCCCAAAAGGCATTGTTTAAATTTATTTTTTTCCTCCAAATATATTTTTTAAAAGGGTTATTAAAAACTTTGATTTCGAAGTATAAATTGGACTCCTCTTCAAAGAGCCTTTTAAAGGGCCTTTGAAAAGTCGTAGTCAATTGTAACCAATAAATAATAAAATTTTGGGGGGGTTTTATGTGCAATTTAATGCACATTTGTGTCTCTTTAGGGGGGTTGTATAATTTTTCCTATCTTCTCCTCATTTTTTTCCCTTTTAGGCATATTTATTTAGAGGTGTAATTAATAGATATAAAATTGCATATGCTTACACTCTCTAAAATAATTCTCCTATTTTGATTATCTTTTTAAGGGAATAACTAATTTTTTTTAATAAGTAGATATTGTTATAACAATTTTTATCAAAAGGAGTTCTAGTTTTTTTTTTTAATTCATTTCTCTTCTTTAATGTTAACATATTTATTTCAAATAAATATTGTAAGGAAGAGATTTTAACATTTTTTCACTAAGGTGTTATTGTTGAAATATTAAAACACTCAACTTCTTTTCATATTTGTTATGTTAACATATTTCAAATTAATATTGTAAGGAAGAGATATTAAATTTTTTCTCACTAAGGTGTTATTGTTGAAATATTAAAAACAATCAACTTCTTTTTATATTTGTTATTTATCTAAACAAACATATAATTGTGTTTAAAATTAATATCTTCATCCTCAAAATATATTTGCCTACGTTCCATGTATCATTACCACTAAAAACTTATAGTTTCCCTCACGTAAGGGCGGGTTTTTGGAGGCACTTGGTATAAAGGCCTGGCATATATTTTTCATTCATCCATTATTTCTTTTGGATATCTCTCTCACTTATAGTTTCCCTCTAGTAAGGGCAAGTTTTGAGAAAATCCAAAGAAAAAATAGGTTGAATTCTCTGCATTTCAAGCCTACACCCCTTGACAAACTCTTCTCTATACTTATAGTTTCCCTCAAGTAAGGGCGAGTATTGAGAGGAACTAAGAGGAATTGGCAATTCAAAAGCAAACAATACTCAAAACTCATTATACTTATAGTTTCCCTCTCGTTAGGGTGGGTATATTGAGTTCTTTTAATATTGAAAAGCTTCATCAACCTTAACCTTTTGCATTAATCTAATTTTTGAAGTTCTAAGGGGGGATATATTGGTTAATTAAAACTTCAAACCTTTTAAGATGATGAATTCAATTGAACCTCTCACCCCTCATAACTTTCACACTTGGAAACCTAAAATCTTAAATCTTATATCTCAAAAAGGCCTTACTCATTTGTTAGAAGAAAAGCAACCAGAATTTGAGAAAGAATATGAAATTTTTGTTCATAAAGGAAAAATGCACGAAACTATGGGTATTATTAGCTCTAATGTTCATGAAAGTTTGTGGTTTCACATTACAGATTGCAAAACTCCTCATGAAAGTTGGGAGAAACTAAAGACCTTGTTTGGAAAAGTAGATCAGATGAGATCAATGCAACTAGAAGCAGAACTAACATCTTTGTCTCCTGAAGATTTTAGTAGTATTGTTGACTTCCTCACTAAGTTCAAAGAAATCCTCACTCAATACAAAGGCAGTGGGAAGACTAAGACTGAAGAGGAATGCATTTATCTAATCCTTTCTAAGCTAAATGGTGTTTTTCAAATATTTGCTACCACCTTTATATCTACCAAAGACGCTCTTGGTACAACCTTTAAAATGCCTTCTTTAGAAGAATTTTGTGATAGATTAACTAGGGAAGAAACCAAACTTGCTAGATATGAAATCTCTTCTTCTTCCTCTTCCTCTAAAGCCTTAGTAGCCTCCACCTCTTCTAAAGAAAAATTCAAAAATAAGGAAAAGACCCCCATAACATGTACTCACTGTAAAAAGAATGGTCACTCTGCAAACAAATGCTGGAAAATATTACAACAACTAGAGGCAGCTATAAAAGATCAAAATATAGACAATAAAAAGCAAATAGGAAAAGCCCTTAATGTTCAAGGAAAAACCTCCAATTCTTCCTCTAATTTTTGGGTCCTAGATTCTGGAGCTACTCATCACATGACTGCTTCAGATAAGTCTTTTTCTTCTATCTCCTCTAGCTCTACTTGTAGCATAGAAGTGGGTGACTCTTCCTTTATCCCTGTCAAAGGAAAAGGGGACATAACCATTGATGGTGGCTCTATAAACAATGTTCTCTATGTTCCAAACATTACCACCAATCTCCTCTCCATCTATCAGATTTGTACTTCTGGAAAGGGGAAAATTGTTCTCTTCTCCCCAATAGGAGTTGAGATAAGAGACTTCCAAGATCCCCATTCTCTTATAGCCAAAGGAAATATCGATCATAACTCTCATCTATTTCACTTCAAAGGCTTCCAAAATCCAGAAGGAGCCTCCTATTTTGTGGCTCATGGAGATCTTGAAAGTCAAATTTGGCATGAAAGGTTTGGTCATCTTAGTTACAACTACCTAAAGGATTTGAGCACCCATGATATGGTAACATGTTTACCCCAAGTCTCTTCTAGTAATGGAGTTTGTCCTGGATGTGCTCTTGGAAAGCAACATCAAGATCCTTTCCACCCAAGTAGTTCTCCAAAAACCTCATCCCCTCTAGATTTAATCCATAGTGACTTAATGACCTTTCCTGAACCATATTTCAAAGGAGAAAAGTATGCTCTAACCTTTATTGATGATTTTTCTAGAAGGTCCTGGGTCTACTTTCTGAAATATAAAAGTGATGTTTTATCCCACTTTAAAGTTTTTAAAGCCTTAGTTGAAAATCAGGCATCTTGCAAAATCAAGAAGATTCGCACTGATAATGGGGGGAATACTATAGTAATGAGTTCTCCATATTTCTTTCAAGTCATGGTATCATTCATCAACATTCTATCTCCCATAATCCTCAGCAAAATGGCATTGCAGAAAGGAAAAACTGAACCCTAAAAGAGATGGCAAATTGTATGCTCCATTCAAGAGATCTTCCAAAAAAATTTGGGCAGAAGCTATTAACTGTGCAAATTATATTCAAAATCACACACCTCATAAAGCTCTTGACCATTTAACTCCTGAAGAAGCATGGTCTGGCTCAAAACCAGATGTTTCCTACTTCAATATCTTTGGGTGTACTACTTGGGCTCACATCCCAAAGAAGAAAAGGAAGGCTCTTGATAAGAAAAGCAAAAAGCTCATCTTTATCGGTTATTGTGAAGAATTGAAAGCATACAGGCTTCTTGATCCCTCAACTCATGAGGTTTTCTTTCATAGGAATGTCCAATTTGATGAAACATTCCCTCAAAAATATCCTCAAAAGCCCTCTTCCTCCATTGAGCCTTCTCCTATAGTAGAACCTCAATATTATGAAGAGCCAACTCTTGAAGTTAACTTGGTCATTGATAATCAAGATGAAGAACCTGTAACTCCATCTCAATGTCTTTCAACTCCTTCAACTCCTTCCTCTATGCCAAAATGGGCCCGCACCATTGTTAAAGAAGCTACTCCTTACATCCAAAATCTTCCTTCAACTAGATCATCCAACCCCATAGGCACTCGGTCTTGTATGTCAGTCTATTTCCTCTGATCCTCAATCCTTCAAAGAAGCCTCAGGTATTAAGGAATGGGATGATGCCATGGAAAACAAATTTTCTTCCTTGATAAAAAACAAGACTTGGGATTTAGTTCCCTTACCTAAAGGAAGGAAATTAGTTCATTGTAAATGGATCTTCAAAACCAAATATGGGCCTAATGGAGAAATAGACAAACACAAGGCTCATCTTGTAGCGAAATGTTTTTCTCAAATTGAAGGTATTGATTATGTAGAAACCTTTGCTCCAGTTGCTAAAATGGATTCTGTTAGATTGGTTCTTGCTCTGGCTGCTTCCCATAAATGGCCAGTCTATCAAATGGATGTAAAAAGTGCTTTATTACATGGATATTTAAAGGAAGATATATTCATGGAACAACCTGTTGGTTTCACTCAAGACTCCTCTCTTGTTTGTAGGCTTAAAAAGTCTCTCTATGGCCTCAAACAAGCCCCTAGAGCTTGGTATGAAAATATGGACTCCTTCCTTCTTTCAGCAGGTTTTTCTCATTGTGAGTCTGATAACACAGTTTACATTTGGAGAAATGAAGGCAAAATCACCATTCTTGTCCTATATGTTGATGACCTTCTTCTCACTAGTAGTAACTTGACTCACATTCAGACTATAAAAGACTCCCTCTCTAAAAAAATTGAAATGGCTGATCTAGGTAAAGCTCATTACTTCCTTGGGATCCAAATAAGTCAAACAGATGAAGGTATTTCTTTGTGCCAACAAAAGTACACTCTAGATCTTCTACAAATATTCAAAATGATATATTGCAAACCCTCTCCTACCCCCTTTCAATCTGGCATTAATCTTAGTACTTCCTGCTCATCCCCTCTTTGTGATGCCACTCTATACCGTCAACTTGTAGGAAGTTTGCTATACCTTACTCATACTCACCCAGACATCTCATATGTTGTTGGCCTCATATCCAGATTCTCTCATCAACCTCACTTCAGTCATTGGCAAGCAGCAAAAAGAATCCTCCATTACTTGCAGGGCACTACTCACTTTGGGCTCTTCTACAAGGGAAAATCCATGGATATAATTGGCTACATAGATTCAGATTGGGCAGGTTTAGTAGAAGATAGATGTTCCACCTCAGGCTATGTATTTTGCCTTGGTTCCTCACCAATATCCTAGTTATGCAAGAAACAACAAGCAGTAGCCCTATCTTCTACAGAGGCAGAATACAGGGCAGCAATTTTGGCTAGTCAAGAAGCTCTTTGGCTTCATCAAATTTTGAGAGAATTTGGTTTCACCCATGAACATCCTATAACTCTTTGGTGTGACAATCAGAGCATAATTCATATTGCATGTAATCCAGTTGAACATCAACTGAACCAAGCACATTGAGATACACATGCACTTCATAAGGCAGCATATTCAGAGAGGGGACATACACTTGGAATATATTCCAACTGAGGCACAAATTGTAGATATCTTCACCAAGTCATTTCCTTCTCCACGTTACCTTCAGTTGTGAGATAAGCTTGGAGTTATACAACTGCATTGATTGGAATTATGATGATAATCTTCTTCTAATAGTTGGTTTTTCCCCACAGGGGTTTTTTCACCAACTATTTATTGTATATGAGTACCTAATCAGGCCTAGTTGTCGGGCCTCATATTTATTTCTTGTATAAAGAGGACAATATTCGCCATACGAAGACAAGCCTCACATTGTTGGTTTTTTCCCACAGGGGTTTTTTCACCAACAATATTATGTAAATGAGTACCTAATCAGGCCAAGTTGTCAAGACTCATATTTATTTCTTGTTAAAGAGGACAATCTTCGCCATACGAAGACAAGCCTCACATTGTTGGTTTTTCTCCATAGGGATTTTTTCACCAACAATATTATGTAAATGAGTACCTAATCAGGCCAAGTTGTCGGGACTCATATTTCTTTCTTGTTAAAGAGGACAATCTTTGCCATACGAAGACATGCCTCTCTTCTTCTCATAGTTGGTTTTTCTCCATAGGGGTTTTTTTACCAACTATCTATTGTATTAGGAGGACAATCTTCGCCATACGAAGACAAGCCTCTAACTTCCTTTTGATTGATGGTTTTTTCCCATTGGGTTTTACCATCTCTTCAAAAGAAGTCATTGTACATGAGTACCTCATCAGGCCTTGTTGCCAGGACTCATTTGTACAATTCACCCCTAGTATCACTTAAGGGGGGTGTTAGAATAAGAGAATATTCTCTTAAGTTCCACTAGGATAGACACTTGAGTTTCCACTCCTCCATGTGTCAGGAGAACTCTCAGTGGTGTCTTCATCAGGTCCGATGAGTTGTTGTAATCCAACGACTCTCAATGATCAACTCTGCTATTTATACAGAGTTGATCCTTGGAATAAATCAATCAGTTCCACTCTTCTCTTCATATTTTGTGTAATGCTTTGCATATCTATTATTGTGAAATTCTAACAATTTTTTCGCTATCCTCTTACCTCCTCATATGGGAATTTATTTCTATGTGAATTGATTGTGAATATATATGTGTGTGTGTGTGTGTGTGTGTGTGTGTGTGTGTGTGTGTGTGTATGCATGTATGTATGTATGTATGTATCATAACAATATATCAAATATTTATAATAAAATAAAACTAGTTGCAATTCATTTTGGGACTACATGTGGTATCAAAGCCTAGTATAGATTTAATAGTTTCTAGTTGATGTTACAATAGAAATATTCTTAAATGCTTGATTGCATTTTTCTCAAAAGGATGTTTATTACACCAAAAAATTGTTGATAGAAGGGTGGATGATTTTATTTTTTTGGTTACACTAGACACTCATCAACAAAGGGATTGAACATCTCTAGTTGATTTCACTAGAGACCCTGTAACAAGAGTATTGTTATCTAGTTGATTTGCACTAGACAACTTGGCCTTAATTCCTTGGAACATAGGATTTGCTTCAAAATATTTTGTGCCATGCATAGAAAAGGTATTTAGTACTTTGATTATTACTTTTTTAAATGTTTATTCACCTTTTACAAGCAATAAATAACAAATGGATTGTATAATAGGTTCTATATAAAAGAGATATGTTGCATTAGTTTTCTTAAGAAAATATTGCAGGTTGAGTGCTTGAGCACACTATTGAAAGTAGATATTAATTTTATCTAAGTGTAATAGAATATATTTTTATCAATTCTCTTATTAACATACTAGAGTAAAATTCTCAAATTTCCATCTAAGAAAGGTTGATACACTCAAGGCTCATATGTGCAAGTTTGATACACTCACTCCCTAAAGAAGAACACACTCAAAGTCCTATATGTAAAAATATGAGATGTTCATCTTCTTAGAGAAGAAGGTGGTTATAGGTTGGTCTACACAAATTTGAGACATTCACTTTCCTAGAAAAAAAATATTCAAATATCGGTCTATGCAATTCTAAGATGTCATAAAGAAATAACTCAAAGGTTGAATGTATCTGGAAAAAATATTTTACAAGTTTACCTTCCAAATATATGACGTAAATTTTGGGTATGAATTTTGAAATTTATAGAGTTAGGAGCACAATATTATAAATTCAAATATTGGCATAAGGTTAGAGTGCATTATTTTCATTATTATAAATTTTAAAGAGTGCATTATTATAAAGGTTGAAAAATCATAAAGTTGAGTGCATGATTTTTTTTTAAGACAATTTTTTTTAGTATGAATTAAATGCTTTTAGAATTATCAAAAGGTATAAAGAAATAAATTATTTTTTGAAATAAATTATTGCTAAGGTTTATTGTGCTTTATAAATATATAAGATTTTTTTTATTTTTAAAGGAGTGAAACCCTTAGATTTCAAAATTATAAAACAAGAAGAGATATTAAGACAGTTAAAAAGATTACTTAAAAATATTAAGTATTAGGACAAAGGGGTATATATATCAGAGATGACTACTCCTACCCAGGTGTTTTAGGTGAGTTGGAGAGGAGAGGGCAATCCTCCAAGGGAGGTCCCAAGTTCAGATCTCCACCCTACCAAAAAGCTGAATTGGGTATCCAAAATCCAATTGATAATGTTGGTGTGGACAGGTTCGGGTGCGACTCCCGGGTGACTTTGATGGTGTAGAACCCCCTGTTCATGGTCTCTCAGACCAAGGCGGCCCCAAAAGGGGTTTTTCGCTTTAAAAAAAAATTATATGACTACTCCTAAACTATTTCTTTCAAAATTTCAATAACTAAAAGGCCCAAATTTCATTCCTTTCAAGAATAAAATGAGGATTATTCTTGTTGTTGAAAAAATAGGAAATAGTGTCAAGAGATGCTAAATAGCCAATAGCATAGTTAGAATTTAATGAAAAATATAATAGAGACAAATTGATAATCATCTTAGGTATAATAGATGAAATTTAGAATCATATTAGTGAAGCTATACATCAAAATAATTTCGGAATACTCTATGCACATTTTGTGGGGGTAGAAACCAAACAATGATACATCATTTGTAGTCATAATTGTACACTTTATAGATACAAAATAATGAGATATTGGAACATTTTCTCTAAAATATTGTAAAATTTAATATCAAGTTAAATACTTTAGGGGAAAGGATTAATGATTACCTACTATTACCAATTATACTACATGTTTTACCTTCATCATACAATGTTTTGGTAACCTTACTACAAGTCTCTAATAATAGAGTTTATTTTGAAGAATTGATTAATATCATACAATAACATGAATAGGGATTACAACTAAAACATGGTCCTTCAAACAATGCACTTTCTTTTGAAGAAGATATCAATAAAATACTAGAATATCAAATCCAGTCTATTATTCTAAAAAATAATATTAATAGAGGAAAATAGATTGACATATTTTTTAAAAATAAGGGAGTCATGAAAAAAAATTCTAGAGATATAATGTCTTTAAAATCTCACAAACTACGACACAAAAAATTCGTCAATCTAGAAATGATCAACCTAGAGTAAATCAAGGGTATAGACTAAATTCTTCACAATAGGTTCATATAACACAAGAAGTATCTAAGGAAGATTCAAAATTAGATCATGAAGATGAACCAAAAATAATCCATGAATATGAACCATGAATAATCCATCTTACTATATGTATACTCTATCCAATTTTTACTTATAAATAATAGTGTAAAATGTAACATATTTTAAAAAAATTGTTAGCATATTCATTGAATTTTATTTCCTACCTATGATCTTATGTAATTATTTGTTTTGTAGGACACTACATCAATATCTTAGTCTACATCAATATCTTAGTCTACAATAACCAGAATAACCTATATTGTTATTTAGAAGTGTTATCGATCACATCACGAGGGCTAATGATAATACCTATTTAATATAGTATTATTGTTGGTTTGATAATTAACCCAAAAAATTCCATCTCCTTTCTACATTAAAATAAGTTTACCATAGTTATAAAAAAGGTTTTTGATTTATATAGACCACTAAAACATCTAATAGTTTGTTAAATTCATATGTGTAAGTCAATGTTTGTGGAAAGCAATTATCTAGAAGCTAAAGAGTGAGATCATGGTATTCAATAATGTTTAGAACAAAAAATGGTCTCTATGATTTGTATTCTCTTTATTTTAAATCTATAGTTTCTCTTTATTAGCTTTATATACCCAATTTTTTTGTCTTGTGTACTTCATTAGGCTAAGCATATAAGTTAGGTTATGTGTGTGTCATATAATTTCTTCAATCCATTTTCTTTTATTTAAGATTCATAATCTTAGTTGCAATCACAAGCCTACCATTTTTGTATGTGTATGTTTCAAACAAAATAAAGAACAATATATAGTGTAGAAAGTGTGTCTCATTTATCCTATCATTTTTTCTTGAAAAATCAAAATTAGTTATTGTATGTTTACGCAAAATTAAATTGCATGTGGGGTAGAACTATGTTTACTACATAAAGCTCCTTGAATTCTTGCTCATAGGGAAATGAAAAGAATATTTCTTTCTATTTACAATAGAAGAAGGAAATTATTTACTTTAAGAATCTTGTTTATTTATATTATTGTATGTTTGCATCATTAGATTAATAATACTTAAGTTTTGTATGTTATTTTTCTTAGATATTTGTATAAAAGGTAAAATTAGGCAATTGTATTAGAAGGAAATCATATGTGTTTCCTT
The DNA here is from genome assembly GCA_028583015.1 of Wollemia nobilis. Taxonomy (NCBI): domain Eukaryota; kingdom Viridiplantae; phylum Streptophyta; class Pinopsida; order Araucariales; family Araucariaceae; genus Wollemia; species Wollemia nobilis. The sequence goes on from JAQPPZ010002638.1 coordinate 72,142, forward strand.
TATCAACATAACAAACATAGATTTATTGTGCATCCACTAGAATTCCTTTAATGTAAGTAAGAGAGATAGGGAGATTATCGAATCCTTTCTACCATGATCTTCACCCCTCTGCCCTACATTTTATTGAACTAGCCATGAATTCCATGCAAGTCCTAAATATTCTTGTTATCCTACTTATATTAACTTAAAATATTTAGGCATACTTTATAAACATGATAATTAAATTTTATCTATGTATAATAGAACATATCAATCTAGATGACAAGAATATTACCAAGTGTTAGAGATAATGGGAAACTCCTCAACTCCTTAACTAATTATCATATGAATTATCTAGGTATATTTGATATATAATAACCCTAGTCCATTAGTCATCCACATAGGGTCTTACATGTACTTATGCGAGGTAGGTAGAATTTCATTATGGAAAAGTGGCATTCATAAGGAGGGATTTGTATCCATCATTTAATAGTTTTGACCATGCATGTAAGGCTACTTCCATGTATTATCGATAATCCATGTACCAACTCTACTCTCATGTACTAACATTCTTATGAAGAGGGGTTTACTATGTAGTCATCCATTGGTATATGTAATGACCCCAAAAACTAACCCCAATTTTTTTTAATGGTTAAATTTAAATCGTGGTATTCCAAATAAATTTCATAGAATATTCTAACCACATTTTGAGTTGTAGATGCTGCAATATCCCTTGAGTGGCCAAATTCCCATGACAATTATGGGATTTACCTTATACACTAACCATACAACTTAAAAGATACCTTTGAGTGATCACCCCATTTTCTTTCTCTCTTTTCAAGGATAATTTGACCACAGCGTGTTGGTTAACCCTATCTCATTCATCTCAAAAGGGGATGCCAATTTCATTGCTAGAAAATAGTCTTTACCAGTGCATTTGGCTTAAGAGAATAATTATATTTCTACACACTCATCTAGTATAAAACAACTATGCACCATTAAATTATTCATCTAATAGTTTAATGGAGGTGATTATCACCTATGTGGAATCTTCCTTTTGGTCATCCATCAAACAATTAGGGTTACCAATGATGACCACACCAAATGACATCCCACATAAGAATTCTTTCTCTTTCATTCGGGTTGCTATAACTATTGTTTGCATGATATCTCTCTCACATGGGTATCTCACTATATATCTTAGAATCCATCACTAGGATTTAGTTACAATAGAATTCTAATCTCACCATATTTCAAAGCACACCTTAGTGATCCATTACTAAAGTTTCCATTACAAACCTAAGGGATTGTCACATCATGTCTCCCTTAGTTCTAGTCCTAATATTAAGATTTCAATCAGGTTGGCATTTTACGGGAAACTATCTCTTAAGGTAGAACCCCCATACCCTAAGGTAAATCTAAATGATAGCCTTGTATTTCATTCATTTCAATACTTGAAATCACAATTGTATAATACATATTATATTGCAATAATTAAGAGAAGCTATTCATATATCTTTCTTTACATTATTACATTTTATAGAAATAAAATAAATCATTACAATTATTTTTCATATTTAATTCATAGTAGTAGATCATTGAATTCTTATAAAAAATCACAAGTTCTACAAAAGGTACACAAATGACACGTCGTGTATCTTGGGACACCCTTCCAAGAAAACCCAACCTTAAAAAGTACATTTATTTCCATTGCAAGTCTATTAGTAATTCTAAAAAAAGGAATCCATTATTCCTTTTACAATAGTTTTAGTTTATCACATAAGAATCTTCACAATTCTTAAGTTCTATCATTACAAGAATTTTACAAATTCCTTTTTACAAAAGTGAGGGAAACCCCATAATTTCCCTCTCATTACCCCATTCATCTCATCAATTCACTAGTACACAAGAGTTCATTCCCTGTGTAATTTCTTACAAAGGAGTAATTCTGGAAACCTAGTAAGTTCCTTTATTTTTAATTGGGATCCACACCCAATCCATTATGTAAAACAATAAATTTCTTTTTTCTTAAAGTGAGTATCATTTTCAACATAAAAAATTCACTAGTACTCAAGAGTCCATTCCCTGAGCAATTTCTTACAAAGGAGTAATTGTAAAACCCCTGTAAGTTCCTTTATTTTTAATTAGGTCTCATGCCCAATCAATTATGTAAAATAATAGATTTTTATTTTCATAAAGAGAGTATCATTTTCAACATAAGGAATTCATAATTTCTTTCCAAAAAATAAAACATAAAAGAATCCTAATTTCTTTCCCTAAATCTAACATAAAGGAATCCATAATTTTCTTCCAAATATCAATCATATTAAAGATCTATACATTTTGATCTTAAATTGAATTTCATTTAATCCAAAGATTTATTCTTTCCTAATCCCCTTTAGATTATCACATAGTAACATTAATCACATTTAATACTATAATATAATGTATTTAATCTATAGATTATTTCTCTTTTTTCTATATTTAGAACAAGCACATAATAAAATCATCTTCATTTGTATTTTCAATATTACAATTCTATTTCTATTTAGAATATCTTCTAAGACTAAACAATGTATTCATTTTAAAATGAATACCTTTGGCACTTTCTTCATATATATATTCTTTACCAATATATATATATATATAGCACTTCCTTTTTAGAAATTCAAAAGCATTTCATCATCTATGCATAATGTCCAAATTACAAAATTAATTAATTCATTTTCCTAGCATAAAGTCCAAATTGCATAAACACTTTAGAAGATACATGATATTATATGAATCATTCACTTAATCATAGTCTTTGTAGCCTTAAAGTTCTAAATATTTAATAAAATAGTTTCTCAAAGTTTAGCAGTCAACAAACCATACCATTCCACAATCAATCTTTTAGACCAAAAAAACTATGAACCCAATGTTGTTTTGCAGCACCACCATTAGGCTAGGGTACAATGTGAGCAGTACCCCTTGGAGGACTCATAACTACCAATATGGTAGCCAAATTAATTTAAATGCCCAAGATAACATTAAGCACTCAGGTTCTTTAGTGTCGTAGATGAGGAACTCTCCTATGTTTGATTGACACTACGCTACTCAAGATATTACATAGGCATCCATTCAAGGTTTCGATGTCTACACCACTTGGTGATTCCTAAGCAACAAACAAATCACTCAAAAATTTCTAGTTTAATGTCATGGTCCAATAAAAATATCTTCGTAAAAATATCTTCGTGTGAAGAACCTTCACTTCCATTGCACAAATGTTAAAACGTATGAACCAAGCCATAATAGTGATGTGAAAAGCCACACACTTAGGAAGGAACACTTGCATCAGGATAGTGTGAGCCATACATTCACCTAAGGTTGAAAATGCCAAACATTGATGTATACATCCTTGAGGAAGATAAAGGCTTACTTAAAATCCCTAAGGATAGACGTTTTCTCATAGTGCATACATGAGTGAATGAATTAATTCTTGATGTGATGCTTTATCTATAAAAAATGCTTTATCCATAAAAAGAAGTTTTTCTTTCGTTTACACAAGTTCAACATTCTATGCAAACAAAAAAAATCCTTTATCTTATTCTTGCTAAGAAAACTTATTCAAAGAAAATATAGAGTAGAGTTGAGTACTTTTGTTCTATATCTTATTCTTGAAAACACGAGATTTCGGAAGCTAAAAGGGAAGACTAAGATACAATGCAAATGAAACTAACTTGATGCTAAATCCTATGGAATGAGCATGTATGAAAGAAAACGAACATAATCGAATCAAAACCAAATATAAAAGAGAATGTAGAAGCACATCCCTTTTTTTATTAATGTGATTGAGAACTCGGTTACAATCCATTTCCTCCCCTTTTGGGGGCTAGGAGTATCAACATTGTTTCATTTACAATCATATATCAATGATCCTTCTTCCGCGTGCCCACATGTAAAACGGGCGGGCCAAAGTGTTGCCGCCGCTTGTGTTGATGAGTCCTCGATCCTTGCTGCTCCTCCTGCGTTCAAAGAAACAACAAAAAGAGTTAGTAGCACCTGTGTTAAAACAAACAAAACATGCATGCAGAAGATGATTAAAACAATAGATTACAGCAGATCCCAAAATCATAACGCAAAAGATCCCAGTGCTATTAACCCTGGTGAAGGCATGCTTGAAATCAAGATCCCGAAATCATAATGCAAAAGAAATAAAAATAGAACGGTAAGCTTTGTCGGCAAATTGATGGATCCATGGATCCGGATTCACGTTCTCCATAAACACCCAATGACCTCCCTTGCAGAAGAGATCACGGATGTGGTAAAAGTGAATCGAAGGCAGAGCGTCTGGCGATAAACAGGCAGGGCTTCGCTGCTCCAAACGTTTCTTCCCTTTTTCTCCTCTTTTCTTGGTGAGAGAACTCTGCAATTTATAGAATTCCTAGGGTGCAGTTGTTATGGGCATGCAGGGATGCCAGTTGGTGTTCATGCTAGTGCATGATGGGGGAAATTCTTCCTGTCTGGCCTGCCCATGCTTGTCTGCATGACAGTTCACTGGTCGTCCACTCGCGCGCATGCGAGGCAGGGAGCCGTAATTGACTGACTTCCACTACCAATTGTTTAATGTCCACCTTTATTTGTTTAATGTCCACTTTCGTTGTTTAATGTCCACCTTTATTTGTTTAATGTCCACTTTCGTTGTTTAATGTCCACCTTTATTTGTTTAATGTCCACCTTTATTTGTTTAATGTCCACCTTTAATTATTTAACGTCAAGCTAGGCGCAAAGGCAGGAGTTTGTCACGATATCGCGACGTCACGATATCGCGACACCAAGAAGAAGCCAGGGCGCAAAGGTGGAAGGTTGTCGCGATATCGACGACGTCGCGATATTGTGACAAACAAACAAAACTATGGCACAATGCAGAAGGTTGTCGCGATATCACGATGTCACGATATCGTGACGTCGCGATATCACGACAAACAAACAAAACCTTGGCACAAGGCGAAAGGTTGTTGTGATATCGTGACATCGCGATATCGCGACGTCACGATATCACAACGTCGTGATATCATGACAAACAAACAAAACTATGGCGCAAGGCGGAAGGTTGTCGCGATATCGCGACAGTCGCGATATCGTGACAAACAAACAAAACCATGGCGCAAATGTGAAATGGTCGCGATATCGCGACGTCGCGATATCGCGCCATAAAACAAACGAAAAGGGCTCAAAGGCGGAAAGGTCGCGGGTCTCTTTAAATGCATGCTTTCATGGCAGATCAAGGCAATGTATGTCAATGCGATCAGTGTTTGCAATCACGTAATCGGATTGGTGTTGTTTTGGTGTCTATAGATGCCCCTTTTTGGGAAGCGCTGTGGGTGATGCAGTGCTGAGCAAAAATAGATAACCAAAGCACTAGTGATTAGGGTTTCTTAGTAACCTAACCAACTTGTGATGCCCCAAGCATGGAAAGGGGATGCATTCTTGAATCCTTGCTTCTGACGAGCTAAGGAATTTGATTTCAAGTATTAACCTATTTTGGTGAGGTGTGACTTGAACTTAGACATTGATCAGTCATGAATAGGCAAAGGGCGCAACCTTTTATCCATGGGGGAACCTTGAGTTCATGCTTCGGGAATGCCAAGCGTTTGATCGCGTTTGATCGATTTGTGATTGTTGCTTGTTTATCGCCCCAAGCGGGAGCGTGATTGTCTTTGTCAATGATTCTTTGAATGCATGCCATTGCCTTGATTGGGTGTGTGTTTGTTGATTGGTGACTAAGTGTGACTACCCCCTCAAGCGACGAATCGATGAGGGAATGACTGCCATGAGAAAAGCGACGAGTCGCTTGACCCAAGATGACTTAGGTGAGGGTGTCTTCAGATGTTTGTCCGTTGAATGTGCAAGCAGTTTTCTGACTTTTGGACCTATTTTTGGTGGGTAAAAACCCTTTTGGTGATGCCATAATGGGGTGAAAGTGTCAACAATCCGTCATCCCGTGGAGTGGTCCGGCTATGGTAGCCTTCTTAGGGAGTAGAATAGCGACCATTTGTGCCCCGACATCGATTTTCTATGCCAAGAGGTTAAGTGCAAGAGCGCTCGTGTCCGGCAATGTTTATTGCTTTTGTTTTTGTGTTGCATTTATTTGTTGTTTTTGAGTGGGTTTTGACCCATTTTGGGATGCCATTTGGGATTAAAATTGGCAAAAATCCGACCTCCCGTGGAGCGGTCCGGCTATGGTAGCCTTCTTAGGGAGTAGGATAGTGACAATGTAAACCCCGACATCAATTTTGCTATGCCAAGAGGTTAAGTGCAAGAGCACTCTTGTCTGGAAATGTTTATTGCTTTGTTTTTGTGTTGCATTTTTTGTGGTTTTTGTTGTTTTGTTGTTTTTGTGACGCCATTTGGGATTAAAATTGGCAAAAATCTGACCTCCCATGGAGCGGTCCGGCTATGGTAGCCTTCTTAGGGAGTAGGATAGTGACAATGTAAACCCCGACATCAGTTTTGCTATGCCAAGAGGTTAAGTGCAAGAGCACTCTTGTCTGGCAATGTTTATTGTTGTGTTGTTTGTGTTGCATTTTTGTGATGTTTTTGTTGTTTGGATTTTCTTGCTTTGTGTATATGTCATGATTTTATGTTATGCACAATGATTGATGTTGATGGATGCATGTTTATGGTGATGAATGCATATGGTATGATAAATGCGCATGTTGTTGATTTATATGATAAGTAATGGAATGGATGAAATGATTTGTTGATAACCTTACATTGGCACCATAGACTATACATGACTTATGGCTTTATGTACTGGGTGGTTGTTGTGGTAAATGCTTTTTGTGTATATATGTTGTTTTTTTTTTTTTGTATGGCGATATAGGAATGGATTATATGCAATGGTTGGCATAGAATGTAGCTAGGTTTTTCTGAGATTCAGCTGTTATAACTAACTAGCCAAGACTGGACCGTTATCTTACAAGATGTCTGACCAAGGTATGAATCGCGCTTGTTTTTGACCAAGTTATTTCGCATCCTTGTGTGTGCAATTGAGTTTGTTTATGTGGTATTTGTCAGGATACCGCCAGTGCGAGATAGGCTTTCAACCAAACCTCGTACCGAGGATCACCTAATTAGTTCCACTAACTCCTTTGTTGTATTTTGTCGGATTAATCTATTTTGCGATCTAGGAGACCATAAGCTAGCTCATCCACATGCAAACATTGATCTGCACACAAGTAAATGTGACAGATATATCATCATGCGGGAGGTTTGCCGCCAGTGACCGATAGGTTATCCACCAAACCGGTACTGAGGTTCACCTCATGACCTTTTGAATGTTGAGAGTTCCAGGGATTCAAGTTTGACTCCCTTCTTTTCTTCATTTGTATTGGGATACTTGCTCGTTTATAGTGATGAAAATCACTTTGTTTATTTTTTTTTTCTTTTTGAGCAAGGGATTTGAATTTGGGAGTGATGAGAATCACTATTGCTTGTGGGATTTGACGTCAATGTTTGGAGTATTGACTTGTGCAACTTTTTGATGTTTTTGCAATGTTTTGAGGACTTGGGATTCTTGGGGAATTGGGTAGGGAAGATTCTTGTCCTTTTGCCAACTCTCAGCATTCCTGGGGTCATTCGCACAGGGGGATGAGCGAGATAATATTTTCATTGTTTGGTATCCTGAATTGCTTTACAGGTTTCATCCTTCATTGACACAACTTAGGAATTGTTTTTATGTGTTTTTGAATTTGTGATGGGATGCTACGTAACAAGGTGTATTTCAAGTAAAACTCTACCATTGTAACATCGGTTTGACTTTTGTACAGTTTTGGCTAGAAACCTAAAGACAATCTGAATGACGAAAACTCTAGATATGTTTAGATGACAACCGATTTATGATGTGGTGAAATGGTGATTGGCGTTTATTTTGGTGTACTTTTGTTCAAAGTGGAAAATGTGAAAAGGTGGTGGTTTTGCCAAGTAATGACAGTCTATGGTGCTTTTGCCTTGTGTGATCAACAAACATGGATGTGATGCCTAATGCAACTATATATTTTTTTTTTTTTATTTTGGAAGTATGCATGAAATTGAGATGTAGATTTTGTTTGTTTGTTTTTGAATTTTTTTTTTTTTTTGGATTTTCTTGACCAAGCGATTGTGATAATCCTTGGAGCTTTTGAGGTTGACCAAGAGATTGCGATAATCCTTGGAGCTTTTTGGTGTGACCAAAGGGTTTGTAGGCACCTTTGGGGCATTTTGGGGTGACCAAGTGATTGCGATAATCCTTGGAGCTTTGGGGGTGACCAAGGGATTTAGGAATCCTTGGAGCTTTTTGGTTTGACCAAGTGATTGCGATAATCCTTGGGGCTTTTTGGTTTGACCAAGTGATTGTGATAATCCTTGGGGCTTTTTGGTTTGACCAAGTGATTGTGATAATCCTTGGGGCTTTTTGGGTTGACCAAGTGATTGCGACAATCCTTGGAGCTTTGGGGGTGACCAAGGGATTTAGGAATCCTTGGAGCTTTTTGGTTTGACCAAGTGATTGCGATAATCCTTGGGGCTTTTTGGTTTGACCAAGTGATTGTGATAATCCTTGGGGCTTTTTGGGTTGACCAAGTGATTGCGATAATCCTTGGAGCTTTTGGGGGTGACCAAGGGATTGTAGGAATCCTTGGAGCTTTTTGGTTTGACCAAGTGATTGTGATAATCCTTGGGGCTTTTTGGTTTGACCAAGTGATTGTGATAATCCTTGGGGCTTTTTGGGTTGACCAAGGGATTGCGACAATCCTTGGAGCTTTGGGGGTGACCAAGGGATTTAGGAATCCTTGGAGCTTTTTGGTTTGACCAAGTGATTGCGATAATCCTTGGGGCTTTTAGGGTTGACCAAGCGATGATGAGAATCCTTGGAGCTTTTAGCTTGACCAAAGGGTTTATAGATACCTTTGGGGCATTTAGGGTTGACCAAGCGATGATGAGAATCCTTGGAGCTTTTAGCTTGACCAAAGGGTTTATAGATACCTTTGGGGCATTTAGGGTTGACCAAGCGATGATGAGAATCCTTGGAGCTTTTAGTGGGACTATGGCTCTCTAGACGTGGAACGGCCTCAAATGACTGATGTTCAAGGGTTATTTTTCCGTGATTCCTTCAAGGGAGGCAAGCCGGTATGTTCCAGGTCCTATTCTACTATCAATGACATAAGGACCTAACCAGTTTGCCATGAACTTGTCCCATAGATGGGACGGCAAATTAGAATTCTTCTAGTTCTCTTTTAAGACCAAGTCACCAACCTAAAATTCCCTGAGGTGGACCTTCAGGTTGTATGCTCTCTTAAGTCACTTTTGATAGATACGCAAATGCTCAAGAGCATTAACGCGTCGTTCATCGAGCAACGTTAGTTGATCTAACCGGGCCTACCGTGCAGTGTCATCATCGATGAACTCTTGCATTGAAATGCGTAGGGAAGGGATTTCTAACTCAAAAGGCATGACTGCCTCGGAGCCATACACCAGCGAGAATGGAGTTGCCCTAGTGGGCGTCCGAATGCTGGTGCGATAAGCCCATAGGGCAAGCGGGATCTGAATGTGCCAGTCCTTATGATTATCTGCAACTATCTTTTTAAGAATGGCGACTAGCGTTTTGTTGGATGCCTCTGCTTGCCCATTTGCTTGTGGATAATAAGGGGTTGAAAAATTGTGCTGAATTTTGTACTTTGTGGTCAAAGCACGCACATATTTATTCTTGAAAGGTGTCCCATTATCTGACAGGATCTTGGATGGAATACCAAAATGACATATGATGTTATGCAAAATAAACTCCGCAATGCGGGATCCAGTCGTAGAGGTTAGCGAAATCACTTCCACCCACTTGGTGAAGTACTCTGTGGCCGTTAAAATGAACATGTGATGACCAGACGACGTAGGGGAGATCTTTCCAATTAGGTCAAAGCCCCACTGCAAAAAAGGCCAAACCGATTGGATCGGCTGCAAGGCCTGAGAAGGTACGTGTGTCAAATTAGCATGGTGCTGACACTTCACGCACTTCTTCACATATGCGCAACAATCTCGCTCTAAAGATGGCCAATAATAACCCATGCGAAGAATGCGCTTTGCGATGGCCATACCGCTGAAGTGGCCACCACATGTACCATCGTGAGCTTGGGTGATCGCCCAAGCGGACTCTTGTTGGTCCAAACAATGAAGGAGGATTCCTTCATAATTTTGACGATACAAAATGTCTCCTAACAAGACATGCTTTGCCACTTTCTATTTGAATGATCTTTTCGTGGCTTGTGTCAATCCAAGTGGGAGGTTACCTAGCTTGAGGTAATCCCGAATGGGTGTGTACCAATCCTGCTGATCAAAAACCTCGATAGTATGAATGGCCAATCCCTCTTGAAGTCCATCCCTAACAAAAGCTGAGCGGGAAAGAACTTGTAAAAACAACGTTGTGTTGCTATTAAGAGGGGTCGGGGAGAACAAGGACCCCCAGTTGGCTCGAGTCAAACAATCGTGGATTCGAGAGAACTTATCCGAAGACGGTTCAATCTGGATCAGGTGGATTCCTAGCGTCAGATTAGAGCTTGCATGCTCCATCGCAGATTGCGATAATGTTTTAACCTGAATGGTTGTCATTTCACCAGAAGGGTCTTGCGGGATCAGTGACCCCAAGGAGGCCATAGTATCCGCAAAATGATTTGATGATCGAGGGAGTGCCTCAATGTCATACCATTCAAGTTGTGCCAGGAATTTGTCCACAAGGGCTTTGTAGGCCTGCAGAACTGGACATTTACATTGAAAAATCCCCTTCACTTGATTGACAATTAACAACGAATCACCAAAGATGTTTAGACGTTTAATATTCATGGTGATTTCTATCTGAAGACCTATGAGCAAGGCTTCGTATTTGGCATTGTTGTTGGTGCACGGGAAGTCTAATTTAAATGACAGAGGCATTGGAGTGCCTTGCGGAGTGAAGAATACAATTCTCGTGCCACCCCCTTGCTCACATTTAGATCCATCGAAGAATAGGGTTATGTCAGCCTATGACTCAGGCTCATCAGGATCTGGAGATTTTGAAACATGGAAGACCCCATCATCAGGTAGTTCGAAAGTCAGAGGCTGATCGTCTTCAAGAGGAGCCTCGACTAGTTGATCGGCGATGACTTGACCTTTTATGGATTTTTGTCCAATGAACTCTATGTCAAACTCCGTCAACAACATGATCCATTTTGCCATGTGGCTACTATGATAAGTATGACTCATCATGTATCGCAATGGATTCTCCTTAGACACAACATACGTCTTATTACTGAGCATGTAGTGGCATAACCTTTTGGTAGCAAACACCACTGCCAAGCAGAGCTTTTCAACGTATGCATAGTTAAGTTCATAACTGACTAGGGTGCGGCTAAGATAGTATGTAGCCTGTTCTTTGTGAAGTTCATTTTTCTGGGATAGCATGGCGCCCCAGTGCCACCTCAGTAGCTGAGATGTATAAATAGAATGACACTCCTGGTCTAGGTGGTGCTAGTACTGGCGACAAAGCCAAGTATTGTTTAATGTCATCAAAGGCTGACTGGCACTCGTCATCCCAATGAAATGTGACCCCCTTATGCAGTAATTTATTCATGGGTCGGCACTTGTCAGATAACTGCGCTATGAAGTGCTTGATCGACGCAACCTTTCCCTGCAGACTCTTGAGCTGCTTGATGGTGGTTGGGGGGAGCATTTCAAGGATTGCCTTGACTTTGTTTGGGTCTACCTCGATTCCTCATTTGGAGACTATAAAACCCAAGAGCTTTCTAGATGTGATGCCAAAGACGCACTTCTTGGGGTTTAGTTTGACTTTATGTTCAATGAGGCGATCAAGGACCTTGCTCAAGTCACCGAGGTGATCTAGGCGCAAAAGAGATTTGGCCAACAAATCATCCATGTAATCTTCCAAAGTCTTGTGCATGTAATCATGAAAGATGTACGTCATGGCACGTTGGTAAGTGGCGCCAATGTTTTTAAGGCCAAAAGGCATGACCTTATAGCAAAATGTCCCCCAAGGCATTGTGAATGCCATTTTTAGTTGGTCCTCAAGATTGATACGAATCTGATTGTATCCTAAGAAACCATCCATAAGGGAAAGCATTTCGTGGCCCGTTGTGGCATCTACCAATGCGTCGATGCTTGGCAAGGGAAAATCATCCTTAGGACTCGCTTTGTTAAGATCACGAAAATCAGTGCATATGCGAATCCTCCCGTCGGGCTTCTTGATGGGAACCATGTTAGACAACCATGGAGGATAATCCACACAGATAACAAACTGGGCATCCAACAACTTTTGTAACTCATCTTTTACCATTAAGGCCATTTTTGGGTGCATCTTGCGTAGTTTTTGCTTTACTGGCTTAATTGTCGGATCAAGCGTTAAATTATGCGTGACTAGTTGTGGGTCTAGTCCCGGCATATCCTTGTATGACCATGCAAAAACCTCCTTCTTTTCTTTAAGAAGGGCAACATAATCGGCTTGCTCTTCGGGGGAAAGACTTACCCCTAGCTTGAGAATCCGTGGATTCATTGGATCTATGCCTATGTCTACATCAGTCGTTGCTTCGACCGACATGTGGGATCCGTCTTCCAACTGATGTGGAATGGGGATCAGATGGATATCGTTTGCTGAATTAAGATCATCGTTAGGAACGTCAAGTTCCTCTTCAGCATGAAAGACATCCTGAGTCTGTCCTGGAGTGAAATGAAACATCCCACCGCAAGGCCAATACTCTGATGGGGACGGTGGTGTGTCAGCGCGATCCCAATCTATAGCCTCTATGTCTAGATGCAATGATCGTGTGGGATTGGCTGGATCATGGATGGGGGCGGTCAAGTCAATGGAGATCATGTTGATGAAATGAGGGTAACCTCCATTACCATAGATGTGATAACTCTGACATTCAGGATGCTCTAGATGCGTTGGGTCTAGTTCTGTAGGCACTGGCACAAAGGGATCAGCCCTATGCATGAACACGCAAATAGGATCTACCCTAGGCATTGATGGTTTGATAGGGTCTCCAGGCAGAAAATGCTCGCTATGTACCTAGAGTGGTGGGTGCAGTAATTGCTATAACTACGCCGGGTTGAGGTGCCACCTATGTCTTGGACCCATGTGCAAATGTTCAAACATGTCATCTTGAAATGGCATGTGCTCAACTGGAGCAGTCAATGGGAACATCGTCAGGAAGCTTTCCTGATCATCATTCATTGGATATTCGTGAGAATGATCGTACTCTGACTCATCTTCGAAAGACCCTTCTTGGTCTTGTCCATCTTCCCCTTGTGGGTGAGTCTATGAGGTTTCTCCTTGTTCGGCCGAAGGGAAAGGGTTGTTGAGGTCAACAAGGTTGTTTGTTTGTAATGGGAAATAATCCCCCAATGTATAAGTTGTATTTGGATTGGCATATGGATCTGATGCCAACCCATCCTTGTTGCCTATCCCTAGGCCTTGCATGTTTTTGACCAAGATGTCGAGGGGCAAAGGGTGATTAAACCCTACTCCTGACTTGTCATAAGGCATTTGGTATCTTGGTTGGCACAAAACACGCACTCCTTGTTCATACCTGCCCAACCCGTATCCATGCCAATTGCATTGGCAAAGATATTGTAATGCGAAGTTTGGGTTAGACAGATAATTGACATCTTCCACAAAGGGCTCTTCATCTTCTTCTTCTCTTCGGGAAGGTTCAACGCCATGATCCAGGCCCCCAAAAATAAAGTTTGTCTGATTAGGTGGGTAACCTAGAGGAACCACGGAGCCTATGGGGAGTCGAGGTCTTCCCATGTCTTGCATAGACTGAAGTGTGGGCATTGCTACAACATTGCGCACTATATACTCCCCCATGCCTATGGTAGACATCTCAACAGTAATCGTTGGTGATTGAGAGGAAGCAAATGGGAGTTCTCCCTGAGTCCACTCCATGTGGGATGAACTAGGCGTCTCGACTTCCATTCTATTAGGCGTCTCTTCTGTCGAGATGTTGGAGACTAAGGGTGGTTCTGCTTCCAGGGGTTTCTTTCCTTTGTCCGTTGGTGTGGCCACCGTAGGTGGCATCGTGGTGGGAGGACTAGATGAAGAAGATAAACCTGCCTGGGAATTTGATTGATTTGGAGATTCTTGCTTAATCGGACCCTTCTTAGATGGATTTAACTGGAAATCCACATGCGTTGAAGGAAGGGTCGATTGCGGCATTAGTTGCACTGAGTTGCAATATTTAAAAGGTTCCAAATCCATGGGGACCATGTGCACTTGTCCTTCAAATGTGTACTTTAAACATTGATGAGCAATTGAAGGGACACACTTCATATCCCGAATCCAAGGCCGCCCAAGCAAGATATTGTAAGCCATCTCACCTTCTAAAATGTGGCACAACGTATGAATGGTCTTTTGTCCCACTTGTATGGGCAGGACAATTGTGCCAAGTATCGAGCATATCGCATCATTGAATGCTCGAAGGGTATAAGTGGAAGGTACAATGTGAGAGGTTGGCAGCTTCAAATGTTTCAGTGCAGCGGTTGTAATAATGTTACTGGACGAACCAGTGTCTACCAACACCCGCTTATATGGAGTCCCGTTGACCCGTGCAATAACGTGCAGGGGTGGATCCGCTACATCCCCAATCACCATTTTTAATTCATCTTCCCTAAAGGTGATGACTGGTTCGGTACACTGTTTGACATGCCCCACAAAATTGTTGAACGAATCCGCTTCGTGGGGTTGCAGCTCAATTGCCTTTAATATCTCCATGAGAGCTTCCCGATGGGGCATCGATTGTTGAATAAGCTCATAAATGGAGAGCCTAGCTGACGTGGTCCGTAGACTTTGAGTAAGTCTAGTGCGAATCGTGGCCACTGGTCTAGGCAGGGGAAGTTGTGCAGGATTCACTTGAGGTTGTGACATGGGTGGAACTTCTCTTGTGGCTGTCGCGGGGGCAGCCCCTGAGTGTCTCTTGTTCCTTGTCACAATGCTGATCATCCCAACATACCCCTCCATGGGGCAATTCTGTTGCACTTCGTTGACATGAAGAGGTTTTGCTTGTGCATCATGTGCGGGTAAAGGATCTTTGAAAACACCCATTTGTTGGTTGTTGGGTGCGATGGGGTTATCTACTACCAATGTATTATTGTCAATGAGGTCTTGCACTAAACCTTTGAACGTCCAATAGACGTTAAGGTTATGCCCTTTCCTTCTGTGGAATCTACAGTAAAGATCCTCTCTGTAGCCCTTAGGCTTGGGCATATTAGGATCGATTGTTTGAATCTCTGGCAGATTAATCAAGTTTGCCACTGACAAACGGTCAAACAAAGATTCCCTGGACTCGGTGTAGGGTGTAAATTGTCGCCTAGGGTGATGTTGCTGATTGTGATCCTATTTTTTATTATCTTTCTCATAGTTATTGTGAGGCACCGCCTGATAATTAGCCTTTTGAGGCTGTACTTCTTGTGTAGGCTTGGGGACATTTATAGCAACTTGATTAACCTCAGCGGGTTTTTGTTGCGTAGTCCCTGTCTTGGTGTTTTTGTTCCACTCTTTCTTTTTAGGTTTGGCGATTGCGCCCTCCCCTATTTTGATCTCTTCGATAATTCTGGCTTGCGCTAGAGCTTCTTCTAAAGTGGCATATTGTTGCAGCTGTAATAGCCCAGAGATCAATTTCAAGCAACTTCGTGCAAACATCTGTGTGAGGTCGGACATAGGGGGAAGGTAAGGTAGCTTGGAAAGCAGAGTCCTCCATCGATTCCCATAGGCCGCCATTGTCTCCTCATCATATTGCCTGAGGCTGGCCAGATCACTCAGTGATGCCTTCTTCTTGGTGCTGAAGGCAAAGCGTTCAAGGAACGCATCCACTAATTGGAGGGATTATGCCTCTCATACTATTCTACTTTTTGAGTGTGAGGGGTTGGCACCCTCTCAGGTAGTTTATAAAATAGGTCATCCGCTTCGTGCTGCATGCGCTCTTTGTTGAGGCGGTATAAGTGCTCTAACTGCTGATGCTCTTGTTCAAGCCGTGTGATCTAGGCTTGACAAGCGACTGCTAGGTCAAGTTGGTCAGTCCTCTGGGGCTTAGGAGGCTTGAATGTTTCTCCTATGTATTTTCCTCGGTCTTGATGATCTAAAATTTCAATGGGTCGCTTCACTCTGTCGAGGTTGGCGGCATTTACCCAAGGCTCTTGCCTCAATGGGTGATCATTATATCTAGCAGGTGCGAAAGTGCAAGGCTCCTACACTGTATATTGTTCTTGAGAAATGTGATGTTCTTCCTCATACTCCCTTTCCTAGGTGTGAAAGGGGCGGGCGGAGTTAGCTCACCCTGTTTGAAGAGCCCTGTGCTCTGGATTTTGTCTACTTGTTCTAACAGTGAGGAGAGGCAAAGGAGAGATGCCATAGTCACATTGCCTCTCCTCATGGACACTATGCCTCTCTAGCACTTCGTCACACGGTGGCCACTCATATCTAACCTCTAAGGGAGGTCTAGTATCTACGTTAAGTGCCACATGTAAAGCTTCTCCCCGAAAGGGACTTTCTTGAATGGGCGTGTCCCCTAGAGGGGTATCCCTATAATTCCATCTTGACATGGAATGGTGTGAATTATCTTCTAGTCCAGACCACCAAGGTGGTATGGCCAAGTCTTTAGGGCTAAAGCAGAGACGAGCTGTGCCCTCTCCTTGTACACTTTTCGCAGCTTCTACCCTTGATTGGGCTTGGCTACGGGTGTACACCATGGTGGTGCTTCTTCTACTAGCTAAGCAGATTTTATCTCTTTTATGATTTTTTTTTTTTTGTTACACTAAGCAGAAATGAACACACATACGCAAATGGTGATTATCTCTTTTAAAGATTAATGGTGTGTCCTAAACTGGTTTTAGTGCGTTTTGATGATTTTGTTTTGTTTTTGAAAGTTTTGAAGAATTTTTAAATGCATAATGAAGGCTCATATGACTCCCATAAATGGTCACCCCTTCGATATACCATTGCCAGGCTGATATACCAACCTCTCTATATACTCGTCCTTACGAGAGGGAGACTATAGGTACGTGAGAGTAGATGGTACGTGGTACGTAGGCGGTATGAAAGGGAGATTGTCCTGTTTATGACACCTACCATAGAAGACTTATCCTCACGCATTGGGAATCACCCCAACGACACTCGGTCAGCTTTCATCAGGATTTACGTCGAGCAACAGTGACAATCAAGGTAAATGAATGCAAATATCCAAGCCAACGTGGTGATGAAATCCACTATTGGTCTTGCTCAAGGGCTGGGGTTTTACGACCAGCTCCTTGGTTTAAATAACCATGTGATGTGTGGGGTTCATTTTAATTTGCAAAAATTGAAACAAGCAAACAAAAAGGAAACTTTCCCTAAGCCATACAAAAACTAAAAATCAGAAAACAGCAAACAAAAATTTGACAGAAGATTTTTTAAAAACCCCTACCTCTTCTCTGCCTGAAAGGATGTTTTCGATTGGCTACTCTGAAAAATGCACAGAATTATACTCGTCCTTGGGTGAGGCAATTATCAGAACAGTATTCATTCCAGGGTAAGATGAATGCCTATTCGTCCCTGGGTGAAATGAATCCCAATTCTGTAATCGTCACTGACATAAATGAATAACAGTCTGAGGATTGAAAAATAGGTACCTGTAATCAAAACAAGCAATTTCAGATCAGAAATCTAACCTAAAAAAAATAGAGGACAGAAGTCCCACCATGATCGCCATTGAAAACATGATATTTCAAAAGCTAAAAGGGAAGACTAAGATACGATGCAAATGAAACTAACTTGATGCTAAATCCTATGGAATGAGCATGTATGAAAGAAAACGAACATAATCGAATCAAAACCAAATATAAAAGAGAATGTAGAAGCACATCCCTTTTTTTATTAATGTGATTGAGAACTCGGTTACAATCCATTTCCTCCCCTTTTGGGGGCTAGGAGTATCAACATTGTTTCATTTACAATCATATATCAATGATCCTTCTTCCGCATGCCCACATGTAAAATGGGCGGGCCAAAGTGTTGCCGCCGCTTGTGTTGATGAGTCCTCGATCCTTGTTGCTCCTCTTGCGTTCAAAGAAACAACAAAAAGAGTTAGTAGCACCTGTGTTAAAACAAACAAAACATGCATGCAGAAGATGATTAAAACAACAGATTGCAGCAGATCCCAAAATCATAACGCAAAAGATCCCGGTGCTATTAACCCTGGTGAAGGCATGCTTGAAATCAAGATCCCAAAATCATAATGCAAAAGAAATAAAAACAGAACGGTAAGCTTTGTCGACAAATTGATGGATCCATGGATCCGAATTCATGTTCTCCATAAACACCCAATGACCTCCCTTGCAGAAGAGATCATGGAGGTGGTAAAATTGAATCGAAGGCAGAGCGTTTGGGGATAAATAGGCAGGGCTTCGCTGCTCCAAATGTTTCTTCCCTTTTTCTCCCTTTTCTTGGTGAGAGAACTCTACAATTTATAGAATTCCTAGGGTGCAGTTGTTATGGGCATGCAGGGATTCCATTTGGTGTTCATGCTAGTGCATGATGGGGGAAATTATTCCTGTCTGGCCTACCCATGCTTTTCTGTGTGACAGTTCGCTGGTCATCCACTTGTGCGCATGTGAGGCAAGGAGTCGTAATTGACTGACTTCCACTACCAATTGTTTAATGTCCACCTTTATTTGTTTAATGTCCACTTTCGTTGTTTAATGTCCACATTTATTTGTTTAATGTCCACTTTCGTTGTTTAATTTCCACCTTCATTTGTTTAATGTCCACCTTTATTTGTTTAATGTCCACCTTTATTTATTTAACGTCAAGCCAGGCGCAAAGGCAAGAGTTTGTCGCGATATCGTGACGTCGCGATATCGCGACACCAAGAAGAAGCCAGGGCACAAATGCGGAAGGTTGTCATGATATCGTGACGTTGCAATATCATGACAAACAAACAAAACTATGGCATAAGGCGGAAGGTTGTCGTGATATCACGATGTCGTGATATCGTGACAAACAAACAAAACCCTGGCGCAAGGCGAAAGGTTGTCACGATATCACGATGTCGCGATATCGCGATGTCGTGATATCGCGACAAACAAACAAAACTATGGCACAAGGTGAAAGTTTGTCGTGATATCATGATGTCGACATTGTGATATCGCAACAAAAAAACAAAACCCTGGCACAAATGCGGAATGGTCATGATATCGCGACGTCGTGATATCGTGCCATAAAACAAACAAAAAGGGGCCGAAGGCGGAAAGGTCGCGGGTCTCTTTAAATGCATGCTTTCATGGTGGATCAAGGCAGTGTATGTCAATGCGATCAGTGTTTGCAGTCACGTAATCGGATTGGTGTTGTTTTGGTGTCTATAATTCTTGCTAAGAAAACTTATTCAAAGAAAATATTATCATATATCGTTTAACAAGATTAAAGCATTCTCCATTCAAAAGTGTGAGATACAGAGACTTGCAGGCAATTGGATCTTAAATCAGACTCTAATATATATTTATGCAATCCTCGAGTGAGGTTTATTGCATTATGTCCTCCAACCAATAAATAAAATCACTAAGGTTATCATCTAGATCATACCTGGTGACCAGCCGCAACAGAAAATGAGGTGGAAAGTCGAGACTATGATAAGTGAAGCTCCTCCTACTTGTTAATGCTTCCTTCTATTTTCTGGCAGGTGGCACGGGAAGGAGAGGGAGCAGTGCAGATTATAGTAATAGTAGATGCTTAGCTGTTACAATAGCCTAAATACTCTGCAATAAAACAACAACAACCCTTCAATCACGGATAAACGATTATGGGAATGCATGTTATATTTTTCAAAACAATAAACTGACCAACTCATGCTCATAAATAAAAGTAATATTTTTTATGGTCTAAAGCGAATAATTACAAATTACAATCCCTACGATCGATCAGGTATTTCTTTTCTTGGATTTAAGGACTGAGCTGTGTTTCGTGATGACATTTCAAAATACCTCCATACCACATTTCAAAATCATCATTCACCCTCAAAGCATTTAACGATGCTTTGTGTACCACAGTTGGCACTGTTATTTTACCTATAGAAGTAGGGGCTAGAACATTACACACCATGTTTCACATATTGGAAGTAACCATGGCATATAATATACTCCTTTGTAGACCTTGGATGAGGGAAATGAAATATGTTCCATCAATTCTCCACCAATGCTTGAAATACGTTCATGATGGACAAGTCCATTGCATCCCCACGGATGTCGAACCTTTTAAGTATTGTAATTTCATTTCAAATCCTTATGAATCCATGTTACCTTCCACTCATCTATTCTTGGTGCCATTATCGAATCCATCCACATCATCTCTTAATCCACCTTCCTCTAATCCATCTTCATCTTCTTCTATGGATCCCATCATAGAGGAACTACCCATCACATCACCTCCTCAAAAATCCATTTCTTCTTGTACAT
Organism: Wollemia nobilis; assembly: GCA_028583015.1. Classification (NCBI taxonomy): domain Eukaryota; kingdom Viridiplantae; phylum Streptophyta; class Pinopsida; order Araucariales; family Araucariaceae; genus Wollemia; species Wollemia nobilis. Next base: position 92,599 of record JAQPPZ010002638.1, read on the forward strand.
GTGGTCATAGTCAGTCTACTATTAGCACATCATACATTACATCTATCCCTTCTTCTACAACCACTTCTTCTATTCCATCTCATCATTCCACACTGCCATCCAATCCCACTCCATCAGTCAATGTGTCACAAGTCGAACTTTCAAATTGTACCATATTTGACTCGCCACCATCCACAACCAATCTAGAGCCACTTGAGCCTTCACCATCCACCTCATCAACCCAAGTCAAATTCCACATCACTAATCTAAGCATTGGTGAGTATGTGGTCCAAGACATCACCATTACACCCCTAGCCATTCCCATAGCTAAGGATTTTGGACCTCCTCAAGAATGTCCTTTATCCATAGATGTTGTTTATGACATGAGTGTCACTCCCAATAGCATTAATTTTGTTTATGGAGGGTTGGATTTCTCAACTGAGGCAAACCCACCTGAAGAACCAAAAGATCCTAGGCATTCCAATATACCTAACATAGATAATTTTCCAGCTCAGTCTTTTAATATGCTGCATTGGCAAGGACAAGATCTAGGTTACCATGAGAAAGGGATGCATGATATCTTAGAGGTCCCATATAGAGGTTCCCATGATCGTTCTAGTTTAGGCTATACCCCATTGTCTTCCACCGCTTCTCTTGAGCAAGCCTTTAAAAATATTACACTCAATGATGAAGATCACCCCATCCACCCACTACCCTCAACATCTTCTCTTGAACACGCCCTTCAAGAAATTTGCATGGATGAAGTAAAGGAAGATGATCCCATCAAATTTTCATATCCTATCTTTGATTTTGACAATGAACGTTATTAAGAATTTTAAGTCATGTCAAATGCTTCTGACGATTCTAAATAGGAGTCACAACCCATTATCTCCATTACCCAATAGGAAGAGTTTACTTTCAAATGTTCCCCATCCATCATCCCATATTTCGCTTGCTTCTTCCACAAGAACAAGACAATCCACCTGGTAATCTGCCTTGAGCAACCCACATAAGCCAAGAATTGTAACATATGTACATAAATAAAAACAAAAAAAAATCAAAATCAACAAAACAAAAAAAAAAATAATCAAAATCAACAACAAAAAAAATCAAAATAAAAATAAAAAATGTTGCTCTGATGTTTTCACGTCCACTATTATAGGGATACCATGCCTTGACATCGGCTCCGATTCAACTGTTCCATATATCCATTCATCCAAACCATATTTCCTTCCACTAAGTCAATATGAACTCTATTGACTTATTCACCCCACTCCGTAATCCATACGATTTGGGAAATCCAATTCCCATTGACATAAGCCTTATTTATTTGGACCGGATTTCCTCCTCACCCTCCTCTTCAGAGTTTACCCTATCTGAGGAATTGCTAAGGGCCTCAGCATGCTACATTCCTTCTTTAATGCCACCTTTGCCTCCATCACTTTCTACCAGTAGTCTCAAGGTCTTTCAAGCAGAGTTAGACAACGGTAAGCAAGAAGAATTAGATGACAGCCTAGACTATCCCGACTGGATCTCAAGCCTAGTACCCATTCACAAGCTTAATGGAGCAACATGCATTTGTATTGATTTTTTACATCGGCATTAGCTCTTCCTTTTCTGGGGGTACTTGGCTAGGCATTTCATTGTTAATAGTGACTATATACGTATATATACATGGCTAAAAAAAATCAAAAACAAAAAAAACAAATATCATGATTTCACATAAGCATTACCACATTGCATGTTCATTTACATCTAGGCATTTTTTATTTTTATGTTCATTCGCATACACTAAATCATACATATTTCATTGCATTGTACAATTTCCACTTTCATATCAACACTCCATTGCATTATGCATATACATTTGCATTCATTCTATCCCATGTCCAATGATTTGGCATAGTAATGATGATATGACCATACAACAAAACGTTAAGTTTTAACGATTTGGGGTACCTAGTTTGGAAAATTCATGCAACTTTGACAAACAGTCATATGTCAATCACATCATATATCACAACATCCTAAATTGTCAGTCACTCAGCCATTACTAGTGTAACAAACAACCTCCAATTGGATGTCTGATTTTCTTTAGGACCAAAAACACAATTTACATACTAAGAATATCTTGAGTATTACCAATTGAGGTTGAATGCAATGTTGAACCAATCACATTCCACCACATCTTAAAAACATTATGATCTAAGGAGGGTTAGTACCATACTTTGGTAGTACCTTGAGGCAAAAAGGAGATATCCCTCGCTTGTACCATTACACAACATAGTCCAAAAATAGTGGTTTTCACCACTACCACAATTACTCTTAGAAAATAAACATAAAAACATAGAGTAGTAAGGATAGGGTCAGAATTCTCATCATACTTCAATTGAGAATCCAATTCCCAAAATTTCTATAACAAATTAACAAATAGAATCCCAAACACCCTTGATCCCTAAAGTTGTAAGGATCGTACTACATGTCCTTGACAAGGATGGGTAGTCATCCCCAAGGTCTAAAAGATCAAATCCCATTGGAATATAGAGTGAATATTCATCGAGGCTATAGATGCCTGACTGGTAGTGGAGTAAGCTCATGCGGGGTGACATGTCTCCTAAGCAAATAGGAAGACCTCTTACTGCAGGACAGGCTAGCTTCAGGTCATATCCATAATAGGTCATGCCCAATTTACTCATAATAAGTCAATGAATTCCACATGCACACACAATGGTTCTTGATTGGATACGGTCATTGTCACATTCAATATTTGGTATATGAACCTCACTTGCACACACATTGGTCCTAAAGAAAGTTAGACAACCCTAGTGAGTTTGATTGATAATACTAGTATGTTTGAGTCTTTGAAAATCCTGCAGTAATCATCCCATATCAACATCCATATCTTCTTCCATATCAACATCCATACATTCTTCTATATCAACATCCATATCTTCTTCCATATCAAAATCCATATCCTCTTGCGTATAAACACCCATATCTTCATAGTGAGTCAAGTTGTAGAGCACCACCAAATTTGGTCCTTCCGATTGCCAAACAATGGACAACAAAAATGGCCAATAAAATTTTTGAACTGTAAAAGATCATTCGAACAATATGCATTCCTCCCATATATTTTAGATTCATTTACTTCCATTAATCATCCATAACATATCATCATTAATAACACATCACATAGCTTGTATTTTAGATTAATCATAGATTTACTTACATTAAGCATCCATAGCACATAGCTTGCATACATCATTCATATAACATTAGGTATATACATCATTATTAGCTTACATTACACATCCATAATATTCAAATATTATTCATAAACATGCATCAAACATTAATAAAATAAACATAAAAGCATCCACATAAGAGATAACACATATATATATGAAAAAGCCATATATATATATATATATATATAAATGTAACATATACAATCAATGCCAAAAGGCTACAATTGAGCACCAAGACTCATATATACAAAATAGTGCATCTAAGCACTAAGTCTACTATCCATGAGAAGACTCCTGAGACCTAGTAGGAGCCCCCAGTATCGTACTCTACCTAGACTCCATATGTCTAGATGACTCGGCCACAGAAGAAGAAATAGGATCTGGCAATGTAATATGGTGTTGCATACACACATCCTCCAAGGAATGTACAAATGCCTCACTAGCTCTAAGACATTGTAAATCCATCTGATGTCGCTGCTTCTTCACAAAAATCTCTACTTGGAGCCTCGTGGCAATCGCCTAATCACTAGCCACCACTAATGCCCGCTTCATCTCTAATAGAGCTATAGTCACCCTGACCTCCCTCTAAGACTCAAGCATAGTCTCTCACTCCTCGTGTAGCTACTCCAGATCCACACGTAGCCTGGCTAGCTTAGAGATCTCACCCATCTCATCATCCTCTCTCTCTCCCTCTTCCAAGCCCACCTCAAGAGCCTATTAGGCTGCTCCCCTCAACTACCTCTGACCCATCGATCACTGGGGTCTCATCCTCTTTGGATTCATCCTTGACCCTACAGTTGTTGCATCCACACCTGCAACCTTTGGCACCCATATTGGTTGGGTACCAAACCACTCCACATACTTTGAAGTCACCCCAACATCATCCACATTAGGGATCTCAATCTCCTCATCATCCTCAATCACCATTTGCCATGGCTCTGCATATGGCAGCATCCCCTCATCTCGCTAGCATCGATACAACATCGGCTCATCTGGAACATCCGGAGGCAATTTGAATTACCTCAACACCCACGAGTACTGGAAGTACTCCACCTCCTCATCCTATTGGCCAACCAACCATCGAGCCTACCTCACTTGATATAGTTGCCTCCTATCTCCATCCCATCTAGCTCCTCGCCATGGCCTCTATATCACATCTTCCTAATCCAAACTCGGCCACATGTCTCGGTACCACTACCCAATGTGTACCTCCTAACTCGACTAAACCTCCTCAGCCACTGCCCATATCCTAGCATAGGGCTTCCCCATTCGCCATGACTCACATGGAAAATCCTCGAGCTGAGCTACCACAAAATGCTCCTAATATTAGCACTATATGAGGAAGCTACAACCAATCCCCTTCCTCTCTTACTGAATCACCTCATAAAGCTCCTGATACAGTTGTGCCAACAAGACAGGATCCCATGCATACTCCTTTGGGTCAATGATTAAATCACTCACCAACCCCAATAGGTTCCAAGGGAACCTACACCTAGTGCTATTAGGTAGCACTATGTTCACTAACACAAACATGATCAAGGTAGGGAGTGCATCCAAATCCTTTGCCTTGTACATGCTCATGTAGCATATCCCTATATCCCCCATCCAGACCTCTCACCACCGATCCCCAAATATTCTATCCATATTCACCTTCTTATCCCTCCCAACCACCACCTTCTCCCCTTCTACCAGTACCTTGAGAATGCGATAAACATCCTCAAGAGTAATAGTAGCCTCCATAGTCGGCAACTGGAATGTCCCCCTATATGGGTCCTACCTCTCTATCAAAGCAGAGAGATACCCCTTATTAGCCCTTACCACATCAAACCTCGCCACACCCTCAAAACCCACCCTAACAAACAAACCCCACTCATCCTTCGAAAGCTTCTTCCTCATTCCTAGAACGAGAGGAGATAAGCGATGTCAAGGCTCAATATCCCTTAACTGCAACAACAAAAACACTTTCTTAGCATTAAAACTATGAATAACAAAAAAAAAACAAAACAATTTTTTTGCACAAAGGGAACAAATGATCAAAGGGTGCCCCCACTCCACCAGCAGCATCAAGGCCCTTTGTCGCCATCACCTCACTTCACACACTCACTAGCATCACAAACTAACAAATTCACTCCACTCCTCAGACTCAGCTCCTCGAAGTCAATAGCGCATGAATGAGCCTAAAAGTTAACTTAGAAAGCTTTTTATAACTTTCCTTACCGCATTCAAGTGTAGACTTGTACCTACAAATCGAGGGTATGGTTGTGCGCCTGTGGGTGCACTCAGGCACACACGGGTGCTTGTAGAACACGCCAGGCATAGCCATGCACTTGGAAATCAATAAACATGAAGACAAAATCCCTCAAAATTGTAGCTCCCCTCATCCAACATGCACCAAATTTCATCCACACATCATGCACATCATAAAATTTGATTTTGTGAAAATACAAATAGTTTTGCATGCATATTGGACGATAACAGGACCAATTTCTATAAAAACACATATTGCATTGCAAAAACATATAAATCAAGGTCAAAATTTAACAAAATCACCATTCCACAATTCATCATCATATGCTTCATCATCCCATTCACTTTCATGCATTTTGGAGTTAATCTAATCGCCAAATCACTCATCTTTACCACAAATCACCACAAATACCAACAACACGCTAAAACACAAATCAATCAACACCATAATCAGTCATAACATTGCATGACTCCATAAAACATTCTTCCATCATCATCTTTCATAAATAACTCATCACACAGCACATTTTGTCTAGTTAATTCAATAATAAGTGAACCTCGTATCTAGTATGTTATTCTATAAACTTGGCAATTGTAGCGATAGTAATCCATGTAATTAGGCAAGATGAATAGCCTACAATAAGGACAGTTCAACATGATCATTATCATAATATCATCATCACAAATCAAAATCATATTTGGCACCTCACACTTTAAGTACAACCTTGCCAAGAACAATTTGCTCACAATCAGTCATTGATGTCCTTGTCTGTGGGGCAAGAAAACACAAATAAACCACAATCACAAACACTCATTCACTTGAAAATAGTTATAATACAGGACACTAGTAAGTTTGATGGGTTCCATCATGGAATTGGCAAAGAAATTTCCACAGTCAATACCCAACCCCTGCGTTGACTTAGTCATCCTGCATCTTCATATCTTGCATACTCAATGAAGCCATTACGATTGCTTATTCAACAACATTGAATTAACCAAAATTTTGGGGAAACCACATTACATTATGATTTTCCCATGACGAGATACATCTCACATGATTATAACAACTACACTGGACAAAATACCCTCCCCAACTTTGGGACAAAAATGGTATCACATTTTACATCATTCATATCGTCCACATTTTGCATGGTCTTATACACCAACCCCTTTTTTCACCATTGGGGAAAAAATGGTATCACATCTGCATTTCACATCATTCATTCATCAATTGCACAAATCCACCGCATCATTCATCATTTGCACAAAATTTTCAATTGGCTTGTGAGATACATTCGTAACTCATTTGCCAATTGAGGGGGTAAGCTACAAAATTCCAAAAAAAAAATTCTTTATTCTTTTGTCTTCAACATAAGTGTTCAAATACAACGACAAAGATGAGTTGCTTCTGTGCCCATAGCCCAAGCATGTGTCTCGTATTTTTGCACCATATTGTGTTTCACGCAACATGTTACAAACAAGAGCATCTGTAGACACCAAATTACAGCCACTAATCCACCTTTCCCGCCATCCATTCCACCATTTTAGCCCTTTCCCACCATTTCCTAGCCTAATTGGGATTATTTTAATATTATTTAATATTTAATATAATATTTTATATTATATTATAATATATTTATTATAAAATATATATTTATAAACTCAATTAACCACAACCGTTCGATCCATTCTAATCTCCACTGTCCATATTCATTAATCCATGCCACATTCAAAAAGTAATCTCAACCTTAGGATATGATTTAATCTTAGCCACATGATTAAAATTGTATGACTAAAACCCTAAGAAAACCCTAATTTGGATTATAAATAAGGGTATTTTGTAAATGCCCAAACCCTGGAACAAGAATTCACTAGATCTTGAGAATTAGACATTTCTACCCTGGAGGAATTATTCGTGAAGCCCTAGCATAGAATCCTAAAAATATAAAGCCCTAGCTCACCGATAAGACTTTTGCTATTCCATCCATCACCCATTCATCCTCCATCATCGTCACAGCCCCCATCCATCTGCCACATTCATCGCCATCACCTAGATCTGCTTTCGTAGATTCTTCCCTAACCCACAGGCACCATCTAGAGCTTATAAGGCTCACTACAGAGCCTGCAAAACGCTCACTAGAGTCTGTTGTATACTGTAGGTGCTCTCCAGAGCCTGCTGTATCTCGCATGTGCACACCAGAGCCTGTGAAGCTCGCATCAAAGCCTGCCAAGTGCATGTTTGAGCCTGCTGCAACTATAGAAATATGAATCTGAGCCTGCTACACCATGCCATCAGTAATAACTAAACCAATACAAGGTATATCTCATTTTAATGTATTTTATCTCATAATTTTTTGATCTAGCATACTCTCTTATTTCATTGTTAACTAGGGTTTTATTGATGTCTGAGGGTCTCACTATGGAGCCCTCATAGGTATTACTAACCCCCTTGTTCTATTTTTATGTATGCAAATCCACAAGTTCTACATATTTTTGAACGTTTGTTGAAGCTGGAGTGGCCCAACCTTGGATATTTGAAGCCCACTCAACCTATTGGAATCAAGGACACACCCAAATATGAAGACACTTCATTGTTATTGTTAGGGTTTCAGATAACCCTAGTGCCATTATAGAACATTGTATCAAATACTCACATTGAGTACTGATTGTAACAAAGGAGTTCATTGGCTCCCCCCCGTTTATTGAATAAATTTGTTCATTTTGTGCAATATTTGTATTTCCTTGTGTTATTTTATTTCTTGTTATTATTTAAGTGTCGTGTCTTTGTCTTCACACTAGGATACACACTTGAGTTTCCACTCCTCCATGTGTCAGGAGAACTCTCAGTGGTGTCTTCATCAGGTTTGATGAGTTTTTGTAATCCAACAACTCTCAATGATCAACTCTGCTATTTATACAGAGTTGATCTTAGAGATAAATTAATCAGTTCCACTCTTCTCTTCATATTTTGTGTAATACTTTGCATATCTATTATTGTGAAATTCTAACAATAACAAACTATGTAGGATATAGTATGAGAGGCAATCTAAAATATAAAAACCCTAAAAAATAGGCAATTGTCATGTCTATCATAGATATTTAAAAGTCTACATTATCTTTAGGAAAAGTTTTATCTTGAGCTCCTCTCGCCCTCATCAACCTACAATGGGTTTTTTAATTTTTACAAGTTCTCATTACATAATTTTTGTGATTGCCCTTATAGAGTTTCTAAATTTAACTAATATATTTAGATATTTCCTTAATAAACATAATTTTTTTTTCGTATTCAATCAACAATCATTAAAATTGGAACATTCATCTTGAAAAGAAATATTTTTAGTCAATCAATGGATTATGCTCCTTTGTGTTTGTAAATATTTTAGATATCATGTCCTATTATAGATTTTTTTTTATATTCTTTGGACTAAATACCTTTTGTTGAAACACCTTTTAAAAGGGACAATTGTTGCAACAATTATATTTTTATCAAACTTTCTTCTTTTCAAAAATATGGGATTTTTGCATTTCACCAAACTTCTTCACCTTGTGCTTGCTTACAAAAAATTGTCTAATGCCTAGTATTATTTTCTTGTAATTCTTTATGAATTTTAGCTTATCTTGAATTGTATTTTTGCTACACTTTACCACATTCTTTTATAATGTTTTATCTCTTGATTCTATGGCTCGCTCTTGTTTTGTTTTAACAAAAAAATTAGTAGCCTAAACTTTTCCATGTTGTTTTTCCTTACTTGAAGTTCAAAGATGCTCATAAAGTAATTTTTTAAACTACTTTAATATTATATATTCTCTACATTTATTTTTTGAGGATATCAGAATATTATATAAAATGTTTGGATTTATTTTTGTTAGAATAAGAGAATATTATATTAAGCTCCACTAGGATAGACACTTGAGTTTCCACTCCTCGATGTGTTAAGAGAACTCTCAGTGGTGTCTTCATCAGTTTTGATGAGTTGTAATCCAATGGCTCTCAATGATCAACTCTGTTATTTATACAGAGTTGATCCTTGGAATAAATTAATCAGTTCCACTCTTCTCTTCATATTTTTTGTAATGCTTTGCATATCTATTATTGTGTAATTCTAACATGGTATCAGAGTAGGATATATTTTCCTAGCATTCTCTCTTGAAGGTTCTAAGTATCTGGTTCACTTGTTTGGATTTTTATTTGACTAACTTGCTTGATTATAATGCAATAAGTCAGCTTTTTTTATTTGTGAAAAACATCCCAAAAGGGATGCCACTTTTGGGTAAGACCCAAGGAGGCAGGGGTATCCATTCCACAAAAAATGCCTAGGACTCGGACCTGGCCTACCACCTTTGACATACTCAAGGAGCAAACAAACACACAAAACCAATTTAAAAATAAGTAAATAACAACAAAAATAATAAAATAAAATAAAAAACATGCTCCTTGAGTGTGTCAAAAACAAAAGCACAACCAAACACGGACAATAAGATAAAAGAAACCACAACATGAACCACAAATAAAAACACAAGAACCACACCACTAAACACAAACAAGACAAAAACAAGAGAACACTACAAAGACATAACCCAAAAAAACATGAAAAATAAACACAACCAAAACCTAAAAAATTTAAAAAAATAAAATAAAAATAAAAATAAAAAACAACCAACAACAGACAATAAACAAAAATAAAAAACATAGAAAATGCTCACACATAAAAACATGAATTAAATACAAACAAGAGAAAACCAAGAACTAGAACAAAAAAAACACAAGAATAATAACAACAAACATTAAAAAAAAAACACAAAAAAAAAAAACACAAGAACAACACAAAGAACACAAAAAAAAAAACAAAACAAAAGAACCCACCCACCTTAAAAAACTAAAAATCAAAAATAAAAAAGAAAAAAGAAAAAAAAAATTGAACATAACAATGACCTATCTAGACCAAAATACTATTAAGGCAAGAATCAACAGAGGAAACAAAATAAAGAATAGAATGAGCTATGAATCTAAAAAAAACTGAATGAACCAAAGAGAAGCAAAAAAAAAAGCAAGAAGAAACTAGGTACCTTCAGAACTGGAGCCATCCAAATAAATGATAGAAAGAAGAGCTTCCCTAATTTGAGAAGCCCACCATCTAGGAGGGTGGCCATAACAAGTAAGATCACCTTTGTCCAACCCAATTAGGTAAAGCATTAGCACTCTTGTTATGATCTCTGACCATATAATTGTAATCAACTTTCAAAAATCCCATTTGGATTAATTGAATCTTCTCAATAATTCTTCTTATTCTCCAATCCACCTTATGATTCTTAGAAGGAGTCTTCAAAATATTAATAATAATTTGAGAGTTAGACTCAACTAAAACCTTTTCCCAACCAAACTTAGTAGCCTCTTGAAGGCCTATGAGGATACCATACCCCTCAACAAGGTTATTGGAAAGAATACCTAAATTCTCAGCAAAAGTAAAAACCAGGGGCCATCTAAAAGTCTACCAATTCCTCCCACACTAGCTTTTCCAAGGTTCCCTCTAGAGGCTCCATCAGTATTGACTTTTCCAAAATCCTTAGGAGGAGGTTGCCAATTTCTTGTCCTATCCATATTACTAATACTCACATTCCCTTTAATTTGGTTGCCCTTAGAAGATTTAATATTCAATCTTTGCATCACTTGATCCCATCTTTGGTGGGATTTTTGGGGGTGATTAAGGAGTTGATGGACTGATTCAACTAAGTTGGCTATGGTATTTTGCCAAATATAGTGAATATCCTTCCTATCTTGATTAAAAATTTGGTTGTTCCTTTCATTCCAAATATTCCAAACAAGAATGGTAGAACCCATCCAAACTAACTACCTAATAAAATGATCAACACCCTCTTGATTAGGCCAATCCCTCCAAAGTTGTTCAAAAGTAAAAAAATTGGACCACTATAAGCCAAGTAAAGTGGCCATTATCCTCCATATCTTAGAGGCTAAAGTACACTCAATAAAAATATGGTTGATAGTTTCTACATTCTCTTCACACATTTCACATCTAAAAGTGCTATGAAAATCATGCTTCATAAGTTGCTCACCAGTAAGTACCCTACAATGCAATAAAAGCCAATTAAAGAACCTCACCTTGGGCTAGAGCTTTTGATCCCATAATCAAGAAAATATGTCAGAAGAATGGTTGGGATTATTATGGCATAAGGTCAAATAATCTTGAGCAACTGAATACTCACCCTTAGTAGTGTTTTTCCATCCAAAATAATATTTTTCATGGGACCAAGAGAGGGATATCATATGAAGGATGCCTTGGATATCTTGTATTTTCCTTTCTAGGATTTGAATAGTCCAGTCCTGAATAGGGATCCAATATATATCAACCTTTGAATTACCATTATGGTATTGACAGTAATTAGCCACCTTTATCCAGTTAGCTTGATGAAGCTCCTCCATCCAAGGCCTCCAATCGGGAAACTGAGTTATCAAAGGTTTGTGACCATCCCAAGAATCTGTCCAAAAATTGACCTGTTGACCATTATGAATGATCCAAAATAAATTTTTCTTTATCAAATCCTCACCAATCTTAAGAACTGCTAAAATAGGAGAACCTTTGGTAGGAATTTGATAGCGAATAAGGTCTTCAAGACTTTTGTTCTCATCATATTTAGCATAGATATCATTGGCCCAAAGAGCATTGGGGTTGTCCAACATCCTCTAATATAATTTAGCAGCTAAAGCTTTGTTGTTATTAATAGAAGACCGAAATCCTAACCCCCCTTCATTCTTAGGAAGACATAAAATATCCCATTTCACCAAAGCCCATTTTATTTTCTCCTTAGTACCACTCTAAATGAATCGATGACTGATTTGATCCAGTTCTCTAAGAACAGCCTTTGAGATATTCAACGCAGAAGAAACATAAATAGAAATATCTTGAAGGACTAATTTTACCAAGGTGATTCTAACCCTAGAAGAAATCCACCTGTAGGTCCACTTTCCAATTTTCTTTTTGAATTTGTCCAACAACCAATTTCAATCTTAATTTTTTTGCCTTTGAATATTGATGGGAATACCTAAATAAGTGATCGAAATGGAGGTCTTCTTATATCTTAATTTATCCAAGACCATGGAATCCTATATTTCAGAGCAATGAAATAAAATTACTTTAGATTTGTCTTCATTGATCAACAACCCAGTAGCCTTAGAAAAACAACTAATGATTTACTTAATATTAGAATCTTCCTTAACTGTAGCTTTACCTAAAAGACTAGAGTCATCAACAAATTGAATATGAGAGATAGATATAGCTCCATGAGCAATGGTAAATCCCTGAAAGGTTTTGTTTTCCTTATTTTTAGTTATAGTCCTACTCAAGCATTCAACAAGAATGATGAATAAATAAGGGGATAGCGGGTCACATTGCCTAATACCTCTAGAAGTTGGGAATGACTGAGAAGGCCTGCCATAAGAAATAAGGAGGAAACTAAAGAGATACATCCCATAATCCAATCCATCCAATCCTTAGAGAAACCAAATTGCCACAAAACTTTGATAAGGAAGTGTCAATCCACTCTGTCATAAGCTTTGGATAAGTCTAACCGAATGAACATGGAAGGATATTTTTGCATATCCATGGAATGGATGGCTTCCTGAGCATGAAATATATCATCTACTATTTGACGTCCTTCCACATAACCCCATTGCTCTAGGGAAATAATCTTATGCAAAAGAGGCTTTAACCTTTTTGCCATGATTCTAGTAATGATTTTGAGAAGAACATTACATAAAACAATAGGTCTAAAAGTTAAGATATGATCAACCTCTTGAGCTTTTGGAACAAGAGTAATATAAGTTTTATTGATAACCTTCAAAATTTCTTTTGCTTTCCTGGCTTCTTCCACCACCTCTAATAAATCAACATGAAGGATATCCCAGAACTTTTGGTAGAACCCAATGGGAAAACCATCAGGACCTGGGGTTTTCCCGTTTTACATTTTAAAAACTACTTGTTGAAGCTCACTGATAGTAACTAGAGCAGTCAAAATAGAGTTCTCCTCATAAGTGATAAGAGAAGGAATTGATTGAAGAACATTTTGTTGTGAAGCTGAGTCAAGAGGAGTAGCAGCAAAAATATTGGAAAATGTTACATACCAAACATAATATAGCCGTCGGCTATATTATGAAAGATTTCATTTGATTATATAAATCCAATTATTTTGTTTTAAATCATTTATCATCTTTTATTCTCATATTTCATTTGCGTTCTCGCATATAAGCCTTTACGGCGGGATCTACCCTCCTAGTGGCCTGGTTCCTTTACTAAATAATATTTAGCTATTTTATGTTATATTCTGCTTCGCTTATTCACTGTTGCATTGATAATTTATTGAGATACCCATGTTAAGCAAGGGAAGTAAGGGAAACCTTACCAAGTGGTATCAGTTTCCATCACCGGTCCTGAAGAATCCATAGGCATCCACCGCATTTCGCAGACATCTACATTCCAGTTTACAAGCGTTCCGCAGGCGTACTCTAGTTTACAAGCGTTTCGCAGGCGTCCATGGGGCATTTCCAATTTTAATCCATCGACAGCAAGATAAAGCTTGTCGACAGCCATGAAATATTAAATCACGTCACGCAGGAGAGAACGCGAGCTTAAACCATGAAAAGAAACACCAAAATTGCCAAAAATTTGATGAAAAATCACGTCAGTTCCTTCCGAGGTCACGGCCAATCAAATCGCGTTAAAATCACGTATTATACGCCAAGGCTAAGGTTGTTTATTAAATTTAATTCGTGACGTCATCGCGGATATATTTTTTTTTTTCGGACGTCTCCATTTATCCCACACTGAAGGTGTGGATTCCGCGATACCATTTAAAAATAGAAACACCATCAGTTAGTGTTGTGGCCTTGGTCACACGCCTGCCTCCTCATGTTTGTCTTTGGTTTCCTTGTTGTTAGTTGTCACGTCTATTTTTGTCGTGTCCTCGTTCATCCTCGTTCGTTGTCAGTCGATCCGTTCCTCGTAGTCATTTCGTTCCTCGTTGTCAGTTCCTCCACTCCTCATAGTCGGTCGGTCCATTCTCCGTTGTCATGTCCTCATTCGCTATCCGTCGTTTCGCTCCTCGCTATCAGTCTATTGATCAGTCATGTCCTATCGCTGTCAGTCTATCTATCGGTCTGCATCCTGCATCCGATCGTGTCAGTTTTGGTTCTTCGTTGTGTCACTTGCGTCGTGTCAGTTTTGGTTCCTCATTGTTCATTGTCCGTCGTCTTTGGTCTGGTCATGTCATTACGTTTCTGTCTTGCGGTTAGTGGTTAGTCCCAGTCCAGTTATTGTCAAAGTTGTACAAAAATTGTCAACAGTTGCTAAAAACTTGCTGTCAAAGTTGCTAAAAGTTGTTGAAAGTTGCTGTCAAGGAGGCCACCCAAATTCAAATCCGCATCGCAGTTGGAGCGACAGTTGAAGCGAAATCCAAATTTTTTCCAAATTCAACCAAATTTTGTAGAAATTGAAGCTCAAGGATTACTAAGCAGGAAATTTTGAACAGTGCATGAGTAGAAGTTGGATCAAAGGATCTGATGGTCGATTAACAAGCTCGAAAGCTCCCAACAAAGAAAAGTCAAACATAAGAAGACCTCATCAATGCCAAGGTACAAATAATTCTCCTTCTCCTTTCAAATTGGCAGTTATAATTCGAGTCATCCACTATTTGACCCCATGGCTACTAACCCTCCCTCAACTCACAAAAATGTCACACAAGGAGAATCAAGCAACTCTGCCATTACCACTGATGAAGCTCTTCGACTCTTACTAGATGGTATGGCCCAACTTAATATCAAAATATCTAAACTGTTGGACACACAAACTCGACCTAATCCCAATGCTAATTCCCAAAATCACTATCATGAACAAAGGAATGAGGAAAATAATGACCAATATGAAAATTGGGAGCAGCAAAGAGGCAATCCAGATAATTACAAGAATCACCTTCATCAACAGATATATAACCAAGATCAGGATAGGGATATGGGTTATCACCAACCGAGAGGCCCTAATAATTTTCCACCCATTGATATGCCCACTTTTTAAGGTCATGATTCTCATGGTTGGATAGCAAATATGGAAGGCATTATGGACTTATACCAAATTAGGGATTCTGATAAAGTCCCTTTTGCGGCATCAAAATTAGGCACTGAGGCTTACCAATGGTTTGTATGGCTTAAACGCGAGAAAGGAGCTACTGTTTGCTGGAATAATTTCACTACCTATTTTTTAGAAAGATTTGATGAAGGAGCTACATCATCATACACAGTAAGACTGTTATCTCTTAAACAAGAAAGATCAGTTAGTGAGTTCATCTCCGAATTCACCAGTTTACTACCATATGCATTACACCTCAGTCCAGACACTGTGGTAGGAGCATTTTGCAATGGATTGAAAGAAAATATTAAGGTGGAGGTGGACATTCAAAATCCAACCTCATTGAACGATTGCATAAGAATAGCCAAGCTAGCTGAGAAGAGAATTTAGATGTATACACAGCATGAAACATATAGTCATCCTTCGTATGGCAACAACTCTTTTCACAGAAATGATCAACCATCAAGATACTTCTACTATAAATGTCGCACTCACCATCCCAGAGAACAAGCATGTGCACAAGAACAAAACTTTCATATTGAATGTGCTCAATATGAAGGAGAAGAGGAAGAAGCATACCACCAGGAAGAACCTATTCAAGAAGAACTATCGATTGTTCTAGAAGAGAAGGAAGAGGATACAATGGCTATTTCTGTGCATGCCCTCATGGGGTTAACAGCCCACCATACAATCAAGGTACCGAGATTTCTCCACCAGAAAAAGGTGAATGTGCTAATTGATTCAGGCAGTACCCACAATTTTATCGACATCAAAATAGCAAAAGCTTTGAATTTATTCATTAACTCTTCCAACAAAGACAAATTTCAGGTTCTAGTAGCCAACGGGTTGAACACTCAATGTATTGGGAGAACGTCTCAAGTTTCCATTAAAATGGGAACTTATACATGGTATGGATCTCTCTTTGTAATGAATTTAGGGAACTCTGATGTCATTTTGGGAGTCGAATGGTTGGAAACACTAGACACGGTTAGCTTCAATTTCAAAAAATTATTTATGGAATGGAAGAAAAACAGACGGGTCATTCGCTTACAAGGTATTACTACTCCCCCATCACAGATGGTGAGCTCTCATAGTATGGAGAAAATATTAAAAAATGGTGGATACGGATTCATAGCTCAAATTAATTGTTTGGAAAAGTAATCTCGAGCAACTTTGGGTATTTCTGCTCCAGATTTATGGGACATCGTAGCACATTACGAAGAGGTCTTCCAAGAACCAAAGGGACTACCTCCCAAAAGATCCCATGACCATGCCAGACAGTGTCTCAAGAAGGTGATCGGCCAAAAAGTGAAATCTCAGTCAGAAGTTGTAAGAAATCGAACAGCTTTGTATTATTGCCGGGGGTGTTTAAATAATGCAGAGATTACAAACTGCATTCCTGGATTAGCCCGGGTTGGGCACATCTCAACAAGATGCAGGTATAACAATATACCAGCCAATGTCTAATTAAAAATATAGTATGCTAACATCCCCCTTTATTACATTATTTGAGTAATGTAATAACTTATAGCTATACTAACATCCCCTTACATCATTTTGCAATACAAAGAGAGCTACGAAACAATTCAAATTTGACACGTGCAAGTGCCTTAGTGAAAATGTCTACAACTTGAGCATCGGTGGGAATGTGCTGAAGCTGAATTCAATGCTTTGGAACTTCATCTCGAATGAAATGACATTGTGTGCCAATGTGCTTTGTTCTTTCATGATGGATTGGATTCTTGTTGAGGTTCATAACACCCTGATTGTCGCAAAACAAGTGTATTGGAGATTTTTATGGATGGCCCATACTTGTCAGAATGTGACGCAACCATATCACTTCACACACAGCTTCACGTGCGGCGCGATACTCTGCCTCTGTTGATGAAATAGCAACCACCTATTGCTTCTTGTTGTGCCAAGAGACAGGACCGGATCCCAGATGAAAAATGTATCCAAAAGTTGACTTGCGATCATCAAATGATCCGGCATAGTCGGAGTCCGTGTATCCTTGCAAGAAGAATTTGTTGTTCCTCTTGTATTCTAGGCCATATTCCATAGTACCACGGACATAGTGAAGAACATGTTTTGCTGCTTTCCAATGAGTGGTCTTAGGCTCCTGCATGAACCTCGAAAGATAGTTGACAGCAAATACGATATCTAGCCTAGTATTGGTCAGATATATGAGACTCCCAATCAACTGTCGATAGAGATTACCATCTACCTGAGGTGAATCATCATATCATGATAACTGAAGTCCATTCTCCATCGGAGTTGCCATTGTCTTGCAATCAGTCATGCGATATTTTTCCAGCAATGTCTTGGCATATTTTTTCTGAGACACTTTGATGGAGTGCTCCTTCTGGCTAAATTCCAGACCAAGACAATAATGGAGAAGTCCGAGATCTGTCATCTCAAAATATTTACACAATTTTCTTTTGACAGTAGAGATCATAGTTTCTGAACTCCTTGTAATGAGCAGATCATCAACATAGAGTACAAGCAACACTATCTCGGAACCCTGTTTCTTGAAATAGAGGTTTGCATCCGATGGACATCTCTTAAATCCATGCTGCATAAGGTGATTTTCCATTTTTATATACCAAGCTCGAGGAGCTTGTTTCATACCATATAAGGATTTGACCAATTTGCAAACCTTTTGCTCTTGGCCTTCCACTTCAAATCCTTCTGGCTGAGTCATGTAGACTTATTCTTGGAGATCACCATTTAGAAAGGCACTTTTGACATCCATCTGGTGAACTTTCCACCCATATTGTGCTGCCATAGCACACATAACCTGAATTGTGGTCATCCGAGCAGTAGGTGCAAAAGTTTCCTCGTAGTCAATGCCTTCCTTTTGAGCATAGCCCTTTGCAACAAGACGGGCCTTATGCTTATCAATTGTTCCATCTGCCTTGTACTTGACTTTATATACCCATTTGCAGCCAATGGGTTTCTTTCCATGCGGCGGATCAACAAGCTTCCAAGTTTTATTTTTCATCAAAGACTCATACTCTGTATCCATAGCGGCCTTCCACTGAGGATCACTAAGAGCATCTTGCACTGATGCAGGTTCAAGATCATCTATGGTAGACATGAATGCCCTGTCATCATCAATATCCATATCCTCTACTTCTGTACATGGAGTTACAGAAAGTTCCTCAAAATATTGACAAAGATCATCAACCTCACCAGTTTCTTTGGCTTCTCTTTCCTTTTGAGCCATACTGCGTGTACGAGGTCTATCCAAGTTCAAATTGGGAGGAGTGGATAAATTTGCGTCTCTGATTGTATTTGTACACCATTTTGGGTTCTTCTTCGATGGTGGTGAAGAATATGTAGAAGGACCTCCTATCTGTGTTGACGAAGGAATCTTCTCTTCCTTAGATTCCACAATATCTAGGTGTACTTTAGATGTGCTCTGTGATGTGAAAGCTTCATCAAAGACAACATCTCTACTGACATGAATTTTCTTGGTCAAAGGATCTATCAAACGATATCCTTTAGAGTGCTCATCATAACCAAGAAAAATACATCTTAGTGTTTTCTCATCTAGCTTCTTCCTTTTCTTTTTTGGTATGTGCATGAAAGCATGACATCCGAAAATACGTAGATGAGATATGGAGGGTTTTCGACCACTCCATGCTTCCTATGGAGTCATTCCTTTTAGGGCCTTTGTGGGTGCCCTATTCAACAGATATACTGTAGTGGTGACAACTTTTGCCCAATATTGTTGCCCAAGAGTAGCTCCTGTGAGCATACAACGAACCATTTCCATGATAGAACGGTTCCTTCTCTCAGCAACTCCATTTTGCTGAGGAGTATAGGCGATTGTTAACTGTCTCTTGATTCCATGCTTATCTAAGAATGCAAAAAATTCATTAGAGGTAAACTCCCCCCCTCGATCTGAGTGGAGGGTTTTAATAGAATCTCCTGACTCCTTCTCAACGGATTTCTTGAACTGCTAGAAGAATGCGAAAGCTTCGGATTTCAGTTGGAGAAAGAAAACCCACATCTTTCGTGAGTAGTCATCTATGAATAACTGAAAGTACCTCTTCCCTCCACAAGTGTTGGGTGTGAAAGGACCGCACGGATCGGTGTGAATTAACTCCGAAGGTTTTCGTGCTCTTGTTGAGCTCTTCTCAAATGGTACTCTATGTTGCTTTCCCGCTAGCGGTCGAGCATACCGGCAATGTGGCGGAAAGGGAAGGAAGACCCTTTACCATCTCATACTTACCGAGCTCAAGTAAGTAGCCGAACTAAGATGCCCATATCTCTTGTGCCATAGGGAATTTGCCTCCTTGGTAGAGACAGACATGGCAACATGTGGAGTAGAGATAGCATCTAGGGCAAATAAGCCGTGCTTATATGAAGCTGTTGCAATCTGCTTACCCTTCCTGGTAATAGTACAACACTTCTTGCCATTCTCAACACGAAAGTTGACAACCATATTTCTATCCAGGATTTGTGTCACTGACAAAAAATTGTTAGCCAATCCTGAAACATAGAGGACTTTGTCAATCTGACACTTGCCATCAGGAAGAGTGACTGAAACTGTACCCTCTCCCTGAACCCTGTAGTATCATCAGCAATGGTGACAGGTTTGCCCTCTTTGGCCACGAATGATTCAAACCATGATCTGTCACCATTCATATGTTTGCTAGCTCCAAAATCGACATACCAAACAGGATCCCTCTGTGTGGAATTTGTGGTAGTCATGAGCACCTTGTGTGCCCATTCAGAATCTGAGTCAGATTCTTCAACAGCAACATTCACCTAGGGTTGCTTGTTTTTATTTTGTGGTTTTTTTTGGCCTTTCTGCTTGTTCTTATGCCAACACCTGTTGGTGTCATGGTTGTCTTTCTCACAGATCTTGCACCACGTCTTCTTTTGTTGAGGTTGTTTTCCTTTTCCTTTCATGTCCTGCTGAGAATTTCCTCCTTTCTGAAATTTGCCTCCTTTTTGCCCATTACCTTTCTTCCTAGAACCCTGCCTGTTGGTGTATAGGGTTGTATTGGAAGAATCATCCTTGTGAAGTTGGCGTGCCTCCTGTTGTTGAAGTAGATTGACCAACTCGATGTAGGTAATTTGTCATTGAGACACCTGGATGGAGGTGATCAACATATCAAATGAAGAAGGCAAAGCTCTCATCACAAGTGAAATGAGAAGCTTTTCTTCCATAGAATCTCCCAAAGAATTCAATTTCTCTTTCAATTCAGACACTGCACAGAAAGAGTTCAACTGTTTCACCTTGTCTCAAACTCAGATTATGAATTTGTTGTTGAAGATGAAGAATGGTGGAATCATTCTTTCCCTCATAGATGTTTTTAAGGGCATCCCATGCCTCTTTACCACTTGCTTTGTCAGCTATATGAGGTTGCACTTCATCTGAAACAACAAACAAAATGAGCACCTTTGCTCGACTGTCTTTCTTGTCAAAAGCTATCTGATCAGTAGGAGTTGTGGATCCTGATGCTGATGAAGGCCTAGTTGTTACTCCAGTAAAAATATCCCATAAATCTTCCATTTTGATAATTGCCTTCATCTTATGTTTCCATGGTGTATAATTTGGACCTTTCAATAACTGATGCGGATCAGTCATCAACTTTGCAACAGCGGCCATAGTGAAGGTTCCTTATAACACCAATTGGCCCACCTTTCGATATACCTTTTTCTAGGTCGTTATACCGTACAAAATACCCGCCCTTACGTGAGGGAAACTATAGGTATTTAGAAATATCAACAAAAATCACCCGCCCTTATGTGAGGGAGACTATAGGTGAGTTTTAGAGATCATACGATACGTGGAACATAAGCGGTACTGAAATGGAATCGCCTTGTTGATGGCACCTACCATAGAATATTCTTCTCATGCGTGGGGCGTAACTTCCCCTAAACACTATGAAGAATACTTTGTCAGGATTTACGCCTAAACACAAGAGCGATAAAGGGTAGTGGATGGAGTAAAAAAATGCAAAAATGGCTAACTTATCTCTCCCCAACGATTTATAGAGAACAAGCTCAGACGTCGTTGTAGCAGCTATATTAGGCGGCGGATACAGTAGCCCAATCACGATAGCTTTACCTGTAAGTGTTGGCCAGAGGTATCACAAATACCGAACGCTGCAGTGCAATAAATTGCACGGATGGGTTTTAATTATTCCGGGGACTTAGGGAGTGTTTTGATTTTAATTTTTAATGTTATAGTGCAAAAATGAAATATGCAACATACAACAAAAAAAATGCCCACAAGAATAACCCACTAGGTGTCGGGCGCAGCCGAAAATGCACCTTTTACAATTCGCCAAATTGCTTTTTCAAAAAATTACTCACATTCCCCCTTTGATTTTTTGAAAAAAAATATCCCCCCTTAAAAAAATCTCTTTAACAAAGCATTTTAATAATTATTATATATTTAAAGTTAAAATAAATAATTTTAATTTATATAGTTTTAAAACCTTATGAAAAAATAAATTAAAATTAAATTTTAATTTATAAAGTTTTAAAAACTATAAAAAATAAATTAAAATTAAAAATTTTAACTAAAAAATAATAATTAAAAAAAACTTTTGAAAAAAAAAATTTACCTTTGCAAGGGGGGAGTCGGCGGGATTTGAACCCTCGACTGCTGGGTTCCCGGAACCCACCACGCAACTCACTTTCCAGTGAGCCCGTGGGCTGATCTAGGAGGAGAAAGGGCCCCCTCGTATTTGAGGAGGGTCCTCAGTCTGCAACTCCTCCCGTGCTCTCCTGTCCTCCTCTTTCGTGCTCTCCTCCTCTCTGATTTCTTGGTCGCGGCTTCCTCCTCCGCAGTTTTTTTTTTTTTTTTTTTTAAATCAACGCGGGGTCTGCTGCAGGGGGGGCTGGACGCTGCGTCCACGCGCATTCCAGCACTGCATGGTCTGCGCGTCAGCTAGACGCTGCATCCGTGCAGCTTTCCAGCAGAAGGGGGGGTTGGGGGAGCACGTGCGTCGCATCGCACAGCCTCCAACAGGGGGGGTTGGGAAGCACGCGTGTGCTTTTCGCTGGCGCTATGTCCAGCGAGGGGGGGGGAACGCTACCTGTGCTCTCCGCTGGCGCTACGTCTAGCGGGGGGGAGCACTACCTGCGCTGTGTCCCTCCGTCCAACGTGCACTGGCCCCTGCGTTGCGTCCCTCTGTCCAGCGTGTGCTACGTCCAAGGGGGGAGCGCTCTGCGCTCTGTCCAGAGGGGGGGAGCGCTCTGCGCTCCGTCCAGCATGCGCTACGTACGTTTTTTTTTTTTTTTTTTTTTTAATTTGTCGCCTGGCGATATTAGAACAATTCTCTGCCTGGTTATCCCAGAGAGAAAAAAAAAATTCTGCCTGCCAATTCTAGAGAAAAAAAATCCTCAGCCTAGCTATTAAAAAAAAATTCTCCGCTTGCCAATCCCCTGTGCTTCTCTTCTTCCGCTTCCACTTTCCTCTTCACGCCACTGGCTCTGATTCCATGTAAGAAATCGAACAGCTTTGTATTATTGTCGGGGGTGTTTAAATAATGCAGAGATTACAAACTGCATTCCTGGATTAGCCCGGGTTGGGCGCATCTCAACAGGATGCAGGTATAACAATATACCAGCCAATGTCTAATTAAAAATATAGTACGCTAACGAAGTACCAATACTAGATGCAGAAGGGCATATATATCTTCAGCCATAAGCAGTTCTACAAAGCAGAACATGCATACGGAGCTCTCGTCATATCCAAGAATTTCTCATCAAATGGTAGGGCCTACCAGATGAAGAGGCTACATGGGAACTTGAAAGGATTTTCCAGACATTTCCAGCTTTGAGGACAAAGCTTTCCGAGGAGGGGAGTCATGTTACATACCAAACATAATATAGTCATCGGCTATATTATGAAAAATTTCATTTGATTATATAAATCCAATTGTTTTGTTTTAAATCATTTATCATCTTTTATTCTCATATTTCATTTGCGTTCTTGCATATAAGCCTTTACGGTGGGATCTACCCTCCTAGTGGCCTGGTTCCTTTACTAAATAATCTTTAGCTATTTTATGTTATATTCTGCTTCGCTTATTCACTGTTGCATTGATAATTTATTGAGATACTCGTGTTAAGCAAGGGAAGTAAGGGAAACCTTACCAGAAAAGTAATCGACAACAATAGAGTTCATGCCATCCCAAGTATAAACAACATCTCTAGAATATGATTTTAAGGAAGAAATAAAGTTGTGAGATCTTCGATCTAGAATATATTTGTGGAAGAAATTTGTGTTTCGATCTCCTTCTTTGAGCCATTGAATTATATATTTTTGCTTCCATAAGATTTCTTCTCTTTTTTCCCATTCCTCTAACTGAGTTGTAAGTTTAATTTCATCTGCACTTCTCTTCTCTGTGAGGCCATCTAAACGGATTTTCTTATTCAAATTTTCAATATGAGAAATAACTTCATGTTTTTTTTATGAACATCCCCAAACTCTTTCCAGTTCCAAGTCTTGATTTTGTATTTAATGTATTGCAGTATTTTGGAAAAATAGAACATCTTAGTCCCATGCCTAGGTTTACCTTCCTTCCAGCATTGTTTCACACGAGGTTTGAAGGAAATGTCTCTAATACACATTAATTGAAAACAAAAAGGAGAGAAACTCACATTGGTTTTCCATATTTCCACCATGACTGGCCAATGATTCGAACCAGAATTATTAAGAGTCTTCACTTTAGGAATGTGACCATGGATTAAGAAATTTTTAGAGAGAAAAAACCTATCCAATCTCTCCATTATACAAGATAAGCCTTGCCTTCTGTTAGACCAAGTCATAAGGCCATTATCTATTTGGATATCCACAAGATGGAGGTTTGCAATATATTCGCTCATGAGGTTAGTGCTTTTGTCCAAATTTCTATTTCCCCCCTTTTCTCATCCATAGAGAGGATGGTATTGAAATCCCCTCCGATCAAGATCCAAGCTTAAGGAAAATGAGAGATAATATGAGTAATATCCTTCCACTGTCTTCTTTTTTCCTCCAAAGAAGTCGGAGCATAAATAGTAATGCAGAGCATAATTTGGTTGGAATGTCTACTTTGAATAGCTATAGCCAACAAACCCCAACTGCCAACCATATGGTGAATAACTATCTCTTTTGGGTCCCAAAGACAAACAATCCCACCAGAAATCCCTTGGGAACTGAGGGAAACCACTTTTCCAGTTGGTCAAATTTTACTGGCAATTGAGTCCATATCCTCCATTGACATCTTTGTTTCTTGAATTAAAACAAGATGTGTATGATTTATCTGAATCATTCTTCTAATTTAATTTTGTTTTGAATGACTCCATTTGAGTCCTCTAATATTCCAAGTGATGATCTTCATTAATACTAGGGCTAAAAAAGTTGGGAAGGGCATTAATCTTACCTTCCTCTACAAGCTTTTCACCTTCTTTTACCATATGATATTGATTGGTCTTGCGACCTACTTTTTTATTAGAATCCATCTTCATTTTTTTCCCCTATTTCTTGACTTATTCCAATTGAATCTGAGATGGCTTCTAAACTTGAAGAATGCTCGTACACAGCGAAAAATTTTACTAGATGGTTCACAGAGTCTATATTGAGACCTGCATTATTTGAAGTTTTGACATTTGAAATATTGTTTTTCTTGTGTAAATTTTCTCCCTTTTTTCTTTTGAAAACCTTTGATTTTTTGGTTTGTCTCTGAGTTCTTCCCTTCACATTTAAATTGTGTTTCTAATATTTTAGTTTCCATTATTTCCTGTTCCTCACTTGGGACATCATTTGTGGAAAGGATTTCAAACATATTAGCAGATGACTTTGATTGATCCTTCATAAATGGTTTTTTTTTAGTGTTCTTCTTCTTAGGTATTTAGAAACCTGTTGAGTTTATATATTATTTCTTTTGATCAGGAATTTTATTTGGGCAAGCACTGGCCAAATGACCATATTCATGGAAAATTGTACAATGAAAAGGAATGTTCTCATAGTCCACTACTTGCTCCCAAGTGTCTTCCCCAAATTGTAATGTGATATTTTTAGCTAGGGGTTTGTCAAAATCCATTAAAACACAAATCCAAGCATAAATAATATGTTCAAAATTTTGAGTACAATCAGCAGTCATCATAAAATTTCCTAAAGAGTTTCCAATTAAAGAAAAAATAGTAGGATTCCAAAATTTAATAGGGAGGCCAAAGAGTCTAACCCACATGGGAGCTATAGAAGGCATATCTTCCTTGACTTTAAATTTAGTATGCCAGGGCTTCATGAAAAGCCCTGACCCTCCAAAAAACCAAGGACCCCATTGAAAAGTTTTCTCTCTATCTTCATTTTAGCAAATAAAACAATAAAATAACCATTTGGATAAATAGAGATTTGTAATTCACCATTAGTTTTCCAGATTTTTGCATCCCAGACTTTGAAAGCAGATAGACTCAAACAAAAACCCACGAACTGGCAAATTAGTCCTTTTTTTTCCAAATCTTCAATGTCAGTCTGAATGTTACCCATATCAAGCTTAACAATAGGAGTTCCATCGGCTGCTTTAAGACATCCTGACTCCATTTTCTTGGGATAAATATTAGGCATTCTTAGAGGTTTATGGGAAGCCCTAATTTTGATATTAGCATTGGGCTGAGGCTGTCCACCACGGAGGGCATCCCTAAAATTCATTTTTGGGGCTGATTCTTCGAAATTCTTACCCTTGATAGGGGTTTTATACAGTAGAATTATTTTTTTGTGCACCTTAGCACCAAATTAACTTGAGATATGAGCCATTTTTTGATAAACTGCTTGAAACTTGTTTCGTGATCTCTTTAATCCTTGCCCTAGACGCTGTGGAAAGGTATGGTTTTCACTTTTCTTTTATGAAGCAAATTGGAAACCCTTGTCACTCAAGTTCATAGTATGATCTATTGAAAGATAAATTTCTAACCCATATTGGATCCCTTGCAACATTTCTTGCTAAAATATTGAGCATAAACCACAAAAATATTGGTTGTTAGGGCTCGAAGGCCCTAAAAATCAACCTCTGGAGCTGCTTGCACTCAACCCAAATGAAACCCTCACATAGTCGCTTGCCAAATATCGTGTTCACACATAGGGATGTGCTAGTATTTTTGTTGCTCCAAGTGATATGAAAATTTTTGGAGACGTTCTAGGCTTTTTCAGGCATCTACTCTTAAAATTTTATCTCAATCCGACTCCGGATGAGTGAGATATGGCCAAAACGAGTTCGACAGTTTGGGCAGTCCTACGAAAAACGTCCCTCGACAAATCTATCAGTATTTCCATCAGAGGCACCATAATAAAGAAAGTAATATGGAGTATATTTTCGTAAGTCAGTTTTTATCCATATTTTTTCTTAGCAAAATCTTCATTGTTAAAATTATGAATTGAAATTTTTTTATGCTTGAGAATTTTTTTCTTCAAAAAATATATTTCTCATTCCTCGTTTCGATTCATTTACTATTTTTCATGGTCCAAAATAAAATTTTAAGCTGCATTTTATTTAAATTTTGTAGACCAAATCTCCTTTTGGTGCTATGTTTCTTTTTTTGAGGTCTAAATTTTTATTTGGTGTTGCATCCATATATGTGGCTCCTCATTTTTTTTGGCCCACAGATTTCAATTAGATTTTATAATTTTATATTGTAATTAATATAGCTAAATCACGAATCCATTTTGTCTATTAACCAGATACATTTTGTTATTCAGCTTTAGGTGTGATTTCTTTGGATACATTAGGCTTGACGTGATACCCACACATGACTCTCGATGCCCTCCTTCGTAGCTTTGAATATTCTCACTAGGTGTATCTGGATACGACACTCTCTAATGCGTCACTCCTTATATTATTCTCATCTAGTGGAAGAACAACTCATATATCTGCTATTTTAACATCTCTAGTTCCTAGCACTTATTTGTTTCAAAGTATAGTTTTTTTTTAAATCTTCTGTAGGGAAACCAATTTTTTTAATTCAACTTCAAGTGTGTTTTCTTTAGGAACATTAGGCTTGGTGCGCCACCCACATGTGGCTCTCGGCATCCTCCTTCGTAGCTTCGAATATTCTCACTAGGTGTATCTAGATACGGTGCTCTCTTTCATGTCGCTCCTTATATTCTTCTCACCTGGTGGAATAACAACTCACATATCTATTGTTTTATCATCTCTCATTCCTTGCACTTGCCTGATTCAAAGTTTAGAATTATTTTTATCTCTAATTTCTTCTACAGGGAAGGTTCTTAAAAACTCAATGTTTTCACACAAACCTTTGTGAAAACCGAGCTCTCATCTCAACATTTTACAGATAACTAAAGGTATATTTCTTTTATATATATATACTTTATATTTTTTTTGGGTCTATTAATTTCGTATGCACAGATAATGACTTTAGTTTCAATCATCCTCACGTCCTCGATTCCTTGAAATCAAGGTAATATATTTTATATATTTATATAGTCCCTTTGGTTCGTCTGTGTAGGTGGCATCATTTCATTATAGGTATCCTCGGCTCTTGGGTTAGCTCCTCCTGGATCGAACCAACATTGCTATAGAGAAGGAAATATTTTTTTGAAGCATGTTCTGGAGGAAGTTTTCATCTTCCTGAGTGCCTCTTCGAATCCGTTAAACCTGTATCTTTTTTAACCGTTCTCCTTTTTGTTGAGCGTGTCTCCTCTGCTTCAAAAAGGCTACCTCTTTATTTTTTGCCTGTCTTTTCTCCTGTCCCAAAAGGCATTATTTAAATTTATTTTTTTCCTCCAAATATTTTTCTTAAAAGGGTTATTAAAAAGTTTGATTTTGAAGTATAAATTGGACTCCTCTTCAAAGAGCCTTTTAAAGGGCCTTTTAAAAGTCATAGTCAATTGTAACCAATATAATAAAATTTTGGGGGGGGTTTATGTATAATTTAATGCACATTTGTGTCTCTTTAAAGGGGGTTGTATAATTTTTCCTATCTTCTCCTCATTTTTTTCCCTTTTAGGCATATTTATTTAGAGGTGTAATTAATAGATATAAATTTGCATATGCTTACAATATCTAAAAAAATTCTCCTATTTTGATTTCTTTTTAGGGGAATAACTAATTTTTTTTTAATAAGTAGATATTGTTATAACAATTTTTATCAAAAGGAGTTCTAGTTTTTTTTTTTAAATTCATTTCTCTTTTTTTTTTTTAAGTGAAAAACCCCTTGTGGAGCCGCCTTAGTCTGAGGGACCACGAACAGGGGGTTCTACACCGTCAAAGTCACCCGAGGGTCGCACCCGACCCTGCCCGCACCAACATTATCAATTGGATTTTAGATACCCAATTCAACTTTTTGGTAGGGTGAAGATTTGAACCTGGGACCTCCCTTGGAGGATTTCCCTCTCCTCTCCAACTCACCTACAACACCTGGGTATTCATTTCTCTTCTTTAATGTTAACATATTTATTTCAAATAAATATTGTAAGGAAGATATTTTAACATTTTTCACGAAGGTGTTATTGTTGAAATATTAAAAGACTCAACTTTTTTTCATATTTGTTATGTTAACATATTTCAAATTAATATTGTAAGGAAGAGATATTAAATTTTTTCTCACTAAGGAGTTATTGTTGAAATATTAAAAACAATCAACTTCTTTTTATATTTGTTATTTATCTAAACAAACATAAAATTATGTTTAAAATTAATATCTTCATCCTCAAAATATATTTGCCTACGTTCCATGTATCATTACCACTAAAAAATTATAGTTTCCCTCACATAAGGGCGGGTTTTTAGAGGCACTTGGTATAAAGGCCTGGCATATATTTTCATTCATCCATTATTTTTTTTTGGATATCTCTCTCACTTATAGTTTCCCTCTAGTAAGGGCAAGTTTTGATAAAATCCAAAGAAAAAATAGGTTGAATTATCTGCATTTCAAGCCTACACCCCTTGACAAACTCTTCTCTATACTTATAGTTTCCCTAAAGTAAGGGTGAGTATTGAGAGGAACTAAGAGGAATTGGCAATTCAAAAGCAAACAATACTCAAAACTCATTATACTTATAGTTTCCCTCTCATTAGGGCGGGTATATTGAGTTATTTTAATATTGAAAAGCTTCATCAACCTTAACCTTTTGCATTAATCTAATTTTTGAAGTTCTAATGGGGATATATTGGTTAATTAAAACTTCAAACCTTTTAAAATGATGAATTCAATTGAACCTCTCACCCCTCATAACTTTCACACTTGGAAACCTAAAATATTAAATCTTATATCTCAAAAGGCTTTACTCATTTTTTAGAAGAAAAGCAACTAGAATTTGAGAAAGAATATGAAATTTTTGTTCGTAAAGGAAAAATACATGAAACTATGGGTATTATTAGCTCTAATTTTCATGAAAGTTTGTGGTTTCACATTACATATTGCAAAAATCCTCATGAAAGTTGGGAGAAACTAAATACCTTGTTTGGAAAAGTAGATCAGATGAGATCAATGCAACTAGAAGCAGAACTAACATCTTTGTCTCCTGAATATTTTAGTAGTATTTTTGACTTCCTCACTAAGTTCAAAGAAATCCTCACTCAATAAAATGGTAGTGGGAAGACTAAGATTGAATAGCAATGCATTTATCTAATCCTTTCTAAGATAAATGGTGTTTTTCAAATCTTTGCTACCACCTTTATATCTACCAAAGACACTCTTGGTACAACCTTTAAAATGCCTTCTTTAGAAGAATTTTGTGATATATTAACTAGGGAAGAAACCAAACTTGCTATATATGAAATCTCTTCTTCTTCCTCTTCCTCTAAAGCCTTAGTAGCCTCCACCTATTCTAAAGAAAAAATCAAAAATAAGGAAAAGATACCAATAACATGTACTCACTATAAAACGAATGGTCACTCTGCAAACAAATGTTGGAAAGGATTACGGCAACTAGAGGTAGCTATAAAATATCAAAATATAGACAATAAAAGCAAATAGGAAAAGCCCTCAATGTTCAAGGAAAAACCTCCAATTATTCCTATAATTTTTGGGTCCTAAATTTTGGAGCTACTCATCACATGACTGCTTCAGATAAGTCTTTTTCTTCTATCTCCTCTAGCTCTACTTGTATCATAGAAGTGGGTGACTCTTCATTTATCCCTTTCAAAGGACAAGGGAACATAACCATTTATGGTGGCTCTATAAACAATGTTCTCTATGTTCCAAACATTGTCATCAATATCCTCTCTATCTATCATATTTGTACTTTTGGAAAGGGAAAAATTGTTCTCTTTTCCCCAATAGGAGTTGAGATAAGATACTTCCAAGATCCCCATTCTCTTATAGCCAAAGGAAATATCAAATCATAACTTTCATCTATTTTACTTCAAATGCTTTAAAAATCTAGAAGGAGCCTCCTATTTTGTGGCTCATGGAGATCTTGAAAGTTAAATTTGACATGAAATGTTTGGTCATCTTAGTTACAACTACCTAAATTATTTGAGCACCCATGACATGGTAACAGTTTTACCCCAAGTCTCTTCTAGTAATGGATTTTTCTTGGATGTGCTCTTGGAAAGCAACATCAAGATCCTTTCCACCCAAGTAGTTCTCCAAAAACCTCATCCCCTCTAGATTTAATCCATGGTGACTTAATGACCTTTCTTGAACCATCTTTCAAAGGATCAAAGTATGCTCTAACCTTTATTGATTATTTTTCTATAAGGTCCTGGGTCTACTTTCTGAAATATAAAAGTGATATTTTATCCCACTTTAAAGTTTTTAAAGCCTTAGTTGAAAATAAGGCATCTTGCAAAATCAAGAAGATTCACACATATAATGGGGGGAATACTGTAGTAATGAGTTCTCCATATTTATTTCAAGTCATGGTATCATTCATCAACATTATATCTCCCATAATCCTCAGAAAAATGGCATTGCAGAAAGGAAAAACCAAACCCTAAAAGAGATGGCAAATTGTATGCTCCATTCAAGAGATCTTCCAAAAAATATTTGGGCAAAAGCTATTAACCGTGCAAATTATATTCAAAATCACATACCTCATAAAGCTCTTGACCTTTTAACTCCTAAAGAAGCATGGTCTAGCTCAAAACCAGATGTGTCTTACTTCAATATGTTTGGGTGTACTACTTGGGCTCATATCCCAAAGAAGAAAAGAAAGTCTCTTGATAAAAAATCAAAAAGCTCATATTTTTTGATTATTTTGAAGAATTGAAAGTATGCAGGCTTCTTGATCCCTCAAATCATGATATTTTCTTTCATAGGAATGTCCAATTTGATGAAACATTCCCTCAAAAATATTCTCAAAATCCCTCTTCCTCCATTGAGCCTTCTCCTATAGTAGAACCTCAATATTATGAAGATCCAACTCTTGAAGTTAACTTTATCATTGATAATCAAGATGAAGAACCTGTAACTCCATCTCAATGTCTTTCAACTCCTTCAACTCCTTCCTCTATGCCAAAATGGGCCCGCACCATTGTTAAATAAGATACTCATTACATCCAAAATCTTCCTTCAACTAGATCATCCAACCCCATAGGCACTGGTCTTGTATGTCAGTCTATTTTTTTTTATCCTCAATCATTCAAATAAGCCTCGGGTATTAAGGAATGGGATGATGCCATGAAAAACAAATTTTCTTCCTTGATCAAAAATAATACTTGGGATTTAGTTCCCTTACATAAAGGAAGGAAATTAGTTCGTTGTAAATGGATCTTCAAAACCAAATATGGGCCTAATGGAGAAATAGACAAACACAAGGTTTGTCTTGTAGTGAAATATTTTTCTCAAATTGAAGGTATTGATTATGTAAAAACCTTTGCTCCAGTTGCTAAAATGGATTCTGTTAGATTAGTTCTTTCTTTGGCTCCTTCCCATAAATGGCCAGTCTATCAAATGGATGTAAAAAGTGCTTTCTTACATGGAGATTTAAAGGAAGAGTTATTCATGGAACAACCTGTTGGTTTCACTCAAGACTCCTCTCTTGTTTGTAGGCTTAAAAGTCTCTCTATGGCCTCAAATAGGCCCCTAGAGCTTGGTATGAAAATATGGACTCCTTCCTTATTTCAGTAGGTTTTTCTCATTGTGAGTCTGATAACACAGTTTACATTTGGAGAAATGAAGGCAAAATCACCATTCTTGTCGTATATATTTGTGACATTTTTCTCACTAGTAGTAACTTGACTCACATTTAGACTATAAAGGACTCCCTCTCTAAAAAATTTGAAATGGCTAATCTAGGAAAAGCTCATTACTTCCTTGGGATCCAAATAAGTCAAACAGATGAAGGTATTTCTTTGTGCCAACAAAATTACACTCTAGATCTTCTACAAAGATTCAAAATGACATATTGCAAACCCTCTCCTACCCCCTTTCAATATGGTATTAATCTTAGTACTTCCTGCTCATCCCCTCTTTGTGATGCCACTCTATACTGTCAACTTGTAGGAAGTTTGCTATACCTTAATCATACTCGCCCAGACATATCATATGTTGTTGGCCTCATATCCAGATTCTCTCATTAGCCTCACTTCAATCATTGGCAAGTAGAAAAAATAATCCTCTGTTACTTGCAGGGCACTACTCACTTTGGGCTCTTCTACAAGGGAAAATCCATGGATATAATTGGCTACATAGATTCAGATTGGGTAGGTTCAGTAGAAGATATATGTTCCACCTCAGGCTATGTCTTTTTCCTTGGTTCCTCATCCATATCTTGGTTATGCAAGAAACAACAAGTAGTAGCCCTATCTTCTACAGAGGCATAATACAAGGTAGTAGTTTTGGATAGTCAGGAAGCTCTTTGGCTTCATCAAATTCTGAGAGAATTTGGTTTCACCCATGAATATCCAGTAAATATTTGGTGTGACAATTAGAGCATAATTCATATTGCATGCAATCCAATTTAACATCAGCAAATCAATCACATTGAGATACACATGCACTTCATAAGGCAGCATATTCAAATCAAGGATATACACTTGGAATATATTCCAATTGAGGCACAAATTGCAGATATCTTTACCAAGTCATTTCCTTCTCTATGTTACCTTCAGTTGTGAGATAAGCTTGGAGTTATACAGCTGCATTGATTGGAATTATGATGACAATCTTCTTCTAATAGTTGGTTTTTCCCCATAGGGGTTTTTTCACCAACTATTTATTGTATATGAGTACCTAATCAGGCCTAGTTGTCGGGCCTCATCTTTGTTTCTTGTATAAAGAGGACAATCTTCGCCATACGAATACAAGCCTCACATTGTTGGTTTTTTTCCCACAGGGGTTTTTTCACCAACAATATTATGTAAATGAGTACCTAATCAAGCCAAGTTTTCGGGACTCATATTTCTTTCTTGTTAAAGAGGACAATCTTTGCCATACGAAGACAAGCCTCACATTATTGGTTTTTTCCATAGGGGTTTTTTCACCAACAATATTATGTAAATGAGTACCTAATCAGGACAAGTTGTCGACACTCATATTTCTTTCTTGTTAAAGAGGACAATCTTCGCCATATGAAGACATGCTTCTTTTCTTCTCATAGTTGGTTTTTCTCCATAGGGATTTTTTCTACCAACTATCTATTGTATTAGGAGGAAAATATTCGCCATACAAATACAAGCCTCTAACTTCCTTTTGATTGATGGTTTTTCCCATTGGGTTTTACCATCTCTTCAAAAGAAGTCATTGTACATGAGTACCTCATCAGGCCTTGTTTCCAAGACTCATTTGTACAATTCACCCCTTATCATTTGTACAATTCACCCCTAGTATCACTTAAGGGGGTGTTAGAATAAGAGAATATTCTCTTAAGTTCCACTAGGATAGACACTTGAGTTTCCACTCCTCCATGTGTAAGGAGAACTCTTAGTGGTGTCTTCATCATTTCTGATGAGTTATTGTATCCCAACAACTCTCAATGATCAACTCTGTTATTTGTACAGAGTTGATCCTTGAAATAAATCAATCGGTTCCACTCTTCTCTTCATCGTTTGTGTAATGCTTTGCATATCTATTACTGTGAAATTTTAACAATGTTTTCGCTATCCTCTTACCTCCTCATATGGGAATTTATTTCTATGTGAATTTATTGTGTATATATGTGTGTGTGTGTGTGTGTGTGTGTGTGTGTGTGTGTGTGTGTGTGTGTGTGTGTGTGTGTGTGTGTGTGTGTGTGTGTCATAACAATGTATCAAAGATTTATAATATAATAAAACTAGTTGCAATTCATTTTGGGACTACATGTGGTATCAAAGCCGAGTATAGAGTTAATTATTTCTAGTTGGTGTTACAATAGAAATATTCTTAAATGCTTGATTGCATTTTCCTCAAAAGGACGTTTATTACACCAAAAACTTGTTGATAGAAGGGTGGACGATTTTATTTTGTTGGTTACACTAGACACTTATCAACAAAGTGATTTAATATCTCTAGTTGATTTCATTAGAGACCCTATAACAAGAGTATTATTGTCTAGTTGATTTACACTAGACAACTTGGCCTTACTTCCTTGGAACATAGGATTTGATTCAAAAGATTTTGTGCCATGCATAGCAAAGGTATTTAGTACTTTGATTATTACTTTTTTAAATATTTATTCACCTTTTACAAGCAATAAATAACAAATGGATTGTATAATAGGTTCTATATAAAAGAGATATGTTGCATTAGTTTTCTTAAGCAAATATTGCAAGTTGAGTGCTTGAGCACACTATTGAAAGTAGATATTAATTTTATCTAAGTGTAATAGAATATATTTTTATCAATTCTCTTATTAACATACTAGAGTAAAATTCTCAAATTTCCATCTAAGAAAGGTTGATACACTCAAGGCTCATATGTGCAAGTTTGATACACTCACTCCCTAAAGAAGAACACACTCAAAGTCCTATATGTAAAAATATGAGATGTTCATCTTCTTAGAGAAGAATGTGGTTATAGGTTGGTCTACACAAATTTGATACATTCACTTTCCTAGAAAAAAATATTCAAAGATCGGTCTATGCAATTCTAATATGTCATAAAGAAAGAACTCAAAGGTTGAATGTATCTGGAAAAAATATTTTATAAGTTTACCTTCCAAATATTCGATGTAAATTTTGGGTATGAATATTGAAATTTATAGAGTTAGGAGAACAATATTATAAATTCAAAAATTGTCATAAGGTTAGAGTGCATTATTTTCATTATTATAAAGTTTGAAGAGTGCATTATTATAAAGGTTGAAAAATCATAAAGTTGAGTGCATGATTTTTTTTTAAGATAATTTTTTTAGTATGAATTAAATGCTTTTAAAATTATCAAAAGGTAGAAAGAAATAAATTATTTTTTGAAATAAATTATTGCTAAGGTTTATTGTGCTTTATAAATACATAAGATTTTTTTTATTTTTAAAGGAGTGAAACCCTTAGATTTCAAAATTATAAAACAAGAAGAGATATTAAGACAGTTGAAAAGATTACTTAAAAATATTAAGTATTAGGATAAAGGGGTATATATCTCAGATATGACTACTCCTAAACTATTTCTTTCAAAATTTCAATAAATAAAAGGCCCAAATTTCATTCCTTTCAAGAATAAAATGAGGATTATTCTTGTTGTTGAAAAAATAGGAACATATAAATAATAATGTAAAATGTAACATATTTTAAAAAAATTGTTAGCATATTCATTGAATTTTATTTCCTACCTATGATCTTACGTAAATATTTGTTTTTTAGGACACTACATCAATATCTTAGTCTACAATCACCAGAATAACCTATATTGTTATTTAGAAGTGTTATCGATCACATCACGAGGGCTAATGATAATACCTATTTAATATAGTGTTTTTGTTGGTTTGATAATTAACCCAAAAATTTACATCTCCTTTCTACATTACAATAAGTTTACCATAGTTATAAAAAAGGTTTTTGATTGATATAGACCATAAAACATCTAATAGTTTGTTAAATTCACATGTGTAAGTCAATTTTTGTGTAAAGCAATGATGTAGAAGCTAAAGAGTGAGATCAGGGTATTCAATAATGTTTAGAACAAAAAATGGTATCTATGATTTGTAATCTCTTTCTTTTAAATCTATAGTTTCTCTTTATTAGCTTTATATACCCAATTGTTTTATCTTGGGTACTTCATTAGGGTAAGCATATAGGTTAGGTTATGTGTGTGTCATATGATTTCTTCAATCTATTTTATTTTGTTTAAGATTCATTATCTTAGTTGCAATCACAAGCCTACCATTTTTTGTATGTAT
The DNA here is from genome assembly GCA_028583015.1 of Wollemia nobilis. NCBI lineage: Eukaryota > Viridiplantae > Streptophyta > Pinopsida > Araucariales > Araucariaceae > Wollemia > Wollemia nobilis. Next base: position 129,429 of record JAQPPZ010002638.1, read on the forward strand.
ATGTTTCCAAAAAAATAAATAACCATATATAGTGTAGAAAGTGTGTCATTTATCTTATCATTTTTTCTTGAAAAATCAAAATTAGTTATTGTATATTTACAAAAAATTAAATTGCATGTGGGGTAGAACTATGTTTACTACATAAAGCTCCTTATCCTTGATCATAGGGAAATGAAAATAATATCTCTTTCTATTTACAATAGAAGAAGGAAATTATTTACTTTAAGAATCTTGTTTATTTATATTATTGTATGTTTGCATCATTAGCTTAATAATACTTAAGTTTTGTATGTTATTTTTCTTAGATCTTTGTAGAAAAGGTAAAATTAGGCAATTGTATTAGAAGGAAATCATATGTGTTTTCTTTATAAACATAACAAACATAGATTTATTGTGCATCCACTAGAATTCCTTTAATGTAGGTAAGAGAGATAGGGATAATATCAAATCATTTCTAACATGATCTTCACCCCTCTACCCTACATTTTATTGAACTAGCCATGGATTCCATGCAAGTCCTAAATATTCTTGTTTATCCTACTTATATTAACTTAAAATATTTAGGCATACTTTATAAACATGATAATTAAATTTCATCTGTGTATAATATAACATATCAATCTAGATGACAAGAATATTACCAAGTGTTAGACATAATGGGAAACTCCGCAATTCCTTAACTAATTATCATATGAATTATCTAGGTATATTGGATATATAATAACCCTAGTCCATTAGTCATCCACATAGGGTCTTACATGTACTTATGCGAGGTAGGTAGCATTTCATGATGAAATAGTGGCATTCATAAGGAGGGATTTTTATCCATCATTTATTAGTTTTGACCATGCATGTAAGGCTACTTCCATGTATTATCGATCATCCATGTATCAAATCTACTCTCATGTACTAACATTCTTATGAAGAGGGGTTTCCTATGTAGTCATCCATTGGTATATGTAATGACCCCAAAAACTAACCCCACTTTTTTTTAATGGTTAAATTTAAATCATGGTATTCCAAATAAATTTCATAGAAGATTCTAACCACATTTTGAGTTGTAGATGCTCCAACATCCCTTGAGTGGCCAAACTTCCATGAAAATTATGAGGTTTACCTTATACACTAACCATACAACTTAAAGGATATCTTCGAGTGGTCACCCCATTTTCTTTCTCTCTTTTCAAGTACAATTTGACCACAGCGTGTTGTTTAACCCTATCTCATTCATCTCAAAAGGGGATGCCAATTTAATTGCTAGAAAATAGTCTTTACTAGTGTATTTGGCTTAAGATAATAATTATATTTCTACACACTCATATAGTATAAAACTACTATGTACCATTAAATTATTCATATAATAGTTTAATGGAAGTGATTATCACCTATGTGGCATCTTCCTTTTGGTCATCCAGCAATCAATTAGGGTTACCAATGATGACCACACCAAATGAAATCCCACATAAGAATTTTTCCTCTTTCATTCGGGTTGCTATAACTATCGTTTGCATGATATCTCTCTCACATGGGTATCTCACTATATATCTAAGAATCCATCACTAGGATTTAGTTACAATAGAATTCTAATCTCACCATATTTTAGAGAACACATTAGTGATCCATTACTAAAGTTTCCATTATAAACCTAAGGAATTGTCACATCATGTCTCCCTTAGTTCTAGTCCTAACCTTAAGATTTCAATCAGGTTGGCATTTTACGGGAAACTATCTCTTAAGGTAGAACCCCCATACCCTAAGGTAAATCTAAATGATAGCCTTGTATTTCATTCATTTCAATATTTGAAATCACAATTGTATAATCCATATTATATTACAATAAATAAGAGAAGCTATTCATCTATCTTTCTTTACATTATTACATTTTATAGAAATAAAATAAATCATTCCAATTCTTTTTCATATTTAATTCATAGTAGTAGATCATTGAATTCTTATAAAAAGTACAAAAATGACACGTCGTGTATCTTGGGAAACCCTTCCAAGAAAACCCAGCCTTAAAAAGTCCATCTTTATTTCTATTCCAAGTCTATTAGTAATTCTACAAAAAGGAATCCATAATTCCTTTTGTAATAGTTTTAGTTTATCACATAAGGATCTACACAATTCTTAATTTTTATCATTACAAGAATTTTACAAATTCCTTTTTACAAAAGTGAGTAAAACCCCATAATTTCCCTCTCATTACCCCTTTCATCTCATCAATTCACTAGTACTCAAGGAGTCCATTCCCTGTGTAATTTCTTACAAAGGAGTAATTCTGGGAACCTAGTAAGTTCCTTTCGTTTTAATTGGGATCCACACCCAATCCATTATCTAAAACAATAAATTTTTATTTTCTTAAAGTGGTTATCATTTTCAACAAAAAGAATTCACTAGTACTCAAGAGTCCATTCCCTGAGCAATTTCTTACAAAGGAGTAATTGTAAAACCCCTGTAAGTTCCTTTCTTTTTAATTAGGTCTCATGCCCAATCAATTATGTAAAATAATAAATTTTTCTTTTCATAAAGAGAGTACCATTTTCAACATAAGGAATTCATAAATTCTTTTCAAAAAATAAAACATAAAAGAATCCTAATTTCTATCCCTAAATTGAACATAAAGGAACCCATAATTTCCTTCTAAATATCAATCATATCAAATATCTATACATTTTTATCTTGAAATGAATTTCATTTAATCCAAAGATTTATTCTTTCATAATCCCCTTTAGATTATCACATAGTAGCATTAATCACATTTAATACTATAATTGAATGTATTTGATCTATAAATTATTTCTCTTTTTTCTATCTTTAAAACAAGCACATAATAAAATCATCTTCATTTGTATTTTCAATATTACAATTCTATTTCTATTTAGAATATCTTCTAATACTAAACAATGTATTTATTTTAAAATGAATACCTTTGACACTTTCTTCATTTATATATTCTTTACCAATATATATATATATATAGCACTTCCTTTTTAGAAATTCAAAAACACTTCATCATCTATGTGTAATGTCCAAATTATAAAGTTAATTAATTCATTTTCCTAGCATAAAGTCCAAACATTGTTCAACATACAGATTGCATAAACACTTTAGAAGATACATGCTATTATCTGAATCATTCACTTAATCATAGTCTTTACAGCCTTAGAGTTCTAAATATTTAATAAAATAGTTTCTCAAAGTTTAGCAGTCAACAAACCATACCATTCCACTATCAATTTTTTAGACCAAACAACTATGAACCCAATGCTGTTTTGCAGCACCACCATTAGGCTAGGGTACAATGTGAGCAGTACCCCTTGGAGGACTCATAAATACCAATATTTGGAGGACTCCTAAATACCAATATGGTAGCCAAATTAATTTAAATTACCCAAGATAACATTAAGCACTCAGGTTCTTTCCTCTGTTTGATTGACACTACGCTACTCAAGATATTACATAGGCATCCATTCAAGGTTTCGATGTCTACACCACTTGGTGATTCCTAAGCAACAAACAAATCACTCAAAAATTTCTAGTTTAATGTCATGGTCCAATAAAAATATCTTCGTGTGAAGAACCTTCACTTCCATTGCACAAATGTTAAAACGTATGAACCAAGCCATAATAGTGATGTGAAAAGCCACACTTAGGAAGGAACACTTGCATCAGGATAGTGTGAGCCATACATTCACCTAAGGTTGAAAATGCCAAACATTGATGGATACGTCCTTGAGGAAGATAAAGGCTTACTTAAAATCCCTAAGGATAGACGTTTTCTCATAGTGCATACATGAGTGAATGAATCAATTCTTGCTGTGATGCTTTATCTATAAAAAGAAGTTTTTCTTTCGTTTACACAAGTTCAACATTCTATGCAAACAAAAAAAATCCTTTATCTTATTCTTGCTAAGCAAACTTATTCAAAGAAAATATAGAGTAGAGTTGAGTACTTTTGTTCTATATCTTATTCTTGCTAAGCAAACTTATTCAAAGAAAATATAGAGTAGAGTTGAGTACTTTTGTTCTATATCTTATTCTTGCTAAGCAAACTTATTCAAAGAAAATATTATCATATATCGTTTAACAAGATTAAAGCATTCTCCGTTCAAAAGTGTGAGATACAGAGACTGGCAGGCAATTGGATCTTAAATCAGACTCTAATATATATTTATGCAATCCTCGAGTGAGGTTTATTGCATTATCTCCTCCAACCAATAAATAAAAACACTAAGGTTGTCATCTAGATCATACCTGGTGACCAGCCGCAACAGAAACTGATGTGGAACGTCGAGACTCTGAGAGGTGAAGCTCCTTCTCTTTCTTAATGCTTCCTTCTGTTTGCTGGCACCTGGCACGGAAACGGGAGGGTGCACTGCAGATTATAGTAATAGTAGATGCTTAGCCGTTACAATAGCCTGAGTACTCTGCAATAAAAGAAGAACCACTCTTCGATCACGGATAAACGATTATGGGAATGCATGTTATATTTTCAAAACAATAAACTGACCAACTCATGCTCATAACTGAAAGTAATCTTTTTTACGGTCTAAAGCGAATAATTACAAATTACAATCCCTGCGATCGATCAGGTATTTCTTTTCTTGGATTTAAGGACTGAGCTGTGTTCCGTGACTGACATAAGGTTCACCTGATGCTCGTGAACCCTCATCCTACTCGACAGCAAACACTGAGAACAGGTGCTCATATTTCCACGTTCCTTAGCTTGAATTTTTGAAATTAGTTAGGAGACTTGCATCTTCAGCAGTGACTCCAGAGCTGTTACGTGGGGAATCGTGTTGAAATCTCGTTTCCCTAGCTATTTAAATAATATTTACTTACGATGATCATGGATTTCCAAAATCCAAATTTACTCTTCCGGACGTTATGGGAGTTGGTAATAACGAGTTTACTAGTGGGTTTTGAGTTCCAAAGAGTTAACGGTCTCAGGTTTTTATGTGCTGTATGGTTTTTATGTGCGAGTTCCCATAGTTTTAAGGATTTATTTCAAGTTTCATTTTGAAGAGTAGGTTTTATGTTTTATTTATAATTAGGGGTTTAAAGTTTTATGTCACAGTTTCATGGGTTTAAGTGTTAGTTTAAGATTTTTATATGTAAGTTGTTTTTTTAAGTATTGGTTATAGGTTTTATACAGGTTATATTTTATAATTAGTTTTTTTTATATATATAAGGAATGGGTAACATTATTGGATGTTGTTATTATAAACCCTAATTATTTTGTTTAGATAAAGTCAATGGAATCTTCATCCTTAGGAGCATCAAACTAGGGCAGCTAACTGGCAAACACAAGGCAACTACCATCTAGTCTATTTCTATTTTGATATACCAACCAACTAGAAAACACTGGGCCACTACCATCCCATCTATCCCTATTTTTATATGCCAAGGTTTGAACCTTTGGCCAAAGACCTAACCACTAACCATTGTGTTGTCCTTGTCATATTGGTTGAACCTCTTAATTAAATGTGTTTGATTAAATATTATAAAAGTAGTATTCATTTATTCTTTATTTTAATATTTTTTATTTTTATTTATTGAAGTTGTCTACAATGCACCTTGTAGGGACACCCTAATGATATATCATTGGTATTTCATCTTGATGATTTGAGTTCAAATCACATTGAGGGAAACCCCCTATTGCTATGCCCCTAAGGAGTGTGGCCAGGTGCCATCCATTGCATTTCATATTATTTCAACAACAACAAAAAACTCTTACATGTTTCTTGTGTGAAAAGAGTTTAGAACTTACTTCTTTATTGTCTATATGCTCAAACCATTTGGATTGTAGTTTAAAAAATATGAAAATACATTAGGTAGCTTCATCAACATTGTAAGAGTTGAAATGTTAAATTAATTATTTCAAAGTTAAAGAATTTAGTATTTTATGGAGGACTAGTCCTATCATTATATGTTAGGATTTATTAATAATAAAAAAAATTAAAAATAAATCTTAAAATTATGCCCTAGTTTAGAACCATGTTATTGCCTTTCTTGAAACATGGTGCTCGTCATGGGAAGTCCAAAGCACAAAAAAAGTGGTGCTAAATACTTGGTTACATGATTTGTGACAATAACCTTTAAATCAAATATCTACTTTAATTCATTGGTAAAATAGAAATATCTTGAAATTAGGTTTATCAAAACTAATTTTGATAGTGCTTTCAAAGGAAATACAAGAAAAAAAGTTGGAGGTGATGTTTTTCAAGACAATAAATGTATAATTCTCCTCACATTCTCATAATCATATTGTACTTCTTACTAGTATTAAAATTAAAACTGAAAAAGATGGAAACATATTTAAATTGAGTGAGATTCACAAAAAAACATTAATGCTATTAAACAAATAATAGATGTGGGGATTAGACAAAAAAATAGTATTATTGCTGATGTTCATCATCTACGATCAGAGGTAATCTCTTAGAAATGTGGGTATTTCTAGAGAGAAGGAATTGAGCTATTCCTACTCATATTTTTAAAATTCTAATTTTAAAAAGAAACTAACCAATTGATATTTATTTCTTAGTAAAAATAACATAAGAAGATGATTGCAAAAATATAACACCTCTAACAAATTTGATAGAAAAGAAAATGAAAAATATCTTTGACAAAAGGGTAAGATAGATTCGGTTTAAATGACCTAACAAGAAATATAATATTTTAGTGTTTTTATGGGATTGGTCCATAATAGAAGTCACTCATAGAGAAAAAACCACAATTTGAGCATATTTAGAGAGAAGAAAATTAGGTAGCAAATAGTTTAGCCTTTTTGGTGAAATTCAAATACTAAAAAACAATTGGATGAGTGATATTTATTAATGAAAATGATGTCAAGTATTTGAGTTTCGAAACATAATGCTTTGAGAAAGATAAATAATGTATTTGATAAAAAGGGTAATTAAAATATCTTTGATAAATAGGAAAGCTAGATATAGATTAATTAACCTAAAAACAAATGTAATACTTTGGTATTTTGATGGGAATGAACCCCAATAAAAGCCACATATAGGTTATTAAAAAAAATACTTAATCCATTGATACCACTACTAAATAATTTTAAACGTGATAGGAGGATTGGAAATATTCTCACATATTAGAAGAATCTCTTTTTGTCTACGGATTTTGTTGAAAATCATAGTCAAAATCTAACTTTAAATAGTGTTGAATCCTTACACTAATTTACTATCAACAAATGATGAATTTTAAACTATGGATGATTAGAATCCAATTAAACTAACCATGACTAATCCATCTTACTAGATGTATACTCTATCCAATTTTTACTTATAAATAATAACGTAAAATATAACATATTTTAAAAAAGTCATTAGCATATTCATTGACTTTTATTTCCTACCTATGATCTTATGTAATTCTTTTTTTTCTAGGACACTACATCAATATCTTATTCTACAATAATCAAAATAACCTATATTGTTGTTTAGAAGTGCTATCGATCACATCACGAGGGCTAATGATAGTACCTATTTAATGTAGTGTTTTTGTTGGTTTGATAATTAACCCAAAAATTTCCATATCCTTTCTACATTAGAATAAGTTTACCATAGTTATAAAAAAGGTTTTTGATTGATATAGACCATTAAAACATCTAATAGTTTGTTAAATTTGCATGTGTAAGTCAATATTTGTGTAAAGCAATGATCTAAAAGCTAAAGAGTTAGATCATGGTATTCAATAATGTTTAGAACAAAAAATGGTCTCTATGATTTTTAATCCCTTTCTTTTAAATCTATAGTTTCTCTTTATTAGCTTTATATACCCAATTTTTTTATCTTGTGTACTTCATTAGGGTAAGCATATAGGTTAGGTTATGTGTGTGTCATATGATTTCTTCAATCATTTTTATTTTGTTTAAGATTCATTATCTTAGTTGCAATCACAAGCCTACCATTTTTGTATGTGTATGTTTCCAACCAAATAAATAACAATATATAGTGTAGAAAGTGTCTCATTTATCTTATCATTTTTGCTTGAAAAATCAAAATTAGTTATTGTATATTTATAGAAAATTAAATTGCATGTGGGGTAGAACTATGTTTACTACATAAAGCTCCTTATCCTTGCTCATAGGAAAATGAAAATAATATCTCTTTCTATTTACAATAGAAGAAATATTTACTTTAAGAATATTTTTTATTTATATTATTATATTTTTGATTCATTAGCTTAAGAATACTTAAGTTGTGTATGTTATTATTCTTATATATTTTTAGAAAAGGTAAAATGAGGTAATGATCTTAGAAGGAAATCATACGTATTTTCTTTATCAACATAACAAACATAGATTTATTGTGCATCCACTAGAATTCCTTTAATGTAGGTAAGAGAGATAGGGAGAATATTGAATCCTTTCTACCATGATCTTCACCCCTATGCCCTGCATTTTTTTTAACTAGCCATGAATTCCATGCAAGTCCTAAATATTCTTGTTTATCCTACTTATATTAACTTAAAATATTTAGGAATACTTTATAAACATGATCATTAAATTTTATTTGTGTATAATACAACATATCAATATAGATGACAAGAATATTACCAAGTGTTAGACATAATGGGAATCTCCTCAATTCCTTAACTAATTATCATATGAATTGTCTAGGTATATTGGATATATAATAAACCTAGTCCATTAGTCATCCACATAGGGTCTTAAATACACTTATGCGAGGTAGGTAGTATGTCATGATGGAATAGTGGCATTCATAAGGAAGGATTTTTATCCATCATAAATTAGTTTTGACCATGCATTTAAGGCTACTTCCATGTATTATTGATCATCCATGTACCAACTCTACTCTCATGTACTAAAATTCTTATGAAGATGGGTTTTCTATCTATTCATCCATTGGTATATGTAATGACCCCAAAACTAACCCCAATTTTTTTTAATGGTTAAATTTAAATCATGGCATTCCAAATAAATTCCATAGAATATTCTAACCACATTTTGAGTTCTAGATGCTACAACATCCCTTGAGTGAACATGAGTGCTCAGACTCCCATGACAATTATGGGGTTTACCTTGTACAATAACCATACAACTTAGGATACCTTTGAGTGGTCACCCCAATTCCTTTCTCTTTTTTGAATTAAAATTTGACCATAGCGTGTTGGTTAACTCTATCTCATTCATCTCAAAAGGGAATGCCAATTTCATTGCTAGAAAATATTCTCTACCAGTGCATTAGGCTGAAGAGATTCATTATAGTTTTACACACACTCATCTAGTATAAAACTACTATGCACCATTAAAGTATTCATCTAATAGTTTAATGGAGGTGATTATCACCTATGTGGTATCTTCATTTTGGTCACCCATCAATCAATTAGGGTTACCAATGACTACCACATCAAATGACATCCCACATATGAATTATTCCTCTTTTATTCAGGTTGCTATGACTATCGTTTACATGATATCTCTCTCACATGGGTATCTCACTATCTATCTGAAAATCCATCACTAGGATTTAGTTACAATAGAATTCTAATCTCACCATATTTTGAAGCACACCTCAGTGATCCATTACTAAAGTTCCCATTACAATCCTAAGAGATTGTCATGTCATGTCTCCCTTAGTTCTGGTCCTAACCTGAAGGTTTCAATAAGGCTGGATTTTTTTGTGCAACTATCTCTTAAGTTATAAACCCCATACCCTAAGATAAATCTAAATGATAGTCTTGTATTTCATTCATTTCAGTATTAGAAACCACAATTGTATAATCCATATTATATTGCAATAAATAAGAAAAGTTATTCATCTATATTTCTTTACATTATTACTTTTTATAGAAATAAAATAAATAATTCCAATTACTTTTCATATTCAATTCATAGCAATAGATCATTGAATGCTTATAAGAAACTACAAAAAGTTTTGTAAAAGGTACATAAATGACGCATCATGTATCTTGGAAAACCCTTCCAAGAAAAATCCAACCTTAAAAAGTCCATCTTTATTTCCATTCAAAGTCTATTAGTAATTCTACAAAAAGGAATATGTTATTCCTTTTACCATAGTTTCATTTTATCACATAAGAATCTAAATAATTATTAAGTTCTACCATTAAAAGAATTTTTTTAATTCCTGAAGAACACAAGCTTATACTAAGAGGGGGGTGAACAGTATAAGAGCACTTTTTACTTTTCTTTTCAAATCAATATTATGCAGTGTATAGATAGCAATATCAATATCATTAATCAAATCAATGCACAAAACACCACATACAATAGAGACACAGATTTAATGTGGTTCACCCAAAGATGGCTACCTCCACGGAGAAAATATTTCTTCTAAATATTTTTCAAATAATATCTTGGTAATCCTTCCCAATTACAATGTTTATGGACCTCTATCCAAAGGAGATGTTTATCCCCTAAATCTAGTTTATGGATCTCTATCCACAGGAGAACTCCTCCTCTGCTCTAGATGGTGATCCTCTAGAATATGACTACCTCCATTGCACTGGCTTGTGGATATATCTACACTGAAGACTCTTGTCCCCGCTCATAATACCTATACTCACTACCCTAGCTTATGTATCTCTATCCACTTGAGACTTTGTCCTCTCTACTCTGTCACCTTTAAATCTCTATCTCAATTTTATACTAAACACAGTCTAGTAGGTCTAGCATAGCTCTACTTAATCTCTTGCACTAAACTCAGTCTAGTCGATCCAGCACAAGTATGATCAATAAGCTCACTCAAATCTGCACTAAACACATTCCATTAGGTCTAGCACAAATCTGTTGAACTCTTGCACTAAACACAGTCCAGTCGGTCTAGCACAAGTCCACTTAAATCTGCACTAAACACAGTCTAATCGGTCTAGCACAAATCTGCTCAATATGTCCTCTCAGAACCTACTCAAATATACTCAATAGGTCCACTCAAAACCTGCACAAATTTTCTCAATAGGTCCACTCAAAACTTGCTCAAATTTTCTCAATAGTTCTACATAGAACCTGCTTAAATCTGCTCAAAAGGTCCACACAGAACTCGCACAACTCTGCTCAACAGGTCCACTCAGAACCTGTCCAAATCTGTTCAATAGGTCGATATTGAACCTATCCAAATTTTCTCAACATGTCCACACAGAACCTACACAACTCTGCTTAATAGGTCCACTCAGAACCTATCCAAATCTGCTCAACATGTCCCCATAGAACCTGTCCAAATCTACTCAAAAAGCTCACATAGAACTTGTCCAAATCTGCTCAACAAGCTCACACAGAACTTGTCCAAATATGCTCAATAGTTCCTCTCTAGGACTTTCTCAAATCTGTATTGTAAGCTTCCACAAAAGCTCACACAAAATCATTCCATAAGTCTTCTCAAAGACTTACCTCAAATTTGCTTAACAAGTCCACAAATTTGCTTAACAAGTCCACACAAAACTTGTCCAGTCTCATAGAAACATAAAGATAATTGTTTAAATACTCAATATGTTCTATACTCAAAACTCAATCACTTTCTCAACTCAAATCAATCTCATATAAGAATAAAAAGAATTTTTAGAGACTCAATATGTTCTATTCTCAAAACTCAATCACTTTCTCAACTCAATATCATAGAAGCATAAAGAGAATTGTTAGAGACTCAATATGTTCTATTCACACAACTCAATATATTTCACAACTCAAATCATAATATAGAATAGTTTTTTTTATGGAACTTGATCAATCACTTCATACATCCACTTGACTAGGCCCAATCAACTCTAATCAACTAATCACTCAAGAAAAAACTCTTGCTCATAAACCCTAGTCAAAGCATGTATCATCCAACTCAAAATATTTTCAACAATGCAAAACAACAAATCTCATAAAATAATGATACTCATGATCTTTTCAAACCCTAATTCAAGTTCTTTGCATAACAAATCACTTCAACAACCATGCTTATCAAACAAGGTTTTAAACACAAATCTCAATTTCAAAAAATCTTGAAGCATCAACTCAAAGCACTTCACTCAACCAGTGGTCTCAACAACAATTTTTATCAAACAAGGTTTAATAACAACTCTCAATCCAAAAAGCCTTGAAGCATTAACTCAAACACTTTCAAAAAGTAAACCCTAATCAAATCCTTTTCACTCCAAACTTAATTTTCAAGTAAGCCAATCAACCAACTCAACCAAAGAAGAATTTGCCCATACCTTTTTTCTTGACAAGGAGTTGATCTCACAAATCTGCCACACTCACAAATTTCTCTTTTCCAATCTCAATAAGGGCTGGAATACTTCAATCAAATCACCATACAAAATAATGACCCAAAATACACCTTATTACTCCAATTCAAAAATAACATTCACCATAGTCTTCTTTAAATATAAAAACCCTTATACAAAAAATAATGCTCAAAAGTCTTAATAACAAATTAATTAATATTTTACTAAAACTCCTTATTACTCCTAAAATAATAAATCTCAAATATCAATCCTTCCAAAATAATCCTCAACAATCATTCACCATTAATTTCAAATATCAATCCTTCCACTATAATCCTCAACAAACATTCACCATAAACTTTATGCCTTAATGTTTAAAAATAATAATAAATTATGCATCATTATTCCTGAAAATATTAGGCAACTAACAAAATTTAAATCAAAATTAAATACCTTGTCTTCGGAGGGAATCGAACCCTCAACCTTGTCTCACCACAAGCGCCTTAACCGTGGCCAAAGTCATCGCATGATCCAAGTGCTCGTTCGAGATTAAAGAAGCACCACGTGCTTCTTAATATCGCATCACCTTCCACCAAGGGCAAAAGGTCATGCACCTTGGACGCCTCAATCCAATCACCAAATAATGCATGTGGGGATTCGAAACATCAACCACCTTGCTGCCAACGCCTTTGTGCTTTCCCAACTACCACTAGGCCACGCTTACCCAATGAAACTTGAGGATGAAAACTTCCTCCTTTATCCCTTCGCTACCACATTTTCATAAATGCAGAAGCTCTCTTTTTGTATACCACTGATTATTAATTCGAGCAAGGACAACTAAAACTTAGGTTTATTGGGCATATTTATATGCTCCTGCATTGCATTAATGATGTCGGCACTCACGTGCTTCCTACCATGATGTCAATGATAAAGGCTTCGAATGCCTTTTATTAAACCCAACCTTTGGGTTTAATTTACTTTAAACTTTGCATTTTGAAATATTTTTCCCTCCAAAACCCAACCTTAGGGTTTTATAAAAAATAATTAATTGTCCTTTGTAAACCAAATAATATTATAATTAAAATCATAATAATTTATCTGGGTTTTTCACCATCTTGGATAAATATTATAATAAATATTACAATATTTTATCCTTCCATTACTTCGGATGTATTTGCTTCCAAAGGAGAATTGAAACCATTTTTTGACCCATTCTTTTGGGTGTAAAATAAAAATATTTTAACCCATTATAAAGTTCCATTAACTTTGCACTCGAACTAGAGAAGAACTATCACTGGCATCTTGACATCAATGACAACTTTGGCTTAGGGACTCAAAATGTCCAACAATTCCTTTTTACAAAAGTGATGGAAACCCCATAATTTCCCTCTCATTACCCCATTCATCTCATCTATTCGCTAGTACTCAAGAGTCCATTCCCTGTGTAATTTATTATAAAGGAGTAATTTTGGAAACCTGATAAGTTACTTTATTTTTAATTGGGCTCCACACCCAATCCATTATGTAAAACAATAGATTTATCTTTTCTTAAAGTGAGTACCATTTTCAACATAAGGAATTCACTAGTACTCAATAGTCCATTCCCTGAGTAATTTATTACAAAGGAGTAATTGTAGAAACCCTGTAAGTTCCTTTATTTTTAATTGGATCTCATGCCCAATCAATTATGTAAAATAATAGATTTTTCTTTTCATAAAGAGAGTACAATTTTCAACCTAAGGAATTCATAATTTCTTTCCAAAAAATCAAACATAAAAGAATCCTAATTTCTTTCCCTAAATCTAACATAAAGGAATCCATAAATTTCCTTCCAAATATTAATCTATCAAATATCTATACATTTCGATCTTGAAATGAATTTCATTTAATCTAAATATTTATTCTTTTCTAATCCCCTTTAGATTAACACATAATAACATTAATCTCATTTAAAACTATAATAAAATGTATTTAATCTATAGATTATTTCCCTTTAATCTATCTTAGAATAGGCACATAATAAAATCATCTTCATTTGCATTTTCAAGATTACAATTCTATTTCTATTCAGAATATCTTCCAAGACTAGATAATGTATTTGTTTTAAAATGAATACCTTCGTTTGAATCAAGATACTTTCTTCATATATATATGTGTGTGTGTGTGTGTGTGTGTGTGTGTGTGTGTGTATAGTGTGTGTGTGTGTGTGTGTGAGTGTGTGTGTGTGTGTGCACCATCTATTTGTAATATCCAAATTACAAAGTTGATTAATCCATTTTCATAATAAAGTCCAATCATTGTTCAACATACGGATTGCATAAACACTTTAGAAGATAAGCACTATTTTTTGAATTATTCCACTTAATCAAAGTCTTTGCAACCTTAATGCTCTAAACATCTAAGAAAATAGTTTCTCAACATTGGGTAGTCAACAAGCCATACCATTCCATAGTCAAACTTTTAGACCAAACAACTATGAATCCAATGCTCATTCGCAGCACCACCATGAGGCTAGGGTATGCTGTGAGTGGCACCCCTTGGAGGACTCATAACTACCAACATGGTAGCTAAATTAATTCAAATGCCCAAGATAATATTAAGCACTCAGGTTCTTTAATGTCATAGATGAGGAATTTAATCCTTTTCAAATCCTTTGACTCCTCTGGTTGATCGACACTATGCTACTCAAGGTATTACATAGGCATCCATGCAAGGTTTCGATGTCTACACCACTTGGTGATTCCTAAGCAACAAATAAATCATTTAAAGTTTTCTTCCTTTATTTTTATTTATAAACAATGTCATGGTCTAATGAAAATATCTTCATGTGAAGAACCTTCGCTTCCATTTCATAGATGCTAAAATGGATGAACCAAGCGATAACAATGACGTGAAGAGCCATGTTCTCAGGAAGGAACACTTGCATCAGGATAGTGGGAGCTATACATTCACCTAAGGGTTGGAAACAATTGGCCTAAAGGCATCGATGGATACATCCTTGAAGAAGATAAAGGCTTACGTAAAGTCCCTAAGGGCAGACATTTTCTCATAGTGCACACATGGGTGAATGACTCAGTTCTTCCTATGATGCTTTATCAATTGAAAGAAGGTTTTCTTTGGTTTACATAGGCACAACATTCTATGCAATAGAAAATCCTTTATCTTATTCCTACCAAGCAAACTTCTTAAAATCAAATACAGAGTTTAGTGCTTTTATTCTTAATGGATGCTTATTTGGAGAAGACACAAGGGCTCACCAAATGATAGATCCTCTACTGCTTTCTTTCTTCCATAATGTCCAAAATAACTTTCTCTCTAGTTTGAACATTCCCTTCATTGAAGCAAAAACAAAACCATTCCTTTTTTCATGCCCTCTTATTTCCCCATATGGGTTAAAAGAAAAGCTCGGAGAAAATTTACTATAGATAACAAATTCTCAACTACCCACAAAAACACTTCCTTTACTTAGCTTTTGCAAGGTTATTTAATGAATAACATTATTTCATTTATTCTTAATGTTTAATGTCCTTCCTTATTATTATTATTTTTTTAATAAGTCTTTATTGTTAAAACACATTAGACACTTCTCTTTATAGTCCATCATAAAGCATTTTAGAAATGTTAGAAATGTTACCAAATGAAATGTAGAAATGACATATATATTAAAAGCAAGGACAAAAACTAGGTCTAATATAAATATATCATTTGTCAGGTCATTTTGACTATATTAGCCATCAATTTTCTGCCCATTTGCAAAGGTGTTTATTCCTACAACCATACAAATCTATTAGTAATATATCATTTGCCATCAAAACATCATAAAGCCATAAAATTTGTCATTGCAATTAACATAATAATTCATAAATCCTTTATATGATAAAGTTGGCTAGGGGAGGGTCATGACATACTACCCCCCTTGGACTAAACACAGTCCTCTATGTTGCACCAATATCCTGCAATAAGACCAAAAATTTCATTTTATTCATTCAAACAAATATGGAAAATATTTTTGCATATCAACTACTTTTTTCCAAGTAGCATTATTTTCTAAGTACTAGTCCCATTGGACTCTACACTACTCTAGAGTTTGGTTCCTCATCTGCTTGGAATGAAACTCTAGAATATTTATAGGTTTTATTTCAATCATTGCAATTTCAGTTATCTGCAATTTAGACAAATTCCATACATGGTCAGGATCAGCTACATATTTTCTAAGTAGAGATACATGGAAAGTATCATGGATCTTGGATAGGTTGGGTGGCAAGGTGAGACAATAGGCAACTAGACTTATCTTCTCGATGATCTCAAAGGGTCCAACATATCTAGGATCTAACTTAGTTGATTTAATGGTGCTCTTCATGGGCTTTACTCTTAGGAATACTCTATCCCCCATAGAGAATTCTCGAGGTATGCACTTTCTATCGATATAACTCTTTTTATGATCAGAGGCTTCCTAGAGCCTCTGTCTGATCATTTTTAGTTGTTCCTCCATCTCTCAAACTACATCTAATTTAATGGAAATATGATCTTCTAGATTATCCCATGAGATGGGTGTTCAACATTTCCTTCCATACAATGCTTCAAATGGAGTCATTCCCAAAGAAACATGATGCCCATTGTTATAGGTAAATTCAACCAGGTGCAAAAAATCTTCTCATTTAGATTTCTAATCCATACAGTACATGCGAAGCATGTCTTCCAAAACCTGGTTGACCCTTTCAATTTGGCCATCGGTCTCTAGATGGTAGGAAGAACTAATATTTAATTTTGTGTCTATAGCCTAATGTATGAGCTTGCCAGAATATATATATAGATATGAATCTATAATCTCTATCAGATATAATTACTTCAGGGAATCCATGTAGCCTAAAGATTTCCTTGGCAAATTTTTTAGCCACCACAATTGCATCATCCTTTGTACTTCCTAGAATGAAGTGTGCAACCTTGGTCAATTTGTCCACTACAACAAGGATTGCATCATGTTGGAATCTATTCTTAGGTAGTCCCACAATAAAGTCCATGGATATTACCTACCATTTCCAAATAGGTATATCATGTGGGTATAAAAATCCTACTAGATGTCGGTGTTCAACCTTCACCTTCTGACATTCCATACATCTAGTGATAAATTTATTTATGTCCTTCTTCATCCCTATCCAAAAGATATTTTTCATAGTTTACCTCATTTTTACCCCTATAGGATGAGAAAAGTAAGGATATCTATGCACCCATTTCATAATAATTCTCCTTAAATCACCATTTTGTAGTATGACAACCCTATATTTAAAATATAAGAGTCCATTCTTATTGCAAAAATCTTTATTTTTGTCAAGATTTTTTGCCATATTTGCCTAAATATATTTATAAAATTGAACCTGGGTTTACTATATTTGACTTAGTTTATCAAATATGTATGACTACAAGTTATAGTAGCTATATACCTTCATCTACTCAAGGCATCTATGACTTTGTTCTCATTAACATTGATATACTCTATATTAAAGTTGTATTTTTCTAGGAACTCAATACACCTTGTCTATATTACATTCAACATTAGTTTAGTGAAGATATACTTCAAACTCTAGTGATCGGTCCTAAGCTCAAATGGTTTACCTAATAGATAGTGTTACCACATCTTAAGGGCATGCACCACTACTACAAGTTCTAAATCATGTGTAGCATAATTTACTTCATGTTTCTTGAGTTTCCTTGACTCATATGCCACCACTAATTCTTCTTGGGATAGGAATCCTCCTAATCCTTCCAATGATGCATTTGTGCATACTGAGAAATTTTCTTATGGGTCTGGAATTTTTAGAATGGGTGTGGTAGTGAGTTTTTATTTTAATAACTCAAAAGTTGCTTTGCACTTATCTATCCATTTAAATTCTTTTCCCTTCCTCTGAATATTGGTAATAGGATAGGCAATCTTAGAGTAATATTTTCACAAAGCATCTATAGTATCCTATGATTCCCATAAAACTTCATACTTTAATCACATTGGTGGGCTATAGCCAACTCAAAATGGCCTCTATCTTCTTTGGGTCTACTGCTATTCCATCAATAAAAATAATATGCCCAATATATTGTACCTTAGGGACATAAAAGTCACATTTTGAGAGGTTACCATAAATCTGGTTTTCCCTTAATAGCTCAAGTACTATCCTTAAGTGCTTATCATGCTCTTCCTTGTTCTTGGAATATATCAAAATATCATCTAAAAAGATCAAAATAAATTGATCTAATTGTCTTCTAAACACATTGTTCATAAGATTCATGAAGGTTTTTGGTGCATTAGACAACCCAAATGGTAGCACTGTGAATTCATAGTGCCCATATCGAGTCTTGAAGGTAGTTTTGTGAGTATCTTCCTCATGAATTCTCAACTGATGATATCCTAATTTCAAGTCAATTTTGGAGAATATGGTTACCCCTTTCAATTGGTCAAACAAATCCTCTATTTTGGGAAAGGGATATCTATTATTTATGGTCACTTTGTTCAACATTCTATAGTTGATACACAATCTCAGTGATCCATCCTTCTTCTTTACAAAGAGAATAGGTGCACCCCATGGTGACACACTGGGTTTTATCAACCCTTTCTCTAACAACCCCTAGAGTTGTACCTTTAACTCCTACATCTCTATAGGATTCATCCTATATGGGGTTCTATGTATTGGCTCAGTTTTAAGCATCAATTCTATAGTGAAGTCAAATTCCCTTTTTGGTAGTAATCTAGGCAAATATTTAGGAAACACATCCCTATATTCCTACAATATTGGGTGTTTACCAAACACCTCTTCCTTTTTATCTATCTCTACTTCATTAAACTTGACCACAAAAATCATTCCACCCTTTCTCATGGTCTTCTTTAGTTGCATTACTAATAGTAACTGAGGTAAAAAATAACCTTGTTCACTAAAAATTCACTTTCTTTGTTTATCACTATCAGTATAATCAATCCATATTTCGTGGAAATTGATTATAGCCTCATGGGATTTCAACCAATCCATCCCTAAAATAATGTCAAAGGTATGGAGAGGAGCTACATATAGGTGCTATTATATGGAGCCATTGGGTAGGATGACTTGTACATTGGGATAACATTGATCCATGAAGTAGGTTTATCCAAAACCATACTCTACTTTCCACCCTTCCACCAAGAATCTTGATCTTTTTGGTATATCCCTTACTAAGCTAGAAGAAATGAAGCTATCTATTGATCTCCTATCTATCAAGATATTAATATTATTATTAAATATCGTACCTTTCATAAGTAGTGGGGTAGCCTGTCCATCTAGATTTTGACTACCAATGACCGCATAGATCCTATGGTTTGGTTCTTCTAGTTGTTTACTAGATCTAGATTTATGTGGACAACTACTAGTATAATGTGGTCCTCCATAACGTAGCAACTAGCCTTTGGTCTAGGGTGTTTATTATTATTCTATTCCTTGTGTTTTTCTATTGTTCTAGCATTTGGTTACCCTTGAGGATCATTGTTGGTTTTTTTTTTTTTAAATCATTATTGGTGTTATTATTATTGCACTTTTTTCTTTTTTGATATTCCCCTTGTTTTCTATCTATCTTTGTGAAACAATATTTATTCTTGATTTTCTTATTTTTTCTTCCTCCCATTGCATGAAACCTATGCTATTTCACTTCCTCAAATCGTAGTGATCCTCTTCGGGCAGATTAGCATAAATAAAGTAATTTTTACTTGTCTATCAGTTTGTTTCTACTTGATGAGCCATAACATAAGACTTTTACTTCTTCTCTTCCCTGGCTTGATTGGATTGAGCTGATGCAAGTCATTTTTGCATTTAAGGAGTGTCTTTGAAATTCTTTGGTTTAGGTCTTTCGTTAACCCTATTGCTTGGGTCTTTAAGATCTAGATATTCTTCACTTTTTGTTACAAAAATAAGTGAATTTGCTTCTTGTAGATCTCTTGATGAAGAATTAAGGTTGACTAAAGTGTCTAACATCTATCGCTACTATTCTAATTGCTCTTGCATGAGAAATAAAATAGTAATGAGATCTTCCACTATTCTACTTATGTCCCCCAGGATTTCCTCTTAATAACTTACCTTATTCTTTTCTTGTCCAGTTCTTGGTGCCATTATCCTTAGCTATACCATTGACTCATTTTAGGTATTATTCTATATAACCTCTAGTTACTCAATTTGTTTAATCCTTCAAACAAAACTAACCATTATAACTAGTCATTATTTAAGAGTATCTCTTGATACACTTACGTCCTGTAAGGTACCTTACTAAGAGTAAAATAAATCCTTTGATTAATGGCCTATTTTAATCCTTGCAAACCACCATTCCTATGGGAAGATTTCATTCTTCCTATGTTGCACATTAAAATAAATTATGGCTAGGTTCTTTTTGAGGTGGAATTATTTTCCTACAATATATTTTAGCCTAGGAAATCTTAAAGGACCAACAACCATGCTCTGATACCAACTGTAATGACCCCAAATTCTAATCCCAATTTTTTTTAATGGTTCAATTTAAACCATGACATTCTAGATAAATTCCATAGAAGCTTCTAACCACATTTTGAGTTCCAAATGTTGCAACATCCCTCGAGTGGATAGGAGTGGCCAAAATCTCATGATAATTCTGGGTTTTACCTTGTACACTATCCATACAACTTAAAGGATACCTTTGAGTGGTCACCCCATTTCCTTTCTCTCTTTTGAAGGATAATTTGACCATAGCATGTGGGTTAACCCTATCTCGTTCATCTAAGAAAAGGGATGTCAATTCCCTTGCTAGAAAATATTCTTTACTAGTGCTTAGGTGTAAGCTTCTTTATAGTTTTACACACACTTCATCTAGTATAAAACTACTATGCACCATTAAACTACTCATTTGATAGTTTAATGGAGTTGATTATCACCTATGTGGCATCTTCCATTTGGTCACCCATCAGTCAATCGGGGTTTCCAATGACTACCACACCAAATGACATCCCCCATAGGAATTCTTCCTCATTCTTTCAAGTTCCTATGACTATCATTTGCATGATATATCTCTCACATGGGTATCTCACTATCTATTAGATAATCCATCACTAGGATTTAGTTACAATGGAATTCTAAGCTTACCATATTTCGGAGCACACTTTAGTGATCTATTACTAAAGTACCCATTGTAACCCTAAGGGATTGTCACATCACATCTCCCTTAGTTTTGGTCCTAACATTAAGGGTTCAATCAGGTTGGTATTCCATGGGAAACTACCTCTTAAGGAAGAATCCCCAAACCCTAAGGAAAATCTAATAAAATAATGTTATCCTTATATTTCATTCATTATAAATTTAGAAACCACAATTGTATAATCCATATTCTATTACAAGAAATAAGAAAATCTAATCATCTATATTTCTTTACAATGTTACTTTTCATAGAAATAAAATAAATCATTCCAATTCTTTTTCATATTCAATTCATAGCAATAGATCATTAAATGCTTATAACAAATCCATAACAAGTTCTATAAAAGGTACACAAATGACACATCATGTATCCTGGAAAACCCTTTCGGGAAAAACCCAACCTTAAAAATGTCCATATTTATTTTTATTGCAAGTCTATTAGCCATTCTACAAAAAGGAATCCATTATTCCTTTTACCATAGTTTAGTTTATTACATAAGAATCTTCACAATTCTTAAGTTCTATCATTACAAGAATTTTGTAAATTCCTTTTTACAAAAGTGAGGGAACCCCATAATTTCCCTCTCATTAAACCCCATTCATCTCATCAATTCACTACTACTCAAGAGTCCATTCCCTGAGTAATTTCTTACAAAGGAGTAATTGTGGAACCCCCATAAGTTCCTTTATTTTTATTGGGTCCCATGCCCAATCCATTATTTATTTACATACAATAGATTTCTCTTTTCATAAAGTGAATACCATTTTCAACATAAGGAATTCATAATTTATTTCCAAAAAATCAAACATAAAAGAATCCTAATTTCTATCCCTAAATTAAACATAAATAAATCCATAATTTTCTTTCAAATATTAATCTTATTAAATATCTATACATTTCGATCTTGAATTGAATTTCATTTAATCCAAATATTTATTATTTTATTATCTCCTTTAGATTATCACATAGTAGCATTAGTCACATTTAATACTATAATGAAATGCATTTTAATCTATAGATTATTTTCCTTTTTTCTATCTTTAGAACAAGCACATAATAAAATCATCTTCATTTGTATTTTCAAGATTACAATTGTATTTCTATTTAAAATATCTTCATATATATATATATATATAGCACTCATTTTTAGAAATTGAAAAGCACTTCATCATCTATGTGTAATGTCCAAATTACGAAGTTGATTAATTCATTTTCCTAGCATAAAGTTCAATTATTGTTCAACATATTGATTGCATAAACACTTTAGAAGATACATGCTATTATCTTAATTGTTCACCTAATCAAAGTCTTTGCAAGCTTAAAGTTATAAATATTTAATAAAATAGTTTCTCAAACCTGGCTAGTTAACAAGACATACCATTCCCCAACCAAGCTTTAGACCAAACAACTATGAACCCAATGCTTTTTCACAACACCACCATGAGGCTAGGGTACACTACGAGTAGTGTTCCTTGGAGGACTCATAACTACAGACATGGTAGCTGGATTAATTCCAACACCCAGGATAACATAAAGTGTTCAAGTTATTTAGTTTCGTAGATGAATAATTTAATCCTTTTGACTCCTTTGGTTGACTATGACTACGCTACTCAAGACATTATGTAGGCATCCATATAGAGCTTCTACATCTACACCACATGGTGATTCCTAAGCAACAAATAAATCACTCAAATATTTCTACCTTTGTTTTTAGTTATAAACAATGTCATGGTCTAATGAAAATATCTTCATGTGAAGAACCTTCACTTCCATTGCATAGATGCTAAAATAGATGAAACATGTGATAACAGTGATGTGAAGAGCCACATGCTTATGAAGGAACACTTACATCGGGATAGTATGAGTCATACATTCGATAGAGGGTTGAAAAAACTGGTGTCATGTCCCCAAAATATCACTCTACCTTTTTTTATATAACTCTACCTATTTTATAAAACTCATCCATAGAGTCAACCAACCATAAAGGCCACACCTAATTTATCTAGCCTTTCCTAGGGAACAACTTTCCCATCCAAATTCCTTTCCAAAAGGTACACTCATCTCTACTCCCTGCATAAATCATTCTATGCAAGTGTAGTAAGTGCCTCTATCAATTTATTTTCTTCCATGGGTCTAGACCAGCCCTTTCTATCCATTGAAAAGGTTCGCTTATCCCTTCCCCTACATAAGTCCTTTTATGTAGGTGAATTAAGCTCATTGATTCCAAACTATCTCTCTCATCATCACAATGATTTTATCTTCTAGAAAGATATTATCTTTTTCCATCCTAGTTATGGGCTGAATATCATTAATTCCTTTGTAGTCTATTGAGCTTCTTTGACCAAGGTTCTATCTAGTTAAAATTATATATCATAGCCCATCCCCATTGATCCTTTCCAAAATGCTATTAATTAATTAGTGGGATCAATTAGTACCTAAATAAAGGGGTTGTATACCCTAAATAATCCTACAAAATTCCAACTAAGGGATTTTGTGAGAATTTAGGGAAGAATTAATTATCTTTCAAAGAAGATAATTTAATTTAATTTAATTAGAAGCTAATTAGAGCTTTTGTGAAAGATGAATTTGAGGATTTATCTTTTGCAAAAATTAATACAATATAATAAATTAGGTGTAAATAACCTAATTTTAATACAATTAGGTACTCACAAGATTTGTCCAATTTTTATGGGACTAAAAAGGGCTCTAGAATTATTAAATAATATAATAATTATCCTATTATTTGAGAAACTATCCATACCTCCTACATGGCTTCTCTACATTGGTGTAAATTAAGGGAGATTCCTTCCCTTATCACTAATAGTCCTAGTTTTGTATCCATCTTGTACTCTAATAGTACTAGTTTTGTATTTGTCTCTAGAAGGGGCACAAACAAAAAAAATTCCGTCTAATCATTTGGACTCTTTTCTACTTTTTAAATTACCCTTCACATGGCATGATATGTCTTATTTGGCCTAAGGTATATTTTAATATTAAAATAATAAAAGCCACTATTGGGCTGAAGGGGGAAATGAGAGGAATCTCTATTAAAAATAGGACTAAGGAGAAGAGGAGGGAAGGGACTTGGGAGGCCAGAAGGAGGAAGAAAGCAAGAGAAGAAGATACACAAGTCAGATAGGATCACCCTTGTAGAAATCTAGGTGGAGGCATTCCTATTCACACTCTATATTTGAATGTTTTATAATTGAATGACTCGTAACTAGTTCCCTTTTCTTACTTCTCATTATCAAGATTTTATATTTATACTTTGGCTTCATATGTTAGCATGATGACATATGTGGTTTATTTCACATGTGATGGTGTAAATTTAAAGGCTATGTATGTCATAGTGCATGTTATAACCGAGTTGGGTAGTGTAAGCTACACCTGTACATCCTCGTTAGGACATTTATAGTGAACCAAAAATTTATTATGTTCACCTCATAAATGTACCTTATATAGAAGCCTTGTGTTAAGACATTTTGACATGTATCTGTCTTGATCTATTTGGATTCACTTTGTATCATCGAACTCACTCTCTAGGCATATTTATATACAAAACTCGGATCAATTCGTTTTTCATACGACTACAAATTTTAGGTTGGAGTCATAAACTATTTCTATTATTTCTTGATTCTAGTTGATAGAACCCCCTACTTCAATTCAGATGTCATAGAGTAAATCTAAGGATATTCACCTTTGGTTTGGAATGAACCTTAATTAAGTTATGTGATTTATATCATGGCTCACACATGTCATAAGTTGTAATATGAAATCCCTCTATGCATATTTCCTTACTTCGAATTGATATCTCACCCACCACTCTCTCTATATACTTAGGAATTGATTTTATTACATATGATCATATGAAACCTTTGGTCCTAACTGTTACTTAGCCCATGGCATCGATATTCACAAATAACTCGTATGGTATCAATGCCTAAAAGTCGTCATCGTCTTCTAGAGACCTATAATTAAAACTCATTACAAGTTAGGATAATCAACCTTCAAGCCATGGTGTGGGGGAGATGTCGATATGGTAAGATGACCCTTGTAGTCGTCGAAACCTTCAAAGTGTGTAACACGATATTGCTAATAGGGAACCCCTCTCAAAGAGGATTAAGAGTACGAGATATTGGGTTTTATGGATAAATATGCCTCCATTGTTGATCAACCTTTGGGATAGTGTTGTTACCTTGACCATGCAAATATCTATCTAAAATTTAAACTAAAGTAATGATCGATTCTATCGAGAACATATACTTGAAATACCAGGTTATTCTCTATGATAGGAATTGATGGTAGATATCATTGTTAAACCATTAGGGAGTTTAGTAAGGTTAACTCTAAATATAATTAGTACCCTATATCATCTTTGTTATGGGTTCTAGAAGTCCTATTTCATCAAATGCCTGCATCCTACAACCAAGTCACAATAAAATAAAGACGCATATAACCTCCCATCTATAGGATAATGTGACCATAGGAATTTATCACAGTTGACTACGTGATTGGGATGGTTTTCACAATCGATGACTTGATGATGATATGTTTAAACACCTTCATGAATGCAATATTATATTTGACTGATGGTTATTCGTAATCCATATTTTATATGACCTGGTACATAATTGGTTGGTTGACTCGAGATCCACCACATGTCCTGTAAGGATTGGTTGTTAGTCATGATATCCCATGATCGTCCAGTGATAAAATATGGAAACCAAATTAAGCAATGATTTTCCTATTAGATAATGACCACATATGGTGGTTAGAGCTAGTCTAGTTGGGTATACTAAGATGTTGGCGGTAAAATGCTAGTCATTGGACTAGGGTAGAGTTAATCATTGGATGCTATTTGGGAATAAAGGAATTAGTTGTTAGATTAACTTTTACATCAAATTTACTATGTAACCATTAGATCCAAGGGCTTTCTAACCATTGGATGGCTTGAATATCATAAATTATTAGGAGGTTGTGGACCTTAAACCCATATTTAATAAGTATCAATGGTTTATTTTGTAGATTTAAAGTATGGGATTTTAAACTATAAATTAAAGAAAGTGAGTTTGCTTATAGATTAAAGTGATTGAATATGACTTATTAAATAGTAGAATTAACTTCTTGAATCAATTGGTGGAAATAATAGTAAAACAATATTGTGAATGTAAACTATAAAGTAGGTAATATATGAGAAATCTATTATGATAAGTGGTTGAGTAATAGTGGTTTTAAGTAGTTAACACATTATAAATATGAAATGAATATAAGTAATCATCCCATTATGAATGGAATTTACGAAATAGTCCATATAATATAAATATAATATGGTATGTTTCAAATTGAATATAATTATGTTAAAAGTAAATATCCTAGATTATATTGAAGAGATAGTTAGCTTTAAATAGTTAGCTTTAAATTATTAAGTAAATGAAAGGATGGTTTTTTCTTGAATTAAGGGTATGGGAATTTAATTCAATGAATAAAGGATGGATTGTATATCAATCTGGGAGAATGAATTTGGAATTCACTCTCGATGGAATCAAGGGGTTCCCTCTTTGATGATTGATTATTTCTCCTTAATATTAATTTTATGATCTTTCATTAACATGTGGAGCTAAGAATTTGTGAGATTCTTATGTAATTATGGATGGCTTATAGAAAGGAATGTGGAAATTCGTTAATTACATCTTGATTGAAAAAGGAATAGTTTGATTCCTTTAAGTGTATAATTGAAAATGGATTCATGGGATGGCCTTCTATTTTTTTAATCATGAAATTCTAAGTTCATAAAATGAGAGGAAGACATATTTTGGAGGCTGGGATTATTCCTCGTGAGGGTTCCTAGGATAAGTATTGTGTCATTCTATTTTGTGGATTGTTTTTGTTATTCTTATACGGATGTTGCATTTAGTTTCTAATATTTTGTTGATTAAATAGGTTATGAATGTTGTAATTAATTAGTATTAATGGTTGTCAAATACTATTTACCTTTCAATGAGAAGTTTTTTAAATATTCAATTGATTTATAGGTTCAAAAATAGTATGACACAATGGGTTATATGCTTTGCTTTAAAGGTTGCACATAGAAAATTAGTTATATGGTAATGTGAATGGAATTATGTGGTGATAAATTATATATAAAGACTCATGAATACTAAAACATATAAATGCTAGAGTAATGAAAGGTAAAATAACTAGTTGGTATAATCTGAGTAGTAACTCGGAGGGGTTGAAGCCCATGAAAGGCAATTTATGCTTGAGTTGTAGTGCAAACAAAACCTTACATTCTGAGTTGGTGCTCGAATGTATATGTGGACTAGGTGCTCCCATATTGATGTAGAATAACTCATGGTAATGAAATTAATTAACTAAGGTATATATAACCAAAGGGATACCTTAGGTAAGTATTAAGATCAAATAATTTTTATGGATGAGAAGGGAAGATAATCATGCTTAAGATGATTATTCCAAGGCCTGTGTAAGTTGATCACATGTAGTGATATTTATCTTAGTTACCCCATCATGGATATGAGGGTAGAAAATATTGATGATTATACATTAGTGTGGTTAATTGATCTCCAAAGGTATGTATTCGTACCATCGGTGTGGCATGTTTTATAGAAGTTGGTCACTTCTACTCAAGAGTGACTCCAATCAAGTCTTAATATCTATTTATGATTGTTGCCTTATTAAATTACAGTCCATTTGGAATAATTTCATCTTAGATCATGATTATATCCTTTACTCTATGGAGGATAAAGATGTGAACAAAATGTTTTTATGGAAAAAATGTTTAGTGGATGAGTAGTAACAATTGGGGTTGTTACAGTTGGTATCAAATCCTCGACTAACTAATGGATTCTAGTTAGATCCAGTTTAGCAAAATATATGAGCAAGAAGAACCATAGGTTAGTTCAAATCTATTGATTGTTCACTTGAACTATGTTTGTTAAACTAATATTAATAACATGTTAATTATTAAAATTCTAGGCTAAATGGCTATAACCAAAACTAGAAATGGAACATTGTATTTGGGAATAGAATGGTTGGCACCTTGTGGGGTTACAATTGAAAATATAACCATGTAAGTTAGTTCATATAAAATAAAAACTAACTACTAAAAATTCAACTAGACATGATCAAGAAATCCATAAAATAATGTTTTTTTTATTTATATTTTTTATCAATGTTACAATACACTCATGGGTTCCAATTAGAGGCTATGGTGTAGGAAATTGCAGAACCATTATTGAATATGGAAACTGTCCAACTATCACCAAAAACATCTTCAGGCATGAAACCCTCGTATGACGAAGAAGAGCAAGGATGGTGAAACCTCATATCCAAGCTTGGAAACCTCGAGATCAGATTAACTATGAGGAATAGGCTACAAGGATAAAGATACTTTATGAGGATAGGGTTGTGACATGGGCATGGTCTTACTTAATCATATATTATTTAAAACAATATAAGGTTGATTAGGAATGGTAGATGTGGGATTTTGAAAAAAATTCTTATTTGTATTGATTATTTTAGAAGGGTTAGTAAAAGGATTTAAATTTGAAGGTTTGTAGGATGGTTCTAGATTAGAAGGATAATTTGTACTTTGTGGTTAAGCCATAGGGTAACTAACATTAACCCTTAGGGTCTCCTCAAATAAAAATATAGAGTCAGGGTTTCTTCAAGTAAATGGAGCATGAGAAGATCTACCTCCTATGGAAGTGGTGTTAGTTGTAGAGTTGATATTATTAGCACTTGATACATTATGATATAAGGTACATTGACTAATGTTTGCATTTATAGGAGTAATATTGATAGGTTGTTGGTTATATAATGGGTTGTTACTTATATTAGGTTGGTTAAGGGATATGAATATTGTAATAGGTGTGCTTTAAAAATGATATTATATAATTTATGAAATTAAAGGTTATCCTACCTTGAGAATCCTCTTAAGGGTTGAGGTAACTCATGGTTGGGGTATCATGATCTTCATCCTCAAAATTAAAGTTTCCTCTAGGAATATGATTTTCAGTATCATCCATACACGAGGGAGATTATGATCCATTACTTGTTTTACACTAAAAAGGTAAAATACCCTTTTTGGGTCATAATTTTGATGATTTAGGTAAGGAAGTAGAGAGATTTAATTAATTAAAAATTATAATTAAAAATGGTAAGGCCAAGAGAATAGAAAGTGTGGCTACATGAAGCAGTTTTCTCTTTTCATTCTAACAAGGTACCTAGATCCAATGGATTTCCTATAATTTTATTTTAATAAAATCATGACTTATTGAAGAGTGATATGTTAGTTATAGTTGAAAATTAAAGGAAAATAAAGTTTATAAGAAGTGAAATTAATGCCACTTTTATTATATTTGTTCCAAAGAAAGCCAAGACAAAATATTTTGCTAATTTCTATCTAATTATCCTTTGTAATATCATTTATAATATCATTTCAAAAATTATGACAAATAGGTTGAAATTCATTCTAGATTGTGCTACCTCAAATGAACAAGGTGGTTTTTTTGTGGTAAATAAATTCTTAACGATATTATCACATAGGGGGTCATACATTCTCTTCATTCCATGAAAAATCCAAGTATGCTTATGAAATTAGATATGAACAAAGCATATGATATGGTTTCTTAGAGTTTTCTATATGATATTCTCAAAAAGTTTAGTTTTGATTATAGTTGGTGTGAATAAATTAAGTGTTGTTATAGCACTACAAAATATTCTATTTTGATCAATGGTTCTCTTACTAGTTACTTCAAGTCATATTATGAAGTCCACCAAGGTGACCCACTATCTCCATATCTATTCATTATTCTTGCAGAAACATTAAGAAGGGATTTCTCAAAGGCATAAATAGAAGGAAAAATAAAAGGTATTTAGGTTGCAAAATTATTTTCTTCAAATCTCATCTCTAATTTTTTGATGATACTTTTCTTTTAAGCCATCCATTAGTTAGTGAGGCCATGGAGTCTAAATAAATATTATCATGCTATGACAAGGATACTAGTCAATTTGTTAATACTATAAAATCCAATATTTTATTAACACTAGCCTCAATTTACAATGAATTATTGTGGATATTTTAGAGTTCAAATTTTTAAAAATTTCATCAACCTACTTGGGTATTTCTTTATCTCATAAAGGAAATAAAATGGATCTTCAAGCCTCTTGTTTGGATAGAATGAAATATTATTTTGCAAGTTTGAAAGGTAATTTATTAACCTTGGTGGGAAGGCTACAACTCATAAATACGACATTGCAATACATCCTTGTTTATATGATGTCACTTTCAATATTTGCTAGTATCTCAATAAAATTTGATAAAATTTAAAGAAACTTGATTTGGGAAGGATGCAAGAAAAATTTTAGTTTTCCTCTTTGTAAGTAGGATAGGGTTTGCAAAGGAAAGAATATTGGAGGAGCAAGGTTGTCAAATATTGAGTTTGTCCTTGGGGGCAAAGCTGAAGTGGAGATTATTCAAAAATTAAGAAAATTCTAGGTAAAAATATTACTTTAAAAATATATAGGTTATCTTAATGCAATGAAATTATTCAGGAAAAGAACCCTAACCAAAGGCTTGTCAACATGGCACTTCATATCAAATAGTTTACAATTGATAAAGTAACATATTTTTTTTTTTTTTTTTTTTTTTTAGCAAAAAACCCCTTGTGGGGCCGCCTTGGTCTGAGAGACCACGAACAGGGGGTTCTACACCATCAAAGTCACCCGGGAGTCGCACTCGACCCTGCCCTTACCAACATTATCAATTGGATTTTGGGTACCCAATTCAGCTTTTTGGTAGGGTGGAGATTCGAACCTGGGACCTCCCTTGGAGGATTGCCCTCTCCTCTCCAACTCACCTACAACACCTGGGTGATAAAGTAACATATTAGATGGTTAGTAAATGAGATAAATTTTTGATCTAATGCTTGGTTGAATCCTTATCCTCTTGTATTTGAATAAAAATGGGAACCATTGGATTAGGCATGTCTAGAATATAAAGGTCTATAAGATCAAAGGCTATATTAATATTAGTGATAACTCTAGGTCATGAATTTCTATTAGTAACTTGGTTGAAGGAGAGGAACTCAAGAAAATTATAGATAAACTTCAAAATATAATTCAAGAGTTTTATTTGTCGATTTTTATATGAAAGGATGAGTTGGTATGCAATCTATCAAAATATGGTGGATACTCAATCAAACTAGGATATGAGGATTTAGAGCAATTAAAATTTCCTACTCCAAAAAAAAATCCTTGGAATAATATTTGATTACTAAATGCTCTCCCTAAGGCCTCAACATTCCTTTGCTTAGCGGTTCAAAGTAAAATTCTTATAGGAAATATTCTACAAAGAAGAGGATATCATGGACCTTTAATGTATGCTTTGTGTGAGAAGGATTTATAAATATCAAAATATTTTTTCTTCAATGTCCCTTTACTCGCATCATTTGGAATTACTTTTTAATATTATGAAATACATTGGGTAGTTATATCATCATTGAAAGAGGATAAAATTTTGGATTAATTATTGTGGGCATGTGATATTAGGGATTCGGTCTTATCCATGGGAGGCTAATCTCAATGTATAAAATGTTGTGTTTAATATGTTAGTCTATATTTGGTGTATTATTTTACAAGCACCTAATTTTGGTTGTGAAAACTATCTTCAATGTATAAAAATAACCCTTAAGCCAAGACATAGTTCATGAAAACTAACTTCAATGTATTATAAAAATAACCCTTAAGCTAAGATGCAATTCAAACAAAATGCATTCATACAAAAGCTAGCCTATATGAATTTTTGTTTTTCAATGAAAACTACTAATTATAGGAAATTAAAATTGTATTTTCTTTTCAAGCAAGTATTCAAGCAAATGTGCAACATACAATCTAGCCTAATGCATAATTGTGTTCACTTTTATTTTTATTCCCTAAATAATATAGGAGATAAATAAATTAAAAATCAAACTAACATTATTTGATTTTTTTTTAGTGTCCTAAAGTAGAAATAGAGAATTGAAAAAACAACATAATAGCAAACAAGCCTAATTAAAAAGGAGAAAATAATAGAGATAAAAGGAGACGTACTCGGTTTCTTGTCTTTGGAAAAAATATTGTCTTAGACTATGCTCTAGTGATTCTACAAGATCACCACCTCCAAGGTGCCATCAATGATCTCACTCTATACCTATAAATACAAATAGACTTGAATTGGTGTTAGGTTTAGAGGATCTTACAATATTAGGAGAATAGATGGCTTTTTAAACCAGGCAATCAAACCTCCAAGTCCTTTAGAAAACTAAAATGTTGTAAAAAATGAAGTAAATGAATGTGATGCTCAGAATAATTATTTGAGGCTTATGAATAGCAATAAAATGTTATGAGCAAAGTCAGGGCAATAGAGGAAATTGTGAGTGTAGAGATAGTGATAGGCAGAATCACTATCTATGACTTAGGGATATTTTTTCTCCTCTATACATGCATAATAGTTGGGAAGGGGTTTATTTTACAAGGATATGGTTGAAAGAGAGAAGCATAGATTTGAATGGATAGAATTAGGAAAATGTCTATCAATATTAAATTACATTAATACTAGAGCTACAAAGTGTTGAGTCTATGGAATTGCTACCTATGCAAGAAAAGTAGCATTTTTGTCCTAAGGGGTTAGATAATAGAAGGAAACAATAAAAGTGCTTGACTTAATCTTACAAGGTGATACTTAGGCTATATGGGTTGATGTTAATACAAGGTTATCCATAATGGACTTTAATGGGGGCGAAGGCTTATCCAAATACAATCAATACCTATAAAGGGTGGGAAATGTTTCTATACTAAGATCCCAAATTGAAAAATACAAATGCAAGAGGTTGGAGTTAAGACTACAAGGATGTCAAGAGGTGTTCAAAAGTTGCCTACACAAAAGGAGACCTTGTAGAAGGCTAAAAAATAGGTAAATGAGAAATTGTAAGCAAATTATAAGGGGTGAGTATTAAAACCAAAATGATAATAAAAAGAATAAGGAGCAAATGATAAAAAATAATAATAAATATTTAATCAAGAAATATTTTAGTAAGCCAAAAAATCATAAATGCAAAGAGGATTAAGAGGATAAAAGAGAGGCAACAACTCCTCCTATATCTTGAGGAAATTTAAATTTCTTTTGAATTAGTGTGGATCAAACACCTAACTCCAAAAGTATTCTTTTATTCCTAGTTGGCCATTCAAAATAGAATTCTTACAGTTGAAAATCTCATCAAGTGTGGAATTCTACTTTCCAACAAGTATTTTCTATACCTTGCTAATTGGGAATCAACTAGACATATTTTCCTAACCTATCCTTATTCTAGTTCCATCATTAACAACATTTTCCAAAGGTTCTAGATTAGTTGGGCCAAACCTCCTTCAATTGTAGATTTTTTTCCCAATGACCTCATCCTTTCTACAATCCTTGCCTCCACCTGATTTGGAAATTTTTTCTTCACCATTTCCTATGGCATGTTTGTCTTGAAAGGAATAAAAAAGTTTTTTCTAGTTCTGCCATGGATATTGTATCCATTACCAATAGAATCATCTTCTATGCTAAATAAAATGCACTTATGGCCCCAAGTGCTCCTCATCTAATACCTAGGTTTGAATCCTCTTTACTTCAGTCTTTGCACATTTCTTTAGATAATTCCAACTCTAATTCCTTTCAAATAACAAGGAACAATATCAAGTGGATTCCTCCACCTCAAGGTTGGGTAAAGCTAAATTATGGGATAGCTAAAGGCAATCCTGGCTAAGTAGGTGCAGGAGGGATTCTTAGGGATCATAAAGGAAATTCTATATTTGCCTTCGTTGAGTGCCTGGGTGAACAATAAAATCACATAGCTGAAGCAAGAGCTTTTTGGAGAGGTCTTCTACTGATCAAACAGTTTCCTGGTAAATTTATTATTGAAGGGGACTCTTTAAATACAATCAATTATTTGAATAATTCTAAAACCCCTAGTTGGAGAGTCAAAAACTAGATCAAAGAAGCCAAAAACTTGATCCTTCACCAACATGAGGCCATCATTCAGCATGCTTTTAGGAAAGAAAACAAAGTGGCAAATAGGTTAGCAAACATTGGATTTAATGCTCCTGGGTTGATGACGTGGATTGACATCCTCCCACAGGAGGTCAACCAAATTGCCAAGACAGAGAAAATTTAAAATAACAACTTGGTATTCATTTTATTTTACCTAAATTTATGTTTGAAGGATTTACTTTCCCTAGGTCTAATTACCATCTTTACCTTTTTCCCCTTCAAGACCTTTTGTCGCATTCTTAGTTTTTCCATGTTGATTTTGTGCTCCTCAAGGCTAATTAGGCTAGGAGTCTTATGCATGATTTTGGGTTTGTGTTGCACCTTCCTTGTACCTTTTCTAGGTCTTATTTTCATTGTTATTGGTAGTGCCAATTTTCAAATTTTGAATGGTCCCAAAATTGATCGAGCTTTCTAAAGAACACAAGCTTATACTGAGAGGGGGGTGAACAGTATAAGATAACTTTTTACTTTTCTTTCCCAATCAATATTATGCAATGTATAGATCAATATCAACAATAGTAATCAAAGCAATGCACAAAACACCATACACAATAGAGACACCACAATTTACGTGGTTCACCCAATGTGGGCTACTCCATGGAGAAAATATTTCACTAAAATTTTCTCAATCAATCTCTTGGGAATCCTTTCCCTATTACAATGTTTATGGACCTCTGTCCAAAGGAGATGTTGATCCCCTAAATCAAGTTCATGGATCTCTATCCATAGGAGAACTCCTTCTCCTCTGCTCTAGTTGGTGATCCTCTAGAAGACTACTACCTCCACTACATTGGCTTGTGGATCTCTCTCCACTGAAGACTCTTGTCCCCACTCAGAAGACCTATCCTCACTACCCTGGCTGATGGATCTCTATCCACTAGAGACCACTGTCCTCTCTGCTCTGTCACCTCCAAAGCTCTATCTCAAATCTACACTAAACATAGTCCTTCGGTCTAGCACAAATCTGCTCAATCTCTATCTCTGGTCTAGCACAAACCTATCCTCAAATCTGCACCAAACTCTGCTCCACAAGTCCACTCAGAACTTGCTCAAACTCAACAAGTCCACTCATAACTTGCTCAATATGCTCAACAAGTCCACTCAGAACTTGCTCAATATGCTCAACAAGTCCACTCAGAACTTGCTCAAATCTGCTCAACAAGTCCACTCAGAACTTGCTCAATCTGCTCAACAAGTCCACTCAAAACTTGCTCAATCTGCTCAACAAGTCCACTCAGAACTTGCTCAATATGCTCAACAAGTCCACTCAGAACTTGCTCAAATATACTCAACAAGTCCACTCAGAACTTGCTCAATATTCTCAACAAGTCCACTCAGAACTTGCTCAAATCTGCTCAACAAGTCCACTTAATTCAATCTCTCTAAGATTCCACAAAATCTTACTCAAATCTATCCACAAGTCCTCTCAAATACTTACCTCAAATATTCTCAACAAGTCCACACTAGAACTTGTCCAATCTCATAGAAACATAAAGAGAATTGTTAGAGACCCAATATGTTCTATACTCAATGCCCAATCACTTTCTCAACTCAAATCGAATATAGAATAGTTTGTTTTATGGAACTTGAACAATCACTTCACACACTCACTTGACTAGGCTCAACCAACTCTACTCAACCAATCACTCAAAGAAACAACCCTTGCTCACAAACCCTAGTCCAAGCATGTAAACATCAACTCAAAATATTTCCAACAATGCTCAACAACAATCCTCACATAACAATGATACTCATGTTCTTTCAAACCCTAGTTCAAGTTCTTTTCTCAACAACTCACTTTAACAACAATGCTCATAAAACAATCTTCACATAGCAATGATACTCAAACCCTAGTTTAAGTTCTTCACACAACCAATGGCTTCAACAACAATGCTTATAAAACAAGGTTTTAACCACACTTATTTATTCCAGAAAACCTTGTAGCAATCACTCAAACACACTTAAAAGGAAACCCTAATCAAGTCCTTTTCACTCCAAACTTATTTTCCAGAAAACAACCAATCAACTTAAACTTTGAAAAATATGCCCATACCTTTTTCTTGATAAATATGACCTTCAAGAATCTGCCACAATAACACAATATTCCTTTGCCAATCTCAAAAGGATTAGATGATAATACAATGCATATATTAATTCATGAGTATACCTTATTGCTCCAATCTCAAAATAATATCCAACACCAAACTATTTTGAATAT
Organism: Wollemia nobilis; assembly: GCA_028583015.1. Lineage (NCBI taxonomy): Eukaryota > Viridiplantae > Streptophyta > Pinopsida > Araucariales > Araucariaceae > Wollemia > Wollemia nobilis. Next base: position 166,118 of record JAQPPZ010002638.1, read on the forward strand.
TCACCTCTCAAGCATAAGTCACTTTACTACTTTGTTTTTCAAAACCCAAAGCTATTTCTACTTATAACTCCCTAAACTTATTATTGCATTAAAGATAATTCTTTTAATAAGATAATGCAATTTATCTTTCCCTTTTCTAAGGTAAAAGTATTTTACCCACAAGTAAATCTTTTCACCTCAATACTTTATAAAAACTACTCCCTTTTAATTTAGGCATTCATCAAATTAATTACAACCTTATTTCTCCTTTATTCAACCTTAGCCTAAATTAAAATTAAAGATCACAAAAATGTTACCAGTTTTATTAATGCATGAAGCGCTTCTTCTTCCAAGTGCCTTCCTCTTGGTTGTCACCACCGTGGAGCTACGTTCTCCCTTGGAGCCTCCACACCTTATGCCTTCGCCTGCTTTAGGCCATGCCTTGCTACGTTTCCTCACCCCTCTCCACCTTGGCTACCTTGCGCCACTCCTTGGCTATGTTTTCTCTAGCCACACCTTGGCTACGTTCGCTACCTTGCACCACTCCTTGGCTAATTTTTATCTCTAGCCACACCTTGATCTATTCTCACCACACCTTGGCTACGTTCGCTGGTGCATAAACAAGATTTTCGCTACTCTTTCTTCCTTACAGACTTAAACACAATTGCACATTTTTATCATCGAGAAAAAGGATAAATTGAAATACCTCCAAGGCATTAGATTTTATACTAAATCTCTTCCTCCATGCATGACGTCGGTGCTCGATTTATTCTCAATGTCGATGCTCGATTTTCCTTTGAAACTTTATTAATTTATAAAATATTTAAATTCTTTTGAATTTAAATTTTATAAATTAATTCTTTAAACCCTATGGTTTTAAATAAAAACCTTTTATTTTTGCCACCATTGGTTTTAAAAAAACCTTTTATTTTTCCCATTTTTAAAAAAACTTTATTTTCCACCATTGGTTTTAAAGAAAAACCTTTTATTTTTGCCATCATTGGTTTTAAAGAAAAACATTTTAACTTATGCTTCCACATAATATTTAAAAAATATTATGGAGCCCTTTGCCTTTAACTTTTGCATTGTTCCTTTTGATCTTGAATTTATTAGAAGCTTCTTCCATAATATCAATGACAACTTTGATAACTTGTTTCTTGACAAATTCCTTGATATTTAATGATGACTTCATTTCTTGACATCAATGACAACTTTAACTTTAAGGACTCAAAATGTCCAACAATCTCCCCCTTTGTCATTGATGGCAACCCAAAAAATTTTACCAAAAACTTGACTTCTTCTTCTGTGTTGCTCCCCCTAGGACATTGCTCCCCCGGCTCAATGCTCTCTTCAAATACCAAGTCTCTCCCCTTACTCAAATCTCTCCCCCTTTGACATCAATGGCAAAGGGTCACCTTTGGGGCTTGGGGCTAAGAATGAGCCTCTTAGCTTAGCCCCTCCCCCACCTCCTCTTGAGGTGGTTAATTTTGGGGTGGGAGTATTTCTACTCCCAGAAGGCATTGTTCTTTACCTTTATCCTCTTTCCTTCTTATCTGATTCTTCTGATTCCTCTCACTATTTCTTTTAGTGTCCATGTTCCTATCCATGTCTACATTCCTGTTCCTATTTTTGTTCATATCCATGTTCCTATTCCTATTCCTATTCATATTCATATCTATGTTCCTATTTCATGTTCATATTCATGTTCCTATTCTTGTTCATCACATATTTTTGAAATGTCTGCTCTACACCACTTTGTTGTGTGACCATCATTGTTGCACTTGTAACACTTAATGTTATTATTTCTTGGAGGTGCAAATGTCATAGGATTTCTTCTAGTGAAGCCATACCTTCTTCTATCATGAACCCTGCAATTCATTGCCTTATGACCAAACTGATTACATGAGTAGCAATATCCATGGAAGAACTGTCTGTTCCCATATTCCTGTCTTTCATGTGTTCTGCATTGTGAAGCCATGTGCCCAAACCTGTGACATGAAAAGCATCTTCCATTGAATTTTCCTTGTCTTGACCTCATTGGTCTCCTAGACCTATTCTGATTGTTGTTCCATATGTATCTTCTTTGTGCATTGTTCCTATTTTTTTTGAACTCTCTATTGTCCAACTCATCCTCAGATGTCTCACTTTATTTTACACTATATTTTTTGAAGTATCTTCATCCGAAGTTTCTTCTTCTCCAAAACTTGAAGTTGACTCTCCTTCCCATTTCTTTTGATTTTGTTCAAATCCGAGACCTGTCTTGCTTGATGTAGTCTTTTGTGTCTTGATGAACTTATCCAAGTTCTTTGAGCTATTTTTAAACCCTTTCATCTTGATCTTGGAGTCCTCTAAATCTTCTTTTAGTAGTGCCACTTCTTGTGCTAACTTCTCACATTCCAAGATCTTTGCTTCTAACTTATCCTTGAACCTCTTTGCCTTAGCCTTTGATTTTTCTAAATCCTCTATAAGCAATCTTCTCTCTTCATCACATTCTTGAAACTGAATTTCAAGTTTAGAGTGTTGCTTTCTTACCTTCTTTACTATGTCAAGGGCATAAATAAGTTCTCCCTTGAGATCATAACCATTCTCTTCTGAATATTCCTCTATTTGTTTACCTTTGTCCACATCTTTATTTTCTTTTGGCTTGTCTTCTATAGGATCACTTACTTCTTCTTCTAAAGCCATTAGAATATTTTCATCTAGTATTTCAAATGCATCCTCATACTCATCATCACTGAAACTATAACCATCCCTTGTACAATCATCTTCAAGATGTCCAAAGTTACCACATCTAAAACACTTGAGAATTACTAGAGTCCTTTTCTTAACTGGTTCTTTTTCTTCAATCATAAATAGGACTTCATCTCTATCATTGTCTAAAAAACTAGCATCACTATCACTTGAGTACTTACTTGCCTTATCTGCATAGTAGCTCCTCTTTTGTCTTTGAAAGAACTTCTTTCCTTGTCTACTTTGTCCATCCTTGCTTTTCTTTTGGTGCCTATATCTTTCTGATTCCCTATTCCTGTGATCCTATTTTTCTTCACCATTGTTGTTCTTTGGTTCTTGACAATCTGTTGCAAAATGTCCAAACTTTCCACAATTGAAACACTTAACAGATCTTAGATCTCTGGATCTTCTAGAATATTTATCTCTTCTACCATAATTAGCTTCTTCATCACTGGATGACTCATTGCTTGATTTTGACTTCTTACCCTTTGTTTTCTTGATTGCTTTGAAGGTTGCTTCCTTCTAGGGAATAGGATCTTTTGTTCTTATCTCAAAAGTTGTAAGCATACCAAGAAACTTATCTCTTGTCAAAGAATCACCATCCATTGACACTTCTATAGCAGAAACCTATTCACTGAATCTTTTTGGAAGAGTTCTTAAGACTTTATCACAAACATCTGATTCATCAATCTTCATTCCAAGTCCTTGCATATCATTAACAACCTCATCAATTCGAATTAGATAAGCACTGATATTTTCCTCATCATTCATTCTTAACGTTTCAAATTGTCCTTTGAGATTTCGTGTCTTTGCTTTCTTGACACTTTTATCTCCTTCATATATACCTTGCAATTTATCCCACATTTCTTTTGTAGTTTTACAATGCATAACCTTCATAGATTATGTTCTACGCAAACCTCTCACAAGTGCATTCATTGCTTTTGAATTATAGTGTTGTAGAAGCTTACCTTCCTTATCTGTAGGAGGATTGACTAAGGGATCATATCCAAATTCCACTGCTTCCCAAACTTCATTGCCAAGTGCCATTAGGTAGATCTTCATCATCATACTCCAATACATATAGTCACTTCCATCAAATACTGGTGCTGAATTATTTGAGGACACCTCCTTAGGATCCATTGTGTTCTTGTTAGCTTTTCCTTCAAGCTGTTAAACTCTTATGAAGGAACCCGCTCTGATACCAATTGAAGAACACAAGCTTATACTGAGAGGGGGGTGAACAGTATAAGATAACTTTTTACTTTTCTTTCCCAATCAATATTATGCAATGTATAGATCAATATCAACAGCAGTAATCAAAGCAATGCACAAAACACCATACACAATAGAGACACCACAATTTACGTGGTTCACCCAATGTGGGCTACTCCACGGAGAAAATATTTCACTAAAATTTTCTCAATCAATCTCTTGGGAATCCTTTCCCTATTACAATGTTTATGGACCTCTGTCCAAAGGAGATGTTGATCCCCTAAATCAAGTTCATGGATCTCTATCCATAGGAGAACTCCTTCTCCTCTACTCTAGATGGTGATCCTCTAGAAGACTACTACCTCCACTACACTGGCTTGTGGATCTCTCTCCACTGAAGACTCTTGTCCCCACTCAGAAGACCTATCCTCACTACCCTAGATGATGGATCTCTATCCACTAGAGACCACTATCCTCTTTGCTCTATCACCTCCAAAGCTCTATCTCAAATCTACACTAAACATAGTCCTTCGGTCTAGCACAAATCTGCTCAATATCTATCTCTGGTCTAGCACAAACCTATCCTCAAATCTACACCAAACTCTGCTCCACAAGTCCACTCAGAACTTGCTCAATATGCTCAACAAGTCCACTCAGAACTTGCTCAATATGCTCAACAAGTCCACTCAGAACTTGCTCAAATATGCTCAACAAGTCCACTCAGAACTTGCTCAAATCTGCTCAACAAGTCCACTCAGAACTTGCTCAATTCTCAACAAGTCCACTCATAACTTGCTCAAATCTTCTCAACAAGTCCACTCAGAACTTGCTCAAATATGCTCAACAAGTCCACTCAGAACTTGCTCAATCTGCTCAATAAGTCCACTCAAAACTTATCCAAATCTGCTCTCAATATGTATTGTAAGCTTCCACAAAAGCTTACTCAAATCTGTCCACAAGTCCTCTCAAAGACTTACCTCAAATATTCTCAACAAGTCCACACTAGAACTTGTCCAATCTCATAGAAACATAAAGAGAATTGTTAGAGACCCAATATGTTCTATACTCAATGCCCAATCACTTTCTCAACTCAAATCAGAATATAGAATAGTTTGTTTTATGGAACTTGAACAATCACTTCACACACTCACTTGACTAGGCTCAACCAACTCTACTCAACCAATCACTCAAAGAAACAACCCTTGCTCACAAACCCTAGTCCAAGCATGTAAACATCAACTCAAAATATTTCCAACAATGCTCAACAACAATCCTCACATAACAATGATACTCATGTTCTTTTCAAACCCTAGTTCAAGTTCTTTTCTCAACAACTCACTTTAACAATAATGCTCATAAAACAATCTTCACATAGCAATGATACTCAAACCCTAGTTTAAGTTCTTCACACAACCAATGGCTTCAACAACAATGCTTATAAAACAAGGTTTTAACCACACTTATTTATTCCAGAAAACCTTGTAGCAATCACTCAAACACACTTAAAAGGAAACCCTAATCAAGTCCTTTTCACTCCAAACTTATTTTCCAGAAAACAACCAATCAACTTAAACTTTGAAAAATATGCCCATACCTTTTTCTTGATAAATATGACCTTCAAGAATCTACCACAATAACACAATATTCCTTTGCCAATCTCAAAAGGATTAGATGACAATACAATGCATATATTAATTCATGAGTATACCTTATTGCTCCAATCTCAAAATAATATCCAACACCAAACTATTTTGAATATTCACCTCTCAAGCATAAGTCACTTTACTACTTTGTTTTTCAAAACCCAAAGCTATTTCTACTTATAACTCCCTAAACTTATTATTGCATTAAAGATAATTCTTTTAATAAGATAATGCAATTTATCTTTCCCTTTTCTAAGGTAAAAGTATTTTACCCACAAGTAAATATTTTCACCTCAATACTTTATAATAACTACTCCCTTTTAATTTAGGCATTCATCAAATTAATTACAACCTTATTTCTCCTTTATTCAACCTTAGCCTAAATTAAAATTAAAGATCACAAAAATATTACCAGTTTTATTAATGCATGAAGCGCTTCTTCTTCCAAGCGCCTTCCTCTTGGTTGTCACCACCGTGGAGCTGCATTCTCCCTTGGAGCCTCCACACCTTACGCCTTCACCTGCTTCAGGCCATGCCTTGCTACATTCGCTGCCTCAAGCCACACCTTGGCTACTTTGCTGCCCCACCCCTCACACCCTTGCTACTTTCTCTACCACACCTTGGCTACTTCCCTTCACCACTCCTTGGCTATCTTTCTCTCTAGCCACACCTTGGCTACGATATATTTCTCTCAGCCATACCTTGGCTATCATTCGTTAGTGCATAAACAAGATTTTTCTGACTCTTTCTTCCTTACAAACTTAAACACAATTGCACATTTTTATCATCGAGCAAAAGGATAAATTGAAATACCTCCAAGGCATTAGATTTTATACTAAATCTCTTCCTCCATGCATGACGTCGGTGCTCGATTTATTCTCAACGTCGATGCTCGATTTTCCTTTGAAACTTTATTAATTTATAAAATATTTAAATTCTTTTGAATTTAAATTTTATAAATTAATTCTTTAAACCCTATGGTTTTAAAGAAAAACCTTTTATTTTTTCCACCATTGGTTTTAAAGAAAAACCTTTTATTTTTGCCACCATTGGTTTTAAAAAAAACCTTTTATTTTTGCCACCATTGGTTTTAAAGAAAAACCTTTTATTTTTGCCATCATTGGTTTTAAAGAAAAACCTTTTAACTTATGCTTCCACATAATATTTAAAAAATATTATGGAGCCCTTTGCCTTTAACTTTTGCATTGTTCCTTTTGATCTTGACTTTATTAGAAGCTTCTTCCAGAATATCAATGACAACTTTGATAACTTGTTTCTTGACAAATTCCTTGATATTTAATGATGACTTCATTTCTTGACATCAATGACAACTTTAACTTTAAGGACTCAAAATGTCCAACAATCTCCCCCTTTGTCATTGATGGCAACCCAAAAATTTTTACCAAAAACTTGACTTCTTCTTGTGTTGCTCCCCCTGGGACATTGCTCCCCCTGGCTCAATGCTCTCTTCAATTACCAAGTCTCTCCCCTTACTCAAATATCTCCCCCTTTGACATCAATGGCAAAGGGTCACCTTTGGGGCTTGGGGCTAAGAATGAGCCTCTTAGCTTAGCCCCTCCCCCACCTCCTCTTGAGGTGGTTAATTCTGGGGTGGGAGTATTTCTACTCCCAGAAGGCATTGTTCTTTACCTTTATCCTCTTTCCTTCTTATCTGATTCTTCTGATTCCTCTCACTATTTATTTCAGTGTCCATGTTCCTATCCATGTCTACATTCCTATTCCTATTTTTTTTCATATCCATGTTCCTATTCCTATTCATATTCATATTCATGTTCTTGTTCATATTTTTGTTCATATTCATATTCATGTTCCTGTTCCTGTTCATACATATTTTTGAAATGTCTGCTCTACACCACTTTGTTGTGTGACCATCATTGTTGCACTTGTAACACTTAATGTTATTATTTCTTGGAGGTGCAAATGTCATAGGATTTCTTCTAGTGAAGCCATACCTTCTTCTATCATGAACCCTGCAATTCATTGCCTTATGACCAAACTGATTACATGAGTAGCAATATCCATGGAAGAACTGTCTGTTCCCATATTCCTGTCTTTCATGTGTCTTGCATTGTGAAGCCATGTGCCCAAACCTGTGACATGAAAAGCATCTTCCATTGAATTTTCCTTGTCTTGACCTCATTGGTCTCCTAGACCTATTATGATTGTTGTTCCATCTGTATCTTCTTTGTGCATTGTTCCTATTTTTGTTGAACTCTCTATTGTCCAACTCATCCTCAGATGTCTCACTTTATTTTACACTATATTTTTCTGAAGTATCTTCATCCAAAGTTTCTTCTTCTCCAAAACTTGAAGTTGACTCTCCTTCCCATTTCTTTTGATTCTGTTCAAATCCGAGACCTGTCTTGCTTGATGTAGTCTTTTGTGTCTTGATGAACTTATCCAAGTTCTTTGAGCTATTTTTAAACCCTTTCATCTTGATCTTGGAGTCCTCTAAATATTCTTTTAGTAGTGCCACTTCTTGTGCTAACTTCTCACATTCCAAGATCTTTGCTTCTAACTTATCCTTGAACCTTTTTGCCTTAGCCTTTGATTTTTCTAAATCCTCTATAAGCAATCTTCTCTCTTCATCACATTCTTGAAACTGAATTTCAAGTTTAGAGTGTTGCTTTCTTACCTTCTTTACTATGTCAAGGGCATAAATAAGTTCTCCCTTGAGATCATAACCATTCTCTTCTGAATATTCCTCTATTTGTTTACCTTTGTCCACATCTTTATTTTCTTTTGGCTTGTCTTCTATAGGATCACTTACTTCTTCTTCTAAAGCCATTAGAAGATTTTCATCTGGTATTTCAAATGCATCCTCATACTCATCATCACTGAAACTATAACCATCCCTTGTACAATCATCTTCAAGATGTCCAAAGTTACCACATCTAAAACACTTGAGAATTACTGGAGTCCTTTTCTTAACTGGTTCTTTTTCTTCAATCATAAATAGGACTTCATCTCTATCATTGTCTGAAAAACTAGCATCACTATCACTTGAGTACTTACTTGCCTTATCCGCATAGTAGCTCCTCTTTTGTCTTTGAAAGAACTTCTTTCCTTGTCTGCTTTGTCCATCCTTGCTTTTCTTTTGGTGCCTATATCTTTCCGATTCCCTGTTCCTGTGATCCTATTTTTCTTCACCATTGTTTTTCTTTGGTTCTTGACAATCTGTTGCAAAATGTCCAAACTTTCCACAATTGAAACACTTAATAGATCTTAGATCTCTAGATCTTCTGGAATCTTTATCTCTTCTACCATAATTAGCTTCTTCATCACTGGATGACTCACTGCTTGATTCTGACTTCTTACCCTTTGTTTTCTTGATTGCTTTGAAGGTTGCTTCCTTCTAGGGAATAGGATCTTTTGTTCTTATCTCAAAAGTTGTAAGCATACCAAGCAACTTATCTCTTGTCAAAGAATCACCATCCATTGACACTTCTATAGCAGAAACCTATTCACTGAATATTTTTGGAAGAGTTCTTAAGACTTTATCACAAACATCTGATTCATCAATCTTCATTCCAAGTCCTTGCATATCATTAACAACCTCATCAATTCGAATTAGATAAGCACTGATATTTTCCTCATCATTCATTCTTAACATTTCAAATTGTCCTTTGAGATTTCGTATCTTTGCTTTCTTGACACTTTTATCTCCTTCATATATACCTTGCAATTTATCCCACATTTCTTTTGTAGTTTTACAATGCATAACCTTCATAGATTATGTTCTACGCAAACCTCTCACAAGTGCATTCATTGCTTTTGAATTATAGTGTTGTAGAAGCTTACCTTCCTTATCTATAGGAGGATTGACTAAGGGATCATATCCAAATTCCACTGCTTCCCAAACTTCATTGCCAAGTGCCATTAGGTAGATCTTCATCATCATACTCCAATACATATAGTCACTTCCATCAAATACTGGTGCTGAATTATTTGAGGACACCTCCTTAGGATCCATTGTGTTCTTGTTAGCTTTTCCTTCAAGCTGTTAAACTCTTATGAAGGAACCCGCTCTGATACCAATTGAAGAACACAAGCTTATACTGAGAGGGGGGTGAACAGTATAAGATAACTTTTTACTTTTCTTTCCCAATCAATATTATGCAATGTATAGATCAATATCAATAGCAGTAATCAAAGCAATGCACAAAACACCATACACAATAGAGACACCACAATTTACGTGGTTCACCCAATGTGGGCTACTCCATGGAGAAAATATTTCACTAAAATTTTCTCAATCAATCTCTTGGGAATCCTTTCCCTATTACAATATTTATGGACCTCTATCCAAAGGAGATGTTGATCCCCTAAATCAAGTTCATGGATCTCTATCCATAGGAGAACTCCTTCTCCTCTACTCTAGTTGGTGATCCTCTAGAAGACTACTACCTCCACTGCACTAGCTTGTGGATCTCTCTCCACTGAAGACTCTTGTCCCCACTCAGAAGACCTATCCTCACTACCCTGGATGATGGATCTCTATCCACTAGAGACCACTATCCTCTCTACTCTGTCACCTCCAAAGCTCTATCTCAAATCTACACTAAACACAGTCCTTCGGTCTAGCACAAATCTGCTCAATATCTATCTCTAGTCTAGCACAAACCTATCCTCAAATCTACACCAAACTCTGCTCCACAAGTCCACTCAGAACTTGCTCAAATATGCTCAACAAGTCCACTCAGAACTTGCTCAATATGCTCAACAAGTCCACTCAAAACTTGCTCAAATTCTCAACAAGTCCACTCAAAACTTGCTCAAATCTGCTCAACAAGTCCACTCAAATTGCTCAATCTGCTCAACAAGTCCACTCAACTTGCTCAATCTGCTCAACAAGTCCACTCAGAACTTGCTCAATATGCTCAACAAGTCCACTCAGAACTTGCTCAAATATGCTCAACAAGTCCACTCAGAACTTGCTCAAATCTGCTCAATAAGTCCACTCAAGAACTTGTCAAATCTACTCAACAAGTCTCACTCAGAACTTATCCAAATCTTCTCAATCAATCCATAAAACTTACTCAAATCTGTCCACAAGTCCTCTCAAATACTTGCCTCAAATATTCTCAACAAGTCCACACTAGAACTTGTCCAATCTCATAGAAACATAAAGAGAATTGTTAGAGACCCAATATGTTCTATACTCAATGCCCAATCACTTTCTCAACTCAAATCAGAATATAGAATAGTTTGTTTTATGGAACTTGAACAATCACTTCACACACTCACTTGACTAGGCTCAACCAACTCTACTCAACCAATCACTCAAAGAAACAACCCTTGCTCACAAACCCTAGTCCAAGCATGTAAACATCAACTCAAAATATTTCCAACAATGCTCAACAACAATCCTCACATAACAATGATACTCATGTTCTTTTCAAACCCTAGTTCAAGTTCTTTTCTCAACAACTCACTTCAACAACAATGCTCATAAAACAATCTTCACATAGCAATGATACTCAAACCCTAGTTTAAGTTCTTCACACAACCAATGGCTTCAACAACAATGCTTATAAAATAAGGTTTTAACCACACTTCTTTATTCCATAAAACCTTGTAGCAATCACTCAAACACACTTAAAAGGAAACCCTAATCAAGTCCTTTTCACTCCAAACTTATTTTCCAGAAAACAACCAATCAACTTAAACTTTGAAAAATATGCCCATACCTTTTTCTTGATAAAGATGACCTTCAAGAATCTACCACAATAACACAATATTCCTTTGCCAATCTCAAAAGGATTAGATGACAATACAATGCATATATTAATTCATGAGTATACCTTATTGCTCCAATCTCAAAATAATATCCAACACCAAACTATTTTGAATATTCACCTCTCAAGCATAAGTCACTTTACTACTTTGTTTTTCAAAACCCAAAGCTATTTCTACTTATAACTCCCTAAACTTATTATTGCATTAAAGATAATTATTTTAATAAGATAATGCAATTTATCTTTCCATTTTCTAAGGTAAAAATATTTTACCCACAAGTAAATATTTTCACCTCAATACTTTATAATAACTACTCCCTTTTAATTTAGGCATTCATCAAATTAATTACAACCTTATTTCTCCTTTATTCAACCTTAGCCTAAATTAAAATTAAATATCACAAAAATATTACCAGTTTTATTAACGCCTGAAGCGCTTCTTCTTCCAAGCGCCTTCCTCTTGGTTGTCACCACCGTGGAGCTGCATTCTCCCTTGGAGCCTCCACACCTTACGCCTTCGCCTACTTCAGGCCATGCCTTGCTACGTTCACTACCTCAAGCCACACCTTGGCTACGTTTGCTGCCTTGAGCCACACCTTGGCTATGCTCACTACCTTGCACCACTCCTTGGCTACGTCTGCTATCTCTAGCCACACCTTGCATTTTCTACCTTGACACACTCCTTGGCTATTTTCATCCCTAGCTTCCTAGCCACACCTTGGCTACGTTTGCTACCTTGCACCACTCCTTGGCTATGATTACTGTCTCTAGACCACACCTTGGCTACGTTCATTGTGCATAAACAAGATTTTTGTTACTCTTTCTTCCTTACAAACTTAAACACAATTGCACATTTTTATCATCAAGAAAAAGGATAAATTGAAATACCTCCAAGGCATTAGCTTTTATACTAAATCTCTTCCTCCATGCATGACGTCGGCGCTCGATTTATTCTCAACGTCGATGCTCGATTTTCCTTTGAAACTTTATTAATTTATAAAATATTTAAATTCTTTTGAATTTAAATTTTATAAATTAATTCTTTAAACCCTATGGTTTTAAAAAAAAACCTTTTATTTTTGCCACCATTGGTTTTAAAGAAAAACCTTTTATTTTTGCCACCATTGGTTTTAAAGAAAAACCTTTTAATTTTTGCCACCATTGGTTTTAAAGAAAAACCTTTTATTTTTGCCATCATTGGTTTTAAAGTTTTTAACTTATGCTTCCACATAATATTTAAAAATATATTATGGAGCCCTTTGCCTTTAACTTTTGCATTGTTCCTTTTGATCTTGACTTTATTAGAAGCTTCTTCCAGAATATCAATGACAACTTTGATAACTTGTTTCTTGACAAATTCCTTGATATTTAATGATGACTTCATTTCTTGACATCAATGACAACTTTAACTTTAAGGACTCAAAATGTCCAACACTTTCACCTTAGATTGTCATTCCAATTGTCATCATTTCTTAGTAATCCACCTTTCACCAAATCTCCTAGCCTGCTCCTTACCAAATCCCACCCACATGTCTAAATTTTTCATGTCAAATCACCATTTCTATCCATCTCTAATCATTCCACGTGTCTAATGCTTTTGCTTCCTCCTGGGAGAAAGGTATTATTATTAGCCATGGAGTTGAATTTTAGGTTGAGGTCCAAGTCCTTGTAGAAATAATGGGTTAGCCATTGGTGGGAAGAACAATTTGTAGGGATAAACATAATTGGGACATAGAGTTGAAGGAGTTCAATCCAATATCTAGCCTATGCAAGCTCATAAAACCTAATATGGTCAGGGAGGATTTACCTACTCCATGGAAATAAGTCATTAAAACTGTGATGGATTATATCACGATATATGACCCAGGTTCCCCTCTTAGGATTTTTCACATATATTTTGTGAATCACTTTAGGGAATTAAAACCCCTCAACATTCCTAAATTCATATTTTTATCTACTCCATCAAGACAACTCGCTCAAATAAGGATGAGGCTTGGCCCTCACATTAAGAACTTTTTAAGGTAATCTACAAACATTTGTTATAGAAGTTTCCAAAAGGCAATGTGTTTATACCTAAGCAGCAAGTGAACTCCAAATAGACTACTGAAGAGGACACATCCTTTACCCCATCCTCAAGTTCTCATGGTTCCAAAAAAAATGAAGTGGAAGGTAGTCATCAAGATGTTGAGCAATCAATGAGAAAGAAGGTCAAAATGGAGGATCGTCCCACCCCTTCCAGAAGCTCCTAGTGCTAAAAGACAAATTCGTTTAGAACCAATAAAAAATGCATGACTCCATTGAGGATGAGCTTGAGGATCCCATGGTCAAGATATAACATGAGTACATCATAAAAAATAGTACTGCCACCATCACTCAGATGGAGAGTGCAATAACCGTAAGCATGGCAACCATTTTCTTGATGAAGGAGCACAAAAATGCTATGCATTGGTTATTTTTCTATGCCAATAGTTCTAAGGATCACCCTAAAAAGAATACCCTAGGATCCAGCATTGGTGGTAACATCAAGGAGGATGAGGTGGTGGAAATCACTAAGGAATTCTTCAAGGAAATTCCCAAGGATGTCAAAAAGGATGACACCAAGGATTCTACAAATGTGTAACACCTTTGGAGTTTGTTGTCTATTTCTAGTTTTTGTCTTGTTGGAATGTTTTTGTTCCTATTTGGTCCTTTTGGACTATTTTATTTTATCTAAAACTCTTAGGCTTAGTCCGGATGTTATTGGATGTTTTTGGATGTTGTATCCTTTAATTCAACTTTTGTACTAAGGTGTTAGGGTGCCTTTCAAATGCCCTCACTAATAAAATTTTGTTAACTTACCAAAAAAAAAGAGGCAACAACCATAAGAGATATAGGTAGAATCCCTTTCTTGCCCACAAACATAAATTTCTCTAAGCACCAATATGAGAAACTAGCAAGAAAGTGAGAATTTAGAGCAATGAGAAAGAAAAAACAAAGTTTTGTTAGCATAGAATGTGTTGTTGTGAGAGGTACCCCAAGCCCTCTATTTATAGGATTTATGGCCTTGGGGATGTAGCAAGGTACATTCATGGTGATGGGAAGTAATATTTTAAATTTTAAATCTTTACGTAAAAGGAGGTGGATCCAAGAAGGGAAATTTTGGGATTTGAGACTAGATGGTGCAAATACAAGGGGGTGGTGTCACTAATGGCATGAGGCTTCAAATAGGTAAAGAATCTAAGATTCATAAGATTATTATCCTTAGGGGAAAATCTTCATTGGTATTCCCAAGGTAGCAATACTATATATTTGACCATTTTAGGTCAACTAGGTAGGGAATGGTTAACTTTGCTTTGGATTTTGAGCAAGAAAGTTATTTTGGGTGGAAATGCTTCCATAAAAATTATTGTCGATGATTTCATGTCAGGGGTATTACTTTGACAAGTAGAAGGCTTAAAAAATTTGGGTAAGAATGCTTGATTATCTTTTTTTGTTGTTTCGTATGTGGTTTTCAAGTTTGGTGTTACAAATTTGGGCATCTACAATTATTTCAAAGGTAAAGCATTATTTATGACCTTACCATTAAGTTTTTAAATTTATATCTTGAAAGGAATAATAGAATATTTTCAAATAAACCTCAAAATCGTGCCCAATTTTAGAAATGTATTATAAACTCTCTTGCAATAGATATGGTGCTCATCATGGGAAGTATCAAGTGCAAAAAAATAGGTGATAAAAACTTGGTTACAAGATTTGAACATACATGGAAGAATCTAAAAAATGGGTTTATCAAAATTAATTGTAATGGTGCTTCTATGGAAAATCCAAATAAGTTAGTGGAGGTGATGTCTTTAACATAATTAAGGAAAAAATATTGTCACATAAAATCATATGGAAATTCAATTAACAATTATGTAGAGGCCAAGGCACTTCTTATAGAGATTAAAATCGTAATAGAAAAAGAATGAAAATATATTTCAATTGAGGCGGGTTCATAAATTATAATTATTGCTATCAAAAAAAATGGATGTGTGGATTAGATAGAAAATATTATTATTATTTATTCTCATCATATATTATTAGAGGTAATCTCTTTGAAATGTTAGCATATTTATAGAGGAGGAAATTGGCTAGTAGATAACTTAGTCAATCATGATGATCTTCATCTTGGTGAAATTAATTTTTTAGAAGGCAACTGGCCAATGGATATTTTAACTCTTAGTCAAAATGATGTTAAAGAAAATTGTGAAAACATAGCACTTTGAGGAATTTAAAGAATATATTTGATAGAAAACAAAATGAAAATATTTGTGATAAAAGGTATGTTGGATATGGTTTATTGACCTAATAACAAATGTAATAGTTTAGTATTTTAATGGAAGTGGCCCCAATAGAAGGCACATATAACTTATTTTAAAATTTTAAAAATAATAATGATATATTGCTTAAGATTATTTATTAATATTTTTAATTAAATATTTTTTAATAATTATTTAATTAAATAAGTTAATAAATTGCATCTAGGAGCAAGTTCAAGGCAAGAGGGAGTGCAAGTTAGGATTTAGTTATGGTGAAAGAGTAGTGGGTTCATTTGAAGTGCATTAATGGTTCAAACCTTTACCATGAATACCTCGAATATTATTTCTAGAAAAATACCAAAGCAAAGAAACATCAAGAGAAATAGGAGACAAGAGGTGCAATTCAAGAGGGATATCAAGTCAGAAGTAAGTGCAAGGTGGTAGGGAATGCAAGTTGAGAGCAAGTGTAAGGTAGGACGAAGAACAAGCCAAGAGGGAGTATGAGTAAAAAATGAGTCCAACTAGCTAGTATGGAAGGAAATTATATTTGAAAACCTTAATATAAAATCAATATTACCTAGATAGAAGTATGGAGGTTCAAGTTGGAGATAGAAAGAGTGAATGCATGGTAAGTTTGATCCAAGTACCAAATGTTACACCAAAAGTGAAAAGCAAGGATGAGATGATTGAGCATGTTACAATAGCTCTTAAAAGTAGAGGGTTAGTATGTAAGTTTCATATATCATGGCCAGAATTTTAGGAGATTCAAAATTGGTTCAAGTGGAAGTGGCGATTGAATTCAAATTACTCTATGACTTTTCTTCCTAAATATTTTTTCTTCATCATCTTTTCTAGTTTAGAAATAAATTATAAAATAATGGGTGGTGGCCCATGGTTTAGGGGGATATATGCACTTTATTTGAGACCACGTAATAAAAAATTATGTCAAGTTAGTGTGGGTGAAATTTTGTACCTCTTCACCCACTTTTATTTTTTAGGGTGAGGGCATATTATAGTTGACCAATTTTGATGTGTTAATGGCTACAATATATTTCAATAGACAAACAGAGAGATGGAAAGGGTACTTCTTGAAAGTAGAATCCCAAAACCCTTTCCTACTTTGAAGAAGTATTTGGAACTACAAATCCTTGGGTGGAAATATCGAACTAAGACAAGAAGACCACAAGTCCCAAGTTCCCATTTGCAAAACTAGATAAAATTTTGGGAAGACAACATTAAAGGTCCAAGGTCTGATCTTTTATCCATATCAAAATATGATGGGAAAAAACTAGAAGGTTGGTGCACAAGGAGTATGCTAAAAATCCCATCCAAAGTGGAGATCATCACATGACAAAGTTAAATCTTTGAGAATCCCCAAGAGCAAGCATTAACGATCTCAACTACCTAATGCATATTGTCAATGAACGTGAAGAGAAAGGATTTGAAAGAGCACAACTTCAAAGGTAATTAATATATGACCCATCTACAACATGAGGTGATAGAGCAAATTGAAATTTAAGAGGCTATCAGAATTATCAAGGACCCAAATATATATAGAAGTACCTAATTCCTTTCAGAAAACTATCATTTTCTTCAAGAAAAAATGATAGCAGATATTCTAGCTGCTCCAGTCTAATCTCTCCCATTGAATGATATTAATGATGTAATTTGAATTCAATGTAAAATTCTCTATAAATAGTAGAATGTTTGGCATTCCAAAGGGTGACTCTGTGGCCTTTATAATTCATATGTAATTCGTTGTTGCTTGTAAATAATAGGAACTCACTATTTGGTCTTTCAATCTATATTTTATTCTTTTTCTACATTTGTATGAATGTTTATTTCTGCGATGGTTGTCTGAGTTGATCCACTTAATTTTACTATCTGGATTTCATGGGTTGGACTGGGTGGTTCTAGAATTCGTATTCACCACTAGGCATAAAGGTTTATTTTTTCTAAATCCAATCAGGTAGGAGTGTTCTAATTTTGCTACTTAGATTTCATGCACCCTCTTGTTGGTTCTAGAATTCACCCCTACATGTCAAGCCAAAGGAGAAGTGATAGATAGGGTGGTATGATATGTTAGGTGGTTTGCTATTATTTACGCTAGTGATTTTGGAAGAGTGTGTCTTGATGTAGTTGTATTCTATCCTTGTTAGTTATAGCTATGGTCTTATTTGTTTCCTTTCTCACTCCATTTTCCTCCTTTTGCCCTCTACAATATATGCAGCTGGAACCTCAAGAGCTGGTATTCTTTGAAGATCGACCACCTCTACCTCTCCAAGACTTGACGATCATTCAATGTTGATCAAGAACCTCTAGATATGCCTCCTGCTCGTTCGATGTTGATTTTTGAACCAATAGTTTTTGGCAACCCTGTTGGAAAACTCTTTGAGTTTTCATGTTTAAGGAAACTAGAGTTTGGTGATTATCTGGTTTACCCATATCTTGGCATATCATCTCATGACTTTGATTATGCAGAATCTCCATATCATGGTATCAGTTGTCTTTTTGTGTTGACATTTTCCATCTCCTGAAGGACCTGGGGTTTGATGAGCAACCCTAATATTTCAAGTAGTAATAGTATGTTCATCTGGTGACTCTAAATTCGATGCATGAATTGAGATCTTTGAATATCAGTGGTTCAATGGCCTACCTGATCTATCCACAGTAGAAAAAACTTGGTATGTTAGACCTCCAATGCTAGCATGAGATCCTTGAAGGTGCCCTAGAAGCCCTGACCAAATACAATGACACATTTGGGACTACTCGAGAGCACCTTGAGGATGTTGCTACAATTCACCCCTCCATGGTATAGTGCATGAAGATGTTATGATCAAGCTCTTTGTATGGTCTTTTAAAGGGAGGGCAATATGGTGGTATTGTACCTTGGAGAAAAATCCATCCACTCTTGGATGGATTTGATGGGATATCTTGTTGATACATTTGATGGCTCAGTTGACCCCTTCTAGCTTTTGATGCACCTCTCATTCATCAAGGGACCTTTTAAATTTATAATAGATTTTAATATCCAACTCAGAAGGAGCTAGGAGAATATTTCCTTTGAGTATCAGTCATCCCCTACCCAAGCTTACATGTATTACATTCGAGATTTTAGCTTGAATATATACCTCTTCCTATACTAGTCGAGGGAAATGAGATTCCCTCAATTTTTTCAAAAGGTCATATAGGTAGAGCAACTCCTACTATGGCAAGATTTAGACAATCCTTAGAAGAATTTGTTTGGTCTGAAGGAAAGCCCTAAAGAAATACGAATCGAAGAGGAGCTAATCAGTGACCTCTGCCAACATGTGCATGTAGATACGCCACAGGCACATATAAGGATCCTACAACAAAAGGATACCAAGGACTAGAGACACTCAAGCCTATCATCAGACAAGCTAGTACCTGATAAAGGTTACCATGTGGCAATATCCATTGCCACAATACTTATCAATTGCATAGGTACTGGCAGGAATGATAACTTGCCAAGTTGTATCATTGATACAACTTGGTGATCCCAGGGAAAATACCAGTTGGACCATGAAGAGAACCTGAAGTACAATATAATCTAGTCAAGCCACTTTATATTTATCATATGAGTTTCTAAAATAAGCTAGTTAATGGCAATGTGCTAGCCACACCATAATTTTGTGTATATACATTTGAAAAGTAAATAAGAGCGCAACAGTATGGTGAGCTTTGCATAAAAGAAAATTTTCCAGCATACATTTGAGCATTTTTTTCAATATTGTCTTCTCCCTTTACTTTTTGGGAGGGAATTTTATATCTTTGACTCTGTGACCAAATGGATAAGGATAAGACGACATGAGCCAGAAGTTCACAAGTGGTCAGTCCTTTCAAAAAAATTGCTTCTCCAACACACCTTCTCCTCTATATGTAATGATTTAAAATAATGTGAATGCATAAATGCAACTAAAGGACCACATGTCATGCTTGTGGTGGAATCGATCTTTGTTAAATTCTACATGGTGGAAATCCAATTCAAGAATAGGTATATTTCCCAAAATGGTTTATATCTCAAGAATCATAGTTTTTGGTAACCTATCTATTCTTGAATCAACTTTGGATTGTAGAGGAGTATCTTTACAAGTTTACAATGTTTGGGAATATCCATAAAACCAATATAGTTAGTTTATCATTCTATGGAAACATGCCATGGATATAATAGTTTTGCTTCTCTTTGTCGAACGTTTTTCTCAGCATTGAGTCCCCTCTTGGTCTCTTTTCTTGCCCCATTCTCTTTGTTTGGTTATTGTTTTGATGATTGCCTATTGTTGTGCCCATCTCACAGTTGTCCCTTCCCTTCCTAATTTCCTTTTGATGTTTTGTGTTCCTCATTCCCAAAAATCTCCCTCACTTCTCCTTATTTTCCGCTTAGGTGTTTTTATTCTTTCTTCCCTCTTCGCTATGTTCTACCTCATTATTCTCTATATATTCCTCGCCATTGCCCACCTTTCCCTGTTCTCTTTCATTGTGCCTAATTTGTCCTTCCTTTCCTCTTGTTCTCATTGGAAAGTAATTTTTCATAATCAAAGGCCTATGTAGTTCTTTTCTTTTCACAAGATGAAAACCCCATGTAATTCATCAAGAATGTGGATGAAATTTGGTACCTCTTCACCCACTTTCCTTTTTTAGGGTGAGGGCATATTACACCTGATCAATTTTGAGGCATTAATGGCTATGATATATTTCAATATATATATGGAGATATATATAGGGACATGCTTTAAAGTAGAATCCCAAAAATCCACCTTTATTAGATGAAGTATTTGTAACTACAAACACCTAGGCAGAAAAATGTGACTAGGACAAGAAGACCACAAGTCCCAAGTTCCAATTTGTAAAATTTGATGAAATTTTGGGAAGACAACAGATAAAGGTTTGAGGCATGATATTCCATCCATATCAGAATATGATGGGTGTAAAACTAGAAGGTTGGTGCACAAAATCCCATCCAAAGTGGATATCATCACATGACAAAGTGAAAGCTTCAATAATCCCCAGGAGTGAGCATTAATGATCTCAACTGCCTAATGCAGATTATCGATGGGTGCGAATAGGAAGGATTTGAAATAGCATAACTTTAGAGGTAATTAATATTTGACTCATCTACAATATGAGGGGAAAAAATAGATTAAAATTTAAGAGGCTATTGAAATGATCAATGTTCCAGATCTACGCAAAAGCACCTAATTCCTTTTGAACAACTACCATTTCCTTCAAGCAAAAATGACAACAGATCTTCCAGTCACTCTAGTCTACTCTCTTCTGCCAAATGACATTAATGATGTAATTTGATATCAATGTAAAATCCCCTATAAATAGCAAAATATTTGGCATTCCAAAGGGTAAATCTATGGCTTTTACAATTCATATGTAATCTGCTATTGCTTGTAAATAATAGGAACTCATTGTTTGGTCTCTCAATTTGTCTTTCATTCTTTTTCTACCTTGGTGTGAATTTATATTTCTACGATGGTCATCTAAGTTGATTTGTTTAATTCTACTTTCTAGATTTTGTGGGTTGTACTGGGTAATTTTATAATTTGCATTCGCTACTGGACATCAAGGTTTATTTTTGCTAAATCCAATCGGGTGGGAGCGCTCTAATTTTATTTCCTGGATATCATGCACCCTCATGTTGGTTCTAGAATTCACCCTGCACATCGAGCCGAAGGAGAAGTTATAGATGGAGTGGGTCATTTTTGTTTTCATCAATGATGTTGAAAGAGTGTGTCTTAATGTGGATGCATTCCATCCTTGTCATTTTTGGCTATGGCCTTATTTATTTCCTTTCTTGCTTGCTTTTCACCCTTTTCCCCTCTATGGTGTAGGTAGCTGGAACCTCAGGAGTCAACCTTATCTAGAGATCAATCAACTCTATCCCTCCAAGGCTAAGTGGTCATTCAATGCTGGTTGGGAACCTCCAAGCGCACCTCCCACTCGTCTAGTGCTGATTTTTGCACCAACAGTCAAAAATTACTAAGAAGCTAGGGTTAGGCTTTTTGGACTTCCATAACAACTTATCAATAAATGTTTTGAACAATACTGAAACTACCCTATGGAAATTCATAAAGGAAGGACTGATTATTAAGGATTTAAATCATGCTATATATACATAAATATGTATTTCTATGGATATTTCAAAACCTTTTCCATAATCCATTAATATTAAATTTGAATCAATAGAATGGGATCAAGTGGATTATGAACATATCGTATTTTTATGCCACAATTGTTATGATATTGAACACATGGTAAGAGTTTGCAAAGTAAAAACTATAAAGAAAAGGACAAAAAATGGTTATGAGATAAATTTCAAGTCAAAGCAAAGAGATTAGATAGTAATCAAAGCTAGATCAAATCAAGTATATTCCACTCCAAAGAAAAGGTAAAGAAAATGTGATCAAATGAGTGAGCATAAATACAAAGATCAATTAATCAACCAACGATTACAATAGAAATTCTATGATTAAATAAATAGACTAACTAACAACATTAGGAAATAGTGCTAACTACCCTCTAACAATAGATTAGGGAGTTGCGTGATGCTAACCACTAACCTAGGTAGAGAAGTCTAACCAAACCACTAACCTAGGATATTTAGAGATTAACCTAGGATAGAAGAATAAATATCTAGATAGTAAAAGATAAATGTAAATACTCTTTTACCTAGTGGAGTAAATGGTAAGTATCCCAAGTTAATGGAATATTACTCTAACATCCCCCCTTATTACATTATTTGGGTAATACATACATATCCCTCTAATACAACAATATTTGGGAAAAGTATATAACTGCCCCAATACAGTGAAGAAGATGTTGATCTGCTGGTTCTTTGCTCTATCACAATGCTCTGGCTGCTCCTAAGCAAAAAGTGGGTCATTCCTCACTATGTCTTCATGCCAACGAATGTCCTTATGGTAATCACATCATCCAACCGATTTGCATGGGTAACCAGCCGTTGTAATCGCTAGGTGTAGTAGAATAGATCACTTCATACAAGGTTCATTCATTTACAATATGAATTTGCAAAAGATAAGGTAGCTAAGGTGTCGGTCGCTATCGAAAATGCACCCTTATAAGTTCCCCCCTTCTTGTTGCAAAACATAGTGTAATTAATTTTTGAAGGAAGTGTGACTAAGGTGTCGGTCAAAGCCAAAAATGCACCCTTATAAGTCATCTTCCCTATTTACAAAAATGAGTGAAGAAAAGAAATGGATATCCCCCCTTAATTGCAAAAAATATGCAACTCAAGAGTGTTGTGAAGGATTTTACAAATATTGCCTCCTAGACAATTTTACACCACAAAAAAGTCGCTCCTCTTGTTACAAGTACTTCAAACACCTAGAATTTGCTATTTATGAAGCCTAAAAGAGGTACAAGCACCCCTTATTGCAAGGTCTTCAAACAAAAAACTTATGCTATTTATGAAGCCAAAAAGAGGAGTGAGAGAAAATGGTGCTTTTGCCCAAAGGACTCATGTGTTTTCCCTCTACAAAACTGTTTTAGCAATGAGCACTCCTTGTGCTATCTTTGAACCAAAAACAGAATCAGTATGAGACACTTCACTAGAAATATGGCTTCTGTGATGTGCCTTTGCCATTTTAGTTTTGCTTGTTTTGAAACCAACACTGAATGGTGTCATGGTTTTCATTTTTACAATTTGTGCAAAACTATGCTTTCTAGGCAATTTGATCAAAAAAAGTTCACCAATTTGTCCTTTCTTATTGTAAGTACTTCAAGCATGATTGCTATTATGAAGTCTAAAAGAAAATTTTTAATGTGGATGACTTGGACTTTTCTGATTGCCTTTACAAGTTTTATTTCCCTCTTATCAAAATCGATGTTTGAAGGAAGAAAGGAATTATCCCCCCTTAGTGCAAAGGATTGCAACTTTTAAGGTTCCTTATTTTCAAAAAACTTGTTCTTTCTTTTGATTACCCTAAAAGAGTACCAAAATATAATTCACTCAAACAGATATTTAATGGCACCTGCCTTAACTCCCTTCAAGAAGGATGAAAATTTTGAGGAAATTAAGCCAAACAAATAAGAGTGAATTAGGGGTTTTGATGATTTAGGAGAGAATATCAAGTAATTTTGGCTTTAAATCTGTGCAAAGATTTACACAAATTTGTGAAATTTTGGGGTTGAGTGTGTTCTTGATTCTATGACTTATAATTGCAAAAGAAAGAATGCAATAATCAAACAAGAATGCCCACAAAATTCTTATCACCTAGGTGTCGGATGCTACCGAAAATGCACCTAATTTGCCAATAAAGGTGTCGAGTAAAATCAAAAATGCACCTTTTTAATTTTTGCAACAAAATGTGTGTTTTGTGTTGTGCAAAAAAAATGATATTTTTATGTCTCCTACTTTGTTTTCCAATTTTGCAAAAGAAGTACAATGTTGTCTTCTCCCCTGAATTTTGCAAAATTAACAATTTTGAGCACTCCTTCCAAGACAAGTCGACACACGACCCGCATTTGGAAGGCTTCCGAACTAGTCGACACACGACTTAGTTTTTGATGGACCAAAGGTTACAATTACTTCTCAAATTTTTGCAAAAAAGAATGTGCAATTTTATGTCTTATATTCCCCCTTGGAGAAAACAAATGCACACTTTGCCTTTGAATTTTACAAAAAAAAATTGGTCTCCTTGTGTTACAATTTGGCAAAAAAAATTCATGCTTGAACCTTTATTGTATGCTAAATTAACAAGGTTGAGAAGAGTTTAGGGTTTTCTTATTTGCAAAAAAAATGCTCTTCTATGTCTTATATCCCCTCGTGGAGAAAACAAAAGCTCTTCTTGATTTGTTTGCAAAAAAAATCCTTAATTCTCTATTTTAATGCAAAATTTTAATAAAGCTAATCATTATTTAATTAATAATAAAATTTAATTTTGTAAAAAAATCAATGTAATATTAAAAAAAATTGATTTTTAGACAAAAGGTATTAAATTATTAAAAAAAATGATTAAAAATAAAAAAATTACAAAAAAAAATAAAAAAAATTTACCTTTAGTTTTTTTTTTTTCGTGCGGCGGGCTCCTCGTGGCAAAAAATATTTTTTCCCCCGACAGGAGTCGAACACGTGACCTCCCATTGGGCAGCGCCTTAGCGCTGGCCCCTCTGCCGGTCGGGCTAGCTAGCCCGACATGAAGGGAAGGGAAGGATTTTCCCTTTCCCTTCACTCCTCGCGTGGGTGGGGAGAACTATGGGATTTATCCCACATCGCCTGCGCGGACGGTATTGGGGGGTATAAAAGGGCTTTAAAGCCCATAGGAGAGTGACTGCCTTCAGGAAGTCACCTCGCCCCCTTTTTTGTTGCCACCACATGGCGCGGCCAGGTCGAATCAGGTGGCACGTGGCAATCTGCCACGTGTCACCTACATGTTAGGTCTAGCTCGTGTTCGTCTTGTCTCATCCTATTTTCATCCACATGTCGTGTCCAGTAACTATGCCATGTGTTCGGTCTTGTCCAGTGGTAGTGCCATGTCATCACCTCGAGATCTATGCTTGAGGTTGTGTCTGGCTGCCATGTGTCGCCAGATGACAGGTCCATGTCAGCACCTCAAGATCTATGCTCGAGCATGCGTGGGTCCCAGCTATGAATGTCCTCAAGATTTATGCCCAGGATGGTTCATAGTTGTAGGGTGTCACGCTCCTACCCTTGGGTTTGGGTTTGGTCTTTGGACCCTCGGGGGTAGCAGCAGCACTAGCGGCTATCGGTAACCAGAGGGCCTCCTTCCCTCAGGATCCGAGCCCTAAGCTGCAGGCTCTGGCTGCCTGTCAGGCCCAACAGGTCGAACAACAGAGTGCTGTCAGAACTGTCGGGGTCTACGGGCCTGCTCTCGTGGTCGCCTAGTGATGTGGGCCTATAAGCCCGCTCTCGTGGCCGCCCGATGACGTGGGCCTATGAGCTCGCTCTCATGGCTGCCCGATGATATGGGCCTATGGGCCCTACTACCTAGGATCCACCTTAGGATCCGTGTAATCCTAAGGGCCAGCAGGGCCCTTGAAGACCATGCCAGGTCCAGGTCGGGTGGAACGAGCGAAGCTCGTATTAGGCCACCCGGCTGCGATGATACCAATGTGATCAAGTGAGTGAGCAGAAATACAATGATCAATTAATCAACCAATGATTACAATAGAAAGTCTATGATTAAATAAATAGACTAACTAACAACATTAGGAAATAGCGCTAACTACCCTCTAACAATAGAGTAGGGAGTTGCGTGATGCTAACCACTAACCTAAGTAGAGAAGTCTAACCAAACCACTAACCTAGGATAATTAGAGATTAACCTAGGATAGAAGAATAAATATCTCGATAGTAAAATATAAATGTAAATACTCTTTTACCTAGTGGAGTAAATGGTAAGTATCCCAAGTTAATGGAATATTACTCTAACAGAAAACCTATCTACAACATCATTTAGTAGAGGTCATTGTAGCTCACTTGGATCAACTATTATAAGAAACAAAGAAGGCTTTAAGGGATGAAAAAGTATAATGTATAAGTTCAATTTTAGAAATAATTAAATATGCAAAGAAATATGTGGAGAAAAATTCTAAAACAAATATGGCAAAAGAGGTCAAGCTTATTCTAGGTAAAACATCTTCATTTTTCTTTAGTATAGAATCATCTTCTGGTAATAGAAGTTAAAATTATGTGGATGTTATCCCCTGAACTTTAGGGTTTCAAGAGTAGCATAATAAATAAATGAGGATGGAGGAAATTTGTAACAATATAGGTTATATAGGGAAAAATAAGAAGGTGATTTATATGGAATAGTGTCCCTCAAAATTTAGGTTTTCCAGAGCAACATAAAGAAGAATGTGCTATTGAGGTTATTCCTTGTACTTTAGATTCTTCGAGCAGATAAACCTAAATATAATAAGTCTTATTATAAGTAGTGTGAGAATATTGAAGAAATTGATGAAGAAGAAAGTATTGGTGGAAATTAAAAAGAGAGAGGAATACCCAAGAAGCAAAAACAAAGAGAAAAGGAAACCCAAAGAGATATTGATATGGGAAAACAAAAGCAAATATTGTGTGTTAACAAGTGGGGCTAAACCCAAAAATAAAAATAAATAATAATAATAATAATATCTTAGAATATTAGGGGTGTGAATAAGAAACATAAAAAAAGTATTAAGAAATTGTTAAGTTTTTGTAGCTAAGATATTTATAGATACAAAAACTAGGCAACAAATATTTTAGCCATTTGCAATGTTGAATTTCATATTAACAAAATTAAAATTTTGAAATGCATATATGAGTGAGATTTTATCTCGATAAAAAAATTAAAAAAGTTGATTATGGAATCTTAACAATTTAATAAAGATGGAGAATATATTTAATAGAAAGGCAAATGAAGAATATCATTGATTGAAATGAAATTTGAATATGGTTTAATTAACATGAGAGAAATATAATGTTTTGTTAATAAAAATCTAGTGGAGGTATCATTTTTAAAAATAACGAAGGAAAAGACAAATATTTTATATGAAAAAAAAATCAAATAAAAAAGTCAATTTCAAGGCCTAAATTGTCGAACTTGTTTTGGCCATATCTCACTCATCCGGACTCAGATTGAGCTGAAATTTTGAGGGTAGATGCCTGAAAAACCCTAGAATGTCTCCACCAATTTTCATATCATTTGGAGCAACACAGATCCTAGCGCATCCCTATGTGTGAACAAGATTTTTGGCAAGCGATTGTGCGAGGGTTTCATCTGGGTTGAGTGCAAGCAGCTCCAGAGGTTGGTTTTTAGGGCCTTTGGGCCCTAGAGGCCAATATCTTTGTGGTTTATACTCAATATTTTAGTAGGATATGTTGCAGGGGATCCAATATGGGTTAGAAATCTATCTTTCAATAGATCATGCTGTGAACTTGAGTGACAACGACTTCCAATTTGCTGCACAAAATAAAAGTGAAAACCATACCTTTCCACGGCATCTAGGGCAAGGATTAAAGAGATCACAAAATAAGTTTCAAGTAGATGATCAAAAAATGGCTCAGATCTCAAGTGAATCTGGTGCTAAGGTGCACCCACAAAATAAATCTACTGTGAAAACCCCTATCAAGGGTAAGAATTTTGAAGACTCAGCCCCAAAAATGAATTTTAGGGATGCCCTCCATGGTGGACAGCCTCAACCCAATGCTAATATTAATCTTAGGGCTTCCCATAAACCTCTAAGAATGCCTAAGATTGATCCTAGGAAAATGGAGTCAGGATGTCTTAAAGCAGCTGATGGAACTCCTATTGTTAAGCTTGATATGGGTAACATTCAGACTGGCATTGAAGATCTGGAAAAAAGAGGACTA
The DNA here is from genome assembly GCA_028583015.1 of Wollemia nobilis. Taxonomy (NCBI): domain Eukaryota; kingdom Viridiplantae; phylum Streptophyta; class Pinopsida; order Araucariales; family Araucariaceae; genus Wollemia; species Wollemia nobilis. The sequence continues at coordinate 194,076 of JAQPPZ010002638.1, forward strand.
ATTTATCGGTTCGTGGGTTTTCGTCCGAGCCTATCTACTTTCAAAGTTTGGGCTGCAAAAATCTAGAAAACTAAAGGTGAGTTACAAATCTCTATTTATCCAAATGGTTATTTTCTTGTTTTATTTGCTAATAATGAAGATAGAGAGAAAAATTTTCAAGGGGGTCCTTGGTTTTTTGGAAGGGTAGGGCTTTTCATGAAGCCCTGGCATACTAAATTTAAATCCGAAGAAGAGATGCCTTCTATAGCTCCCGTGTGGGTTAGACTCTTTGGCCTCCCTATTGAATTTTGGAATCCTACTATTTTTTCTTCAATTGGAAACTCTTTAGGAACTTTTATGATGACTGTTGATTGTACTCAAAATTTTGAACATATTATTTATGCTCGGATTTGTGTTTTAATGGATTTTGACAAACCCCTACCTAAAAATATCACATTACAATTTGGGGAAGACACTTGGGAGCAAGTAGTGGACTATGAGAACATTCCTTTTCATTGTAGAATTTGCCATGAATATGGTCATTTGGCTAGTGCTTGCCCAAATAAAATTCCTGATCAAAAGAAAGAAGATATAAACTCAACAGGTTTCCAAATGCCTAAGAAGAAGAACACTTAGAAAAAACCAGTTATGAAGGATCAATCAAAGTCATCTGCTAATATGTTTGAAATCCTTTCCACAAATGATGTCCCAAGTGAGGAAGGGGAAATAATGGAAACAAAAATCTTAGAAACACAATTTAAATATGAAGGGAAGAACTCAGAGACAAACCAACAAATCAAAGGTTTTCAATAGAAAAAAAGGGAGAAAATTTACACAAGAAAAACAATCTTTTAAATGTCAAAACTTCAAATAATACAGGTCCCAATATAGACTCTATTGAACCCTCTAGTAAAATTTTGGCTGTGTACGAGCATTCTTCAAGGTTAGAAGCCATCTCAGATTCAATTGGAGTAAGTCAAGAAATAGGGAAAAAAAATTGAAGATGGATTCTAATCAAAAGGCAGGTCGCAAGACCAATCAATATCATATGGTAAAAGAAGGTGAAAAGCTGGTAGAGGAAGGTAATATTAATGCCCTTCCCAAATTTTTTAGCCCTGGTATTAATGAAGATCATCACTTGGAATATTAGAGGACTCAAAGGGAGTCTTTCAAAACAAAATGAAATTAGAAGAATGATTCAGATAAATCATCCACATCTTGTTTTCCTTCAAGAAACGAAGATGTCAATGGAGGATATGGACTCAATTGCTAGTAAAATTTGGCCAGCTAGAAAAGTGGTTTCCCTCAGTTCCCAGGGGACTTCTGGTGGCATTGCTTGTCTTTGGGACCCAAAAGAGGTAGTTATTCACCATATGGTTGGTAGTTGGGGTCTTTTGGCTATAGCTATTCAAAGTAGACATTCCAACCAAATTATGCTCTGCATTACTATTTATGCTCCGACTACTTTGGAGGAAAAAAGAAGACAATGGAAGGATATTACTCATATTATCTCTCATTTTCCTAGAATCTTGGATCTTGATCGGAGGATATTTCAATACCATCCTCTCTCTAGATGAGAAAAATGGGGGAAATAGAAATTTGGACAAAAGCACTCGACCTCATGAGCGAATATATTGCAAACCTCCATCTTGTGGACATCCAACCAGATAATGGCCTTATGACTTGGTCTAATAGAAGGCAAGGCTTAGCTTGTATAATGGAGATATTGGATAGGTTTTTGCTCTCTAAAAATTTCTTAATCCATGGTCACATTCCTAAAGTGAAGACTCTTAACAATGCTGGTTCGGATCATTGGCCAGTCATGGTGGAAATGTGGAAAACCAATGTGAGTTTCTCTCCTTTTCATTTTCAATTAATGTGGCTTAGAGATAGTTCCTTTAGACCTCGTGTGCAACAATGGTGGAAGGAAGGTAAGCCTAGGTATGGGACTAAGATGTTCTATGTTTTCCAAAAGATCGCAATACATTAAATCCAAAATCAAGACTTGGAACTGGAAGGAGTTTGGGGATGTTCATAAAAAAACATGAAGTTATTGCTCAACTTGAAAATTTGAATAAGAAAATCCATTTAGATGGCCTCACAGAGAATAGAAGTGCAGATGAAATTAAACTCACAACTCAGTTAGAGGAATGGGAAAAAAAGAAGAACTCTTATGGAAGCAAAAATCTAGAATTCAATGGCTCAAAGAAGGAGATCGAAACACAAATTTCTTCCACAAATATCTTCTAGCTCGAAGATCTCACAACTTTATTTCTTCCTTAAAATCAGATTCTGGAGATGTTGTCTATACTTGGGATGGCATGAACTCTATTGTTGTCGATTACTTTTCCAATATTTTTGCTGCTACTCCTCTTGACTCAGCTTCTCAACAAAATGTTCTTCAAGCAATCCCTTCTCTTATCACTTCTGAGGAGAACTCTATTTTGACTACTCTTGTTACTATCAATGAGCTTCAACAGGTAGTTTTTAAAATGCAAAAAGGGAAAACCCCAGGTCTTGATGGTTTTCCCATTGAGTTCTACCAAGAGTTCTGGGATATCCTTCATGTTGATTTATTAGAGGTGGTGGAAGAAGCCAGGAAAGCCAAAGAAATTTTGAAGGTTATCAATAAAACTTATATTACTCTTGTTCCAAAAGCTCAAGAGGTTGATCATATCTCAGCTTTTAGACCTATTGCTTTATGTAATGTTCTTCTCAAAATCATTACTAAGATCATGGAAGAAAGGTTGAAGCCTCTTTTGCATAAGATTATTTCCCCTGAACAAGGGGGTTATGTGGAAGGGCATCAAATAGTAGATGAGATAGTTCTTGCTCAGGAAGCCATCCATTCCATGGATATGCAAAAATCTCCTTCCATGTTCATTCGGTTAGACTTATCCAAAGCTTATGACAGAGTGGATTGGCACTTCCTTATCAAAGTTTTGAGGCAATTTGGTTTCTCTAAGGATTGGATGGATTGGATTATGGGATGTATCTCTTCAGTTTCCTACTTAGTTCTTATCAATGGCAGGCCTTCTCAGTCATTCCTAGCTTCCAGAGGTATTAGGCAAGGTGACCCGCTATCCCCTTATTTATTCATCATTCTTGTTGAATGCTTGGGTAGGACTATAACCAAAAAGAGGGAAAACAAAACCCTTGAGGGAGTTACCATTGCTCATGGAGCTAGACCTATCTCTCATCTTCAATTTGTTGATGACTCTACTCTTTTAGGTAAAGCTACAGTTAAGGAAGCTTCTAATATTAAGCAAATCATTAGCTATTTTTCTAAGGCTACTGGGCAGTTGATCAATGAAGACAAATCTAAAGTTATTTTCTTTCACTGCTCTGCAAGACAGGAATCCATGGTCTTGGATAAATTAAGATATAAGAAGACCTCCCTTCCAATCACTTATTTAGGTATTCCCATCAATATTCAAAGGCAAAAAAATAAATATTGGAATTGGTTGTTGGACAAAGTCAAGAAGAAAATTGGAAAGTGGACCAACAGGTGGCTTTCTTCTAGGGGTAGAATCACCTTGGTAAAATCAGTCCTTCAAGCTATTCCTATTTATGTTTCTTCCATGTTGAATATCCCAAAGGTTGTTCTTCGAGAACTGGATCAAATCAGTCATCGATTCCTTTGGAGTGGTACTAAGGAGAAAAGAAAATGGGCCTTGGTGAAATGGGACACTTTATGTCTTCCTAAGAATGAAGGGGGGTTAGGATTTCGGTCTTCTATTAATAACAACAAAGCTTTAGCTTCTAAATTATATTGGAGGATGTTGCATAACCCCAATGCTCTTTGGGCCAATAATCTCTGTGCTAAATATGTTGAGAACAAAAGTCCTGAAGACCTTGTTCGCTATCAACTTCCTACCAAAGGTTCTCCCATTTTAGCAGTTCTTAAGACTGGTGAGGATTTGATAAAGAAAAATTTATTTTGGATCATTCATAATGGTCAACAAGTAAATTTTTGGATAGATTCTTGGGATGGTCACAAGCCTTTGATAACTCAGTTTCCCGATTGGAGGCCTTGGATGGAGGAGCTTCACCGAGCTAACTGGATAAAGGTGGCTAATTACTATCGATACCATACCGGTAATTCAAAGGTTGGTAGATATTGGATCCCTATTGAGGACTGGCCTATTCAAATCCCAGAAAGGCAAAGACAAGATATCCAAGGCATCCTTCATATGAGATCTCTCTCTTGGTCCCATGAAAAATATTGTTTTGGATGGAACAACACTACTAAGGGTGAGTATTCAGTTGCTCAAGGTTATTTGACCTTATGCCATAATAATCCCAACCAATCTTCTGACATATTTTCTCAATTGTGGGCTCAAAAGCTCTGGCCTAAGGTGAGGTTCTTTACTTGGCTTTTATTGCATCGTAGGGTGCTTACTGGTGAGCAACTTATGAAGCGTGGTTTTCATGGCCCTTTTAGATGTGAAATGTGTGGAGAGAATGTAGAAACTCTCAACCATATTTTTATTGAGTGTACTTTAGCCTCCGAGCTATGGAGGAGAATGGCCACTTTACTTGGCTTACAATGGTCCAATTTTTTTACTTTTGAACAACTTTGGAGGGATTGGCCTAAACAAGAGGGTGTTGATCATTTTATTAGGCAGTTAGTTTGGATGGGTTCTACCATTCTTCTTTGGAATATCTGGAATGAAAGGAACAGCCAAATTTTTAATCAAGATAGGAAGGATATTCACTATATTTGGCAAAATACCATAGCCAACTTAGTTGAATCAGTCCATCAACTCCTTAATCACCCCCAAAACTCCCACCAAATATGGGATCAAGTGATGCAAATATTGAAGATTAAATATTCTAAGGGCAACCAACTTAAAGGGAATGTGAGTATTTGTAAGATGGATAGGACAAGAAATTGGCAACCTCCTCCTAAGGATTTTGGAAAATTCAATACCGATGGAGCCTCTAGAGGGAACCCTGGAAAAGCTAGTGCGGGAGGAATTGGTAGACTTTCAGATGGCTCCCTGGTTTTTACTTTTGCTGAGAATTTGGGTATTCTTTCCAATAACCTTGTTGAGGGGTATGGTATCCTCGGAGGCCTTCAAGAGGCTACTAAGGTTGGATGGGAAAAGGTGTTAGTTGAGTCCGACTCTCAACTCATGATTAATATTTTGAAGACTCCTTCTAAGAATCATAAGGTTGATTGGAGAATAAAAAGAATTATTGAGAAGATTCAATTAATCCAGATGGGATTTTTGAAAGTTGATTACAATCATGTGGTCAGAGATCAAAACAAGAGTGTTGATGCTTTAGCTAATTGGGCTTTGGACAAAGGTGATCTTACTTGTTATGGCCACCCTCCTAGATGGTGGGCTTCACAAATAAGGGAAGCTCTTCTTTCTATCATTTCTTTGGATGGCTCCAGTTCTGAAGGTACCTAGTTTCTTCTTGCTTTATTTTTGCTTCTCTTTGGTTTGATCAGGGTATTTTAGTTCCCTAGCTCAAACTATTCTTTCTTTTGTTTCCTCTGTTGATTCTTGCCTTAAAAGTCTTTTGGTCTAGAAAGGTCATTGTTATGTTCATTTTTTTTCTTTTTCCTTTTTGTTTTTTTTTTTAGTTTTTTGAGGTGTGTGTTTTTTTGTTTTGTTTTGTTTTTGTGTTCTTTGTGGTGTTTTTTTATTGTTCTTGTGTTTTTGTTGTTTTGTGTTTTTGTTGTTTTGTGTTTTTTTGTTTTTTTTGTTATTGTTCTTGTGTTTTTGTTGTTCTTGTTCTTGTGTTTCTGTATGTTTGTGTTAATTCGTGTTTTTGTGTGTGAGTGTTTTCTATGTTTTTGTTTTTGTTTATTGTCTGTTGTTGGTTGTTTTTTATTTTTATTTTTTATTTTTTAGGTTTTGGTTGTGTTTATTTTTCATGTTTTTGTTGGTTATGTCTTTGTAGTGTTCTGTTGTTTTTGTCATGTTTGTGTTTTGTTATGTTGTTCTTGTGTTTTTTCTATGTGGTTCGTGTTGTGGTTTTTTTATCTTATTGTGTGTGTGTTTGGTTGTGCTTTATCTTTTTGACACACTCAAGGAGCATGTTTTTTATTTTATTTTTATTTTAATTTTTATTTTTATTTATTTATTTATTTATTTATTTTTTAATCTTATTGTGTGTTTGTTTGCTCCTTGAGTATGTCAAAGGTGGTAGGCCAAGTTCGAGCCCTGGGTGATTTTGGCGGAATGGATACCCCTGCCTCCTTGGGTCTTACCCGAAAGTGGCATCCCTTCTGGGATGTTTTCCACAAAAAAATAATGAAGGAAAAATTATCCTCACTTACTTAGAATCATATGGAACTTCAACTAACAATTATGTGAAGTCTAGGGCACTTATTACAAGGATCAAAAGTGTAATTTAAAAAGGATGGGAATATATTGAGGGGGATTCATAAATTAGCATTAATGGTATCAAAAAATATAGAATTAGGGATTACATTTAAAAAACCTATTTTAAAATAAAATGAGTTATATATTGATACTAAAGTTTGCAAAGAAAAAAATTTATCCAACAAGCAGCTCGAAGGTCACAATATTGTTTTTCAAAGGAGGGATAGGTAATAAATAAAATTCAAAAATCTCAAAAAGTACATTGGTATACAAAGGGTGCTAGAAATACAAAGGTTTCATAATAATTGAGAAAACCTAAAATGCCAAATGCTATAGAATCACCCAATGTTCCATGGTTTTCCAGAGGCACCAAAATATCCAAAGGTGTCAAAATATTTAAAGGCTCTAGAATCTCCAAAGGCTTCAAAATTTCTATATGCTTCCTATCATCTATGACAGAAATTTTGTTTGCTTTTCTTTATTCTTATTATTATAAGATGCAAATAGGCCATGTTTATGGACTCATTTACAAGGTGATCAGCCACCATATTATACCTCCTTCCAATGTGGGAGTTGTAGTGACTTTCACTACACTTATAAGTTTTACCTTAGGAAATTTTATAGGAAGGATGTGGCAAGAGTAAAGACATTAGTATACTAGCGAGTGGAAAGAAGTTCTAATCAAAATATTGGTGTTTGTTGCAAAAGTTTTGACAATAACAAAATGAAAAAAATTATGAACGACATCATTGGTTAAGGCTTCAAAAAATGCAGAGGAAATTGGAGGTTCTCACAAGTTTTAACTAAGAGAAAAAATCAAAATTTCTAATGGCCTACTTGGACTAATAATATTAAAATATGAAGAGCAATGAAAAGCACCAAAAGGTATGAGAAGAGTGAGATATCTGAGATCAAAAATTTTAAACATCTTGTAGGAAAAAGAAACCAAAAGTTCCAAGAATTGAAACCATAAAAAGGTCCAACAATAAGAAAGAAGCCTCTCTTAAAAAATTCTAACAAAGTCCAACCTCGAAAGTTAATGAAAAGTTTAGTACAAAGAGATGTGCAAAAGTTTTGATAAATTCATTTTTTAAAGAAATAGTAGAGTGCACTACATATAAATAAAAATGGAAAATGAGTATAAGTGCTCGAGGAAGTAGAGTGCAATAGGCTAGCAAAAGATAAAGTATCGTATTGGGATACAATAGATTGATGTCAAGCTATGAGCTCTAAATAAGGGTAGATGAGTTGAATTAATGAGCCATCAATAATGAGAATAAAATATTATCAACTAGTATTTCTTGAGTTGGGTAATTTAAACAAAGTGGTTGACTATTAAAGGCAAACACATAGTAGCTACAATGATAGAAATCCCAAGCCTAAAAAATATTAACTCCAGAAGGTGTCTTTATTCAAATTTTTAGGATCCCCAAGGAGGGCACTTGATATTATCAAAAACTCTTACACAATCTTGGATGGAAAGTCCCCTCAGTTGCATCTATAAATAGTAATTGTTTTAGCATTGTAAGGGATAAAAAATTCATATAACTTTTCCTTCATTTTCTTTGTATAGCAACATCTAAACCCTGGTCATTTTATAGATATGTTTTTGAACTCTTGCTTCTAGCATGATCTATAACTTATATATATATTTATTTATTTATTTATTTATTTTTATTTTTATTTTTATTTATATATATATATATATATATATATATATATATAATTTATATTTATATTTATATTTATATTTTTTTTATTGAGTAAATACTTCTTATACATATACATATCCGTCGTGGGGGTTGAACCCGGGTCACATCACCGATAATGCAAGTGGTGTCCTTGCCAGTAGATCGCAGCACATGGATATATTTATATAAAAGGTCATAAATATTGGGCTTTTTTTATCCCCCTTCTTGTGTTTATGTATAATTAAATGCATCTATAAGAGGTCATGACTACTTTATTTTTTATATCATTTCTTATACATGATATCTATGCTTGATTAATGCATTGAGAAGAGAAAATATTCCTTGAGAATTGTCCATGATGATTCACGTGTTAGTGTATCTTTTTTTTAAATAAAGGGGTAAAAATTTATTGATAAAAATTCTGGATTACAAAGTACAGCTGAGCCCCCACCCAGGACTCAAATAAGCAACAAGACAGGCTAAATCACCAGACAAGGTCAACTCCCAAAGAAAACCAAAAAAACAAACCACATTAAATCTGAACATCCTTATGGATCAACTCCCGTAGGTGTTGAGAATCCCTACACGGGAGACTCTCCCAGTTATCAATACTCTGAGTATCCAATAGCTCAGAAGCCCTTTTGGCTAGGTAATTAGCAACCCCATTCCATTCCCTTGGAATGTGCACAAAGGATATAAATTCAAACTCTTCACTCATTCTGAGAATCTGAATGGTCACAGAGGCCAACTGCCAATTAACATCCTCCACTCTTTTGTTGTTTAAAATATTAACCAAAATTTGAGAGTCAGACTCACAAATAATCTTGTGCCAGCCAAGAGAAAACCCCCTTTGCAAGGCCTCAAGTATCGCCAGAGCTTCCATAAGATTTTTGGAGTGAACACCTTTATAAATGGAAAAGAAAAAACTGACCACACCAGCAGAATCTCTCCCAACACCACCAATTCCAGCATGTCCAGGATTGCCCCTGGACGACCCATCAGTATTAATTTTTAAAAATCCTCTAGGGGGCAGTCTCCATCTACCCTCTCTCCTAACCTTCTTGCTAAGCTGAGGAATCCTACTAGGGATAGAAGCATTCACACCAACCCCAAACAAACCAAGGGCCTGTCGTACCTTCTCCTCCTTAGATTCCAAATGAGGGTCCACATCACATTTACTATGGATAGTTTCTTGAACCATACACAGGATCCTTTGCCAGATCTGTTGAACAGCCAAATGACTTCCCTCAAAAATGCATCGATTTCGTTCGAGCCAAATCTGCTAGATGATGCAAGAAGGGCCCAAATTCCAAGCCACTTGGAGGAAGGGGGCCTTGGATGGAGGTCTGCCCAGACTACTCCAAAACTCCACTAGGGAGAGCACATGAAAACAAGGATGGTTCCAGGCACTCCACCAATAGTGCCAAATGTCTCTGGCAAGGGAGCATTGGAAAAATAAATGAGAAGAGTCATCCTCATTCTTACCACAAAGGATACATAAAGAGGGACCCTAAAATCCCCTCTTCCTCAAGTTATCCCAAGTGAGGCATTTATTACGAGCTACCAGCCAGAGAAAAAAGTTACATTTCGGCCAAGAAAATCTATTCCACACCTTTTTCCACCATGTGACAGGGAGACTCCTAAACTTTTTCTTATCAAGAACTTGATAACCATAGGCTACAGAGTAGGTTCCCTTGGGATTAGGGTTCCAAGCCATAATTTCTTTATCCCTCAATGAAGAACAGTACCTCCTTGCAAGAATAAGAACAAGCACCTCTCTATCCTCGGCCAATCCCCCTTGGGGCCAATCCTACGGATATTTCCATTTGTACATCTCCATATTTCCAAAATATTGGATTTTTTTAAAGTCCTCCACATGAGACCAGCCTGCTTCCAAGAAAAAAATGCTTAGGGAATGTAACCTGGGATATTAAGTCAAGATAGGAGGGTGGACATCCCAAGAATCCTCCCAGAAAAGAACATCTGATCCCCGATTGCAAATCCAGAACAAACCCTGCTTAATTAGATTAGCTCCTCTTTTCGAGTGTCCCGGATAACAGAACCTTTCCCAACCAAAGCGGCTCTAGGGATATCTACCTCAGAAATACCTCTCAAGTATTTATAAGATAATATTTTAGCCCAAATCTGATCTTGAGAGGTACACCATCTCCAATAAAGTTTTGCAGCCAAAGCCTGCCTAGAAAGAGTTGTCTGTTGCAACCCAAGGCCTCCCTCTTGAACTGGCCTACAAATGGAATCCCATCTAACCAAACTCCATTTATATTGATCAAGTTTGCCAGACCACAAAAACTATCTTGACAGAGCATCCATGTCCTTGATGAAATGAGAAGGAGTTGTTTGCACAAAACATCTGTAAATGGGTAAAGCTTGAATAACATATTTTAAAAGCAATACTCTACCTACAGAGGATAGCCATCTGATAGTCCAGTGATTTACCTTCCTTATAAACTTATCAAGTATAGATCGCCAAGAATATCTAGGCGAGAGGATGAGAAGAAATTGGGATCCCAAGATAAATGAAGGGGGAGTCCCGACACGGAATCTTAGAATGCCGGCAATCTCGGCTTGAATAAGAGGGGGGGTATTGAAGAAGAAAATAAAGGACTTGTCCTCATTAATCACCTGTCCAGAAGCACCAAGATATATGTCAAGAGACTGTCTAATTTTTCTATCTTCCTTGATAGTGGCAACTCCCAACAAAGCAGTATCATCAACAAATTGAAGGTGGGAAAGAGGTGGCAAACTATTATCCCACTTCCACCCCTGAATGAGACCATGCCTGACCTGAGACTTGAGTAATCTGCCCAACCCTTCTGCCATAATGATAAACAAATAAGGAGATAGAGGATCTCCTTGCCTCAATCCCCTTGAGGCCTCAAACAGCTCCGTAGTCTCATTATTAACAAGAACAGAGAATGAGGAAGAAGAAATATAGCTCATCACCCATCTAATCCATTCCTCCTCAAAGCCAAAAGCAGCAAGAACTTTTTGAAGAAAGGACCATCTAACTCTGTCATAGGCTTTTGCCATGTCCAACTTAATGAACATAGTTTTCTTCTTAGAAGTTTCCATTGAGTGAATAGCTTCTATAGCAATAACAACCCCATCCATGATTTTTCGGCCAGCAACAAACCCACCTTGCTCCTCAGAGATGATTTTGCTCAACCATATCTTCAGCCTCTCAGCAATAATTTTTGTGATGATCTTATATACAACATTACAAAGAGCAATAGGCCTGAACATATCCAAGGAATTCGCTCCCTCTTTCTTGGGAATAAGCACCACAAAGGTAGCATTTAGGGCCCTTAGCATCTATTTGTTCTTTTGGGACTCACGGACCACTTCCAAAAGGTCAAATTTGATTAACTCCCAAAACTCTTGATAAAACTCAATCGGGAATCCATCCGGACCCGGGGCTTTCCCCTTTTTCATCTTGAATACAACACTTTTCAGCTCCTCAAGGGAAATTGGATCCATCAAGTGCTCATTCATCTCTCTAGAAACAATCGAGGGAATACAGTTTAGAATAAGTTTTTCTTCCTCATCAGAGAGAGGAAAAATACCTCTTAGTCTCTTCTGAAATATCCCTGAAAGAAGAAAGCAGGGCACCCTGAGAATTAACAAGAGAGGTAATCAGGTTACCATTACGACGAGCCTTAATAGAGTTATAAAATAAGGTTGTGTTCCTATCCCCTTCCTGAAGCCAATCTACTCGAGCTTTTTGTTTCCAAAAAATTTCTTCCCTCAGTTCCCATTCAACAAGGTCTTTTACAGCTTCAGATTCCTCAACAAGAAGCTCCTCTATGAGTCCCTGATCTCTAATCTTCCTTGAGGCTTCTTCCACCCTCCTAAGAGCTATCAGCTTAGCCAAGGAAATGTTCCCAAAATTTAGTCTATTCCATCTCTTCAATTTATGCTTAACAAATTGAAGCCGCTTCATAAAGGAGTACATAGCAGTGCCATGAGGAGGTTTGCCATTAGTCCACTAGCCTCGCATGAAATCATGAAGCTTAGGATCTCGCAGCCACATAAGTTGAAACTTGAATGAGGGATTATTTTTTAGCCCTAACTCCAGAGCAGAGAGTTTGATAGGCCAATGATCAGATCCTCTACCCTCCAGAATCACAGAACTAGTGCTTCTATTATTGCCAATCCAAAAACTGGAGATTAGAAACCTATCCAGTCTCTCTGAAATGGAATATTCCCCACATCTTCTATTATGCCAGGTAAATATCCCATTATTCGGCTTGATGTCAACCAAGTTCAAGGCTTGGATATGAGCATTGAAGACAGAAGAAAAAGGCTCAAGACGATCAATCCCACCACGTTTTTCCTCCAGACAAGTGATAGAATTGAAATCTCCAGCCAAAATCCATTGGTACAGGGGAGCCAGACTTCTCACAAATCCAATGTGCTCCCATAAATTCACTTTACCATTGTAATCAATAGGAGCATACACATTTGTAAGTAGGATGGTCTCACCAGATTCATTATCATGCCCGATCATCAAAATAGACCACCTGCTGGAAATCTAGGTAAGAGGAGAGATCTTAATTGGATCCCATAAACAAGCAAGGCCACCAGCATATCCACATGCACCAATACATTGACATTGCCCCTTTCTCCACAACTTGGGAGCAATATTGAACAAACTATCAATAGCTAATTTAGTCTCCTGAATAAAAACCACATCCAGAGAATGAACATGAATCAAATCACGAACAGCTTTTTGTCTGGGGATGCTGTTCAACCCCCTTACATTCCATGAAAGTACAATCATTTTTGGGGGTTATAAAAATGGGAGTCCAATGTTCTCACCAAACCTGACTCTACCAAATTCTTCCCCATTAACTTAATTTTATCCTGGTCTTTCTTTCGACCCACCTTCATATTCTTATCTTAAGCATTTTTTTTAATTATTTTATGTTGCAATCCTAGCACCGTAGGAGTTTTACAGTCCATGGATGACTGCATCAGTGCCTGGGTAGGAGAGGGCATGTCTAAATCTGTGCCATTTTCTAAGATAAGTTCACTTCCAGGGCTAGGGCCAACCATATCACCTATACTCGGAACCAAAGCCCTCTATTCTTCATTTAAACCCCCTATATCTGGTTCCCTTGGTTCCACCTCATGAAGAGACAACTGATTTGGTCATGTTATATCTATAACAGGTAGCGATGTTTCAGGTATCTCCACGCACTGATCAAGATTCTCTAGAATTTCAAAATGGTTGAGCTAAGCATCTAGCTGGTTATCCTTAATGTCTCTTTTTGCCTTTCTTCCTTTGTTTCGAGGTTTTACCATAACAAAACCTTCCTTATCCCGATCCCCTTCCTTTATCGGGGCTTTTCCTTTATCCATATTTTGTACAGCTCGAGAGGGCCCAGGATTTGAAGCCACAGGCAGGACAAAATTAGGGCATTTTCTTTGTAAGTGGCCATATTCATGGCAAATCTGGCAATGAAATGGGAGAGCTTCATAGTCAAGTTTTTGAACCCATTTGGTTGATCCGAACTGTATTTCAATAGAATCTGGAATAGGATTGTTTAAATCAATTTCAACACAGATACGGGCAACAAAGATTACCTTTTTATCTAGTTTTTGTCGTGACGGCCCAACCGGCTTCCCAAGTAGAAGGGCAATCATATGCAAGATGTCATTTCTCCAAAATTCCAATGGGAGCCACGAAAGCCAAACCCACACCGGAACCCATGACAGTCGCTCCTCTGATGGGTTGAAACCCACATGCTAGGGTTTAAGAAAGAGTCCCGCTTGGTTACAAAAATAGGGACCTCCTTCAAATGCTTTTTTATGATCCACAAGACAAGAAAAAACCACCATAAAATAGTTGTTTGCACTCAGCATCACCTCCACATCACCTTCAGGGTTCCAAGTCTTCCTAACCCAAGCCTCCACAAAGGGAAGAGAAATTCGAATGCCCATAAATTTACCAATAAGCGCATGTTTGGTTAAATACTCCACATCTTCTACCACCGAGTCTGGTTGAACCACTAGAACCGGCCTGGCTTCACATTGTTCCAAACATCCATTGTTCTTTAACAAGCGATTCCTAGCATGCAATGGGAAATCCTGTTCCTTCCAATCATTTTTAAAAGAAATACTAGCCCTAGCATGCACACTCTGTGATGGAACTGATGCCATCACTACATTCCTCCAGTTGTTCATACCTCCTCCAGAAACTGTTGCCATCCCCGCAGAGCCCACCAGATAGGTCTCAAAAAAATTCCAGCAAAGCACATGTTAGGTCACGTGTTAGTGTATCTTATTGTTATATAAATGAATCTTATTCTGATCTTGGCACATCACCCCTTGTTAAGTTAAGTTATATTAGGATATTTTTCCTTTCCTTTATCTTTTTTTTTCTCTTTTCCTTTTCCTCTTAATGTTGGTTAGAGTAAGAAGAGCATTGAATATCATATATCAAAAGGATTCAGTCTTGTAAAAAACCTTAGAGGAATTTAATTGAGTCAAACCTCATACTTCCGTAGTTGCCATGTTATATCATTTTACATGAGGCATGATAGCCCTATCATCTAATCCTTACATCTAGTGATCGTGACAATAAAAGAGGATAATATTTTAATGGCATGCTTGGTGGGACTTAATTGATCCATCTTATTGGTCCCACAATAAAAAAAAACTATAGGTTTAGACTCTAGTGAGGGTCCTCATCTATCTATGATTCTACTTTCTTGAAGCATTTAAAAATATTGCGTGGTTACTTCGCTCAAGAAAAATATCTAGAATAATCCACTTAGAAGGACACTAGATTGAGATTCCAATAAAAATATTACTCTACCAACTTGAAGAGCAAATGATGTATTCACTTGGAAACTCTACTCAAAGGAAAGGATCCAAAATTTTATGAGAAAAATACCTATGACTAGATCCTTTATTTTTCTAATCAGCATGTGCTAGTACCTCCACTCAACACCATTCCCTAAACAAGAAGAGCTTAAAGCCAAAATATGGATGCTTCGTTATCCCAAATTTTCCCAACATTGAATGATAGAGGTCCATTATGAGCGCTAGTGCTATCAATTATATGGTATGATATTTTGATATTTACACTAAAATATTTATCATAATACATTGAAGAAGATTTGACCACTTTGCTAGAGCATCTAAAGAAATCATTCAATCTATGTGCGTTGGACAATGTAGTAGAATAGAATGTGGCTCTAAAACTGTTTGTGGATTTATTTAGAAACAAGGTTAAAGATTGGTATATCTCCCTTCCCCCTCATTCAATCATTGAGTAGGACCAGATTGCTTCCCTATTTATGAAAATATTCAAAGAAAAATGGAGTGTCTCTCTTGGAGTAGTTTTCAACCATAAAAATGGCACCAATGGAGACTATGGATGACTTCAACATCCAATTTTATAAGGTATGGTATGGAATACCTAAAGAGATTTGTCCTCTACTATGTATGGAATTTATTTACTATGTAAAGTTCTTAAATTATAAAATTTCCATGATGATAAAGGCTAAGGGAGGAAACTCTCTTCCAAATGACAATGGGGTAGCCATCCAAGACAAAAATGATATGATTTAGATCAAAATGTTGGATCATAGGCTACCTATTCCATTATACCCTAGTATACAATCTCCTTATTAGCCTCTCCTAGTCATCCAACCAACAACCTTCTAGCCACCCATAGTCTTACCTGTAGTCTGCCTTATTGCCTACTCTAGTTTTCCTTATGTCAAAAAACTCAAAATTGGAATCAATGAAAAGCATTCTCAATTTGGTCACCAAAGAGGTATTTTCTATGATAAGACAACAAAACTTATGCAAGAGCATCTAGTGGTGTAAGAGTGATCTTGCATCTTCAAAAATTTGTAATAGTTTTTATTATGTTTTAAGTTTATTTAGTTGTTTAGGGGATGGAAAAATAGACCTAATGGCGAAAGCATAACCCCAATATCTTGAACATTTTGGGAGATATGTAAATTGTAAGGTGAAGACCCTACCAAAAATAGTGAAAATCCTACCACTAAAACTTGAAGGTCAATTTTGAAGGTCTTAGAGGCCTCATAGAGGGATGAAAAATGGTGGTAGTATCATTTGAAAAACAATTACACCATAAATCCTTTTGAGAGCTTTTCAAAAACATGCACTAATAGTCATTTCGAGCAACGAGTGAGGAGTTATGACTCCAGCAAGTTTACCTCTAAAATTTGAATTTCAAATGGATTTTTCTAGACGGGAAAATGGGAAATAGAGTATTAGAGGGAAATTTTAAAATTGTAAAGTGGGATTTGGTTTGTATCCTTATTTTTAAGGAGAAATAAATATAAAGCTTTGGCTCATATATTGCATTTTTCTCTATTTTCAATAGATTGCTTCTATTCTGTTAATGTAGTTCTGCTTCAAGTGAAATCAAAGTAGGAGTTCCTGAGTGTGTAGATAGATTTTCAAAGATGAGGTAGTTTACACCATGATTTGTGGTTAAGGTTTGTGATAATCATGAGTATAATACCTCCACGAAGAAACCATGGTGGTGGGAGGAATGTTGTGGTGCCAGAAGGGTATTTTAGAGCTTTACAGAGGCAAGTTAAAGCTCTACAAGAGAAGCTACGCAAAGGGTTTGAGCCAAGAAGAGAATATGGGAGTGAAGATGAAGCTAAATAAGAAGAGACCCAGTTCAAGGAAGAAGAAGAGGTAGTATATCCTACACAATCCAGGTTATATAGAGCTATATATTAGATTGGGAAGAGGCCAAAGATGGATGTTTCTATCTATTCTGGAAATCTTAACCCAAAATATTTGATCGACTGGATCAATGATATGGAAAAATATTTTGAGTATGAGGAGGTGGAAGATCTTGAGAGGGTCATATTTTCTAAGACCAAGCTAAAGGTTCATGCTAGTATTTGTTGGAAGGGAGTATAACTAGAAAAAAATAGAAGAGGAAAATAAAGGATAAAAAAGTAGGAGCGGATGGTGGAGAAATTAAAAATAAAGTTCATTCTAGCTAATTACAAGTTGGATTTACTACAAAAAATGTAGGGTTTGAGACAGTCGGGTAAGTCTATCAAAGAGTACACACATGAGTTCTACAATTTTTTAATCATAATAGGCCATTCTGAGGCCAACAAGGATAAGATAGCCCATTACATAAATGGGTTGAGAGCAAGTATTCAGGAGGAGATAAGTCTAGTTAGGATGGCCACTATAGAAGATGCTTACTAGTTTACCTTGAAGGTAGAAGAGAAGTTGAATAGAAGATTTGAGAGCAAGTAGAGAGGAAGAAGTCATGGTGGAAGAACAAATGGAGGATGAAATAAGGACCAAAAGAAGAATGGATAAGCTAGCAATAGTTAGGACCAAAAAAGGGATAATTCTTATAGCCCCCACAGGAAAAATAATAGTTTCCAAAGAGGAAGAGGAAGGTCTGGACGAGGACCTGGAAGAGGAGGATTTCATGGAACCTATTTTAAATGTGGGAAAGGACATCAAGCATACGATTGTCCATAACACCAAGATAGGATGAATAAGAGGCCTGAAGGTAATGGCCAAGTTATTTTTGTAGATGAAGGTGTTGATTCTGTGCATTCTAAAAAAGAAAAAAGAGGAAAAAATTTGGTCACAAGGAGAGCCTTGCTAAATGAGGAGAAAGAACCAGATTAGAGGAAGATTTTATTCTACACAAGGTGTAAATGTGTAGGTAAGGTTTGTAATGTTATAATTTATAATGGTAGCACAAATAACATAGTTTCAGAAGGGATGGTTACCAATTTATAGTTAGATAAAATGAGACACTCGCATCCCTATCAGATTACATGGTTGCAGAAGGACCACATGGCTTTGGTCAGTGAACAATGCTTAGTAAATTTTAATATTAGTACTTACCATGATGAGGTCCTATGTGACATCCTCCCTATGGATGCTTACCATTTTCTATTGGGAAGGTCATGGTAGTTTGATAAGTGTGCAATACATGATGAGCATGCCAATACATACTCCCTAAAAAAGGATGGAGTGTGCCACAAGTTGAAGCCCCTGAAGGAGGTGGACGAAAAGGTATGTAGCAGTGCTAGAATTTATTTAGTTGATGGTAGAAAGTTTTTGGATGGTCTGAAGCATGAGCATATGTGTTATGCGTTAATTCCTAGAGTTAAGGAAGAACAATGCGTAGATACATCAATAGAAGTATCAGGGTTATTATAATAATTTCTATATGTTATATCAAATAATATACCTGAGGGTTTTCCACCAATGAGGAAGATCAGTCACCAGATAGATTTGGTACCGAAAGCTAGTTTACCAAATAAGGCAGCCCATAGAATGACTCTTGTAGAAAGTGATGAGCTAAATAGACAAGTCCAAGAGCTACTAAAAAAGGGATTGATTTGAGAGAGCTTGAGTCCATGTGCAGTACCTACAGTACTAGCACCAAAGAAATATGGGGAATGGAGAATGTGTACAAATTCCTGAGCTATTAACAAGATCACCATCAAATACAGATTTCCATTGCCAAGGATGGATGACATTATGGACTATTTGAGTGGAGCCAAGTACTTCACAAAGATTGATTTGAAAAGTGGGTATCATCAGATTTGTATCATAGAAGGAGATGAGTGGAAGATAGCCTTCAAGACCAGATAGGGTTTGTATGAGTGGTTGGTCATGCCATTTGGGCTAACCAATGCACCAAGCACATTCATGCGGCTTATGAATGAGGTATTGAAGGAATTTTTAGGAAAAATTGTCATTGTCTATTTGGATGACATTTTAATTTTTAGTAAGACTTTGGAGGAGCACCTATTGCATATTCGACGAGTTCTTGAGAAGTTGAGGGAGGAGCAGTTGCTGATTAATTTTGAGAAGTACAGTTTTGTGAAGAAGGATTTGGTGTATCTGGGATTTGTCATCTCATCTGAAGGTCTTAAAATGGACCCAAAAAAGGTGAAGGCTATCATTGAATGGCCTACCCCAAGGAGCATCATAGAGGTAAGATCATTCCATGGTCTAGCAAGTTTTTATAGAAAATTTATTAAAAATTTTAGCAGTATTTGTGCACCCCTAACGGAGACAATGAGAGGGGATAAGAAGGAGTTTAAGTGGACTTTAGGAGAAGATAGGAGTTTTGATATGTTGAAAAATAAAGTCACAGAGCAACCTATTTTGGCACTTCCATATTTCAATAAGGTATTTTAGGTAGATTGTGATGCTAGTGGTAGTGCCATAGGAGTTGTATTGAGTCAAGAAGGTAAGCATGTTGCCTATTTTAGTGAGAAGCTTAATGATGCCAGGAAGAAGTATTCCATCTATGATCAAGAGTTTTATGCTATAGTTCAAGCTTTGAAGAAATGGAGACATTATTTTTTTCCAAAAGAGTTTGTTCTATATACTGATCATTAGGCCTTATAGTATATTAATAGTCAAGAAAAATTAAAATAGGTTGAGTTTTTACAAAGTTATACCTTTGTGTTGAAGCATAGGAGTGGGAAGTCAAATAGGGTTGTAGATGCCTTAAGTAGAAGGTAGAATTTGTTGACAAAAATGAAGGTGGAGGTTGTAGGGTTTGATGAACTTAAGAGTTTGTACCCTGAAGATCCAGATTTTGCAGAGGCTTGGAAAGCTTGCTTGGCACCAGTTACTTTGGATAGAAGTAAATGGTTGGATTTTCTAATCCAAGATGGAATATTGTTTAAGGGAAACTAGTTGTGCATTCCAAGGAGTTTGATGAGAGAGAATCTAGTCAAGGAGAAGCATAGTGGAGGGTTGGCTGGACACTTTGGTCGAGATAAGACCATTGCCCTCGTTAGTGAGAACTACTATTGGCCACAGTTATAGCAAGATGTGAAGATATTTGTACAGAGTTACAGAGTATGCCAGAGGGCCAAGGGTGTGAGGTAGAACACCGGATTATATCATCCATTACCTGTACCAAAGAAACCATGGGAAGACATCAACATGGATTTTACTCTTGGTCTACCAAGGACACAGAGGGGGAATGACTCCATATTTGTGGTGGTTGACAAGTTTTCAAAGATGGCACATTTCATTCCCTGCAAGAAAACTAATGATGCATTTCATGCGGAAATAGTCAACCCTTAGATTACCTAAGTTCATGTTGTAGGGTTGTTTTTCAAAGAGGTGGTACGACTACATGGTCTACCAAAGAGTATCATTTCAAAAATAGATACCAAATTTGTTGGGTATTTCTGGAGGACCTTATGGAAGAAGTTGAAGATAGATTTGAAATTTAGTTTTGCATACCACCCATAGACTGATGGAAAAACAGAGGTGGTGAATAGGAGTTTGGGTAACCTACTAAGATGCTTAATAGGAGATAAGCCCAAGGGATGGGATTTGGTTTTACCACAAGTAAATTTTACTTACAATAATTTTATCAACAGGAGTACTAATAAATTCCCATTCCATATTGTATATGGGAGCAGCCCAAGGAATGCTTCTGAGTTGAGGAAGATGGACAAAGGAAAAAGAGTAGTGCTAAGGCTGAGGACTTTGTAGAGCACCTGAAGAACTTGCATGAAGAAGTAAAGAAGCATATTAATAAGATGAACACTCAGTACAAGATAAGGGCAGACCAGAAGCGGTGGTTTAAGGAATTCCAAGTGGGAGATGAAGTTATGGTTCACCTGAGAAAATAAATATTCCCTGCTAAAACTTATAACAAGTTGAAAATGAAGAAGTTTGGACCATGTAGGATCATAAAGAAATAGGATTCAAGAAATGCATATGAAGTAGAATTGTCAAGTGGGCTTAACATATCACCTGTATTCAACATTTTTGATTTGGTAGAATATCATGAAGGAGATAATGATGATGGACTAGTAGCAAAATTTTGGAATATTCCAACATCTACTCTAGAGAAGGAAGAGATAGAAGAAATCTTAGATACCCACACTAGCAGAAGTACAAGAAACATGAAGTATGAAGAATATCTAGTTAAGTGGAAGGGTAGGCCTATTGAAGATTCATCTTGGTTGTCGAAGATAGAGGTTGACCACCTTGGTTTTCCTCCAATGCCATAGAAGTGAAGGTCACTTCTCAATTTACCCTAGGTGTCTGATGTAGGAGCATCCAATGGTGTAAGAGTGATCTTGCATCATCCAAAAAATTTAATAGTTTTTATTATGTTCTAAGTTTATTTAGTTGTTTAGGGGATGGAAAAATAGACCTAATGGTGAAATAATCATCCCAATATCCTGAGCAGTTTGGGAGATATGTAAATTTTAAGGTGAAGACCCTACCAAAAATAGTGAAAATCCTACCACTAAAACTTGAAGGTGAATTTTGAAGGTCTTAGAGGCCTCGTAGAGGGCTGAAAAATGGTGGTAATATTCTTAGTAACATTATTGCACCGTAAATCCTTTTGAGAGATTTCTAAAAACATGCACTAATAGTCATTTCGAGCAATGAGCGAGGAGTTATGACCCCAGGAAGTTTTGCCTCCGAAATTCAAATTTCAAATGAATTGTTTTAGGTGAGAAAAGGGAAAATAGGGTATTATAGGGGAATTTCAAAATTGTAAAAGGTTGGTCTAGTTTGTATCCTCATTTTTTAGGAGAAATAAATACAAATCTTTGGCTTAGATATTGCATATTTCTCTATTTTTAGTAGATTGCTTGTGTTCTATTAATGCAGTTCTGCTTCAAGTGGTATCAAAGTGGGAGTTCCTGAGTGTGTAGATAGATCACCGAATATGAGATAGTTTACACTAGGATTTGTGGTTAGGGTTTATGAAAAACATGAGTAGAATACCTCCATAAAGAAATCGTGGTGGTGGGAGAAATGTTATGGTGCCAGAAGAGGATTTTAGAGCTTTGCAGAGGTAAGTTCAAGCTCTGCAAGAGGAGTTGCATAGAGGGTTTGAGCCAAGAAGAGAATATGGGAGTGAAGATGAAGTTGAAGAAGAAGAGGCCTATTTCGAGGAAGAAGAAGGGTAGTAGATCCTACGCAAGCCAGGTTATATATAGCCATATCCTAGATTGGGAAGAGACCAAAGATTGATGTTTCTACATATTCTAGAAATCTTAACATAGAAGAGTTGATTGATTGGATCAATGATATGGAAGAATATTTTGAGTATGAGGAGGTGGAAGATCTTAAGAGGGTTAGATTTTCTAAGACCAAGTTGAAGGGTCATGCTAGTATTTGGTGGAAGGGAGTACAGTTAGATATAAATAAAAGAGGAAAATAAAGGATAACAAGGTGGGAGTGGATGGTGGAGAAGTTAAAGAGATAGTTCATTCCAATTGATTATGAGTTGGATTTACTAAAGAAAATGTAGGGTTTGAGATAGTCAAGCAAGTCTATCAAAGAATACACAGAGGAGTTCTATAATATTTTAATCAGAACAAGCCATTCTAAGGCCAACAAGGAGAAGGTAGCCCATTATATAAATGGGTTGAGAGCAAGTATTCAAGAGGAGCTAAGTCTGGTCAGGATGACCACCATAGAAGATGCTTACCAATTTGCCTTGAAGGTAGAAGAGAAGTTGAATAGAAGATTTGAGAGCAAGTAGAGAGGAAGAGGTCATGGTGGAAGAACTGGTGGGAGAACAAATGGAGGATAAAATGAGGACCAAAAGAAGAATGGAGAAGCTAGCAATAGTCAGGACCAGAAAGGGGATAATTCTTACCACCCCCATGAGAAAAATAATGGTTACCAAAGAGGAAGAGGAAGGTCTAGATGAGGGCCTGGAAGAGGAGGATTTCATGGAACCTATTTCCAATGTGGGGAAGAAGGACATCGAGCATACGAGTGTCCACAACACCAAGGGAGGATGAATAAGAGGCCTGAAGGTAATGCCCGAGTTGTTGTTGTAGATGAAGGTGCTGAATCTGAGCACTCTAAAGAAGCAGAAAGAGGAGAAGTTTTGGTCACAAGGAGAGCCTTGTTGAATGAGGAGAAAGATCCAGATCAGAGGAAGAGTTTATTCTGCACAAGGTGTAAATGTGCAAGTAAGGTTTGTAATGTTATCATTGATAATGGTAGCATTGATAACCTAGTTTTAGAAGGGATGGTTACCAAGTTACAGTTAGAGAGAAGGAGGCACCCACATCCATATCAGATTGCATGGTTGTAGAAGGACCATAGGGCTTTGGTCAGTGAGAAATGTTTAGTAAAGTTCAATATTGGGAATTACCATGATGAGGTCCTGTGTGACATCCTACCTATGGATGCTTACCATTTGCTATTGGGAAGGCCATGGAAGTTTGATCGATGTGCAATACATGATGGGCATGCCAACACTTACTCCCTGACAAAGGATGGAGTGCGCCACAAGCTAAAGCCCTTGAAGGAGGTGGAAGAAAAGGTATGTAGCAGTGCCAGAATTTATTTAGTTGATGGTAGAAATTTTTTGGATGGTCTGAAGCATGAGCATATGTGCTATGCATTAATTCCTAGAGTTAAGGAAGAACAATGCAAAGATATCCCAATAGAAGTCTCAGGTCTATTAGAAGAATTCCCAGATATTATATCAGATAATGTACCTGAGGGTTTACCACCAGTGAGGAAGATCAATCACCACATAGATTTGGTATCAAGAGCTAGTTTACCAAATAAGGCAGCCCATAGAATGACTCCTATAGAAAGTGAGGAGCTAAACAGACAAGTCCAAGAGCTACTAAAAAAGGGACTGATTCAAGAGAGCTTGAGTCCATGTGCAGTACCTATAGTACTAGCACCAAAGAAATATGGGGAGTGGAGAATGTGTACAGATTCCCGAGCTATTAACAAGATCACCATCAAATATAGATTTCCATTGCCAAGGATGGATGACATTATGGATTGTTTGAGTGGAGCCAAGTACTTCACAAAGATTGACCTAAAGAGTGGGTATCATCAGATCTGTATCAGAGAAGGAGATGAGTGGAAGATAACCTTCAAGACCAAAGAGGGTTTGTACGAGTGGTTGGTCATGCCATTTGGGCTAACCAATGCACCAAGCACATTCATGCGGCTTATGAATGAGGTATTGAAGGAGTTTTTAGGAAAATTTATCATTGTCTATTTGGATGACATTTTAATTTTTAGTAAGACTTTGGAGGAGCACATGATGCATATTCGACGAGTTTTTGAGAAGCTGAGGGAGGAGCAGTTGTTGATTAATTTGAAGAAGTGCAATTTTGTGAAGAAGGAGTTGGTGTATCTAGGATTTGTCATCTCAGCTGAAGGTCTTAAAATGGACCCAGAAAAGGTGAGGGCTATCATTGAATGGCCTACCCCAAGGAGCATTACAGAGGTAAGATCATTCCATGGTCTAGCAAGTTTTTACAAAAAATTTATTAAGAATTTTAGTAGTATTTGTGCACCCCTAACGGAGACAATGAGAGGGGATAAGAAGGAGTTTAAGTGGACTTTAGGAGTAGATAGGAGTTTTGATATGTTGAAGAAGAAAGTCATAGAGCAACCTATTTTGGCACTTCCAGATTTCAATAAGGTATTTCAGGTAGATTGTGATGCTAGTGGTAGTGCCATAGGAGTTGTATTGAGTCAAGAAGGTAAGCATGTTGCCTATTTTAGTGAGAAGCTTAATGATGCTAGGAAGAAGTATTCTATCTATGATCAGGAGTTTTATGCTATAGTTCAGGCTTTGAAGAAATGGAGACACTATTTTTTGCCAAAAGAGTTTGTTCTATATACTGATCATCAGGCCTTACAATATATTAATAGTCAAGGAAAGTTAAATCAGAGGCACTTAAAATGGGTTGAGTTTTTACAGAGTTATACCTTTGTGTTGAAGCATAGGAGTGGGAAGTCAAATAGGGTTGTAGATGCCTTAAGTAGAAGGTAGAATTTGTTGATAGAAATGAAGGTGGAGGTTGTAGGGTTTGATGAACTTAAGAGTTTGTACCCTGAAGATCCAGATTTTGTAGAGGCTTGGAGAGCTTGCTTGGCACCAATTACTTTGGATAGAAGTAAATGGTTGGATTTCCTAATCCAATATGGAATGTTGTTTAAGGGAAACCAATTGTGCATTCCAAGGAGTTCGATGAGAGAGAATATGGTCAAGGAGAAGCATAGTGGAGGGTTGGTTGGACACTTTGGTCGAGATAAGACCATTGCCCTCGTTAGTGAGAACTACTATTGGCCACAATTACAGCAAGATGTGAAGATATTTGTACAAAGTTGTAGAGTATTCTAGATGGCCAAGGGTGTGAGGCAGAACATCAGATTATATCAACCATTACCTATACCAGAGAAACCATGGGAAGACATCAACATGGATTTTGTTCTTGGTCTACCAAGGACACAGAGGGGGAATGACTCCATATTTGTGGTGGTTGATAGGTTTTCAAAGATGGCACATTTCATTCCCTACCAGAAAACTAATGATGTAGTTCATGTTGTAGGGTTGTTTTTCAAAGAGGTGGTATGACTACATGGTCTACCAAAGAGTATCATTTCAGATAGAGATACCAAATTTATTGGGTATTTCTGGAGGACCTTATGGAAGAAGTTGAAGATAGATTTGAAATTCAGTTCTGCATACCACCCATAGACTGATGGACAAACAGAGGTGGTGAATAGGAGTTTGGGTAACCTATTGAGATGCTTAGTAGGAGATAAGCCCAAGGGATGGGATTTGGTTTTACCATAAGTAGAATTTTCTTACAACAATTCTATCAATAAGAGTACTAATAAATCCCCATTCCATATTGTATATGGGAGCAGCCCAAGGAATGCTTCTGAGTTGAGGAAGATGGACAGAGGGGAAAAGAGTAGTGTTGAGGTTGAGGACTTTGTAGAGCACCTGAAGAGCTTGCATGAAGAAGTAAAGAAGCATATTACTAAGATGAACACTCAGTACAAGACAAGGGTAGACCAGAAGTAGCGGTTTAAGGAATTCCAAGTGGGAGATGAAGTTATGGTTCACCTGAGAAAAGAAAGGTTCCCTGCTAAAACTTATAACAAGCTAAAAATGAAGAAGTTTGGACCATGCAAGATCATAAAGAAATAGGATTCAAGAAATGCATATGAAGTAGAATTACCAAGTGGGCTTAACATATCACCTATATTCAAAATTTATGATTTGGTAGAATATCATGAAGGAGACAATGATGATGGACCAGTAATAAAAATTTGGAATATTCCAGCATCTACTCCAGAGAAGGAAGAGATAGAAGAAATCTTGGATACCCGCATCGGCAAAAGTACAAGAAATAGGTAGTATGAAGAATATCTAGTTAAGTGGAAGGGTAGGCCTATTGAAGATTCATCTTGGTTGTCGAAGACAGAGGTTGACCACCTTGGTTTTCCTCCAACAACAGAGAAGTGAAGGTCACTTCTCAATTTACCCTAGGTGTCTGATGTAGGAGCATCCAGTGGTGTAAGAGTGATCTTGCATCATCCAAAATTTGTAATAGTTTTTATTATGTTCTAAGTTTGTTTAGTTGTTTAGGGGATGGAAAAATAGACCTAACAGTGAAAGAATCACCCCAATATCCTGAGCGGTTTGGGAGATATGCAAATTTTAAGGTGAAGACCCTGCCAAAAACTAGTGAAAATCCTGCCACTAAAACTTGAAGGTCAATTTTGAAGGTCTTAGAGGCCTCGTAGAGGGCTAAAAATGGTGGTACTATCCTTTGGAAAATTATTACGCCGCAAATCCTTTCGAGAGATTTTCGAAAACATGCACTAATAGTCATTTCGAGCAACGAGTGAGGAGTTATGACCTCGGGAAGTTTACCCCCAAAATTCAAATTTCAAATGCATTGTTCTAGGCGGGAAAAGGGAAAACAGGGTATTTGAGGGGGAATTTCAAAATTGTAAAGGGGTTGGTCTCATAAGCTCCATTTCTTAGGAAAATAATATAAAATATTATTGCATTTCTCTATTTTTTGTGCTTTGTGTGTGTTCTATTGATTTCAGATCTACTTCAAGTGGTATCAGAGTGGGAGTTCCTGAGTGTGTAGATAGATCACCAAATGTGAGGTAGTTTACACCAAGATTTATGGTTAGGGTTTGTGAGAAACGTGAGCAGAATGCCTCCACGAAGAAATTGTGGTGGTGGGAGAAATGTTGTGGTGCCAGAAGAGGATTTTAGAGCTTTGTAGAGGCAAGTTCAAGCTCTGCAAGAGGAGATACATAGAGGGTTTGAGCCAAGAAGAGAATATGGGAGTGAAGATGAAGTTAAAGAAGAAGAGGCCCAGTTCGAGGAAGAAGAAGAGGTAGTAGATCCTATACAAGCTAGATTATATAAAGCCATATCCTAGATTGGGAAGAGACCAAAGATTGATGTTTCTACATATTCTAGAAATCTTAACCCAGAAGAGTTGATCGACTGGATCAATGATATGGAAGAATATTTTGAGTATGAGGAGGTGGAAGATCCTAAGAGGGTCAAATTTTCTAAGACCAAGCTGAAGGGTCATGCTAGTATTTGGTGGAAGGGAGTACATTTGGACATAAACAGAAGAGGGAAAGAAAGGATAACAAGGTGGGAGCGGATGGTGGAGAAGTTAAAAAGATAGTTCATTCCAGATGATTACGAGTTGGATTTACTAAAGAAAATGTAGGGTTTGAGGTAGTCAAGCAAGTCTATCAAAGAATACATAGAGGAGTTCTATAAGATTTTAATCAGAATAGGCCATTCTGAGGCCAACAAGGAGAAGGTAGCCCATTACATAAATGGGTTGAGAGAAAGTATTCAAGAGGAGCTAAGTCTGGTCAGGATGACCACCATAGAAGATGCTTACCAATTTGCCTTGAAGGTAGAAGAGAAGTTGAACAGAAGATTTGAGAGCAAGCAGAGAGGAAGAGGTCATGGTGGAAGAACTGGTGGGAGAAAAAATGGAGGGTGGAATGAGGACCAAAAGAAGAATGGAGAAGCAAGCAATAGTCAGGACCAGAAAGGGGATAATGCTTACCGCCCCCATGAGCAGAATAATGGTTACCAAAGAGGAAGAGGAAGGTCTAGATGAGGGCCTAGAAGAGGAGGATTTCATGGAACCTATTTCCAATGTGGGGAAGAAGGACATCGAGCATACGAGTGCCCACAACACCAAGGGGAATGAATAAGAGGCCTGAAGGTAATGCCCGAGATATTGTTGTAGATGAAGGTGCTGAATCTGAGCACTCTAAAGAAGTAGAAAGAGGAGAAGTTCTGGTCACAAGGAGAGCCTTGTTGAATGAGGAGAAAGATCCAGATCAGAGGAAGAGTCTATTCTGTACAAGGTGTAAATGTGCAGGTAAGGTGTGTAATGTTATCATTGATAATGGTAGCACTGATAACCTAGTTTCAGAAGGGATGGTTACCAAGTTATAGTTAGAGAGAAGGAGGCACCCGCATCCATATCGGATTGTATGGTTGCAGAAGGACCATAGGGCTTTGGTCAGTGAGCAATGTTTGGTAAAGTTCCATATTGGGAATTACCATGATGAGGTCCTATGTGACATCCTACCTATGGATGCTTGCCATTTTCTATTGGGAAGGCCATGGTAGTTTGATCAGCATGCAATACATGATGGGCATGCCAACACTTACTCCCTGACAAAGGATGGAGTGCACCACAAGCTGAAGCCCTTGAAGGAGGTGGACGAAAATGTATGTAGCCATGCCAGAATTTATTTATTTGATTGTAGAAAGTTTTTGGATGGTCTAAAGCATAAGCATATGTGCTATGCATTAATTCCTAGAGTTAAGGAAGAACAATGTGTAGATATCCCAATAGAAGTCTTAGGTCTATTGGAAGAATTCCTAGATATTGTATCAGATAATGTACATGAGGGTTTGCCACCAGTGAGGAAGATCAGTCACCACATAGATTTGGTACCAGGAGCTAGTTTACCAAATAAGGCAACCCATAGAATGACTCCTATAGAAAGTGAGGAGCTAAATAGACAAGTCCAAGAGCTACTAAAAAAGGACTGATTCGAGAGAGCTTGAGTCCATGTGTAGTACCTATAGTACTAGCACCAAAGAAATATGGGGAGTGGAGAATGTGTATAGATTCCTGAGCTATTAACAAGATCACCATCAAATACAAATTTCCATTGCCAAGGATGGATGACATTATGGACTATTTGAGTGGAGCCAAGTACTTCACAAAGATTGACCTAAAGAGTGGGTATCATCAGATCCATATCAGAGAAGGAGATGAGTGGAAGACAACCTTCAAGACCAAAGAGGGTTTGTATGAGTGGTTGGTCATGCCATTTGGGCTAACCAATGCACCAAGCACATTCATGCGGCTTATGAATGAGGTATTGAAGGAATTTTTAGGAAAATTTGTCATTGTCTATTTGGATGACATTTTAATTTTTAGTAAGACTTTGGAGGAGCACCTGATGCATATTCGACGAGTTTTTGAGAAGTTGAGGGAGGAGCAGTTGTTGATTAATTTGAAGAAGTGCAGTTTTGTGAAGAAGGAGTTGGTGTATCTAGGATTTGTCATCTCAGATGAAGGTCTTAAAATGGACCCAGAAAAGGTGAGGGCTATCATTGAATGGCCTACCCCAAGGAGCATTACAGAGGTAAGATCATTCCATGGTCTAGCAAGTTTTTACAAAAAAATTATTAAGAATTTTAGTAGTATTTGTGCACCCCTAACGGAGACAATGAGAGGGGATAAGAAGGAGTTTAAGTGGACTTTAGGAGCAGATAGGAGTTTTGATATGTTGAAGAAGAAAGTCATAGAGCAACCTATTTTGGCACTTCCAGATTTCAATAAGGTATTTCAGGTAGATTGTGATGCTAGTGGTAGTGCCATAGGAGTTGTATTGAGTCAAGAAGGTAAGCCTGTTGCCTATTTTAGTGAGAAGCTTAATGATGCTAGGAAGAAGTATTCTATCTATGATCAGGAGTTTTATGCTATAGTTCAAGCTTTGAAGAAATGGAGACACTATTTTTTGCCAAAAGAGTTTGTTCTATATACTGATCATCAGGCCTTACAGTATATTAATAGCCAAGGGAAGCTAAATCAGAGGCACTTAAAATGGGTTGAGTTTTTGCAGAGTTATACCTTTGTGTTGAAGCATAGGAGTGGGAAGTCAAACAGAGTTGCAGATGCCTTAAGTAGAAGGTAGAACTTGTTGATAGAAATGAAGGTGGAGGTTGTAGGGTTTGATGAACTTAAGAGTTTGTACCCTGAAGATCCAAATTTTGTAGAAGCTTGGAGAGCTTGCTTGGCACCAATTACTTTGGATAGAACTAAATGGTTGGATTTTCTAATCCAATATGGAATGTTATTTAAAGGAAACCAATTGTGCATTCCAAGGAGTTCGATGAGAGAGAATCTAGTCAAGGAGAAGCATAGTGGAGGGTTGGTTGGATACTTTGGTCGAGATAAGACCATTGCCCTCATTAGTGAGAACTACTATTGGCCATAATTACAACAAGATGTGAAGATATTTGTACAAAGTTGTAGAGTATGCCAGATGGCCAAGGGTGTGAGGCAGAACACTAGATTATATCAGCCATTACCTATACCAGAGAAACCATGGGAAGACATCAACATGGATTTTGTTCTTGGTCTACCAAGGACACAGAGGGGGAATGACTCCATATTTGTGGTGGTTGATAGGTTTTCAAAGATGGCACATTTCATTCCATACCAGAAAACTAATGATGCAGTTCATGTTGCAGGGTTGTTTTTCAAAGAGGTGGTACGACTACATGGTCTACCAAAGAGTATCATTTTAGATAGAGATACCAAATTTATTGGGTATTTCTAGAGGACCTTATGGAAGAAGTTGAAGATATATTTGAAATTTAGTTTTGCATACCACCCACAGACTGATGGACAAACAGAGGTGGTGAATAGGAGTTTGGGTAACCTATTGAGATGCTTAGTAGGAGATAAGCCCAAGGGATGGGATTTAGTTTTACCATAGGCAAAATTTGCTTACAACAATTCTATCAATATGAGTACTAATAAATCCCTATTCCATATTGTATATGGGAGCAGCCCAAGGAATGCTTCTAAGTTGAGGAAGATGGATAGAGGGGAAAAGAGTAGTGTTGAGGTTGAGGACTTTGTAGAGCACCTGAAGAACTTGCATGAAGAAGTAAAGAAGCATATTAATAAGATGAACACTCAATACAAGATAAAGGTAGACCAGAAGTGGTGGTTTAAGGAATTCCAAGTGGGAGATGAAGTTATGGTTCACTTGAGAAAAGAAAGGTTCCATGCTAAAACTTATAACAAGCTGAAAATGAAGAAGTTTGGACCATGCAGGATCATAAAGAAATAGGATTCAGGAAATGCATATGAAGTAGAATTGTCGAGTGGGCTTAACATATCACCTGTGTTCAATATTTTTGATTTGGTAGAATATCATGAAGGAGACAATGATGATGGACCAATAGCAAAATTTTGGAATATTCCAGCGTCTACTCCAGAGAAGGAAGAGATAGAAGAAATCCTAGATACCCGCATCGGCAAAAGTACAAGAAATCAGGTAGTATGAAGAATATCTAGTTAAGTGGAAGGGCAGGCCTATTGAAGATTCATCTTGGTTGTCAAAGATAGAGGTTGACCATCTTGGTTTTCCTCCAACAATAGAGAAGTGAAGGTCACTTCTCAATTTACCCTGGGTGTCTGATGTAGGAGCATCCAATGGTGTAAGAGTGATCTTGCATCATCCAAAATTTATAATTTTTTATTATGTTCTAAAGTTTATTTAGTTGTTTAGGGGATGGAGAAATAGACCTAACGATGAAAGAATCACCCCAATATCCTGAGCGGTTTGGGAGATATGCAAATTTTAAGGTGAAGACCCTACCAAAACTAGTGAAAATCCTACCACTAAAACTTAAAGGTCAATTTTGAAGGTCTTAGAGGCCTCGTAGAGGGTTAAAAATGGTGGTAATTCCTTTAAAAATATGTATCTGTAAATCCTTTCGAGAGCTTTCCGAAAACATGCACTAATAGTCATTTCGAGCAACGAGCGAGGAGTTATGACCTCGAGAAGTTTACCCCCAAAATTCAAATTTCAAATGAATTGTTCTAGGCGGGAAAAGGGGAAAACAGGGTATTAGAGGGAAATTTTAAAATTGTAAAGGGGTTTGGTCTATATCCTCATTTTTATGAAAAATAATATACAAATATTTGGCTCAAATATTGCATTTTCTCTATTTTTAGTAGATTGTTTGTGTTTTGTTGATGTAGTTCTGCTTCAAGTGGTATCAGAGCAGGAGTTCTTGAGTGTGTAGATAGATCATCAAACATGAGGTAGTTTGCACCAGGATTTGTGGTTAGGGTTTGTGAGAAACATGAGTAGAATGCCTCCACGAAGAAACCATGGTGGTGGGAGAAATGTTGTGGTGCCAGAAGAGGATTTTAGAGCTTTGCAGAGGCAAGTTCAAGCTCTGCAAGAGGAGTTACATAGAGGGTTTGAGCCAAGAAGAGAATATGGGAGTGAAGATGAAGTTAAAGAAGAAGAGGCCTAGTTCGAGGAAGAAGAAGAGGTAGTAGATCCTACACAAGCTAGATTATATAGAGCCATATCCTAGATTGGGAAGAGACCAAAGATTGATGTTTCTACATATTCTAGAAATCTTAACCCAAAAGAGTTGATCGACTAGATCAATGATATGGAAGAATACTTTGAGTATGAGGAGGTGGAAGATCCTGAGAGGGTCAAATTTTCTAAGACCAAGCTGAAGGGTCATGCTAGTATTTGGTGGAAGGGAGTATAGTTGGATAGAAATAGAAGAGGGAAAGAAAGGATAACAAGGTGGGAGCGGATGGTGGAGAAGTTGAAGAGATAGTTCATTCTAGATGATTATGAGTTGGATTTACTAAAGAAAATGTAGGGTTTGAGGTAGTCAAGCAAGTCTATCAAAGAATACACAGAGGAGTTCTATAATATTTTAATCATAATAGGCCATTCTGAGGCCAACAAGGAGAAGGTAGCCTATTATATAAATGGGTTGAGAGCAAGTATTCAAGAGGAGCTAAGTCTGGTCAAGATGACCACCATAGAAGATGCTTACCAATTTGCCTTGAAGGTAGAAGAGAAGCTGAATAGAATATTTGAGAGCAAGTAGAGAGGAAGAGGTCATGGTGGAAGAACTGGTGGGAGAACAAATGGAGGATGAAATGAGGACCAAAAGAAGAATGGAGAAGCAAGCAATAGTCAGGACCAGAAAGGGGATAATGCTTACCACCCTCATGAGCAGAATAATGGTTACCAAAGAGGAAGAGGAAGGTCTAGATGAGGGCCTGGAAGAGGAGGATTTCATGGAACCTATTTTCAATGTGGGGAAGAAGGACATCGAGCATACGAGTGTCCACAACACCAAGGGAGGATGAATAAGAGGCCTGAAGGTAATTCTCGAGCTATTGTTGTAGATGAAGGTGTTGAATCTGAGCACTCTAAAGAAGCAGAAAGAGGAGAAGTTCTAGTCACAAGGAGAGCCTTGTTGAATGAGGAGAAAGATCCAGATCAGAGGAAGAGTTTATTCCGCACAAGGTGTAAATGTGTAGGTAAGGTGTGTAATGTTATCATTGATAATGGTAGCACTAATAACCTAGTTTCAGAAGGGATGGTTACCAAATTATAGTTAGAGAGAAGGAGACACCTGCATCCATATCGGATTGTGTGGTTGCAGAAGGACCATAGGGCTTTGGTCAGTGAGCAATGTTTAGTAAAGTTCAATATTGGGAATTACCATGATGAGGTCCTGTGTGACATCCTACCTATGGATGCTTACCATTTGCTATTGGGAAGGCCATGGTAGTTTGATCGGTGTGCAATACATGATGGGCATGCCAACACTTACTCCCTGACAAAGGATGGAGTGTGCCACAAGCTAAAGCCCCTGAAGGAGGTGGAAGAAAAGGTATGTAGCAGTGCCAAAATTTGTTTAGTTGATGGTAGAAATTTTTTGGATGGTCTGAAGCATGAGCATATGTGCTATGCATTAATTCCTAGAGTTAAGGAAGAACAATGCGAAGATATCCCAATAGAAGTCTCAGGTCTGTTAGAAGAATTCCTAGATATTATATCAAATAATGTACCTGAGGGTTTGCCACCAGTGAGGAAGATCAGTCACCACATAGATTTGGTACCGGGAGCTAGTTTACCAAATAAGGTAGCCCATAGAATGACTCCTATAGAAAGTGAGGAGCTAAACAGACAAGTCCAAGAGCTACTAAAAAGGGACTGATTTGAGAGAGCTTGAGTCCATGTGTAGTACCTACAGTACTAGCACCAAAGAAATATGGGGAGTGGAGAATGTGTACAGATTCCTGAGCTATTAACAAGATCACCATCAAATACAGATTTCCATTGCCAAGGATGGATGACATTATGGACTATTTGAGTGGAGCCAAGTACTTCACAAATATTGACCTGAAGAGTGGGTATCATCAGATCCGTATCAGAGAAGGAGATGAGTGGAAGACAACCTTCAAGACCAGAGAGGGTTTGTACGAGTGGTTGGTCATGCCATTTGGGCTAACCAATGCACCAAGCACATTCATGCAACTTATGAATGAGGTATTGAAGGAATTTTTAGGAAAATTTGTCATTGTCTATTTGGATGACATTTTAATTTTTAGTAAGACTTTGGAGGAGCACCTGTTGCATATTCGACGAGTTTTTGAGAAGTTGAGGGAGGAGCAGTTGCTGATTAATTTGAAGAAGTGTAGTTTTGTGAAGAAGGAGTTGGTGTATCTAGGATTTTTCATCTCAGCTGAAGGTCTTAAAATGGACCCAAAAAAGGTGAGGGCTATCATTGAATGGCCTACCCCAAGGAGCATTACAGAGGTAAGATCATTCCATGGTCTAGCAAGTTTTTACTAAAAAATTATTAGGAAATTTAGTAGTATTTGTGCACCCCTAATGGAGACAATGAGAGGGGATAAGAAGGAGTTTAAGTGGACTTCAGGAGCAGATAGGAGTTTTGATATGTTGAAGAAGAAAGTCACAGAGCAACCTATTTTGGCACTTCCAGATTTCAATAAGGTATTTCAGGTAGATTGTGATGCTAGTGGTAGTGCCATAGGAGTTGTATTGAGTCAAGAAGGTAAGCATGTTGCCTATTTTAGTGAGAAGCTTAATGATGCTAGGAAGAAGTATTATATCTATGATCAGGAGTTTTATGCTATAGTTTAGGCTTTGAAGAAATGGAGACATTATTTTTTGCCAAAAGAGTTTGTTCTATATACTGATCATCAGGCCTTACAGTATATTAATAGTCAAGGAAAATTAAATCAGAGGCACTTAAAATGGGTTGAGTTTTTACAGAGTTATACCTTTGTGTTGAAGCATAGGAGTGGGAAGTCAAACAGAGTTGCAGATGCCTTAAGTAGAAGGTAAAACTTGTTGATAGAAATGAAGGTGGAGGTTGTAGGGTTTGATGAACTTAAGAGTTTGTACCCTGAAGATCCAGATTTTGCAGAGGCTTGGAGAGCTTGCTTGGCACCAGTTACTTTGGATAGAACTAAATGGTTGGATTTTCTAATCCAAGATGGAATGTTGTTTAAAGGAAACCAGTTGTGCATTCCAAGGAGTTCGATGAGAGAGAATCTGGTCAAGGAGAAGCATAGTGGAGGGTTGGTTGGACACTTTGGTCGAGATAAGACCATTGCCCTCGTTAGTGAGAACTACTATTGGCCACAGTTACAACAAGATGTGAAGAGATTTGTACAAAGTTGCAGAGTATGCCAGAGGGCCAAGGGTGTGAGGCAGAACACTAGATTATATCAGCCATTACCTGTACCAGAGAAACCATGGGAAGACATCAGCATGGATTTTGTTCTTGGCCTACCAAGGACACAGAGGGGGAATGACTCCATATTTGTGGTGGTTGACAGGTTTTCAAAGATGGCACATTTCATTCCCTTCTAGAAAACTAATGATGCAGTTCATGTTGTAGGGTTGTTTTTCAAAGAGGTGGTACGACTACATGGTCTACCAAAGAGTATCATTTCAGATAGAGATACCAAGTTTATTGGGTATTTCTAGAGGACCTTATGGAAGAAGTTGAAGATAGATTTGAAATTTAGTTATGCATACCACCCCTATACTGATGGAAAAATAGAGGTGGTGAATAGGAGTTTGGGTAACCTGTTGAGATGCTTAGTAGGAGATAAGCCCAAGGGATGGGATTTGGTTTTACCACAGGCAGAATTTGCTTACAACAATTCTGTCAACAGGAGTACTAATAAATCCCCATTCCAGATTGTATATGGGAGCAGCCCAAGGAATGCTTCTGAGTTGAGGAAGATGGACAGAGGGGAAAAGAGTAGTGCTGAGGTTGAGGACTTTGTAGAGCACCTGAAGAGCTTGCATGAAGAAGTAAAGAAGCATATTAATAAGATGAACACTCAATACAAGACAAGGGTAGACCAGAAGTGGTGGTTTAAGGAATTCCAAGTGGGAGATGAAGTTATGGTTCACCTGAGAAAAGAAAGGTTTCCTACTAAAACTTATAACAAGCTAAAAATGAAGAAGTTTGGACCATGCAAGATCATAAAGAAATAGGATTCAGGAAATGCATATGAAGTAGAACTGCCAAGTGGACTTAACATATCACCTGTGTTCAACATTTCTGATTTGGTAGAATATCATGAAGGAGACAATGATGATGGACCAGTAACAAAAATTTGGGATATTCCAACATCTACTCCAGAGAAGGAAGAGATAGAAGAAATCTTGGATACCCGCATCGGCAAAAGTACAAGAAATAGGTAGTATGAAGAATATCTAGTTAAGTGGAAGGGCAGGCCTATTGAAGATTCATCTTGGTTGTCGAAGATAGAGGTTGACCACCTTGGTTTTCCTCCAACACCAGAGAAGTGAAGGTCACTTCTCAATTTACCCTAGGTGTCTGATGCAGGAGCATCCAATGGTGTAAGAGTGATCTTGCATCATCCAAAATTTGTATTTGTTTTATTTTGTTCTAAAGTTTGTTTAGTTGTTTAGGGGATGGAGAAATAGACCTAATGGTGAAATAATCATCCCAATATCCTGAGCGGTTTGGGAGATATGTAAATTTTAAGGTGAAGACCCTACCAAAAATAGTGAAAATCCTACCACTAAAACTTGAAGGTCAATTTTGAAGGCCTTAGAGGCCTCGTAGAGGGCTGAAAATGGTGGTAATCTCCTATAGGATATTATTGCGCCATAAATCCTTTTGAGAGATTTTCGAAAACATGCACTAATAGTCATTTCGAGCAACGAGCGAGGAGTTATGACCCCGGGAAGTTTTCCCCCAAAATTCAAATTTCAAATGGATTGTTCTAGGCGGGAAAAGGGGAAAACAGGGTATTAGGGAAAATTTCGAAATTGTAAAGGGGGTCTATTCTATATCCTCATTTTTGAGGAGAAATAAATACAAAGCTTTGGCTCAGATTTTGCATTTTTATCTATTTTTAGTAGATTGCTTATGTTTTGTTAATGTAGTTTTGCTTTAAAAACATAAATATTTTAGTACCATAATAACCTAATACCTCCCTTTATACAAGGAAACTAGGGCAATAGACCTCTCAATAGCTACCTAGACCTTTAATTTTAGGTTAATAACAAGAATAGAGTCAAAATCAGCAAATAGTGTTGGTACTAACCTCACTGCAACAAGAACCTCCTAACCATGTCAAGGAGATATTTTCCATCCAAAATAATTATGTAAAGAAATCTACTTCATGGAATTTCCCACCTCTAAATGACTACTTTGCCTAGGTTTATCCTATAGAAATATCCCAGATTACTATAATTGTGTCAAGTAAATGCCTTCTCAGGAATCCACATCTTAGCTAGGGGTT
Source organism: Wollemia nobilis (assembly GCA_028583015.1). Classification (NCBI taxonomy): domain Eukaryota; kingdom Viridiplantae; phylum Streptophyta; class Pinopsida; order Araucariales; family Araucariaceae; genus Wollemia; species Wollemia nobilis. Next base: position 231,831 of record JAQPPZ010002638.1, read on the forward strand.
GAAACCTAAATGATAAACCAATATTCCCCTACCTCCACCTTCCTTAAGTTGAACCACACTAATTTGGAACAAATACTTATTACTTAGGATGAAGAGGAGGTCTACATGGTATCTTATGAGGTATAAAATCTTATAACCAACATATCACAAGTTCAATCAGAATATGTCATAAGGGCCAAAAAGTAGGTGATGGAGTATTACAAGAGAAATATAATGGTCATATGCAACTTGAATAGACTAGATGAATCAAATTAGTAGCCTTCTACCATGGTACCTCCAAAGACAATTATGTTTATGTCTCTTGTTAGTATCAAATAAAGCAACTAGTTGGCCTCAAGAAATTAGATCAAAATAATTGAGTCTGGCCCATGGCCTCTAGAAAATGTATCCCCAAGAGTACCAAAACCCTTGATAGTTATCATATGGAATATCCATGAGATCTAGAAGCAATAAGAACCTTAGCCAAATTAACCAAGATATATCAACCAATTAGGGATAAGTCAAGGATCCCACTACCAATGCATACCATGCAAAAGGCTTTCACCCTTAGATCATTTAGTATTATGGATCATCTAAATAAATTAACCATGATGGTAGTAGTATGGAATATTTTATCTATCCCTGGATAGAAAGAGCTTCTAAGGAAAGCATTGGATGATGAAAGAGAGCAAGGTCAAAAAAACACCCATAGTTTTAAATATATCATCCCCAAGAGTAAATAGATTGAAGTCACTTCCCTTCTATCTATCCTTGATATATAAATATATACTTATTCGCAATTGCATGATAGATTCAGAAGCAAGTACATCTATTGTGCCAAAATGTGTAGTAGATGCAATAGGTTTGAAGAATCATCCCATAACTAAGAGTGGTGTGGTTGGAGGGCAATGTGGTTTTAGATATTAATAATTATGGAATGGATCATGCTCACTTTATATACCTATACAATTCTAATAATTTCTCAAGATAGAGCAGTAATAGATCTTCGAGTTTCATTTCAAATTTGCATATCCAAGGATTTTACTTCTAGATTAGGAGGCTATTTTTATTTATAATGAGACCTCATGGTTTTAATAATCCAATATAGAATTGGGATAAAGGTTCTATTAGGATGGCTCTATTTTTATCATGTTAAATATTTTCAAACATCTAGTTAAATCCTTGAGTAGGTTCTAATATCAAAAGAAAAGCAATCTAAATCTAAATTTTTCATTGATGAAATAGATTTTCTTATCCTATATGATAATATGGATCAATGGGTGACTAAATTTTGGAAAAAAATTTCTCCTAAAATATCCAAGCCTACAGGCATAAGTTGAAGCTCAAGTGATATTATGATCCTAACATGGCCAAGGTCGTGTAAAAAAAGAAAAAAATTTGGCTAAGGAATAATGAAATTTTGAATAATGAATCCATGGTAAATACAAACCATCCAATCAAGCCAATAAATGTAGGACATTTAAATAAAGGGTGGCTCATGTCAATCATGAAAAATAAGTAATATAATAATGGTCATTTCCACCTAGGAATCCCCATATGATAATGTTAATGATTTCATGAGCGGGTATATGTATTAAATATTGAGAGCATCCTCCACCTTCATGGTGGTTAACTTAAAATAATTGGTGCAAGAAGATTGAGCAATACTAAATGAAGGGTAAAATAACAATGGAATGTGTGAGAATCTTTTAAAAGTTATTTTATAAGAAACATGAATTGATTAGGCAAGGTGGTGATTATCCTTCCATAACCTAACAAATATGGGTAATAAATGCATGGCACACAAAATAAGTTCATAAATACATAGGATCAAAAGGAAATATTCTATAAATAATTAATTTCCAATCTAGTCTCATTTGTATTAAAGATAAACTATTTAATTTGAGGGCATAGGAGAACATTAAAAAGCATAGTTGAAGTGTAGAATTGAAATAGCTATAATGGAGAAGAATAAAATGATGGTTTGAGTAGTATCTTCCAAGGCCAGTGTATCTAGGATAAAAGTGTCCCACTCATCAGAAGCCCCATAGGTACCTAAATAGATCTATGCCTCTAATATTAAGATATTTAAAGACCCGACAGAGAATTTTTTAAAGCCCAATATTTTAAAAAGAACAAAGAGTCTAATGGAAGGCACATGACAAAGATTCAAAGATACCCAATCTACAAGATTTGGATCAAATATTTGGACCAGATACTTGGCATGATATTTGGTACTACAAGAGCATCATTGCTATGAGCTAGCTTCAACAATTGCAGAGTTCTATGAACCCATCACTAGAGAGATTACATTATTGGATAGATATTTCAAGAAAAATTACTAGGCATGGCATCCAAAAAATGTTGCTTGAGCCAAAGGGAAAACATCACATTGATATAGAATAAATGGTATGAAAATTTTATGAACTCTTAAACAAAGTTAAAATAAAATTTCTTTGCACTCAATATAAGGACTTGAGCCCAAATGATTCATTGTTGAAGGGTCCCTTGCCCCTCAACATGTTTGATGAAATTAAAAAGGATGCTTTCATTATTCTAGCTTTTATGTTTGGGATGGAGCATGATAAAAATATGGTTTTAGTCCAACTAAGTCTCCTATAAAAAATGAAGAGCATACCTAGAGAGGAACATATAATGTTGGATTTTTCTAAACTCATTGCTAAGCAAATACATGAATGTCTACATAATTTTGTATCCATCCATGTATTCAAATATTCATCATTCTTAATATATTTAATTTTTTTCTAGCACCTGAGAGCATCTTTGGATCTAGATTTAATGTGTGCAGATGAAAAGGGCCAAGAATTGCTAGTATATTCCTAGATAGAGACTTTAATGAAGTTTTTTTTCTATTGTTCTTTTTGTAGTCTTTTTTCATTCTAGTTATAGCATTATTAAAAGGTTATCAACTTGAGCGTGTGTCAAAAACTTGTCACTCATTTTTGCAAGGTACACATCCTAGAGACTAGTTTTTTTGTTGAGGGTGCTATTGTTAGGATGCATGGATTCAATTTTTCTCTCTATATTCTCCTTAAGATCATCCTAGATAGAGTTCTATCTCTAGAATTATTCAAGTAGCTAGACCTAATTTATAATAGATATGGGAGTGGAAATTCTAGGGTGTCTTCTTATAGGAGGCTTGCTCTTGTAGAGAATAAAATTTCCCTCCATAGTATATAGTTAGCTAAAAGTGCTAGGATTCAAAAAGGTGGAGGATAATTGGAGTTGTAATCCTCAAAGGAATTTCATTGTATATCTTGACAATATAAAAGGTATAAATTTCAACCATGAGAATAGGCCCAATGTAAAAGCTCTAAAGAACCTAGGATATGAGACTGGTATGCATCCTATGAGTATGCTCATCAAATCCCACCAAAGCTTAGAAAATATAAATCTTATGAGGCAACATGCCAAGTTAACCTATAGAGCAAAATCAATAAAGATAAAAGAGATGATCAAAGGAAGATGCATTGGAAAGAACCCAAAATCTATTCTTGGTGGGTGATGTGACAATGAATTGGAGAAAATGAAAAGGATTATGGTGCACTATCTATAGATAACAAGTTTAAAAATACTACAATGATGAACACTTAGTTGGATGCTAAACGTACAAGATCCAATCAATATATTGACAAAGAAATTAGTATCGAAACACTCCAAATAATAATAATGGGAAGAGTAGTGGTAGAAGGATTCAATGAAGTTGCCTATGAAGCTCCAAAGGAAGTCTCAACTACTTTCCTCCCCAAAATACATTTAGTGTCATCATCTCTTATGCAAAGCACTGACCAACAGGAGACTCCATGTCGAGAAGTCTAAAAGAAAGAAACATAGAAAGAAAAAAGAGTAGTAACCCCTACTAAAGCAAAAAAAAAAATAAAGGAAATTCTTAGGACTGATTTGACCACTACAAAAATATCTTTCCTTTCCTCCTCATCCATTCACAGGGTACAACCACCAATTCAACGAGTTGTTTTGGCTCCATTAACATACATTCTTAGCATTATAGCCACATTAAAAAATGTACCCCCAATTATACCTACAACTTTCCCCTCTCAAGAAATAATAATTTTTCTATTGTCTATCTCACCAATATCATCAATCCCTACTACCCCATTACCTCCTCCTTTGGCAATCCCATTACTTAAACCTTTAACTACATTTTTGTCTCCACAAAGGAAGCAAGAAAATCCATAGGTGAAAGTAGTGGCTTCAAGCATGCTTTAAAAAATCCATCTAATTTAGCAAAAAACAACACAATATGAGCAAAGGAAACAAATTGAGTTGATGCAACAACCAGAAATGACCTAGGTAATCACCCACTTTGCTCTGTAAAGATACATATTTTAATAAAAAGAGGCATTAGTAGAATATCATGAAGAAAATATGATATATAAATACTGGCAAGTGGCAATAGTAGGTCTAGACTCAAAGAATAACTGACCTCGAGATAAGATTCAAATCATATAAGAGGATGATAATATGGCGACTTATGAATGTGAATTATTATCCTAAAGACTAGAAAATAAGGAAAGGGAGCTTGGATATGCAAAAAAAATACCTTGAGTAATTTTTAGATGGAAGTCAAAACACTCCAAAGGCAAATAAATATGTTCACCCAGCACCTAAAGGAGTAAGTCTTAAAATCCCTCTTAAGAGAAAAGGAGAAAGAAGTCATATGCCTCGCAAAAAATCTTACCAGTCAAGAAGTACAATTCAATTGTGAGAGAGTCTCCAAGAGATTTTGGAAGAGCTAATGCAAAAAGAGCAAGAAATAATAGTGCCAAGGAATCAAGAACCTCATCAAGAAATTTAATGATGATTATTGGGATAAAATTTTCATCATAGTAATAGGGTTATTCTATATGCTCATATTTATTTATACATATTCTAATTAGAGTCTTCAAGTGATCCATGAGATGGAGTGTAGCCTCACTGAAATATCCACAAAATCAAATGAAGCTAGAAGTTATAAGATAAATTTGACCACAATGTTAGACTCCATGTTAATATCCATTGGAATAAAAAATAGACAAGAAATGGCATACAATATGATTAGTCTCCTTCAAAAATAGCAAGTGGTATAGCAATATAGGGAAAATATAAGCACATTAGTTTATACCATAGGAAGGCTCAAAAGTCATATTGACTTCATAGTGCAAAAAGGACTTCATTCTCCTTGGAATAAAACTAGACTATATTCCAAATAGGAATATGTGTGGTTGATAAAGCAACACAAGGAAGATATCTCCAATTTTGAAGAATGTCAAATCCTCCTATAGAAAATAATATGGATTGAACAATCAGGTTGCTGGAAAAGTTAAAATTTCATAAGCATGAAGTCATAAATCAAACAAGGAATTTCTCCCAAGAAGACGATTTTTAACTAGAAGTAATTTATGAACTCTTCTAATAAACCCATTACCCTTTTGATGAGGAGTGGGAAGAAATCAAGCAATCTCTTGATAATATTTGTAAATCTTCTATATCTCCTCTTGGCATATTTTTCTTTTACTTTTATTTATTTTTGCAAATTATTGTAATCTTTGACTTCATGCCTAAAGGATGAAGGAATCAATTCTAAATTTCCCTTCACCAAGCGATAAGGTCCCTATGAGTGGCCAAAACTATAGTGATTTATGCTACACTTAAAAGTTTTATGTTAAGCAATTTTAAAGGAAGTATGTGGAAAGAGCAGATATAGCAATGAACCAATGAGGGGAAAGAAGTTATAATTAGAATATTGGTGCTTGTTGCAAAAATTTTAACTAAATAAAATTTTTAAAAATTTGACAAATTGTGCCATTGGCTAAGTTTAACAACCCAAAACTACCAACCCAATTTTTTTTTGAAATAGCACTTATAACACAAAGGCTCTCAAGGGAAAACACCCTTGATATAAATATTTCAACATATAAGGCTTCACCACATTTGAGTTTCAAGTCATTGTAGATGACACTCAGTGGACAAGAGATGCCAACTCCCATAATTTTTGGGGTTCACCTTGCTAAACCTACATGTTTAAAATGGCATCATAATTCCCCCCACCTTTCCTATACCCTTTTCAATATAGAACCATGTGATCATGATGTAGGTATTATCCTTTAAGGTCCATAACACTTAAAGGGGGATTACAATTCCCTAACCTAACTCTAGCTACTCCTAGATAGGTTATTCAACATAGAGCCTTGATGCTTAGTTACCACACCTTCATGGGCTAACTAAGGTTATTGTCACTCCAAATACAACTAACATGATCTCTAGATCCTACATGATCAAGGAGTCACCACTATTTTCTTTTAAATATATTTTTCCCACACACTTGATCCTTCTTGATCAATATATGATTACTCACAAGTACCCTGGATTTTGTATGCACACAACTCCTTCCATTTTCATGAGGTCCTAGCTATTACATGCTCACAACTCCTTCTAGGACTCTCAACTACCTGGCTATTGCACTCATGCAACTCCTTCTAGGATTGGATTTTATGGTTAACAAGAGGAAAAACCCTACCCACCCCAAGGATAGAGAACAACATAATTTACCACAAAGATAAACCAAACATAAAGCATTGCAATAATCATCTCAAATGATAAGCACAAACAAAGGATTCCTCTTATCCATAAACCCAAGCTATGCTATTAACAAAACATGAATCTCAAAAGCTTTTCCATCATCATCTATGCAATAATAAGATAACTTATATCTCTAACAAAAGTATGCCTTACAACTAGTTAATGGAATATAAACCAACTAACTCAAGAGATTAATCAAAAAGCATGAAATGCAACCCCAAGTTGCCATTAAACAATATAATCTTACATTGCACAAGACCAATATTCAAGGTTTAACTTAACCAAATCAACCACCACATTTAAAGCAACATCATACATCAATATTAAAGCATCTCTTCATTGCATAAAAAGAACATCATAAACCATATTTTGAAAAATAAGTCAATATTACAACATTTTCAATAAAAAAGCATTTTCTTATTTACAATAAAATCTCTCTTTCTTTTAAGGCTTAAGAACAATTTTCAAGTCTCTATACAACTAAGTCTCCACCAACTTCTTTGATGAAAATAACCACCCACCATTTATGAAGCTTACTTAGGGATTAGAACAACTCTAAATGCAATGCAACTTAAATCATATCTTACTCTAATATGCATCAACCATGCACATAACAAGCAAGCTAAAAGAAGAGAACTCCTACATCTCTCAAAAATGATCCCAACATTCATTAATAAAACATCCCATATCAAAACTTGGAGAAGCCCATACTTCTCTTTATAATGATCCTTAATCCACATAGATCTCAGGATACATTATAGATAAATTCCTTCTTACAAACCAAAATAAACAACTCATATCAAACAAGAGAAGCCCATACTTCTCTTTATATTGATCCTTAATCCACATAGATCTTAGGAATCAATATAAATAAAATTATCTTACATAAACATTTAAACAAAACATATCCAAGCATGAGAAGCCCATACTTCTCTTTATAGTGATCCCTTAACCCACATGGATCTCAGGAATCACTATAAATAAATTATCTTACATAATCATTTAAACAAAACATATCCAAGCATGAGAAGCCCATACTTCTCTTTATAGTGATCCCTTAACCCACATGGATCTTAGGAATCACTATAAATAAATTATCTTACATAATCATTAAATAAATCATAAATCTCACCATCAAAACATAATAAAGTAATGTCTTAAAAATAAGGGTTCCTTCCTTTAATTACTTTAGCTCATAAAGGAACATAAAAATCTAAGATAAAAATAATGATGCAACAAATAATTTTAATTAATTAGCATTAAAAACAAGGGCATAAAATGCTAACACCCTAAAACCAAAGTGAAGTCAAAACCCTAAAATGAAGTGCACAAAAATTGGTGCTCAGCAATGAAGCACAAATTAAAGCAAACCTACAATAAAAGGGTATAGGAAAATAGCGTACATCCATGCAGGAAGCAAGACACAAGGCACAACTCACAACAACTAAAGCACACAGAGAAAGGAAAATACAAAGCCCAACTCTAAGCAACCAAACCACATATAAAAAGAAAAAAATAAATCCCAAATCTAGGCAACCAAACCACATAAGGAAGGAAAGTATTGGCCACCTACAACACACATCGAGATCATTGGTGAACCAACCTGAATGATGAACACCAACTCAAGATACCACTTGACTCTCCCTCATCCAATCAAGCAAAGTATGGTAGCAACCTCAAGATAATAGAGTGAGGTGAACATCTAAGGCTATCAACTCACATACAAGTGACATCCCACATGGCAATAGAAGACCCTATCGGGTATGCAAGCCCCAATAGCAAACTGAAATTTAAGACAATACCTAGGAAGGAGATGCTCATAGGAGGGTCATCAAAATGAGATACTACAACTCACATATAATAAATATCACCCACACAACAAGGATAACCGTGTAATGACACCAAAAGAAGCATACAAAATCAACAAGGTAGCACTTCAAATCAAGGTGTAACCAACAACGAATGTAAAAACCATACAAACATAACAAAACAACCCAACACAAGCAGTAATGAAGATGAAAGCAAAATAATAGAGTTTCCAACCTTAGAAATAGTATTTGGACTCCGTAATCTCACCTTCAATTCTCCACTAAAACGAGCACTCTTTACGATCTTCCACCCTTCCACTGTCAAGTTCTCCTTCCTTCCATCCTAGCCCAAAATCTGCTTATCATCCTTCTTAAGAAGCATAAGGAGGGGGGAACTTAGTCATGCATGGAGGTGGCCACCTTGTAACGCCCAAGAAGGTATTAATGTAAAATATGTTTGCCACCCTGGGCACCATTAGGGTGGCACGCCCCTTAATGAGCTACACTCATGCTCATAATTCAAAAGCTTTGATATACAATAATATAGTTATATCAAACCAATCAATAAATTGACTTTAATAAATTATTCTTAAACTATTAAGTTATTTAATACTTTGCTTAATCTAAAGCATTAAATCTAACTTACAAGAAATAAATACAATTCTAATCAAAGGAAGATAAACAAAGCTTAGCAAAGCTTAAGTATAATACAACCAAACATAAATATGCACCCATCACAACTCCACACCATTTTTTTATCCTCAAATGGATAGTTACCTTTAAGATAGACTGATGCTATCATCGACCAATTTTAAGGAGGCTCATTGCAAGAAACTTCCTAGCCCAAATGTTGGAGAGATTATATCCAAACTTATTCCAGAATACTAAAGCATAATTAAATAACTCAAAAGAAAATAACAACTCACAATAAGCATGCACATAGAACACAAGAGATTTACCTTGGTTCACCCAATAAGGGTTAATCCAGCAAACAAGAATCACACCTTCTTTGATATTATTTTCACTCCTCTAAAATGGGACATTACAATAAATATAAAGGAAACACTTACAAACCTAAACCAAAATGTGGTATTGGAATACCATGGGCTAAAATTGCCCAAACCCACCAACCATGAGAATCCGAAAACCTCTTCATAAATAGCTCCAAAAAAAGGGGAAAATTTTTATGGGGTGGGCTATGCCCCCTTGAACCCCCCCGGGATGGCTTCGCCCCCCCACCGTGACCCCGTGCCACTCACCCGTGAGTAGCATAGCCTAAACGAAGGCATGTTGTATATTTCTTCGTCTACAAATAATGAGACATATCCAACAAGGGTGTGAATTATGGGAAACAAAAAAATGCAATGCATCTACATGAAGAGTAATTTTCCTTGTTACCCTAAGTTGTTTGATGAGCAAGCCATCATCATCATTTCCCTAGGTATCCTTCATGGTAGGTGGTTTTCCATAGCCCCACCAAGGAGAAGGTACCTGATCTTGCACCCACAAATACATTAGCAGTACCATGTTCCACGTTTTAAATAAAGCAATCATTCTATTATTTAATCATCATGAAAAAACTATGCCATCACATAAATACATCCAAAATATAGAGTATTTTTCACAAAATATCTGCCAAGGAGGGGTGTTACACTATGGCTCTAAAAAATGCAAAGGAGAAATTAGAGGTTCTTAGAATTATTGGCCAATATAATAAAGCAAAAGTTCTAAAGGCCTAAGAGGAGCTTATCCAACCCCATCTATTTTAGCCACCATATTTAAGAGCTATTTAAGCCAAAACTATGGGCAAAAAGAATGAGCTTACCACTACCAAGAGATATCTATTCTTTATGAACACCTTGATCACTATAAACAGATCTCCCCAAATGTAGAGGGTGATGAAAAGCATAAAAATATGCAGGAAGAGAGAGATATTTGAAGTCCAAAGTTTTAAACATTTTGAAGGCCAAATAAACTAAAATTTCTAAGAATTGGATCAACCAAAAAGGTTTGACAAGTAAGAAGTCTCACAAAAACTTCTAATAAACTCCAAACTCAAAAGTTTATGAAAATTCTAACACAAAAGATGTGCAAAAGTTCTGATAAACTTCCATTTTTAATAAATAGTGGAGCACATTGCAAATAAATAAAAATAGAAAATGAGTATAAGCACTCTAAGAAGCAGAGTACAATGCAATAGTAGCCAATAAAGAATAAATGATCAAATTAGGATACAAGATATTGATGCTAAGGCATGAGCTCCAAAGAAGGGTAGATTAATTGATTAAACAAGTTATCAATAAGGAGAATTAAATATTATCTACTAGTATTGCTTTGGTTGTGAAATTCAAGAAAAGTGGTTGACTATTAAAGGTAGAAGCATGGAAGTTGCAATGACAAAAATCCCAAGCCTGAAAAAAATTAATTATAGGTGTCTTCATTCAATTTTTTAGGATCCCTATGGAGGGCAGTAGAGATTGTCAAAAAAATCCTACATAGTTTTGGATAAAAAGTCCCATCAATTATATCTATAGGGAGTAGTTGTTTTAGCATTGTAAGAGATCGACAAGTATTATTTTCCCTTCATTTTCTATGTATAGCAGCACCCGAACCCTAGGCTTTTATGGATATATTTTTAAACACTCACTTCTAGCATGATCTATAACTTACATATTCATATATATATGTGTGTGTGTGTGTGTGTACATGACTATTGGGATTTTTCTATCTTGTTTCTTATATTTATATATGATTATGTGCATGTATAAGAGATCATGACTACTTGATTTTTTATCTCATTTCTTATACATGCAGTCAGTGTTGAATTGGCATGTTGAGAAGAGAAAGTGTTCCTTGAGCATTGTCCATGATGATTCGTGCATTTGTGCATCTTTTTGTTATGCGGATGAATCTTATTATGATCTTGGTGCATCACCCCTATTAGCTCAAATTAGCTTATGATATTTTTTCCTTTTTGTTATCTTTACTTTCTCTTTCTCTTTTCTCCTTGAAGTTGGTTAGACTCGGAAGAGCACTAAATTTCATACCTTAAAAGGAACAGGCCTTATAAAATACCCTAGAGGAACCCAATTGATTCAAACCTCATATTATAGGAGTTATCCTATTGTTTTGCTCGGTGTGAGGTATGATAGTCCAATCATCTAATCCTTACATCTGGTGACCATTACAATTATAGAGGACAATACGAGTATTGTAATATTTAAAATTGTGTTTCAATTTTCTTAACATTCTTTAAACTATTCAACGTTGCATTGATAAAAAGTTCTTCCCTTAGATAGGGAAGATATCACAACTTTTGAATCACTATACATATGAAGGTGTTTAATACCTTGTTCCTGAGCTAGTTTTTATCTTTTTTTGTATCCTATACAACATTATTGGTTATTTTCCCCAATTTGTTTTTGAACTGAAGAATTTCATGGTGTGGTGCCACTACAATCACACCAATAGTAGTTACATGGCCTAGGTTTTATTTAGATGCTCCAACAAAGAAAATTCTAGGGAAAATTATCTCTAGAGGTTTGATTGTTCTAACATGTGGCCTAAAATTTAAGAGTTTTAGGAGTTCCATTTGGTATAACATTTGTATTTCCCTTTTATGAATCTCTTGATGTCTTGTTGTTTATGATATATAGATTTTATGTTGAAGACTATCTCCTTTAATACTTTGTTGGTTAACACTCAAAGATTGGTTCTTTGGTTATAGAAAATTATCCCATTTATGTCCTTCCAGACATGCCAAATGATGAATACTAATAGTAAATACCAAATATACCTTATGATATGATTATTCTTCAATCCCCATTTATACATTTGGCCCCAATTGTTTATGTAATTTTTTTGAGTTGAAGGTTCTTAAGATTGTTGATCCTAGTCATTTGGTTATTTCAATCCAAATTTTAACTACTTCTATAGACTTAAATAATAGATGTGGTATTGTTTCATTGTTCTTAATACACTTATGGAGAATATGATTCCCCATTATATTTCTTTTTATGAGGTTGAATCTGATAAAAATCTTCTTTTGGAGCACCAACTAGAGAAAGGCTTGAACTTCGGAGGATACCTAGTAATTCCATACCTTGACTTTGGTTGAGTTCTTCTAACTCTATTTTTATAATAACACCCCTTAGATGCCTCTATAAATGCATGAACCACTAATATATTACCATACAATATAATATTGAATCTGGAGAGAGATATTAATCCCTCTAGTTTGGATGTGTAATTATCTCCATGAGTCTTGGTCAAGATGTGGCAAGGGTGGATCCTCCACCCATTCAGTTAATTTTGCAAGAGAGTTAACACCCAATTGTTGCAACTCCACTTTTAAATTTGTGGATAAATTCCTAATGATTGGAGGTCCTCCCAAGATCATATCATACCATAAATTAATTTGTTTACCATCCCTAGAATCCAAGAGGTATGATTTAATATAATGTATTTATATTCCATAATATATTTCTAGATTGAGGAGGATCTTTCTATGCTCTTCACACTCTTTAGGAGTTGGATCCTATTAGAGTTATTCAAATATTTGTATTTTATAATTTTCTTCCATGGAGATTTTGGAAGAATGAGCATATTTCAAAGTAGCTTATCACTTAGTACCTTGCTAACAATCATTGGTTTCCTTATTCCTAGGCCTCATTTCTCATTTGGATTGGTAACGATTTCCCAATTAACCAAATAGAACTTATTCCTATCCAATTGCCTCCCCCCTTTCCATTAAAAAGTTCTTAGCATTACATTTGAATTTTGCAATATATAAGGGTGCATAATACACCAATAGTTGATATATGACAAGACTTGCTAGTACTAATTTAATTAAATTAATTTTTCCAACTATTGCTATATTGTTGTATTTTCCTTAATATCTTTTTTAGAATTGAATTCTAAGTTTTATATTTTTTATGGAAACCAATAGGAACACCTAGGTAGTTGAAGGTATCACTACCTTTTTAAAATTCTAAAATCTAAGATAAACCTCTTTCTTTTGTTGTTGAAGTATTTATAATGTAAAAGCTATCCTTTTAGGTGTTTATCTCTTACCCTATGGCTAAAGAGAAAAAATCTAAAACTTCTTTGATCATCCTAATGTTTAATTTTTTGGCTTCCCCTAGTAAAATAGTGTCATCTACAAATTTAGCAATGAGTGATTGTTCTATATCCTATAGTTGCTCTAATTCCTAGGATATCTTTCCTCCTCAATTTGGTCAAGGTCCTCCCTAAAGTTTTAGCTAGAATGATATAAAGGTAAGGGAAGAGAGGACACCCTTGCCTTAGTCCTTTAGTGGATTTAAATAAGTTAGCATGTTCCCCATTTATTAGAATGGTTATTCAAGGTCCTTTTATGCAAGCTCCTATCTAGTCTATCATTTGAACTAGAAATTCAAATTTGATTAACACTTATTTTTAAAAACTAGTACCAACTCTATCAAAGGCATTGGTCATATCAAGTTTAATGGTTATTCTTTTATTTTTTAACTTAGCACTTAAGTGTAGAGCTTCATGAATCATTATAATTTTATCATATATTTGTTTCCATAGAATAAAACCCCCTTGGTCTAGCTCTATCAAATCATTAATCTTCCTTTCAATTATATTTGCTATTATTTTAGTTATTATCTTATAAGAGAAATTTCAAAGAGAGATAGGTCTAAATCTATAAAAGGTAATTATATTTTTTCTTTTGGGATTAAATATAAGAAATTGGAATTGATCACCTCTTATCCTTGTCTCTTCTATCATTTCCAACAAGTCATCTCCTATAATTTCATAAAATTATTGGTGAAGCCATATAGTCCTAGAGCTTTTCCCTTGGGTAGTAAGCTTATAAGTTCTTCCAACTCTTCTCTGGTTACTACTAAGTAAAAATCTTCTCTATATCCTTTTTTTATCAAATGAGAGATGTTACTCAAGAGAGTGGCCTAAGCCAATTGATTTTATGTGGCCTTTTTGAGATGGGTCAAGTAATGATCTCTTGCTAGTTCTTTTATGACTGCCTGATCAGAATAAATTTATCCAACTTTGTGAATTTATCTTATTATATTTTTCTAGTAGTGATGCATTATTTCTATATGAAAGGATTGTGTTTTTGTCTCCTTTATTGAGCCAAATTATTATTAATTGAAGTCTCCAATATGCTTCTTCTCTAAAATCTTGATCCATTTATCTATTTAGTTGGAGTCTTCTCTCTTCCTATTGAGGGATTGGAGGTTGATCACCTATCTCTTGTTTTAATTCCTCTATCTATTATAACAATATGCTTGACCTATTTTAAACTTCTGTCTGATTCAAAATCTAGTCTCTAATGGCTTTCTTGAGGCTAGAAATGTTTATTTTTCGTACCTCTTGGGTACTATTTGCATGGATATGCTACTTCTAGATACTTTTTGCTAATGGTGCAAACTCCTCATGATCCATCCATTCTAGATTGTATTTGAAAGGAATATTCCTTTACCCAAGAGCACTATCACCCATATCCAAATAGATAGCCTTGTGATCTAAGACCAAACTTTGAATTATGTCACTTGATACAAGTGGATACCTAAATAATATATCTTATTGTATCAGGAATCTATTTAATCTTTTTGTAATGAATTTAACCCTAGCTATTCTATTTGTCCATCTAAATTTTCCATTTTTGGCGATTATGTCTTAAAGATTCTACTCAGATGTAATTTTTATAACCAAGTCCTTAAAAGGGTCTTTTGAGGGAATGCCTCTTTTTTTCTTCCATTGGACTAAATTCACATTTAGGTCCCTTGATATGATTAAATTTGGAGTATTTCCTATATAATCTAGTGTTGAATATTTTTCCAAGCCTCTTATTTTAAGACTATGTTATGTGGACCATAGAAATTTATTATGGTCCAATTTTATCCCTGTGGAGAGGAGAATGAAGCTACTATCCAATTTGAATGTCTTGTTCTATCAATACATATCAGGACCTATGGATCCCATGCATAGAGAATCCCCCCTAATTCTTCTAAATAATTTATTGCTTCTAGGTCTTAGGATCTCCATATGTTTTTTGATTCTATTCTTGCTAATTTCTCTATCAATTTAGTTTTATAAATGTAGATAACCATTGACGTATATTGGTATATTAAGTGACTTAAATAGTTTTTCTTTACGGACTACCTAATCCCCTTCCATTGCATGATAGACCTTTCATTTCTTAGGTGGCTTCTTAGCCTTGCTAAATTCTAAAGTTATTTGTGCTTTTTTTTTATCTCTATATTTTATTATTCCTTCCCTACCTCTTGATTTGATTTCCGCCCTATTGTAGAAGATCTAGTGGTTAGGGTGCCTCCTAGAATAATTATTGTTACTAATTGAGTCTCTTCTATATCTTCAATCTCCTATTCTTGAATATTTTATTTAATAGCTTGATTTTTCTCAACTTTGTCTTCTAATTTTGTTTTTTGTTTGTGGAAAACACCCCTTTTAGGGTGCCACTTTTGGGTAAGACCCAAGGAGGCAGGGGTATCTATTCCACCAAAATCGCCCAGGGCTCGCACCTAGCCTTCCCCCTTTGGCACACTCAAGGAGCATGCCTAAAACAACAAAAACATAAACAACACAAACCAACAAACACAAAACACAAAAACAACAAACAACAACAACAAAACACAAAAAAAAACACAAAACAACAAACAACAAACAACAACACACAAAACAACAAAACAACAAAAACACAAAAACACACACACCAAAAAATTAAATTGATGGAAAAAACAGATTACATCTATGGCCTTTCCAGGCCAACATGCCTTTTAACCAAGAATCAACACAAGAAACATAAGAATGATCTTTCTGATCTAGGGACCTGAAATACCCTGACTGGACCAAAGAGAGGCTAATACAAAGTAAAAAGGAACTAGGTACCTCTAGTACTAGAGCCATCCAGAGAAAGGATAGAAAGAAGAGCATCCTTGATATGTGAAGCCCACCATCTAGGAGGGTGGTCATAGCAAGTAAGATCACCTTTATCCAATGCCCAATTAGCTAAAGCATCAACAATCCTATTATGTTCTTTGACCACATGATTGTATTCAACTTTCAAAAAGCCCATCTGGATTAATTGAATCTTCTCAACAATTATTTTTATTCTCCAATCAACCTTATGATTCTTAGGAGTCTTCAATAGATTAATCATGACTTGGGAGTCAGATTCAACCAACACCTTTTTCCATCCAACCTTAGCAGCCTCTCGAAGGCCTTTGAGGATACCATACCCCTCAACAAGGTTATTGGAAAGGATACCCAAATTCTTAGCAAAAGTGAAAACCAAGGAACCATCTGAAAGTCTACCAATTCCTCCCACACTAGCTTTTCCAAGGTTCCCCCTAGAGGCTCCATCCATATTGAATTTTCCAAAATCCTTTGGAGGAGGCTTCCAACTCCTTGTTCTATCCATATTTTGATTACTCACATTCCCTTTAAGATGGTTGCCAATAGTAGAGTGAATCTTCAATATTTGCATAACTTGATCCCATCATTGGTGGGAGTCTTGGGGGTGATTAAGGAGTTGTTGGACTGATTCAACTAAGTTGGCAATGGTCTTTTTCCAAATATAGTGAATATCCTTCCTTTCCTATTTGAAAATCTGATTGTTTCTTTCCTTCCAGATATTCCAAGGTAGGATGGTAGTTCCCATCCAAACTAATTATCTAACAAAATGATCAACAACCTCTTGTTTAGGCCAATCCCTCCAAAGTTGTTCAAGAGTACAAAAATTGGACCATTATAAACCGAGTAAGGTAGCCATTCTCCTCCATAGCTCAAAGGCTAAGGGACACTCAATAAAAATATGGCTAAGAGTTTCCACATTCTTTCCACACATCTCACATCTAAACGGGCCATGAAAGCCATGTTTCATAAGTTGCTCACTAGTGAGCACCCTTCGATGTAATAAAAGCCAAATAAAAAACCTCACCTTAGGCCAGAGCTTTTGAGCCCACAACTATGTAAATATGTCATAGGACTGGTTGGGATTATTGTGGCATAAGGCCAAATAACCTTGAGCAACAATATACTCACCCATAGTAGTGTTGTTCCATCCAAAATAGTCCTTATCATGGGACCAAGAGAGAGATCTCATATGAAGGATGCATTGGATATCTTTCCTTTGCCTTTCTAGAATTTGAATAGGCCAGTCCTCAATAGGGATCCAATATCTACCAACCTCTAAATTACCAGTCTAGTACTGATAGTAATTAGCTACCTTTATCCAATTAGCTTGGTGAAGCTTCTCCATCCAAGGCCTCCAATCAGGGAACTGAGTTATCAAAGGTTGGTGACCATCCCAAGAATCTATCCAAAAATTAGCCTATTGACCATTATGAATGATCCAAAATAACTTCTTCTTTATCAAATCCTCACCAGTCCTAAGAACCACCAAAATGGGAGAACCTCTAGTAGGAAGTTGATAGCGAACAAGGTCTTTAGGACTTTTGTTTTTAGCATATTTAGCATGAAGATTATTGGCCCATAGGGCATTGGGGTTATTCAAAATCCTCCAATACAACTTTGTAGCTAAAGCCTTATTATTTTTTATAGCAGACCAGAATCCTAACCCCCTTCATGCTTGGGAAGGCATAAAGTATCCCATTTCACCAAGGCCCATTTTCTTTTCTCCTTAGTACCACTCCAGAGGAACCATTGATTGATTTGATCCAGTTCTCGAAGAACTACCTTTGGGATATTCAACACAATAGAAACATAAATAGGTATAGCTTGAAGGACTAATTTTACCAAGGTAATTCTACCCCTAGATGAAAGCCACCTATTGGTCCACTTTCCAATTTTCTCCTTTACTCTATCCAACAACCAATTCTAGTTATTTTTTGTCTCTAGATGTTGATAGGAATGCCTAAATAAGTGATCGGAAGGGAGGCCTTCTTATATCTTAATTTATCTAGAACCATGGATTCCTATCTGGGAGAGCAGTGAAAGAAGATGACTTTTGATTTATCTTCATTGATCAATTGCCCCATAGCATTAGAGAAACAATGAATGATTTGATTAATCATAGAGGCTTCCTTAACCGTAGCTTTACCTAACAGAGTAGAGTCATCAAAAAACTAAATATGAGAGATAGGCCTAGCTCCATGAGCAATGGTAACTCCCTCAAGGGTTCTGTTTTCTCTATTTTTGGTCATAGACCTGCCCAAGCATTCAACAAGAATGATGAATAAATAAGGGGAGAGGGGGTCACCCTACCTAATACCTCTAGAAGCTAGGAACACCTATGAAGGGCAGCCATTGATAAGAACTAAGTAGGACACCGAAGAGATACATCCCATAATCCAATATGTCCAATCTTGAGAGAAGCCAAATTGCCTCATAACTTTGACGAGGAAGTGCCAATCCACTCTATCATAAGCTTTGGATAGGTCTAAATGGATGAACATAGAAGGAGATTTTTGTGCTTCCATGGAATGGATGGCTTCCTAAGCAAGAACTATCTCATCCACAATCTGATGCCCTTCCACATAACCTCCTTGTTCAGGGGAAATAATCTTATGCAAAAGAGGTTTCAACCTCTCTACCATGATCTTGGTAATGATTTTGAGAAGAACATTACATAAAGCTATTGGTCTAAAAGTTGAGATATGTTCTGCATCTTGAGCCTTTGGGACCAGAGCTATATAAGTTTTATTGATAACCTTCAAAATATCTTTGGCCTTCCTAGCTTCTTCCACCACCCCTAATAAATCAACATGAAGAATATCCCAAAATTCTTGGTAAAATTCGATGGGAAAACCATCAGGCCTTGGGGTCTTCCCTTTTTGCATTTTAAAAACCACTTGTTGAAGCTCATTGATAGTAACTAGAGTAGTCAAAATAGAGTTCTCCTCAGAAGTGATAAGAGTTGGGATCACTTGAAGGACATTCTATTGAGAAGTCGAGTCAAGACATGCAATAGTGAACAATTTGGAAAAGTAGTTGATTGTGATAGACTTCATGCCATCCCAAGTGTGGATAGAGTCTCCAGAATCTGAATTTAGGGAAGAAATAAAGTTGTGGGATCTATGGGCTAGAAGAGATTTGTGGAAGAATTTCATGTTTCGATCTCCTTCTTTGAGCCATTGGATCCTAGATTTTTGCTTCCATAAGAGCTCTTCTCTTTTTTCCCATTCCTCCAACTATGTTGTGAGTCTAATTTCATTAATACTTCTACTCTCAATGAGGCCATCTAAATGGATTTGATCATTCAACTCTTCAAGTTGAGCAATCACTTCTTGTTTCTTTTGCCTGACATCTCCAAACTCCTTCCAATTCCAAATCTTGATTTTGGATTTGATGTATTGCAACATTTTGGTGAAACAAAACATCTTAGTTCCATACCTTGGTTTACCTTCCTTCCACCATTGCCACACTCAAGGTTTGAAGGAACTATCTCTGAGCCACATTAACTAAAATTAAAAGGGCAAAAAACTAACCTTGGTTTTCCACATTTCAACCATGATTAGCCAATGATTCGAACCAACATTGTTAAGAGTTTTCACCTTAGGAATGTGACCATGGATTAAGAAATTATCAGAGAACAAGAACCTATCCAATATTTCCATGATACAAGTAGAGCCTTACCTTATGTTAGACCAAGTCATGAGGCCATTATCTAGTTGGATGTCCACAAGGTGAAGGTTTGCAATATATTCACTCATGAGGTCTGAGCTCCCATCTAGATTCCTATTTTCCCCCCTCTTCTCTTCCAAAGAGAGGATGGTATTGAAGTCTCCTCCGATCAAGACCCAAGATTTAGGAAAATGGGAGATAATATAAGTTATATCCTTCCATTATCTTCACTTTTCCTCCAAAGTAATTGGAGCATAAACAATCAAGCAGAGCATAATTTGGTTAGATTGTCTACTTTGTGCAGCCACAACCAAGAGATCCCAACTACCAACCATATGGTGAATAATGATCTCTTTTGGGTCCTAGAGGTAAGCAATGCCACCAGAAGCCCCATGGGAGCTGAGTGAAACCACTTTTCCTATCAGCCAGATTTTACTTGCAATAGACTCCATTTCCCCTATAGACATCTTTGTTTCTTGAAGGAAAACCAGATGTGGTTGGTTTGTCTGAATCATTCTTCTAATTTTATTTTGTTTTGAAAGACTCCCTTTGAGCCCTCTAATATTCCAAGTGATGATCTTCATTAATAATAGGGCTAAATATGTTGGTAAGGGCATTAATCTTACCTTCCTCTACAAGCTTTTCACCTTCTTTTACCATATGATGTTGATTAGTCTTGCGACCTACCTTTTGGTTAGTGTCCATATTCATTTTTTTCTTATTTCTTGTCTTACCCCAATTGAATCTGGGATAGCTTCTAACCCTGAAGTATGTGTATACACAACCAAAGCATTATTGGAAGGTTCAACAAAGTCTATCTTGGGGTCTAAATTATTTGAAGTTTTAGCATTTAAAATATTGTTCTTCTTGTCTATGTTTTCTCCCTTATTTTTTGTTGAAAACCTTTGATTTCCTAGTTTGTCTTTGAGTCCTTCCCTGCATATTTAAACTATGTTTCTAAGATTTTTGTCTCCATTATGTCCTCTTCCTCACCTATGAGGTTATTTGTGGAAATAATTCCAAACATATTAGTTGACAACATCGCTTGATCCTTCATAACTATTTTTTTTAGTGTTCTTCTTCTTAGGCATTTGGAAACCTTCTAAGTTTGTGTCCTCTTTTTTTGATCTAAAATCTTATTTGGATAGACACTAGCCAAATGACCATATTCATGGCATATTCTACAATGGAAAGGAATGTTCTCATAGTCCACCACCTGCTCCCAAGTGTCCTCCCCAAATTGTAATGAGATATTTTGTGGAAGGGGTTTGTTGAAATCCATTAAGACACAAATTTAAGCATAAATAATGTGTTCAAATTTGTGTGTACAATCAACAATCATAATGAAAGTTCCAAGGGAGTTTCCAATTGTAGAAAATATAGTCGGATTCCAAAATTCAATTGGGAGGCCAAAGAGTCTAACCCACACAGGTCCTGTAGAAGGCATCTCTTCTTCGACTTTAAATTTAGTGTGCCAAGGCTTCATGAAAAGCCCTACCCTTCCAAAGAACCAGGGACCCCCTTGAAATATTTTCTCTCTATCTTCATCATTAGCAAAAATAACAAGAAAATAACCATTGGGATAAATAGATATTTGTAACTCACCTTGTGTTTTCTAGTATTTTGTAGCCCACACTTTGAAAGCAGATAGGCTCGGACGAAAACCCAAGAAATGACAAATCAGTCCTCTTCTTTCCAGATCTTCTATGCCATCCTGAATGTCACCCATTTTTAGCTTAACAATTGGGGTTCCATCAACTGCTCTTAGACATCCCGACTCAGTTTTTTTGGGATCAATCTTAGGCATTCTTAGAGGTCTACGAGGTGCCTTAAGATTAATATTAGCATTAGTCTAGGACTATCCACCATGAAGGGCATCCCTAAAATTTATTTTTGGGGTCGAATCCCCAAAATCCTTACCCTTGAAAGGGGTTTCCATAGTGGATTTGTTTTGGGGGCGTTCCTTAGCAATGGGATTGCTTGAGTTCTGAACCATTTTTTCTTTTCCTAAGGAGGCTTCTCTTATTTGATCTGCAACTTGAAACTTGTTTCTGGGTCTCTTTAATCCATGCCTCGAACGTCGAGGAAAGGTGTGATTTTCACTTTTTCCTTGGGCAACAAATTGGAAGTAATTTTCAATCAAGTTCGTAGCATGAAGATTTGTTGAATGAAAAATTTCTAACCCATCGTGGGTCTCCTGCAACATATCCTGCATTTATCTTGGGCAAAAACAACAAAAAATAAACTAGATGCTAGGGCCCGTAGGCCCCAAAAAATAGCCTCTATCATCACCTACACTCGACCCATAGACGAAACCCTCACACAGCTGCCTTCAAAACCCTCATCGCTCTTCCAACATTTTTTTTCACTTTTTTGAGCAATAATATTCTATGGATCATTTTCATTGACAGTCACTTTGTCTTCTAATTCAATATCCAATGAATATTCCCCTATTTTAGATGGGCTTGGATGTTCATATTCATAATTTTTTAATAAAATATAGGACTTATTATTATTTTATATTTCTAGTTGTGCTTGAGGCATCCTAATTCTAGATATTTCTTGTTGTTTTCTTCTTACTGGTTGGAATTCTTCATCTTTCTCCTTTGTCTCCTATTGTAGAGAGTGCTTGATCCAAGAAACCAAGGTCCACCTTGAAATATTACATCTCTTTCCTCTACGAAGGATAAAATAACTATGAAATATCCTTTTCTTGTCATCATGAATTCATAGATAGATATTTTATATTTCCAAGAAGAAGTGATCCATCTTTGAATGGTTGTTTGGTTGGGTTGTATAAATTTGCAAGAGCTCTCTTTATTAGTGTGAGGATCTAGCTCTAAATATAGTCTAGAGAGATATCCACCACTAGATCATCATCCAACTTGGAACAAATGAACCTTTGTTATTTCGTTAGGATTATTGTGATCTCCTTATCTTAAAATATTTGGTCATATATTCTAGTTTTGATTGATCAAACAAAGGAGGTAGAAAATTTGCTTATTGTGGTGCAGTGGTAAATGCTTTGGGTGTTGGCAAAGGCCGACCTAGGTTCCATTCCCCTTGTTTCCATCCTACAGATATATGGTATAGTTAGGAATTTCCTATGTGCTGGTAGAGGCCGACAAGGCTCCATTCCTCCTATGCCTAACCTATTGAAAGTGGCACCCCGAAAGGGGTGTTTTCCACTATAAATTAGTTTAAACATCTTCTTGTTGTGGTGTAGTGGTAAATGCTCTAGGTTTTGGTAGAGGCCGACCCAGGTTCCATTCCCCTTGTCTCCATATTGCAAATATATGGTATAGTTAGGAATGTCCTATGTGCTGATAGAGGCCGACAAGGCTCCCTTCCTCCTATGCCCAACCTGTTGAAAGTGGCACCTCGAAAGGGGTATTTTCCACTATAAATTAGTTTTTAAATTTGATTGTTGTGGTACAGTGGTAAATTCCCTGGGCACTGGTAGAGGTCGATCCAGATTCCATTCCCCTTGTCTCCATCTTACAGAATATATGGTATAGTTAGGAATGTCCTATGTGTTGGTAGAGGCCGACAAGGCTCCATTCCTCCTATGCCCAACCTATTGAAAGTGGCACCTCGAAAGGGGTGTTTTCCACTATAAATTAGTTTTACCCAGGTGTTGTAGGTGAGTTGGAGAGGAGAGGGCAATCCTCCAAGGGAGGTCCCAGGTTCAAATCTCCACCCTACCAAAAATTTGAATTGGGTATGTAAAATCCAATTGATAATGTTGGTGCGGGCAGGTTCGGGTGTGACCCTCGGGTGACTTTGACGATGTAGAACCCCTGTTCGTGGTCTCTCGTACCAAGCGGATCTGCAAGGGGTTTTTTGCTTAAAAAAAAAAAAGAGGTAGAAATAATAAGGAAACTGAGTCATGATCAACATTCTTGAGGATGGAGGTACATATCCTAGTAATATCCTAGAAGCAATTTTTAGGTGAGGGGAGGGATTCTCTTGCCACCATTTCCATGACAAAGCTTTAGAGGTGACCAAAAATCTAATCTTATCTAAAAGAGAAAACTCTCCTTAGGATAAAAATTGTAACATAAAAAATATAAAAAATATTGCAAATAACCACAATGCTTACCAAATTCAAGCATGCAAAGGATATTGTGTTGGGTGGCACAAACCCTTACCCAAAAACCAAGTTCAAGCATCAATGGTGGACAACTGATTCCAAGCATTAGCTTTTCCAATACCTTTTGGCTATGAGGCCACCGAGAAGCTTGAAGAATGTGGACTCTGCATATGGACTCCACCTATGCAATTGCAGAGAGACCTCTCTTGACAACCCTCTCAATCAAAAGCTCCATCACTGCATAGGATTCATTTTGAAGCCAACATTTTTCCATCTCAACATACCCATTCAAGGTCAAACTTAATTAAAACACAAGAATAAAGAGTTTTTCTATTGCAGAGGCCCTTGACACCGTAATTCATTCCTTCCAAGATCTTTGATAAAAAATAATATTATTGTTAATGTTCATCAATTTTTTTAATAAATTGATTATATGTGATTGAAATGGATCTCATTTATATTACTTCATGACCATATAGTATTATTACTTGGATATTGCAGCCTATCTATTACATCATAACTATATATTTTTATTATAATAGTTTGGATATTAAACATGTCTTGTTTGGCAAGATTTGAACCTAGGTATCCTCCTTGAAAGTCGAGGAATTTATCTAATTGAGGTAACATCATTTGATAAAATTTTAGGGTTCACCCATGGGATTTAAACCTTAGTATATAGTGTTAAACTCTTTATTCCCGACCACTTACTCTAAACTCCATGGGTTGATGATGTTCATCAACTATTGTTTGACATAATTTCTTCACAATGTAAGCATATATAAGGGGAAGAAAATACACTAGAAGATAATTAAACAACCATGGTGTTGATCTTAGTCTTGGAAAATTTTAAAGTTTATAAGGAAATTTATGGAGTGATATTTTCTCTCATAATGAAAATAATCTCAAGGAGTTGATTGTGGAAACAAAACAATTTAAGGAACATAAAAAATATATCTAATAAAAAAAATTAACTTTGATAAAAAAAAAGTTGATATGGTTTAACCCATATAACAAAAAATAAAAAATGATATTTATTATTTTCATGGGAGTGATATGCAATAAAATTCAAAAGAAAATTTATCTTTATATTAGTAAAATGCATATATTTTTTTTGTTGCATAATAAGGGGTTGTACTCGGGTCCCCCACCCTTGACAAATTACAATTCTCTTCTTTAGAGCTTGAGAGTTTATAAATAAATACATTTCTCATCTCAATTGAGATGCTATAGCTAGAAACCTACATCATTTTACATAAAATGTCTAAATTTTTAATTTTCATTTTCTAGATCTTTTCAATTTTTTGTATGAATACAATTATTCCAAAATTTAGCATCTTTCTTGACATTTTCCTATAGCAACCTTCACAATGCCAAAAATTCACCTCTACTATCTATTAGTAGAGTAATATTTCCAAAATATCACACTATCATAGTCTACTTTACCAAATCTAGATTGCTAGTTTCCTTCCTCACTGAAGTCCTAGCCCTTCATTGCTCTTCCCATCATTCGAACCCTAGCTAAAAAATATTTGCAATTTCATTTTTCATGACTTGAAAAATCATCATTGCCCTTATTCTAAATGGTTGACTTCATAGGTTTGAATATCCCTCAATATTGCTCGAATTCTTGCATATTACCACTCATTTTAAATCTATTCAAATTCTACACAAGCTAGTCAAAGAATCGGCTAAATCAGATAACTTTTTGTGAAGATATGGCTCCTAAAAGATGATATGATTTTAGAATAAAAAAATCCTAATCCTTTGCATATTTTTTTTGTTGTAAAAAGGGGGAACCATCCCAATACCTATGGGTTCCAAACCCACAGGCAAACCAAAGATAAAAACAAAGGGTTTTAGTTGACACATCCTTCCACCCAAAAACCCAACCTATTACTACACTATACTCAACAACCAAGTTTGTTGTTGTGGTTCCCTAAGCTGATTTGATCTCAAATAATTCCACCCAATAAAATCTAGCCTTACATGCTTCTTTAGCCTAGGCAGCCTTCCACGCTTCTTCAACCTTCATAGCCTTCCACTTAGCGGCTCCTTCAACTGGCCTAGCCTTCCACGTTCCTTCAGCCATCCTAGATTTCCACCTAATATCCCAACCTTTAATTTTAGTTCCTTCAACCAACCCAACCTTCTAGGCTTCTTCAGCCAACCTAGCCTTCCATGCTCCTTCAGCCTTTAGATTTATTGATTGTTAAAGCACCAGACCATTTGTCAAGTCCCTTAGGGGGTAACCTCACCCGACGCCCCGTCCACGAGGATGTAAAATGCATATATATTATCTTGACTAAAAAATAAAATAGTTTTGTTCCTTCAATTTTAATATTATAAACAAAATGTCAATGGGTCATGGTTCAATGGTTAAGGCATATTTGTGATAAAGCTCACACCAAGGTTCAAATCCCAGTAGTACCAAATAGGATATATAATTTGATTTGACAAAGTTAATGTGAAAGGAAAATGACAATTCTTTCAAACCTTACTTTATTTTATTTTTTTAAGTTATAAGAAAAAATATTTTATATATTTTTTCTATTTTTTATCCTTGAAAAAGTAAAATTGTTTACTTACCTTAAATTTAGGTTATATTCTAAAATAAAAAGCATTACATATTAAATATATGTTGGACATTTTGAGTCAAAGTTGTCATTGATGTCAAGGAATAAGCTAACGTTGATATAAAAATGTCAAGAGGAACAATGCAAAGGTTAAGGCAAAAGAGCTTCATAATAATTTTAATATTATGTGGAAGCATAAGTTAAGAGGGTTTTCATTAAAACCATGGTTGAGCAAAAATAAAAGGTTTTTCATAAAAACCCAAGGAAGTTTTAATATTTATGTTATAAATATTTAAATTCAAATTGAATTTAAATTTTATAAATAAATATTATTTATACAAAGAGAAAAAATTAAAGAAGGCTTTAATAAAGCCAAAGGGATTTAAAAGTTAATTTATAAAATTTAAATTCTAAAGAATTTAAATAATTTATAAATTAATGAGTTAAAAATCGAAGCACCGACGTTTAAGTTTGAAGGTGGAAATTGATATAAAAACTATATGCCTTAGAGGCATTTAGATATCCTTTTTCTCAAAAAAAGAAAAATGTGCAATCGTGTGTTGTGAGAACTCGTGCGAAGAAAGAGACAAGAACATTGTTTTAAGCGCCAACGAATAAGGGATAAAATTGACAAGCACCAAAATTCAAGAGCCATCCAGGCAGCATGGTCTAGTGGCAAGTGGACAGAGGCTAGAGTGCTTGGGCATGGAGTGACCCGTGATTGATTCTGGTGGCAATATTGTTTTGTTGGTTGTGTTTAAAATGTCGAAGGAAGCGACGTATTTTTTTTTTCTTAGGCACATAAGGGGAGCATTATAGAGCATGTTGTGCTATTTACTCCCTAAGCGAGTGCCAAGCTCGTGCAGTGGTTGGAGCCATGGCTAGGGCACTGGTTGAGGTTGCATCGTGAGTTTGATTCCCACAAAGGAAAATGTAATAGAATTTTGAATATATTTTATGATGCCTAAGGTTTGACATGAGGTCTTAGGGAGTTAAAAGGGTTAGTTAAAAAGGTTTTTAATTAATAATTATTTTTGGTAAATTGGAGGAATAAGGAGTTAGCTTTATTTTTGAATAAAGTATTTGTGTCACATTGGTTTATTGAAGATTTAAAGTGTTGATAGGACTTCTTGTCATTGAGTTATTTTGAAAAGGAGATTGTATTGATATTATTCTTGGTATTGAATACTATTTTAATTGGGAGATTATAAGGTGTATTTAGTCAAATATTTTTGTATATGATCAGGATGCTTTCTTCAAGATGGAGTGATAAGATGTATGTGTGGTTTTATATTTGCATTGTATCTTTGTGAGAATATTCTAACTCCTTTGAGCTTGGCAAAGAAATATTTGTGGTTGTGGCAGATTTTTGATATTCCCTCATCATCAAGAAAAAGTTCTAGTGTGGACTTGTTGAGCAGATTTAAGGCAAGTATTTGAGAAGACTTGTGGACAAATTTGGGTAAGATTTTGTGAAAGCTTACAATACTGATTGAGAACAGATTTGGATAAGTTCTTGTGAGGACTTATTGATCAGATTGGACAAGTTCTAGAGAGAACTTGAGGACAGATTAGTGTGAGATTTTATGAAAGCTTACAAGACAGATTTGAGACAAGTCTTTGTGAAGGCTTATGAGCAGGGTTGATTGATTGATTTGTTCAAACCTTGAGTTAAGTTTTGGGACAGATCCAACTGAGTTGATTTGAGATTGAGTCAAGCTTTGTGTGAAGACAAAGACATGATACTTAAATAATAATAGGAAATCAAATAACACAAGGAAATACAAAGATTTCACAAATGGATGTATTCAATAAAATAGGGGGAGAGCCAATGAACTCCTTTGTTACAATCAGTACTCAACGTGAGTATTTGATACAATTATTTTACAATGGCACTAGGGTTCTCTAAAACCCTAGCAATAACAACAAAGTGTCTTCATATTTAGTGTGTCCTTACTTCCAACATGTTGAGTGGGCTTTGAGTATCCAGTGTGGGGCCACTCCAGCTTCAATAGTCATTCAACAATATGTAGAACTTGCAGATCTACATACACAAAAATAGAACAAGGGATTTAGTAATACCTATGAGGGATCCACAGTGTGAGACCCTCAGAAATCAATAAAACCCTAGTTAACAATGAAGTCAAAAAGTATGCCAGATCAACAAATTATGAGATAAAATACATTCAAATGAGATATACCTTGCTTTCATTTCATTGTTGCAGATGGCATGGTGTAGCAAGCTCATATTCATATTTATGTAGCTGCAGCAGGCTCTGACACACACTTTGCAGGCTCTGATGCAAGCTTCGCAAGATCTAGTGTGCACCTACAAGATACAACAGGCTTTGGAGAGCACCTACGGTATACAATAGGCTCTAGTGAGCACTTTGTAGGCTCTACAGTGAGCCTCGCAAGCTCTAGATGGTGCCTATGGGTTAGGGCATGATATGTAGAAGCAGATCGGGGGTATGGTGATGAATGTGATGGATGGGGGGTTGTGATTGCGATGGAGGATGAATGGGTGATGGTTGGAACAATAGAAGTCTTATCGGTGAGCTAGGGCTTCAAATTTTAAGGATTCTATGCTAGGGATCACCAATAATTCCTCTAGGGTGCAAATATCTAATTCTCAAGTTCCAAGGTTTGGGCATTTGCAAAATACCCTTATTTATAATCCAACCTAGGGTTTTCTTAGGGTTTTAGCCTTACACTTTTGATCGTGTGGCTAAGATTAAATTAGATCCTAAGGTTGAGATTAGTTTTTGAATGTGAAATGGATTAATGAATATGGACGGTGGAGATTAGAATGGATCGGACGGTTGTGGTTAATTGAGTTTATAAATATATATTTTATAATAAATATATTATAATATAATATAAAATATTATATTAAATATATTATAATATAAAATAATATTAAAATAATCCCAATTAGGCTAGAAAATGGTGGAAAAGGGCTAAAATGGTGAAATGGATGGTGGGAAAGGTGGAATTGGGCCAAATAATTGGCAAGAAAGTGTATGGTGGACAAGTGGGTGGTGGGAAGGTTAGGATGGAGGATTAGTGGCTGTAATTTGGTGTCTACAGATGCCCCTTTTTGTACAATTTTGCGTGAAACACAATATGGTGCAAAAACATGAGACACCTGCTTGGGCAATGGGCATAAAAGCAACTTCTCTCTGTCATTGGATTTGTGCATTGACATTGAAGACAAAAGAATAAAGGATTTTTTAGAATTTTTATAGCTTACCCCCTCAATTGGTGAATGAGTTACGAATGTATCTCACAAGCCAATTGAAAAATGAATGATGTAGTGATGTTTTGCAATTGATGAATGAATGATGTGAAATACAAATGTGATACCATTTTTGCCCCAACGGTGGGATGGGGGTTGGTGTATAGTACCATGTGATTGTGGATGATATGAATGATGTAAAATGTGATACCATTTTTACCCCAATGGTGGAGAGGATATTTTGTCCAGTGTAGATGATCATGTGAGATGTATCCCATCATGGGAGAATAATAATGTAATGTGTTTGCCCCAAAATTTGGGTTGATTTGATGTTGTTGAATAAGATGTCGTAATGGCGTCATTGAGTATGCAAGATATGAAGATGCATGTTGACTAAATCAACGCAGGGGTTGGGTATTGACTGTGGAAATTTCTTTGCCAATTCCATGATGGAACAAATAAATATTACTGGTGTCCTGTATTATGACTGTTGTCAAGTGAATGAGTGTTTGTAATTTTTGTTATCCATGTTTTCATGCCCCATGGAAGAGGACATCAATGACTGCCTTTTAGCAAATTGTTCTTGGCAAGGTTGTATTCCAAATTTGGAGCACCAAATATGATTATGATCTTTGATGATGAGATAATTGAATTTGATCATGGTCAAGTGTCCTTATTGTATATTATTCATCTTATCGAATTTGCATGGATTGATATCGCTGCAATCACCAAGTTTATAGAATAACCTACTAGATACGAGGTTTGCTTGAATACCGGATAGATTGTGGATGATATGATTGATGAAAATGAAATATGATGATGGAAGAATTACTGATGGATGGTGGTTATGCTTTCGCAAAACTTGGTGTTAGTTGATGTATGATTTACAGCTTGTGCTTCTTTGAGTTGTTCATTTTGCATTTAACTAAGTGATTTATTGATCAAATGAACTCCAATTTTTATGAAGTTGTGTGAGATGATGTAGAATATTATGTAGAGTGATCAGATGTGAGTTTTGTTAAAATTTGGATTGTTTTTCTACCTTTTGTGCCTTGATTTGTGGATTTTTAATATTTGATTCATTCTTGAAAATTATGCATGCAAAACAATTTATGTCTTCACAAAACCTAATTTTATGATGTGCTTGATGTGTGGATGAAATTTGATGAAATTTGGAGGAGGTATGCTACTATTTTGATTGATTTTGTCTTTGTACCATTTTCTCGCCAGGCACACGGTTGCGCCTGTGATGTCCCGTAGGTGCGCAAGTGTGTATGGGTGCGCCAGAAGGTGCCCAGGTGAGCCTGTCTATTCACAAGTGCAGACCTACACCTGAATGGGCTAAGGAAAGCTATAAATTGCTTTTTGAGTGAATCATGAGGCTCACTTGTGTGTTTGGGACTTTGAGAAGCTGTGTTTGGGGGTTGGAGTGAGTGTGAGAGGTTAGTGAGGCTAGTGAGGAAAATCACACAAAAGATATGGTGGTGGAGGGATTGAATGCAGCTAGCAGAGCTGAGGCACCATTTTCCCCAATAATGTTGAAAAATACTTTTTCACTTGTGCATTTATTATTATTATTATTATTTGTACAAATATTAATGAAATTATTTGTTGCTTATAGTTGAGGGATATTGACCCTCTACATCGCTTCTCTCCTCTTGTTCTGGGGATGAGGAAGAAGCTTTCAAAGGAGGATTGGGGGTTATTTGGGAAGGTGGTCCTAGAGGGTGTGGTGAGGCTAGATGTTGTGAGGGCCAATGAGGGGTATCTCTCTACTTTGATAGAGAGATGGGATCCAGATAGGGGGACGTTCTAGCTGCCTACTGGGGAGGCTACTGTCACTCTTGAGGATGTGTATCACATTATCAAGGTTCTAGTATAAGGGGAGAAGGTTGTGGTTGTTTGGTACAAGAAGACCGAGATGGAGAGGATGTTTGGAGATCGATGGTGGGAGGCCCAGATGGGAGATGGTGGGATATGCTATTTGAGTATGTACAAGGCAAAGGAGTTGGATGCACTCCCAACTTTGATTATGTTTGTGCTAGCAAATATAGTGCTACCTAATAGCATGGGCTATAGGTTCCCTTGGAACCTATTAGGTTTGGTGAGTGATTTACTCGTCGATCTAAAGGAGTATGTATGGGCTCCTACCTTGTTGGCACAACTGTATCGGGAGCTATATGAGGTGATTTAGAGGGAGAGGAAGGGGATTGGGTGTAGCTTCCTCCTATAGTGCTGGGCTTGGGAGTATTTTGTGGTAGCTCAGCCCGAGGGGTTGCCATGTCCAACATGGTAGATGATGGAGCCTTATGCTAGGTGATGGGCAGTGGCAGAGGAGGTGCAGCCGAGTCGAGAGATTCATAGTGGCCAGTGGTATAGAGACATGTGGTCAGGGTTGTCTCGAGGTGATGTGGTATGGAGGCCATGGCGAGGAGCCCAATGGGATGGTGATGAGGAGCAACTGCATCAGGTGCGGTAGGCTCGGTCATGAGCATCAGAAATGCTCATATTTTTTACATCATTTCTTGATTATTATGTGGCTATATAATAAGGATTGCATATATTTATGAATGATTATGTAATTATTTGATGAAATTATGCGTGTTACCTAATTTGTGTGTTTTTAGTGTGTTTTGTGGAATTGCAGTTGGTTTAGTTAGATTTGGATCAGTCGAGGTCTTTTTGATGGACCTGGCACTTTGTTTCTTTGGGGATCAATGCAGAGAACATAGGTGCCTTCCTCTTCCAGGAAGGCACCAAGAGAAAGTAGGTGCCTTCCTCTTCCAGGAAGGCGCCAAGAGAACGTAGGCGCCTTCCTCTTCCAGGAAGGCACCAAGAGTAAGTAGGCGCCTTCCTCTTCCAGGAAGGCGCCAAGGAAAGATAAGCGCCTTCCTCCTCCAGGAAGGTGCCAAAGGGAAGGAAGCGCCTTCCTCTCATAAGGAAGGCACCGACGGGAAGGCCACTAAAAAGCACCTTCCTCCCATAAGGAAGGCGCCACTAGAAGACAAGCGCCTTCCTCTCACAGAAGGCGAGCACCTTCCTCCCATAAGGAAGGCGCCACTAGAAGGCAAGCGCCTTCCTCTCATAGGAAGGCGCCAGCATAAAGCAAGCACCTTCCTCTCATAGGAAGGTACCAACAGAAGGTAAGCGCCTTCCTCTTCCAGGAAGGCACCAATGGTAGTAAGACACCTTCCGTATAGGGAAGGCGCCCGATATACTTAGGTGCCTTCCTCATAGGGAAGGTGCCTCTATTCTTCGCCCGTTGACCAGATTTGCACGACGTGGACAACAGCGGCTAGTGCAGTTTCAACTCTACATCATGTAGAGCTAAATTGGAGATCACACCAATGTATGAAAGTGTCTTACCAATGCCAGGTGAAGCACGAACCAATCAGTGAACACGCCACCATTAGAACCAAATGCCAATTTTAAGCAGACATCGATTGCATTCACCAGACTGTCTTAATTTAGTCTGGGATGAATCGACTATTGTAACTTCTTTGTAACAGAATTTCTACGGGTGTGTTATATAAACACACGCAGACCACTCTGAGATATATAGATTGATATAGATTTATATAGAGTTATAGAGACAGATAGAAGAGATAGATATTGTAACACTTTGATAAATATATTACAGTTCTAAGAGTTCTAAGCGCGTGTTCAGCTGGGAGGAAGCTGCTGGAGCCTGGGCCCACTCCAAGCCAGTATTTCTTCCCCACTTTTCTTGTGTTTTCTAGATTAGTTTATTGCTTTTATAGGATCATTTACCGCATTGCTATTTCCAGTATTTGTAGTAGATTCATTTTTAGGAATGTGTGAATGTTTTATTTTCGTAGATTTAATTATTTTCTTCTTACGTAAATTATTGAGGAGTGCATGAGTGATTGACAACCATTTTGAAAACACCTCCCCAATAGTAGAATTAGCAGGACTCATCTCAAGTGGTATTGTAAGCAATCTCATTCCAGACCCTTCGCAAGTTTACGAAGCTCCCTGGGTTGATAAATTAAATGCACGGGCATGTGACAAAAGTAGGAAAAAGTTAACCTTGTTTGGCCCGCAACATTTTGGCATCGTTGTCGGGGAAGCATCTCAACTAGATTATTTACAATACCCTGAAACCTTCCATCTGACCTTGTATGAGTTCTTCGAGAAGAAGAGGACCAGACGGTCGGTTTATAAGAACCAATCCATCAGAACCTGAGTCAATCGAGCATTCTGAATTTGAATTAGACTCGCTCGACCCACCAACAATCCATTGGAGTGAGGAGCCTCACTTTGTGCAAAGTGCCTCCTCATCCCATCAACGTGGGGAAGAATGAATCATCATAAATCCCCTGTTTAATAGGACTCCCTTAGAGGAAGCCCTATTGTGGAAAGTTGTAGAAGATCGGACGATCTCACCAGACAACCTTAGAGCTTTGACTCAAAAAGTCTTAAATGACCGTAAGGCCATAAGCACTGCATTAGAAACCACATTTCCTAAAAAAATGGCTGATAACGATGAAGTCTCATCTGGATTTAGTTTCTTGATAGAGGAAGGAGTAGGAGATGCCAAAATGAAAAACATATCCCCTGCTCACCTTTCGACCTTCAGAGGATACCCAAATGAGGACCCTGACCTATTTTTATTTAAGTTTGATGTCTTATGTAGGTCTGTGGACTACAAATCCGATACGTAGAAGCTAAAACTCTTTCCTTCTACATTGGACGATGCAGCTCTACGGTGGTTCATCGGTCTAGGAGACAAACACATTGCCACGTGGGACCAGATGAAGAGGCTCTTTTTAGAGCAATACCAAGATTTTGGGAGAGCAAGAGACTCCAGGGAGGAGGTCCTGAGCATGACATAGAAAGAAGATGAGTCTCTCGAGGAGTACTGGGAGAGATTCAACTTTAATCTTCAATGATCTCCTCATGCGAGACTATCTGATAAGTCCCTCAAAAGCATATTTTTGAGAGGACTTACCAATGAATCACTGGAGGCTCTTAACATGATCTCCGGAGGTGATGTCTACCAACATGCTATGGAAGACATCCAGAAACTATGCCGGAACTACTCAAGAAGGTGAGGCAAGGCCACCTCCAGAACCATGAAAGCGATTGCTTCAGTCACAAAGACAGAAATAGGTAACATGTTGGAGGATTTAAAGAGCGAAATGCTCTCATCTCTAGCATTGCAGATGGATACGCTGTTGTTAGAGAAAAAGAAGCAAGAAAATGAGGTAGCATTGGCTTATTTCTATCCAAAATGTAGAGGGAGGCATGCAAAGAATGCATGCCCAAAGAACAAAGTCAGAGTATGCACAGTTTGTAGGCTGAATCATAAAACTCGATTGTGCCCACAACTGCCCAGTAATCAGGAGGAGGCTGAAAGCATGGATGCCTATTTCATAGGCAATCGAAAGAGTTGGCCATAGCCCCCTATGGGGAATATGCCAACCAGAATGCCGCCATATGGGGGAGGACCATACATGCACCAAGGACCACCTCAACCACCTAACATGGGGTGGTGGGGGCCATCACCCTGGTCTAACGCACCCCCAATAGCATTCCCAAACCAGCAGCCATGGATGCCATATCCATATCCTGGGCAACAGTGGAGAGGCCACACTACATGGAATCAGGCTCCATAGAATGTAGCACCTGCTCACCCCCAATAGAATTTATCGACATTGCCAATAGTGAGACCTGCGTAGCTACCCGCACAACCGATGACAAATCCGAATAATAGGGTGAACCAACCAGCATACAACATGGAGGGTGAGATGTATCCTATGTACAATATTCAGCTTAGGTCAGGTAGGCAGCTAGGAGTAGGAACACCTCCACTGGTAGAAGAGGAGGAGGAGGTAGAAGAAACACCTTTGGTAGAGGAGGAAGAAACACTTGAGAGAGCGAAGGCTCCATTTCCCAATCGACTGCAAGAATAGAGAAAAGTAACGTAGCCAGAATTCGACATCTTGTCAAGCTTGAAGAACCTCACAGTGACAATTCCATTATTCCAAGCAATCCGAGATGTTCCAATATATACCAAGGCAATCAGAGAGATGTGTCTGAGGAAGCCGGGATGAAGAGCAACCTAGACTATCAACGTCATGGGTAAACTGGCAGATTTGATGATGGGCAGAACATGCCATCCAAAGTATGCAGACCCAGGCAGCCCGATGCTGACTATAAAAATCGAGGGACATTCCCTATCCAATACGTTGGTCGATCTCGGAGTAGCCATCAACGTAATGCCTCAGGAGACCATGCAGAGGCTACAGCTCATGAACCTAAAACCCACCATGATAGTGTTGTAGCTGGTCGATCGATCGATCGTAGCATCGAAAGGAATGTTGGAAGACGTGATAGTAATGGTCAGCGCATGGGAATACCCAATCGAATTTTTAGTCTTGCAATCCAAAACTAGGTTGGGCGGTTACCCGCTCATCTTGGGGAGGCCATGGCTGGCAACAGCTGATGCTTACATCAGCTACCGGGATGGGCTGATGACCATCTTCGATGGGCGAAACATTAAAAGGTTGACCATTTCACCCCCAGCACAGTCTGTCGACTCAGTAGGAGAACCCATGTTCATCGAGCATGGAAATCTGGAGCTGTCCATGATCCAACCGGTGATGACATTGGAGGAGTTGACAGAAGAAGATGAATATGGTGCTATTGTGGAGTTTCTCCATGGAGAGCCCTCCATCTCCACACCTGGATCGCCATTGACTGGCACCCAAGATCACCATGTTCGACAGATACACGTTGGGCCAGGAAGAACGTTAAATGTCAGCAGTAGGTTGACGCCCACACAACTGACAAAATTAGAAGAGCTCCTGGTAAGGCACCAACAAGCATTTGCATGGGATTACTCAGATATGCAGGGCATCAGCCCAGAGATCTGTACCCATCGAATTTATCTAGATGATCAGGCAACTCCAAGCCGACAACCATAGAGAAGAATGAACCCGACAATGAAAGACATTGTCAAGGAAGAACTGCACAAACTCTTGGCTGCTGGATTCATATATCCAATTTTTGATAGTGAGTGGGTATCACCGTTAGTGGTGGTCCCTAAAAAGAATGGGAAGTGGCGAATCTATGTGGACTACAGAGCATTGAACAAAGCAACCAAGAAAGACCACTTCCCGCTCCCGTTCATTGATCAGGTCTTGGACACACTCTCGGGGAGGAAGTACTTCTCCTTTCTGGATGGATTCAGTGGATACAACCAGATCCAGATAGGAGAAGAAGATCAAGATAAGACAACGTTCACCTGCCCATGGGGAATGTTTGCCTATAGGGTATTGCCTTTCGGACTATGCAACGCACCTGCCACCTTTCAAAGGGTGGTGCTTAGCATATTCTCAGACATGATGGGAGATGGGGTCAAGGTATACATGGATGACTTCACCATCTATGGAGAAACCTTTGAGGAGGCAATGACGAACTTGGAAAGAGTGCTCGACAGAAGCAAGAAAAATAATTTGTCCCTAAGTAACGAAAAATGCTTTATGATGATGCAAGAAGGCATCATACTAGGGCACCACCTCTCTGTAGAAGGAATAAAGGTTGATAAAAGGAAGATTGAGGTCATCAGGGACCTACCCAGCCCTAGAACGTAGAAAGAGGTGAGGAGTTTTCTTGGATCAGTCGGGTACTATCGGTGATTTATCGCCGAATTTAGCAAAATTGCCAAACCACTGCACACTCTATTATCTAAGGATGTGGAGTTCAATTGGATGGAAGACTGCGAAGAAGCGTTCCAATTGCTTAAGGAGAAACTGATATCTGCACCAGTTTTAAGAGGACCAAATTGGGCCATACCATTCCATATCTATTGTGATGCATCCAACGGTGCGATTGGAGCAGTCCTCGAACAAAAATATG
Organism: Wollemia nobilis; assembly: GCA_028583015.1. Classification (NCBI taxonomy): domain Eukaryota; kingdom Viridiplantae; phylum Streptophyta; class Pinopsida; order Araucariales; family Araucariaceae; genus Wollemia; species Wollemia nobilis. The sequence goes on from JAQPPZ010002638.1 coordinate 269,619, forward strand.
GCAAAGAATTTTATGCCATTTATTATGTCAATAAAAACTTGGCAGGAGCAGAGCTCAACTACACGATGACAGAGAAGGAGTTCCTCGTAGTTGTCCATGCTATAAACAAATTCTGCCACTATATCATCGGATATAAGGTATTTGTCCATACGGACCACGTGGCTATCAGATACCTAATGAGCAAGCCGGCCATTGGCAAAAGAATTATCAGATGGCTATTGCTACTATAGGAATTCGACATCACCATAGTCGACAAACCAGGCAAGGATAACATCATGGTAGATTTTCTATCCAGATTGATACCAACAGACCATCAAGCAGTGGAAGACCAGTTTTTGGATGAACATTTGTTCACTATTAGTGAGCAAACCCCGTGGTATGCAGATATAGCCAATTACTTGGCCATCGGAAGGACCTCACCTGCTCTCTCTTTTCGAGAAAAGTAGGCGGTCATAGAGAAAAGTGCATCGTTCCTATGGATGGATGGCCTCCTATTTAAAATAGGACGTGACCAAATTATAAGAAGATGCATAGCAGAACAGGAGTTCTCAGAAGTACTCAAAGCATGTCACGATGAACCATGCGGAGGACACTTTGTAGGGAAATGAACTGCCTACAAAATCCTACAGGTTGGGTACTTTTGGCCCACTTTGTTTAAGGATGCGGCTGCATACGCCAGCAAGTGTGACGAATGCCAAAGGATGGGCAGACCAACCCATCGAGATGAAATGCCCCTCCAGCCTCAGGTACACCTGGAACCTTTCGATAAGTGGGGCATGGACTTCGTGGGACCGTTTAATCCACCTTCAATGGGGAGGAGGTTTATTTTGGTCTGTACGGATTACGTTACCAAATGGGTTGAAGTTCAGGCATTGAGGGATTCAAAGGAAAGAACGGTTGCCGATTTCTTATTTGCCCATATTTTTACATGATTTGGGGTCCCTAGGGAGATAACAATAGACCAAGGGCCTCAATTTACCTCCAAGTTGATCAAGGAGCTGATGGAGCAATACAGAGTTTGGCACAATAAAACTACGCCCTACCATCCACAGGCAAACGGGCAAGTGGAAGTGACAAACAGAGAAATAGAGAACATCCTGATGAAGACCATGCAGCAACACAGGAAATATTGGGCTACACGGTTGTCGGAGGTAGTCTGGGCATATAACACCACGTGGAAATCCACCACAGGCTTTACACCTTTCCAACTGGTCTATGGGAAAAATGCGATGATGCCCATCGAATTTGAAATCAAGACGCTGAGAACGGCTTCAGAATTGAACTTGAGCTTGGATGAAGCTCAAAAACAAAGGATTCGATAGCTAGATCAGCTGGACGAAATCCGATTAGATGCTTTGTAGAGAACAAAAATTATACAGAAGCAAAGAAAGCGGTGGCATGATAGCCACATTAAGCTAAAGCAGTTCCAAGAAGGGGAATGGGTACTGTTGTACGATTCTCGGTTCCAGGAGAGGAAAGGCAAATTAATGCAGAGATGGATGGGGCCGTATGAGGTGGTAGAGCTCATCAAGAATGGGGTAGTGCGCGTTAAGACAATTGACGACAGCAACACCATGTTAACAGTCAATGGCCACCGACTACGCCCCTATAACACATCCAAAACATTACAGGTAGAATCCAGAATAGGCATGGGGGAGACCCCATCTTGTTAGATCTGGACCGAACTCTCATAGGTGAAATGGTGGGCATGGAAGTGCTCACCCAAAATTAGTTAATGTAGTTTTTTCTTACAGTGTGTTTTTGTAGGGACGACGCCCGCATGCAAGCTGCAGGCATCCTAACCCAGGGCCTAACAGGCATGGAATGCATCTAACTGCCTTTATTTTCCTTTATTTTTTGGTTGCTTTTTGTAGGTGGAGGACCTGACAGCATGAGGAATAGGTATCTAGGAAACCAGGCCTGATTCGGCTCAGCATTTCGACACCGGCTCGTAGGTAGAAGTGAAGGCAGCATGAGGCGAGACTGAGAAGGCTTGATCACCCTTTCCTGGTCAATTGTAGCATGATTGCCGAGAATAAAGGTGCCTTCCTTATAAATAAGGTGCCCCACTAGAATAAAGGCACCTTCCTTATAGAGAAGGCACACATAAGAGTTTAAATATATATATATATACATAGGCACCTTTTGTGGCTGGAAGGCACCACAGAAAAAAAAAAGTAGAGCCCAAGGTGCCTTCCACATCGAGAAGGCACATCAAAGGCCTTCCACATCGAGAAGGCACATAACAGAGGTGCCTTCCACATCGAGAAGGCGCATAGACCGAGGCACCTTCCACATCGAGAAGGCGCATACATACTGAGGCACCTTCCACATCGAGAAGGTGCATACAGATCGAGGTGCCTTCCACATCGAGAAGGCGCATACAGACGGAGGTGCCTTCCACATCGAGAAGGCGCAAGCAATCAGAGGTGCCTTCCACCACCGGAAGGCGCATCCATTTGGGAAGCACCGACAACATCGAGAAGGTACTATATAAGTACCTTCCACATTGAGAAGGTACCAAAGAGCACCTTCCACGTACAGCCAGCACTCAAACCTCCCGGATGCCTCGATCGAGATGCAACCACCACATGAACGAGTGGCATCAGATGACCATACCCCTCCCCCATGTCACAAATTGGTGAATCACTGATCTTCACAATGCATGAACCACCGAATCAGGTACATGCATGTTAATTCAAATTTTTATATAATCATTTATAAATTATGTGGTACCAAAAAATATTGTCATCATAAAAATCGTATCCCCCCATAGCCGAAACCACGTGCCAATGATATGGCTCAAAATAAATGCTAGAGTAAGGCGCCTTCCCTATAAGAAGGTGCCTTCCTGAAGAAGGAAAGAAAAAAAAAAACGTAGTAGGGAAGGAAGGTGCCATGGGAGGAAGGTCGAAGAATCACGTAGTGAAGAAGAATGAGCCGAGTGACATGGAAGGAATCAGGGGGGCTATAAGAACGTAGTTCGAGGCCGAAGGATGGCTCGAATACTATACCCTAGTTAGTCAGGGCCAGGATGTGGAGGCAGCCAAGGAATTCACTACCTCCTTGAGAGGCGATGTAGCTCAGGTGCGAGGAGTAGAAATTCTAGTCACCCCCGAATACATCTCGCAGGCGACTGGATTACCCCTCATGGGGGAATGCATCTACAAAGGTGGACTATTGAAGCAGTACACCGAAGTGTTACTGCCTAGAGAGATAGTGTAGATAGATAAGGAAGGGCTACCCAAAAATAGCCTCCCCATGCACCTACGGAAGATATTCGAGTAGGTTGCTCAATTTCTTACATGCACCGAGAAGTATACCCATCTGCACGCCAACCATGTGTAGTTTTTGAACCACCTGGTGCATGGAAGGAAGTTGAACGTGCCTTTCTATCTAGAAAATGCCCTCAAGGATGAAGCAGCTAGGTATCAGAAAGGAGCACCATCCGCCTTAGCCCACCATGGGCTGATATCAATTTTGGTCTGCCATGCAGAAGCGCGTAGGTAGAACCCCGACGCAGAGGGAGATGGCGGCCGAGTAAGGCAACAGGATGCTGTTGCCAAAGCAGGGCAAGTAGAGGGAAGCCCTAAGGAGGAAATGGTGAGTATCGAGCAATCGACATTGCCCTATTTCACGGAGGAAAGAGGGCATTCCCTAGTGCCCGAATGTACAGAAGAATTAGGGCATTCTCTAGTGCCCGACTGCACAGGGGAAAGAGGGCATTCCCCAATGCCCAAACATGAAGAGGAGGGAGCACCGCTTACTAGCAGTGAGGCCGAGTTTCGACCACCAGGCCCTAGGAGGAAATGACTATGGTGACTCCTCCTCTTGATAGAAGAGGAACAGGGTGACCCAAAAATTGACATGGCGGCCCAAACCCTCTGGGAATTGATAAACCAGAGCCCACAAGATGCAGGGACCTTCGGGAGCAACGATCAGGTCGACGCGGCCTTGGAGGAGGCGCTGGAGTGGCAAACCAATTGTTGGATGGCCCAACAAATTTTGGAAGACTACCAGAACAAGCATAGAGGGGAGTTGAAGGAGCGAGAAGAATGAATCGCCCACCTCGAGCAGCTGGTCCGATAGTTGCGAGAGGAGAACCAACTACTCCAGGCCAGAGGAACAGAAAGGAAAGACGCGTCGGCCCAAACCGACTGGGCAACAAAAATTCTGATGAATTCTCCCACCTCTACAGAATGAGTCTTTTCTTTGAGAGAAATTCGATCGGACGCCCGTTAGAGCAGCCTAGAAATAGGGGAGAATTCCCTTGCTTTCAAGAATGAAAGGGAGAGAAGTCCTGCAACACCCCCTATCATCATCCTCAGTGATACAAAGTAGGACGATGGTCAGCAGTAGCAGATAGGGCCGAAGGATAAGGAGGAGTTTCCCGGATAGACAGAACCTGAGGGGTCGATGCAGGACAGACAAGGGGACGAAGAAGTACCCCTAGGGACGATAGCATAGAATGAAGAGAATACCCCAGGGGCGGCAGCATAGAATGAAACGAACGCTCTAGGGACCATAGAGCAGGCCCCTCAGAGCGAGGAGATGACCACTAGGGAGAGGGAGAAGACCCCTGTTTGAGCTACCACATTTTCCGTAGAGGCCAGAGGAAAAAGGCCCAGGATGGCTCGAAAGAAGGCGAAGGTGACCTTCGCCGAGCCAGAAGAGGACGAGTGGGATATGCAGCCATTCATAGAAAGGCAAAAACAATTTGAACGGCTACTCAAGGAGATGAAAGTAGCCAAAGAGGCCAGGAAGGTAGCCTCGAGGATGCGAGGAGACTCTGGCATCTGCATCAATCCGATAGAGGACAGCCAGTTCTGGGATATTTACGGTTCATCCCGGGGATGACCCTCCATGATGAGAAGGTATCTTGAACGGTGGGGGGTATATGGCCCCAAATTGGAGGCCGCTGCCATTGCAAAGGAGAACATAGGGCTTACTCCTGAAGCAGCCCAGTTATACAGAGCCCAAGTAGTTCATTCCAGGAGAGACAATTCAGATATCCCTCTCGCAGTAGTTAGACCTCCAGACGCTGACCTATGGCAAGCCACAGAGGCTGCATTCCAGTCAGCAGAAATGACGCTGGCTAGATCACCATCGATAGCGGCCAGAACGAGGAGAGGATAGCCTACAGCCACACCCATGTAGAGGAGGCAGACACGGGCCGTAGGTATAGTCGGATCCACCAAGAGACGACGACGATAAGGGGTCAGCAAGACTACCTATAGTTTTGATGCCATGAGGGCATGGCATATGTTAAGCGTGGGGGGATGATGAGCATCAAAAATGCTCATATTTTGTACATCATTTCTTGATTATTATGTGGCTATATAATAAGGATTGCATATATTTATGAATGATTATGTAATTATTTGATGAAATTATGCGTGTTACCTAATTTGTGTGTTTTTAGTGTGTTTTGTGGAATTGCAGTTGGTTTAGTTAGATTTGGATCAGTCGAGGTCTTTTTGATGGACCTGGCACTTTGTTTCTTTGGGGATCAATGCAGAGAACATAGGCGCCTTCCTCTTCCAGGAAGGCACCAAGAGAAAGTAGGCGCCTTCCTCTTCCAGGAAGGCGCCAAGAGAACGTAGGCGCCTTCCTCTTCCAGGAAGGCACCAAGGAAATATAAGCACCTTCCTCCTCCAGGAAGGCGCCAAAGGGAAGGAAGCGCCTTCCTCTCATAAGGAAGGCACCGATGGGAAGGCGCCATGACAGGCAAAGCGCCTTCCTCCCATAAGGAAGGCACCACTAGAAGACAAGCGCCTTCCTCTCATAGAAGGCGAGCGCCTTCCTCCCATAAGGAAGGTGCCACTAGAAGGCAAGCGCCTTCCTCTCACAGGAAGGCACCAACAGAAGGTAAGCACCTTCCTCTTCCAGGAAGGCACCAACGATAGTAAGACACCTTTCATATAGGGAAGGCGCCCGATATACTTAGGCACCTTCCTCATAGGGAAGGCGCCTATGTTCTTCGCCCGTTGACCAGATTTGCACGATGTGGACAACAACGGCTGGTGCAGTTTCAACTCTACGTCATGTAGAGCTAAATTGGAGATCGCACCAATGTATGAAAGCATCTTACCAATGCTAGGTGAAGCACGAACCAATCAGCGAACACGCCATCATTAGAACCAAATGCCAGTTTTAAGCAGACATCGATTGCATTCACCAGACTATCTTAATTTAGTCTGGGATGAATCGACTATTGTAACTTCTTTGTAACAGAAGTTTTGTGGGTGTGTTATATAAACACACGCAGACCACTCTGAGATATATAGATTGATATAGATTTATATAGAGTTATAGAGACAGATAGAAGAGATAGATATTGTAACACTTTGATAAATATATTACAGTTCTAAGAGTTCTAAGCGCGTGTTCAGCTGGGAGGAAGCTGTTGGAGCCTGGGCCCACTCCAAGCCAATATTTCTTCCCCACTTTTCTTGTGTTTTCTAGATTAGTTTATTGCTTTTATAGGATCATTTACCACATTGCTATTTCCAGTATTTGTAGTAGATTCATTTTCAAGAATGTGTGAATGTTTTATTTCTATAGATTTAATTATTTTCTTCTTACGTAAATTATTGAGGAGTGCATGAGTGATTGACAACCATTTTGAAAACACCTCCCCAATAGTAGAATTAGCAGGACTCATCTCAAGTGGTATTGTAAGCAATCTCATTCCAGACCCTTCACAAGTTTACGAAGCTCCCTGGGTTGATAAATTAAATGCACGGGCATGTGACAAAAGTAGGAAAAAGTTAACCTTGTTTGGCCCGCAACACTCGGTGGTTGGTTGGGCAGAGGGATGAGGAGGTAGAGTACTTCCAGTACTCATGGGTATTGAGGCAATTTGAATTGCCTCAGGGTGTGCCAGATGAGTCGATGTTATATCAGTATCGACGAGATGAGGGGATGTTGCCATGTGTAGAGCCATGGTGAATGGTTATTTAGGATGACGAGGAGATTGAGATTCCTGATGTGGATGATGTCAGGGTGACTTTGAAGTATGCAACATGGTTTTATGCCCAACCAGTATGGGTACCAAATGTGGTTGGGGATGATGCAGTAGCATCGGGGTCAAGGATGACTCTAAAGAGGATGAGGCCTCAGTGATCGATGGGTCGAAGGTAGTTGAGGGAAGTAGCCCAGTAGACTCCATAGGTGGGGTTGGCAGAGGGAGAGAGGAAAGGTGATGAGGATATGGGTAATATATCTGATATGGCTAGGATACAAGCAGAGTTGGAGCAGCTTCGTGAGGAGTGTGATACCATGCTTGAGACTCATAGGGAGTCTTTGGATACTATAGCTCAGCTAGAGGTGGAGCAGGTAGCGACAGTGGCTAGTGATAATACGACGGTCACGAGGTTTCAGGAAGATATTTTGGCAAAGGAGAGACGACATCAGATGGATTTATGGCATCTTCAAGCTAGTGAGGCATATGTACATTCTTTGGAGGATGTGTGTATGCAACACCATATTACATTGTTAGATCCTCCTTCTTCTGTGGCGGAGTCATCTAGGAATATGGAGTCTAGGTAGAGTACTAGGTCGAGGGCTCCTACTAGGTCTCAGGAGTCTTCTCATGGATAGTAGACTTAGTGCTTAGATGCACTATTTTGTATATATGAGCCTTGGTGCTCCATTGTAGCCTTTTGGCATTGATTTTATATGTGATATATATATATATATATATATATATATACATGGCTTTTTCATATATATGTGTTATCTCTTGTGTGGATGCTTTTATTTTTATTTGATTAATGTTTGATGCATGTTTATGGATAATGTTTGAATATTATGGATATGTAATGCAAGCTTATAATGATGTATATGCCTAATATTTTATATGAATGATGTATGCAATGTATGTGCTATGGATGCTTAATGCAAGTAAATCTATGATGAATCTAAAATGTAAGCTATGTGATGTGTTATTAATGATGATATGTTATGGATGATTAATGCAAGTAAATGAATCTAAACTATATGGGAGGAATGCATGTTGTTCGAATGATCTTTTATAGTTCAAAAAAAATTTAGACCATTTTTGTTGTCCATTGTTTGGCTATCGAGGGTACCGAATTTGGTGGTGTTCTACAACTTGACTCACTATGAAGACATGGTTGTTTTTATGGAGGAATATATGGATGTTGATATGGAAGAAGATATGGATGTTGATATGGAAGAATATATGGATGTTGATATGGAATACTAAAATATTTTCAAAGACTCAATCATACTAGTATTATCAATCAAACTCACTAGGGTTGTCTAACTTTCTTTAGGACCAATGTGTGTGCAAGTGAGGTTCATATACCAAATCTTGAGTGTGACAATGACCCTATCCAATCAAGAACCAGTGTGTGTGCATGTGAAGTTCATTAACCCATTATGAGTGGATTTAGGCATGACCTATTATGGAGATGACCTGAGGCTAGCCTGTCCTTATGTGCGTTCAGAGGTCTCCCTTTTTGGAGGAGAGACATGTCACCTCGCATGAGCTTACTCCACTTCCAGTCAAGCGTCTATAGCCCCAATGGAGATTCACTCCATAGTCCTATGGGATTGATATTTTAGACCTTGGGGATGACTACCCATCCTTGTCAGGGATGTGTAGTATGATCCTTACAACTTTAGGGATCAAGGGCTTTTGGGATTTTATTTGTTAATTTTTGTATAGAGCTTTGGGGAATCGGATTCTCAACCGAAGTGTGATGAGAATTTTGACCCTATCCTTACTACTCTATGTTTTTGTGGTTATGTTTGGAGCAATGTTGGTAGTGGTGAAAACCACTATTTTTGGACTATGTTGCATAATGGGACAAGCGAGGGATACCTCCTTTTTGCCTCGAGGTACTACCCAAGGATGGTACTAGACCCCCCTATCTCATAATATTTTTAAGATGTGATGTAATGTGAATGGTTCAAGACTATTTTGTGATCGATTGGTGATGCTCAAGATTTTCTTAGTATGTAAATTGTGTTTTGGTCCTAAAGAAAATTGGACATCCATTTGGAGGTTGTTTTCTACCCTAGTAATGGTTGAGTGACTGAAAATCTAGGCTTTTGTGCTACATGATGTGGTTGACATATGACTTTTGTTAAAGTTGCATGAAGGTTTCAAACTAGGTACCCCCAATCGTTATAACTTGACTTTTTGTTTCATGGTCATATCATCATTACTTTGCCAGATCATTGAACATGGGATGGGATGGATGCAAATGTATATGCCTGATGCAATGAAGTGTTGATATGCAAATGGAAAGTGTACAATGCCATGGAATATGTATGATTTAATGAAATAGTGCATGAGTGCAAACAAAAAGTGAATATGTATGCCTTAGATGTAAATGGGATGTATGCAATGTAGATATGCCTATGTGGATGATGATTTTTTTTTTAAGAGCCATGTATATAGACATATAATGTGTCACTTTTAACAATGAAATGCCTTTAAATGAAGAACATTAAGTGGTTTGGGTTCCTCTATTCCCTCTAAATTGGCAAGTCTATAAGTACCATTACCCACTTTTTGAGTTATTATGTATGGACCTAACCAATTTGCTGTGAATTTGTCATGAAGGTGTGGCAAAGCATTGGTGTTTTGTTGGTTCTCTTTGAGTACCAGATCCCCTACTTGAAATTCCCGAAGATGGACTTTAGCATTGTAAGCACGCTTGAGGTGGTCTTGATAAACTCGTAAATGTTCTAATGCATTGACCCACCTTTCATCTAGGAGTGTTAGTTGGTCAAGTCGTGCTTGTCTAGTTGTATCATCATCTATGAATTCTTGCAAGGAAATTCGTAAGGAAGGAATCTCGAGCTCAAGAGGCATAATAGCTTCAGCTCCATAGACCAGAGAGAATGGTGTTGCTCCTATTGGCATTCGGATGCTTGTTCGATAAGCCCAAAGTGCCAATGGAATTTGTGTATGCCAATATTTATGATTTTCTTTGACAAGTTTCTTAAGAATGGCAATCAAGGTCTTATTGGTAGCTTCAACTTGTCCGTTTGCTTGTGGGTAATAAGGAGTTGAGAAACTATGTTGGATATTATACTTCTCGTAGAGTGCTCGAACATCCTTGTTCTTAAAAGACTTGCCATTATCCAAAATGATTTTAGAGGGAATGCCAAAGTGACAGATGATATTATGGAGTATGAAATCCATGATTCGAGGTCCTGTCGTACTGGTTAGAGGTATTGCCTCAACCCACTTTGTGAAGTATTCTATGGCGGTTATGATGAATGTGTGTTGTCCCAAAGAGGAGGGCAAAATCTTGCCAATTAGGTCAAGGCCCCATTGTGAAAAGGGCCAAAGACTTTGTATTGGCTGTAAAGCTTGTGATGGTACATGAGTTAAATTGGCATGTGTTTGACATTGTTTGCAATTTTTGACATATGTGCAATAATCATGTTCCATTGTGGGTCAATAATAACCCATGTAATGGCCATTCCACTAAAATGACCACCACAAGTACCATCATGGGCTTCCTCGATGGCCCTTTGAGCCTCCCCAGGTTCGAGGCATCGAAGCAGAATTCCATCATAACCCCGTTTATACAACACGTCACCCAAAAGAATGAAATGGGCTACCTTTTGCTTGAAAGCACATTTGGCAGACCGAGACATGTCCGATGGGAGTGTTCCAAATTTTAAGAAGGCTACAATGGGGCTTGACCAAGACTCACATGATTCTATGTGTATGAAGCAGACATCTTTTCCATCTTTAGGGTTAGTGCGAACAATGGCCGCTTTAGAGATTGTTGAGATTATTAGGGGTTGTACCTCTCCTAAGTCATTCTTTGGAATCAAGGATCCAAGAGAGGCCATTGCATCTACAAATCTATTAGTCGAACGAGGTAAGTTATTGATTTCATACCACTCGAATGTTGAGAGCAATTTCATTGCTACTTCATGATAAAGCTTAATGGTAGGTTCTTTGTATTGGTATTCTCCAGTTACCTATTTTACTACAAGTTGAGAATCCCCAAATATTCGGATACGCTTAATACCCATAGCTATAGCTGATTGAAGACCTAGGATTAAGGCTTCGTACTCTAATGTGTTGTTTGTACATGAGAAGTCTAACTTGAACGATAAGGGGATAGGAATCCCCTGTGGTGTATGAAAGACAACTCCCGCACCTTGACCTTTCTCGCACTTAGATCCATCAAAGAATAATGTGATATCGACATCTTCCTCGGGAATGACATCATTGTCTATTTCAGTGATGAAAAATACCGAATCATCTAGGAGCTCAATAATCAAGGGATGATCACTAGGTAGTGGAGCTTTCGCAAGTTGATCAACAATAACCTGACCTTTAATGGATTTTTGGCTAACAAATTCAAGATCAAACTCTGTAAGGAGCATTATCCATTTAGCGGTATGGGTGTTGTTATAAGTGCGAGACATCATGTAGCACAGAGGATTTTCTCTAGCTATGACATAGGTTGTTTGGCTTAGCATATAATGTCGAAGTTTCTTAGTGGCTAAAACCACTGCTAAGCATAATTTTTCTACATAAGCATATCTTGTTTCATAACTTACCAATGTTCGACTAATGTAATAGATTGCTTGTTCTTGATTTTGTTCATTTTTCTGTGCAAGCATTGTCCCTAAAGCGGCTTCTGTAGCTGAGACATAAAGATGAAAAGGGACCCCGACCTAGGAGGAGTTAAGACTAGTGGTGAAGTTAGATAGCGCTTGACATCATCAAATGCTTTTTGACATTCATCTATCCATACGAATGCTACCCCCTTTTGTAGCAAGTGATTAAATGGCCTGCATTTATCGGAAAGTTGCGCAATGAAGTGTTTGATTGATTGAATTTTACCTTGCAAGCTACGCAATTCCTTGAGGTTAGTTGGGGGTTGCATTTCTATGATGGCCTTAACCTTATTTGGGTCCACTTCAATGCCTCTTTTGGAGACAATGAATCCTAAAAGTTTACCAGAGGTAACGCCAAAGACACACTTCTTTGGATTTAATCTCACCTTGTATTCTAACAAGTCGATCAAAAATCTTTTCCAAGACATCAATATGTTCTTGTCGGGTTTTAGATTTAGCCAAGAGATCATCTACATAGTCTTCAATGATTTTGTGCATGTAATCATGAAAGATGTAATTCATGGCTCTTTGATAAGTAGCTCCTACATTTTTGAGGCCAAAGGGCATAACCCTGAAACAAAATGTTCCCCAAGGTGTTGTGAATGTTGTTTTATGTTGGTCATCAGGATTTATTCGAATTTGGTTGTATCCTGAAAAACCGTCCATGAAGGAAAGCATTTCGTGGCCTACGCAGGTATCGACAAGAGTATCAATATTTGGTAGAGGGAAGTCATCCTTAGGACATACTTTATTTAGATCTCGAAAGTCATTGCAAATGTGTATCACTCCGTTAGGCTTGCGAATGGGTACCATGTTTGACAACCACTCGGGATAGTCAATAGGAATGATAAAATGTACGTCTAATAGTTTTTGTATTTCCTCTTTGACTATAAGGGCTATGGTAGGATGCATTCTCCTAAGTTTTTGTTTGACTGGCTTGGCGTCAGGATGCAAGGTGAGATTGTGGACAACAAGGTCAGGATCAAGGCCAGGCATATCCTTGTAGGACCATGCAAACACCTCTTTCTTTTTCTTGAGGAGAGCAATGAATTGCTCTTGTTCATCGGGTGTTAAACTTTTGCCAAGTTTGAAAATTTGGGGATTGTCAGGATCTGAACTAAGGTTCACGTTGATGGTATCTTCAATGGACATATGTGAACCTTCCTCAAGTTGATGTGGTGTTGGGATCAGATTAAAGTCATCTAAGATGTTTTCTAACTTTTCTTGCTTATCGCTGTCTAACTCTGCCTGAAAGACCTTGGGACTGTTAGTGGAAGCTGATTGAAGCAAAGGAGGAATGTAGTTGGCTGAAGCCTTTAACAATTCCTCGGATAGGGCGAACTCCGAAGAGGAGGGTGTGGAGGAAATCCGGTCCAAGTCAATAAGGCTAATGTCAATTGGAATTGGCCTAGCCAGATCGTATGGATTACGGAGCGGGGTAAATAAGTCAATAGGATTCATATTGACTTAGCGGAAGGTAGGATGGTTTGGCCAAATGGGAATATGGAACAATTGAATCGGAATCGATGTCGAGGCATGGTATCCCTATAATAGTGAACGTGAAAACATCAGAGCAACATTTTTATTTTATTTTTATTTTTTATTTTTTTTTTTTTATTTTTGAAATATGTACATATGTTACAATTCTTGGCTCATGTGGGTGGCTCAAGGCAGATTACCAGGTGGATCATCTTGTTCTTGTGGAAGAAGCAAGCGGAATATGGGATGATGGATGGGGAACATTCGGAGGTAAAACTCTTCCTGTTGGGTGATGGGGACAATGGGTTGTGACTCCTCTTCAGAATCGTCAGAAGCATTTGACATGACTTCAAATTCTTCATAACTTTCATCGTCGAAATCAAAGACAGGATATGAAAAGTTGATGGGATCATCTTCATTTACTTCGTCCATGCAAAGTTCTTGAAGGGCCTGTTCAAGAGAAGATGTTGAGGGTAGTGGGTGGATGGGGTGATCTTCATCATTGAGTGTAATATTTTTAAAGGCTTGCTCAAGAGAAGCGATGGAAGACAATGGGGTATAGCCTAAACCAGAACGATCATGGGCACCTCTATATGGGACCTCTAAGATATCATGCATCCCTTGCTCATGGGAACCTAGTCCTTGACCTTGCCAATGGAACATATTAAAGTATCGAGCTGGAAACTCCTCTATGTTAGGTATATTGGCACGCCTAGGCTCTTTTGGTTCTTTGGGTGGGTTTTCCCTAGTTGAGCAATCCAACCCTCCATAAACAAAGTTAATGCTATTTGGAGTGGCACTCATGTCGTAAACAACACCTATGGATAAAGGACGGTCTTGAGGACGTCCAAAATCCTTAGTTGTGGGAATGGCTAGGGGTGTAATGGTGACGTCTTGGACCACATACTCACCAATGCTTGGATTAGTGATGTGGACTTTGACTTGGGTTGATGAGGTGGATGGTGAAGGCTCAAGTGGCTCTGGATTGGTTGTGGACGGTGGTGAGTCAAATATGGCACAATCTAAAAGTTTGACTTGTGACACATCGGCTGATGGAGTGGGATTGGATGGCGGTATGGAATGATGAGATGGAATAGAAGAAGTGGTTGTAGAAGAAGGGGTATATGTGATGTACGATGTGCTAATGAAATATTGACCGTGACCACATGTACAAGAAGAAATGGATTTTTGAGGAGGTGATGTGATGGGTAGCTCCTCTATGATGGGAGCCTTAGAAGAAGATGGAGATGGATTAGAAGAAGGCAGATTAAAATATGATGTGGGTGGATTTGATGATGGCACCAAGAATAGATGAGTGGAAGGTAACATGGATTCATAAGGATTTGAAATGAAATTACAATACTTAAAAGGTTCGACATCCACGGGGATGCAATGGACTTGTCCATCATGAACATATTTCAAGCATTGGTGGAGAATTGATGGAACACATTTCATTTCCCTCATCCAAGGTCTACCAAGGAGTATATTATATGCCATGGCTCCTTCCAAGATGTGAAACATGGTGTGCAACGTTTTGGCCCCTACTTCTATAGGTAAAACAACAGTGCCAATTGTGGTACACAAAGCATCGTTAAATGCTTTGAGGGTGAATGATGATTTGGAAATGTGGGATGGAGGTATTTTGAGGTGGATAAGAGCAGTGGTAGTAATGATATTGATTGATGAGCCGGTATCAATTAATACTCATTTGAATGGCTTTCCGTCTATTAAGGCCATTATGTGCAATGGAGGGTCCACCGATTCTGAACTCATTGATTTTATCTCAAAGTCATAGAAGGTAATTGATGGCTCCATGCACATTCTGACACTCCCTACAAAGTTGTTGAAGGCATTAGAGTCTTGGGATTCTAACTCAATTGACTTGAGTATTTCCATTAAAGCTTATCTATGCCTAGGGGATTGTTGGATGAGCTCATATACAGAAATTTTGGCTGATGCCATTTTCAAACTAGTGGTTAACCGGCTGGTTAAAGTTACCGCTGGCCTTATTGGATGAAGAATGGGTGGATTGGATGGGTTGGATAGATTGATTGGCAGATATGGATTGGGTGATGTTTGGATGGGTGGTGGGTTTGAAGGTTGTTGAGCATTTTGTTGATTTTGCCTTTGCCCTCGAGTGACCACATGGACTGCTCCTACAAAGTTTTGGTATTGTTGGACATGATTTACTTGATTAGGAGGTGGTTGTTGATTGTTACCCCCTACATTATGTTGGACCTCCCCATGGTTAGGTAGAGGTGTCTGATATATGCCCAAATTTTTATTTTGTGGAGCTAAGGGGTTATCGACGCTAATGGCCCCTAAGTCTATGAGGTCTTGCACTATGTTTTTGAACACATGGCAGGAATTGATATCATGCCCATTTTGTCGATGATATGGGTAAAACAAGTGCTCTCTATAACCTTTAGGCCTTTTGGTGGGATCATCGGGCCTAATGTCTAGCAAGGCTAATTTGTTGGTCTCATATAACCTTTGAAATATGGCTGAATATGATTCCGCTAAGGGAGTGTATTGACGTTGAGGTCGATTGAATTGGCGACGGGTAGGCTGTTCCATAGTTGGCATTGTGTTTTGTACCATTGGTGCTTGGGTTACTGATGGGACCGCATGATAGGAAATTTGTTGTTGCACTAGTTTTTGAGCCATTACGGGCTGGCTCATGACCACTTGATTGACTTGATTAGCTGTGTTAGTCGTTGAGGCTTGTGTGGATTTGGTTTGGCCAGATTGATTATTTCGGTATTGGCCTCTATTTTGCCATTCTTTCTTCTTAGGCTTAATGACACCCTCTTGGATTTTTATCTCCTCAATGACACTAGCCTGTGCTAAAGCCTCCTCAAATGTTCTATAAGTATTGAGCTGAAGCATCCAAGAGATGGGTTTTAAGCAACTCTTGGTAAAAAGTTTGATAATTTCTTCCATTGGGAGGGAGAATGGCAACTTTGTTATAACTGCCCTCCAACGGTTTCCAAAATCATAGATAGGTTCCTCATCCCATTGTTTCAAGTAATATATATCCGATAAGGACACCTTATTTTTAATATTAAGGGTGAAGCATTCCAAGAATAGATCTATCAATTGATCAAAAGTATAAATACTATGCGTGGGCAATTGATTGTACCATTCAATGGCATCTCCCCCTAATGTTTGAGGAAATGTTTGGAGCATAAGAGCATTATCATCGCTAATCCAAAAACATATGTGGACAAATGAACTCACATGCTCCTTAGGATCCTCGGTTCCCCTAAACTTGTCAAATTTTGGTCCCTAAAAATTTCACAAAAAGGGGGGGGTGGTATCCCGATGGATGGATTGGTTGATGGATCAGTTGGCTTAATGTGAGCTTTTGGCTCGTTACCCCTGGTGAGCTTTGCATCAACTGATCGATTTGCTTTTGCATTGCCTAGAATCTAAGATCTTCTACTGGAATGTGAGGACCTTGGATTATGTGATGGTTGGTTGATGGGCTAGATGGTAGATGTTGGGGTGTGACCAACATGGTGTTGTGGAATGAATTGGGTTGGGTATGTGGAGAAGATTGATGGTTGAAATATGGGGATGATTGATGAAGATGATGATGGAGAAATGGATTGTGTTGTTGGTTAGTGGTGATGTTGATTGGTATGGTGGATGTGTGGAGTGGTGGTGGATTGGGGATGGACACTATGGAATATTGAGGGACCCATGCTGAATTTTGATTGGTGAGCGGAGGTTGATTTGGAACTCCTTGGGTCATAGGGTCTATGTGAGCTGACTGTTTTCCTTTTGTTCATTGTGAAAGCAACTTGTTGATAAGCCCTAATGTATCTGTAAGTTCCTGATTTGACCATGTGTCGAATGATGGGGTTGTGGTTGGATGAGATGATGGATGAGTCGATGATGATGGGTGATTAGTCATGGTCATGTTGGCTAAGTGAGATGATGGAGGGGTGGATGACATGGTCATGTTGGCTAAGTGAGATGATGGAGGTGTGGATGATAATGGATGAGAGGACATGGGTATGGTGCAAGTTGTGTTTGATGTTACAACTTGGAGGCTAGGGACTTGTGAGGCAACATTGACATACTCCTCATACAAGGGGTTGGTATAGGTGGATGTGAGGTAAGTGTTTGGAACACTTGGGCTTTGTGGTGGTTGGCTCATGGAGGAAGGCATACCATATTCATAACTCGAATTAGGATATCCTTGGGCAAGGTAGGTGGCAGCCAATTCGGATTCTTCCAAACCTTCTTGGCTAAGGGGTTCTAAGACATAGTTAGAAGCCTTGTAAAGGGCCTGCACTCTATCCATGTCTATGTAGGTGGTGGTTGTCTCCACATTGTGTGAATGTGTCTCTACTTGAGAGTGGGGTGGATGGGATGATCCAGACAAAGTAGTCTAAACCATATTGGATGGGGCTACCGAAGTAGCGGGTTCATGGGAACTATTTTCCATTAAACTACTTTGGTTTATTATTTTCTTTTGATGTCGTGTTAGCACCATAAAGTAGTTAAACCAAAGATTCAAAGTTTAATCTAAATCACACAAACTAAACAACTTTTCCAAATTTTAAAGCAAAGAAAACAATCAGTCCTAGGTTTCACCGTGTGTGGCTTACCTTGTTCATTAATTATTTTCTTTCATTAATGTGAAGTTCCTTTTAGAATTGTTGGCTTGTGTGTTTTGATGTAACTTAATCTTGTTTAATGAAAAACAAAGGTAAAAAAAACTAAGGCTGGCCAAGGCAACGAGATTCTTGTTGGTAATGACCTCCAACAAGTTTGCTCGAGGGTAGTCCTATGGTTTCTAGGGCAGATATTGGTGGATGGAAATCATGGCCACCATCACCAAATCTCAAGCAATGGTTGGTGATGAAATCCAGCCACTACTGTTAAAAATGTGAATCATGCAAGTGTGTGTGATTTATTTTATTAGATTTCTTGTTCTCTATGGTGTGCAAACAATATTAAAGATTACTAACTTCACTAATCTAAATCAGAAGCCAACACAAAGACGTAAATTTCACCTAAAGAGCGTAGAGTACACCCTTAAAATCCCTTGCCTACAAATGATTAAAATCACAAGAGCAACCGGAGGGTTCATCCACCTCTCTGCCAAAGGGGCCAGCCTAGGGTAGGATTACTTTATGCATCAAAATGTTGTTCCTATTTAGATATGCAAAATTAAAGTGATCTTTAACCCTAAAATGCAAGATCTAGGATGCTTTTTTGTTTCATATGCACTCAAAAATGCAAACAATCACCTAGATCTACAACTTCAGAACAAGAAATGAATTTGGTATAATGAAATACACACAAACCCTAGATTCAACTTGCTACCAATTCTTTCCCAGATTACTTAGTGTTGAACCCAGAAATAGCGAAAAATAGCAACAAAAAATAGAATACGTAAATCGCTAAATGGCAACCTAGGGTTATGAAACTTACTTGGAAGCCTTAGCTCTGCTCCAAATTACTGCCAGGTGTGGCTGGGCGCCTACGTAGGCATAATAGGTCTGCTAGGCACGGGATGGCACCTGCAGTTGTCTGTAGATGCTTCCAAATGCTCCGTGGATGCTCCCAAATGCCTGCGTAATCTCTGAAAATGTTGTAGACTGCTTCAAAAACCCTAGCGATAAATTCGATGACTTTTACGCTTTTGTAAATCCTGCAACAAATAAAAATAAAATTAAGTTAGCAAGGTAGATCTATCAAATAATGAAACCCTTGTGGGGTCCCACCGTGATCGCCATTTGTGAAGACAAAGACACGACACTTAAATAATAATAGGAAATCAAATAACACAAGGAAATACAAAGATTGCACAAATGGATGTATTCAATAAAATGGGGGGAGCCAATGAACTCCTTTGTTACAATCAGTACTCAATGTGAGTATTTGATACAATGATTTTACAATGGCACTAGGGTTCTCCAAAACCCTAGCAATAACAATAAAGTGTCTTCAGATTTGGTGTGTCCTTGCTTCCAACAAGTTGAGTGGGCTTTGAGTATCCAGTGTGGGGCCACTCCAGCTTCAACAACCATTCAACAATGTGTAGAACTTGCAGATCTGCATACACAAAAATAGAACAAGGGAGTTAGTAATACCTATGAGGGCTCCACAGTGTGAGACCCTCAGACATCAATAAAACCCTAGTTAACAATGAAGTCAAAAAGTATGCCAGATCAACAAATTATGAGATAAAATACATTCAAATGAGATATACCTTGCTTTCATTTCGTTGTTGCAGATGGCATGGTGTAGCAAGCTCAGATTCATGTTTTTGTAGTTGCAACAGGCTCGGACGTGCACTTGGTAGGCTCTAACGTGAGCTTCGCAGGCTCTGGTGTGCACCTGCAGGATACAACATGCTCTAGAGAGCACCTATGGTATACAACAGGCTCTGGTGAGCACTTTGTAGGCTCTACAGTGAGCCTCGTAAGCTCTAGAGGGCGCCTGCAGGTTAGGGCAAAATCTGCAAAAGTAGATCGAGGGGATGGCGATGAATGCGGTGGATGGATGGGGGATGTGATGGCGATGGAGGATGAATGGGTGATGGTTGGAATAGTAGAAGTCTTATCGATGAGCTAGGGCTTTAGATTTTTAGGATTCTATGCTAGGGCTTCACCAATAATTCCTCCAGGGTGCAAATGTCTAATTCTCAAGGTTCCAATGTTTGGGCATTTGCAAAATACCCTTATTTATAATCCAACCTAGGGTTTTCTTAGGGTTTTAGCCTTACACTTTTGATCGTGTGGCTAAGATTAAATTAGATCCTAAGGTTGAGATTACTTTTTGAATGTGACATGGATTAATGAATATGGACGGTGGAGATTAGAATGGATCGGACGGTTGTGGTTAATTGAGTTTATAAATATATATTTTATAATAAATATATTATAATATAATATAAAATATTATATTAAATATTAAATAATATAAAATAATATTAAAATAATCCCAATTAGGCTAGGAAATGGCGAGAAAGGGCTAAAATGGTGAAATGGATGGCGGGAAAGGTGGAATTGGGCCAAATAATTGGTGGGAAGGTGTATGGTGGACAAGTGGGTGGTGGGAAGGTTAGGATGGAGGATTAGTGGCTGTAATTTGGTGTCTACACTTTGATTTAAGGCTTGAGGATAGAGATTGAGGATAAAATTGTGTGAGATCAAAGGAATGTGTTTAGTGCTGATTTGAGGATAGATTTTTATGCAGATTTGAGGATAGGTTTGTGCCAGATCAGAGACAGATATTGAGGATATATTTGTGCTAGATCGAATGACTGTGTTTAGTATAGATTTGAGATAGAGCTTTAGAGGTGATAGATTTGAGGACTGATATCTACAGCTAGAGCAGGGAGGACAAGTGTCTTCTATGAATAGAGTTCCATTTGCTAAGGGCAATGGAGGTAGAGGTCTTCTAGAGGATCACCAACCAGAGCAGAGTTAGGATATTGGTGTATACTATTGATAGAGATCCACAAACTTGATTAGGGGATTGGTGTCTCCTTTGGACAGAGGTCCATAAACATTGTAATAGGGAAAGGATTCCCCAGAGATTTATTGAGAAAATTGTAGTGAAATATTTTCTTCGTGGAGTAGCCCACATTGGGTGAACCACGTAAATTTTGGTGTCTCTAGTTTGTGTGGTGATTTGTGCATTACTTTGATTACTGCTATTGATATTGCTATATTTATATTGCATAATATTGATTGGGAAAGAAAATTAAAAAGTTGTCTTATATTGTTCACCCCCTCTCAGTATAAGCTTGTGTTCTTCAATATATTTGTTAACCTTTCACTATTTTATATAATTATTTTATATTTAAAAAATGTATTGTTAAGTCTGAAGTTTAATGTAAGTGAACATGGTATTTTTCTATACTTCATTGAAGTATAACTGATCTCATTCTAAGTTATTTGCAAGTATCAATACCCGTAGTGGATTTTTGCTTTGTATGTGAATAAATCTACAAAGCAACAATATTTCATCTTAGGGTCGGAGGGTGTGAACGTAGAAGAGAAGATTATTGGCAAAATAAAATAAAGGGCAAGAGAAAATTTGTGAAAGAGAAGATTATGGAAAGAGAATATTTTTTATAATATTACCAGCAAAGAGAAGCAAATTGAATATTATCGAAAAGAGAAGCGATTTGAGTTTCAACTGCAATATCTTGTTTATCGGTAAAATAATTTTCTAGCATTTGTGTCGTTACCATCGAGAAGAACCGTGTCACCATCAACACCATCCAAGCTTCTTTGTAATAGCTGCTTATGATTGGTGGATAAATCTTCATAATGAAATAAATTTCACCTAGGATGAAATGGAGCATGCATTCTTGAGTTAGGGAAACCCATATAAAAATATAGTTAGTTTGAATGTCACCATCAAAGGATATGAAGAAGAAATAAAAGGCTTCATAGGGAACTAAAACAAATGAATAAAAAGGATATAATATAAAGAAATAATACAAATTATAATGAAAGAAATTTCACCTGGGATGAAATGGAGCATGCATTTTTTAGTTAGTAGAACCCATATAAAAAGATAGTTTGAAGATCACCATCAAAGGATATAAAGAAGAAATAAAAAGGCTTCAAAGAAAACTAAAAGAAATGAATAAAGATGATATAATAGAAAGAAAATTTTTTAAATGACAATGTGTAAGTTTATGGTTGCATTCAGAAAGAAAATCTTAAGGAATGATCCATGGGGAAGCAAGAAGTAGTTATGGCAAAGGAACAAGTTGAAGAATCATTATAAAATTTAAAAGTTAATTACAGTAGCAACAACAATAAATTCCATGGAAGAAGCAACAACAAAGCCCAGGGAAGCATTGTCAAAAGTGCACAAGGATGCACCAAAAGAAAGGTATAAGAGAATATTGTGAAGAAGAATTTCAAATAAAAAATAAATTGTTGAAAAATCAAAAGAAAACAAAATGTCAGTGTCAAGTTAAGGTTGCAACATATCGTCACCCACACCATCCTAAGTGGCAACAAAATTGGAGCTATGGCTTAAGGCATCAATATGTTGGATCTACATGGAGTCAAAAAGGCATCAAGTATGGTAGTGTTTGGTAAAAAAAAACATAACGTTTCAAGATTTCAAAGGGGTGAAACAACATCAAGGAACAATAGGTCCAATTGTTCGAAATATCAAATAAAAGTAGCAAAATCATGGAACCAACAAAGTAGTTATGGATATTCAAGTGGTACAATTACAACTTGGCATCATTAAAGATCATCATTAATCAAAATTTCACTTGGATGGATGAACAAGATTGAAAATTGTCAAGAAAATGGATGCTTAATATTTGTATTTACAAAAAAAATGAAGATATAGAAAATGAATAAAAAATTTCAAACTTTTTATGAAAAATATGGATATTTAATTATAGCATCTCAATTAAAATGAGAATTGAATATATTTATAAATTTTTAAGCTTTACCAAAGAAAACTATGATTTATCAAGGATAGGAGACCCAAATACAATCTCCTTTTCGAAAACAAATAAGTTAACATGTAATAATTATTATATAGAATATTGACTCTTTTAATTAAAAGTAATTATTTTAATAATTTCATAATAAATACTTATGAGATACAAAATATTATTTTAATATTTTAAATGCTATTACTTATGTAGTCCTTAAATTTAAAAGGTTATAGGTAACTATAATAGAAATAATTCTGGATTATAAGAGAAAACAACTCTTAAAAATTAATTATTTGAAACTTGTGTATAAATAAATCCATCTCCATACTACCCAAGTGTTGTAGGTGAGTTGGAGAGGAGAGGGCAATCCTCCAAGGAGGTCTTAGGTTCGAATCTCCATCCTACCAAAAAGTTGAATTGGGTATCCAAAATCCAAAGGATAATGTTGGTGTGGGTAGGGTTGGGCGTGATTCCCAAGTGACTTTGACATTGTAGAACCCCCTGATCGTGGTCTCTTAAACCTGTAAAATTTGAACCAGATTGTATTATTCAACAGGCGTTTAAATAATACAGTAGCTGGAACTGCATTCCTGGATTAGCCCGGGTTGGGCGCATCTCAACAGGATGCAGGTATAACAAGATACCAGCCATACCAGCCAATGTCTAATATAGTACGCTAACATCCCCCTTTATTACATTATTTTGGTAATGTAATAACTAATAGCTATACTAACATCCCCTTACATCATTTTGCAATACAAAGAGAGCTGCGAAACAATTCAAATTTGACACATCCAAGTGCCTTAGTGAAAATGTCTGCAACTTGAGCATCGGTGGGAATGTGTTGAAGCTAAATTCGGTGCTTTGGAACTTCATCTCGAATGAAATGACATTGTGTGTCAATGTGCTTTGTTCTTTCATGATGGACTGGATTCTTGACGAGGTTCAGAACACCCTGATTGTCGCAAAACAAGTGTATTGGAGATTTTTATGGATGGCCCATACTTGTCAGAATGTGACGTAACCATATCACTTCGCACACAGCTTCACGTGTGGCGCGATACTCTGCCTTTGTTGATGAAATAGCAACCACCTATTGCTTCTTGCTGTGCCAAGAGACAGGACCGGATCCCAGATGAAAAATGTATCCAGAAGTTGACTTGCGATCATCAAATGATCCGGCATAGTCGAAGTCCGTGTATCCTTGCAAGAAGAATTTGTTGTTCCTCTTGTATTCTAGGCCATATTCCATAGTACCACGGACATAGTGAAGAACATGTTTTGCTGCTTTCCAATGAGTGGTCTTAGGCTCCTGCATGAACCTCGAAAGATAGTTGACATCAAACACGAGATCCGGCCTAGTGTTTGTCAGATATATGAGACTCCCAATCAACTCGTCGATAGAGAGTACCATCTACCCGAGGTGAATCATCATATCGCGATAACTCAAGTCCGTTCTCCATCAAAGTTGCCATTGGCTTGCAATCGATCATGCGATATTTTTCCAAGCAATGTCTTGGCATATTTTTTTCCGAGACACTTTCATGGAGTGCTCCTTCTGGCTGAATTCCAGACCAAGACAATAATGGAGAAGTCTGAGATCTGTCATCTCAAAATATTTGCACAAGTTTCTTTTGATAGTAGAGATCATAGTTTCTGAACTCCTTGTAATGAGCAAATCATCCACATAGAGTACAAGCAACACTATCTCAGAACCCTGTTTCTTGAAATAGAGGTTTGCATCTGACGGACATCTCTTAAATCCATGTCGCATAAGGTGATTGTCCATTTTTATATACCAAGCTCGAGGAGCTTGTTTTAGACCATATAAGGATTTGACCAATTTGCAAACCTTCTACTCTTGGCCTTCCACTTCAAATCCTTCAAAGTCGAGTCATGTAGACTTCTTCTTGGAGATCACCATTTAGAAAGGCACTTTTGACATCCATCCGGTGAACTTTCCACCCATATTGTGCTGCCATAGCACACATAACCCGAATTGTGGTCATCCGAGAAGTAGGTGCAAAAGTTTCCTCGTAGTCAATGCCTTCCTTTTGAGCATAGCCCTTTGCAACAAGACGGGCCTTATGCTTATCAATTGTTCCATCTGCCTTGTACTTGACTTTATATACCCATTTGCAGCCAATGGGTTTCTTTCCATGTGGCATATCAACAAGCTTCCAAGTTTTATTTTTCATCAAAGACTCATACTCTGTATCCATAGCGGCCTTCCACTGAGGCTCACTAAGAGCATCTTGCACTGATGCAGGTTCAAGATCATCTATGGTAGACATGAACGCCCTGTCATCATCAATATCCATATCCTCTACTTTTGTACTTGGAGTTACAGAAAGTTCCTCAAAATATTGACAAAGATCATCAACCTCACCAGTTTCTTTGGCTTCTTTTTCCTTTTGAGCCATACTGCGTGTACGAGGTCTATCTAAGTTCAAATTGGGAGGAGTGGATAAATTTGCGTCTCTGATTGTATTCGTACACCATTTTGGGTTCTTCTTCGGTGGTGGTGAAGAAGATGTAGAAGGACCTCCTGTCTGTGATGACGAAGGAATCTTCTCTTCCTTAGATTCCACAAGATCTAGGTGTACTTTAGATGTGCTCTGTGATGTGAAAGCTTCATCAAAGACAACATCTCTGCTGACATGAATTTTCTTGGTCAAAGGATCTATCAAACGATATCCTTTAGAGTGCTCGTCATAACCAAGAAAAATACATCTCAGTGTTTTCTCATCTAGCTTCTTCCTTTTCTCTTTCGGTATGTGCATGAAAGCATGACATCCGAAAATACATAGATGAGATATGGAGGGTTTTCGACCACTCCATGCTTCCTGTGGAGTCATTCCTTTTAGGGCCTTTGTGGGTGCCCTATTCAACAGATATACTGCAGTGGTGACAGCTTCTACCCAATATTGTTGCCTAAGAGTAGCTCCTTTGAGCATACAACGAACCATTTCCATAATAGAACGGTTCCTTCTCTCAGCAACTCCATTTTGCTGAGGAGTATAGGCAATTGTTAACTGTCTCTTGATTCCATGCTTATCTAAGAATGCAAAAAATTCATTAGAGGTAAACTCTCCCCCTCGATCTGAGCGGAGGGTTTTAATAGAAGCTCCTGACTCTTTCTCAACGGATTTCTTGAACTGCTGGAAGAATGCGAAAGCTTCAAATTTCAGTTGGAGAAAGAAAACCCACATCTTTCGTGAGTAGTCATCTACGAATAACTGAAAGTACCTCTTCCCTCCACAAATGTTGGGTGTGAAAGGACCGCACATATCGGTGTGAATTAACTCCAGAGGTTTTCGTGCTCTTGTTGAGCTCTTCTCAAATGGTACTCTATGCTGCTTTCCTGCCAAGCAGTCAGAGCACATTGGCAATGTGGCGAAAGGGAAGGAAGACCCTTTATCATCTCATACTTGTCGAGCTCAAGTAAGTAGCCGGAACTAATATGCCCATATCTCTTGTGCCATAGGGAAGTTGCCTCCTTGGTAGAGACCAGTCATGGCAACATGTGGAGTAGAGATAGCATCTAGGGCAAATAAGCCGTGCTTATATGAAGCTGTTGCAATTTGCTTACCCTTCCTGGTAATAGTACAACGCTTCTTGCCATTCTCAACATGAAAGTTGACAACCATATTTCTATCCAGGATTTGTGTGACTGACAGCAAATTGTTAGCCAATCCCGGAACATAGAGGACTTTTTCAATTTGACACTTGCCATCAGGAAGAGTGACTGAAACTGTACCCTCTCCCTAAATCCTGTAGGTTTTATCATCAGCAATGGTGACAGGTTTGCCCTCTTTGGCCACAAATTATTCAAACCACGATCTGTCGCCAGTCATATGTTTGCTAGCTCCAGAATCGACATACCAAACAGGATCCCTCTATGTGGAATCTGTGGTAGTCATGAGCACCTTGTGTGCCCATTCAGAATCTGAGTTAGATTCTTCAACAACAACATTCACTTGGGGTTGCTTGTTTTTATTTTGTGGTTTGTTTTGGCCTTTCTGCTTGTTCTTATGCCAACACCTGTTGGTTTCATGGTTGTCTTTCTCACAGATCTTGCACCACCTCTTCTTCTGTTGAGGTTGTTTGCCTTTTCCTTTCGTATCTTGTTGAGAATTTCCTCCTTTCTAAAATTTGCCTCCTTTTTGCCCATTACCTTTCTTCCTAGAACCCTGCCTGTTGGTGTATAAGGTTGTATTGGAAGAATCATCCTTGTGAAGTTGGCGTGCCTCCTGTTGTTGAAGCAGATTGACCAACTCGATGTAGGTAATTTGTTGTTGAGACACCTGGATGGAGGTGATCAACATATCAAATGAAGAAGGTAAAGCTCTCATCACAAGTGAAATGAGAAGCTTTTCATCCACGGTATCTCCCAAAGAATTCAATTTCTCTTTCAATTCAGACACTCTGCACGGAAAGAGTTCAACTGTTTCACCCTGTCTCAAACTCAAGTTATGAAGTTGTTGTTGAAGATGAAGAATGGTTGAATCATTCTTTCCCTCATAGATGGTTCTAAGGGAATCCCATGCCTCTTTACCACTTGCTTTGTCGCTATATGAGGTTGCACTTCATCTGAAATAGCAAACAAAATGAGCACCTTTGCTCGACTGTCTTTCTTGTCAAAAGCTATCTGATCAGCAGAAGGAGTTGTGGATCTTGATGCTGATGAAGGCCTAGATGTTACTCCAGTAACAATATCCCATAAATCTTCCATTTGGAGAATTGCCTTCATCTTATGTTTCCATGGTGTATAATTTGGACCTTTCAATAACTGATGTGAATCAGTCATCAACTTTGCAACAACGGCCATAGTGAAGGTTCCTTATATCACCAATTGGTCCCCCTTTCGATATACCTTTTGCTAGGCCTTTATACCGTACAAAATACCCGCCCTTACGTGAGGGAAACTATAGGTATTTAGAAAGATCAACAAAAATCACCCGCCCTTACGTGAGGGAGACTATAGGTGAGTTTTAGAGATCATACGATACGTGGAACATAAGCGGTACTGAAAGGGAATCACCTTGTTGATGGCACCTACCATAGAAGATTCTTCTCATGCGTGGGGCGTAACTTCCCCTAAAAACTATGAAGAATACTTCGTCAGGATTTACGCCTAAACACAAGTGCGATAAAGGGTAGTGGATGGAGTAAAAAAATGCAAAAATGGCTAACTTATCTCTCCCCGACGATTTATAGAGAACAAGCTCAGACGTCGTTGTAGCAGCTATATTAGGCGGCGGATACAGTAGCCCAATCACGACAGCTTTACTTGTAAGTGCTGGCCAGAGGTATCACAAATACCGAACGCTGCAGTGCAATAAATTGCACGGATGGGTTTTAATTATTCCAGGGACTTAGGGAGTGATTTGATTTTAATTTTTAATGTTATAGTGCAAAAATGAAATATGCAACATACAACAAAAAAAATGCCCACAAGAATAACCCACAAGGTGTCGGTCACAGCCGAAAATGCACCTTTTACAATTCGCCAAATTGCTTTTTCAGAAAATTACTCACATTCCCCCTTTGATTTTTTGAAAAAAATATCCCCCCTTAAAACAAATCTCTTTAACAAAGCATTTTAATAATTATTATATATTTAAAGTTAAAATAAATAATTTTAATTTATATAGTTTTTAAAACTTATGAAAAAATAAATTAAAAAATTAAATTTTAATTTATTAAAGTTTTAAAACTATAGAAAATAAATTAAAATTAAAAAATTTTAACTAAAAAATTAATAATTAAAAAAACCTTTGAAAAAAGAAAAATTATACCTTTGCAAGGGGGGAGTCGGCGGGAATTGAACCCCCGACTGCTGGGTTCCCGGAACCCACCACGCAGCTCACTTGCCAGTGAGCCCGTGGGCTGATCTGGGAGGAGAAAAGGCCCCCTCGTATTTGAGGACCTCAGCCTGCTGTCCGAACGCTGCAGACTCCTCTACAAATCGCAGCCTCCCGTCGCGCGCTGCTCCTTGGTCGCGTGTATTTGTTTTTTTTTTTTTAACCCGCGCTCAGCCGGGGGGGCGCGGACTCCAAAAAAAACACACGCAGTCCTCGTGCGCGGCCTCCAAATCCCCGCGCGGACAAAAAAATCCGCTCGACGGGGAGGGGGGAGAGGGGCTCCATAGAACCCCACGCGGACTGGCGTCCGCTCAATGGCAAGATCATCACTAGGAAGCTATAATGAGTATTGGAGCTATAATGAAAAGAAATATTAATGCCCTTACCAATTTTTTTAGCCCTAGTATTTAGGAAGATCATCACTTGGAATATTAGAGGACTCAAAGGGAGTACTTCAAAACAAAATGAAATTAGAATAATGATTCAGATAAACCATCCATATCTTATTTTCCTTCATGAAACAAAGATTTCAATAGAGGAAATGGAATCAATTGCTAGTAAAATTTGGCCAACTAGAAAAGTTGTTTCCCTTAGTTCCCAGGGGACTTCTGGTGGCATTGCTTACCTTTGGAACCCAAAATATGTAGTTATTCACCATATGGTTGGCATCTACGATATTTTGGCTATAGCTATTCAAAGTAGACATTCCACCCAAATTATGCTTTGCATTATTGTTTATGCTCTAACTTCTTTGGAGGACAAGAGAAGACAATGGAAGGATATAACTTATATTATCTCTCATTTTCCTAAAGTTATCAGAGGAGATTTTAACAGCATCCTCTCTTTGGATGAGACAATGGGGGGAAATAGAAATTTGGACAAGAGCACTAACCTCATGAGTGAATATATTGCAAACCTTCATCTTGTGGACAACCGACGCAGATAATGGCCTTATGACTTGGTCTAACAGAAGGTAAGGCTTAGCTTGTATCATGGAGAGATTATATAAGTTCCTTCTCTTTGACCATTTCTTAATCCATGGTCACATTCCTAAAGTGAAGACTCTTAACAATGCTGGTTTGAATCACTATCTTGTCATGGTGGAAATATAAAAAACCAATGTGAGTTTCTCTCCTTTTCGAGTTTAGTTAATGTGGCTTAGATACAGTTCCTTCAGACCTCAAGTGCAACAATGATGGAAGGAAGGTAAGCCAAGTTATGGGACTAAGATGTTCTATTTTTCCAAAAGGTTGTGATATATTAAATCCAAAATAAAGACTTGGAACTGGAAGAAGTTTGGGGATGTTCAACAAAAAATATGAATTTATTGCTCAACATGAAAATTTGAATAAGAAAATCCATTTATATGGCCTCATAGAGAGTAGAAGTACTAATGAAATTAGACTCACAACTCAGTTAGAGGGATGGAAAAAAAAAACTCTTATGGAAGCAAAAATCTAGAATTCAATGGCTCAAAGAAGGAGATCGAAACACAAATTTCTTCCATAAATATCTTCTATCTCGATGATCTCACGACTTTATTTCTTTCTTGAAATCATATTCTGGAGATTTTTTCTACACTTGGGATGGCATGAACTCTATCGTTGTCAATTACTTTTCCAATCTTTTTTCTACTACTCCTCTTGACTTGACTTATAAACATAATGTTCTTCAAGTGATCCCTTCTCTTATAACTTCTGAGGAGAACTCTATTTTGACTTCTCCTGTTACTATCAATGAGCTTCAACTAGTGGTTTTTAAAATGCAAAAAGGGAAAACCCCAGGTCCTAAGGGCAAGGGAATTTTCATTTTTTTTTTAAATAAAATCCATCTCCATACTCATGCATAC
This sequence comes from Wollemia nobilis, assembly GCA_028583015.1. Taxonomy (NCBI): domain Eukaryota; kingdom Viridiplantae; phylum Streptophyta; class Pinopsida; order Araucariales; family Araucariaceae; genus Wollemia; species Wollemia nobilis. The sequence continues at coordinate 299,881 of JAQPPZ010002638.1, forward strand.
ATTCAAACTTATATTTCTTTTCAATATAGCTCCAATGTCTGCAACTAGTCCACCTTTAGTTTGAAAATTCCTTTTAATTGGTTTTTCCAAATGATTTCCCTCCTACTTTTTCATTTAAATGGTTTTTTTTACCTAGTTCCTCCCTAGTTTTATACTTAAAGATAGTTCTTACCTCATAATTTATACGTTATTTATGTGAACCAAGAATACACTAATGAATATCAATTTTTTATTTTTTATATAAAAATAATTGTAGAGAATCTATATAATCCTCAGCTAATGGTAAAAATAAAGTCAACGAAATTTCAACCATCCAAGGAATGGAATCGGTGTAGCCCATTAGTAAGCAATTGGCCACTACTAATGGGCCTATCCCTATCAAAGCAAGTTTTTTAAAGAGTCTCATTCCCTTATGTAGTGGTTTGAACCTAGGTCTCGAGTTAAGAATGTAAGGTTTTTACGAAGGATATTTGTCCCTTCGTACCGAGGTTTTAATTTAGGTCTTCTAAATAAAAACCTAAAGAGATACTATTATGGTATCCTTCACAAGACAATTTTAAGATGAAATGTGAATTTTTCAAAGGGTCTTAATCCTTTATGTAGCGCTTTGAACCTAATTTTTTTTATAAACTTTATTTTGATAATATAATATCAATAGTTTCTATAAGAGGAGAGTATAGGCTATCTTTTGGGACACTGCTTAAAAGTCTTGAAACTATGGCAATGAATTCTTAATACATTTGGTAAATACATGGTGATGAACGGAAAAATTAAAGAATGGTTAATGCAATGGCAAAGCACTTTTAAAAGTGAGACTTTAAATACAATCTAGGATATATCAAAAGATATAATACTTTGGACTGTATAGCTAAAAAATAATAGAATAATATTTAAAGGAAAGGAGAGCAGTTTAGTGGTAATGAAAAATAATATTTGTTTAGCCATAGAGGATTCTAAACCAACTATATCAATGCCTAAGAAGAAAAACACTTAGACAAAACCAGTTATGAAAGATCAATTGAAGTTATCAACTAATATGTTTGAAATTTCAAAAATGATGTCCTAGGTGAGGAAGAGAAAATAATTGAAACATAAATCTTAGAAACACAATTTAAAGATGAAGGGAAGAACTCAAACAAACCAACAAAATAAAGGTTTTCAACAGAAAAAAAGGGAGAAAATACACACAAGAAAAACAATATTTTAAATGTTAAGACTTCAAATAATACAGGTCCCAAGATAGAATATGTTGAACCTTCCAATAATACTTTGACTTTGTACATGCATTCTTCAAGGTTAGAAGACATCCTGGATTCAATTGGAGTAAGTCAAGAAACAAGGAAAAAAATTGAAGATTGATTCTAATCAAAAGGTAGGTCGCAATACCAATCAACATCATATGGTAAAAGAAGGTGAAAAGCTTGTAGAGGAAGGTAATATTAATGCCCTTACCAATTTTTTTAGCCCTAGTATTTAGGAAGATCATCACTTGGAATATTAGAGGACTCAAAGGGAGTACTTCAAAACAAAATGAAATTAGAATAATGATTCAGATAAACCATCCATATCTTATTTTCCTTCATGAAACAAAGATTTCAATAGAGGAAATGGAATCAATTGCTAGTAAAATTTGGCCAACTAGAAAAGTTGTTTCCCTTAGTTCCCAGGGGACTTTTGGTGGCATTGCTTACCTTTGGAACCCAAAAGATGTAGTTATTCACCATATGGTTGGCATCTGCGATATTTTGGCTATAGCTATTCAAAGTAGACATTCCACCCAAATTATGCTTTGCATTATTGTTTATGCTCTAACTTCTTTGGAGGACAAGAGAAGACAATGGAAGGATATAACTTATATTATCTCTCATTTTCCTAAAGTTTGGATATTGATCAGAGGAGATTTTAACAGCATCCTCTCTTTGGATGAGACAATGGGGGGAAATAGAAATTTGGACAAGAGCACTAACCTCATGAGTGAATATATTGCAAACCTTCATCTTGTGGACAACCAGCCAGATAATGGCCTTATGACTTGGTCTAACAGAAGGTAAGGCTTAGCTTGTATCATGGAGAGATTATATAAGTTCCTTCTCTTTGACCATTTCTTAATCCATGGTCACATTCCTAAAGTGAAGACTCTTTACAATGCTGGTTTGAATCACTATCTAGTCATGGTCGAAATATAAAAAACCAATGTGAGTTTCTCTCCTTTTCGAGTTTGGTTAATGTGGCTTAGATACAGTTCCTTCAGACCTCAAGTGCAACAATGATGGAAGGAAGGTAAGCCAAGTTATGGGACTAAGATGTTCTATTTTTCCAAAAGGTTGTAATATATTAAATCCAAAATAAAGACTTGGAACTGGAAGAAGTTTGGGGATGTTCAACAAAAAATATGAATTTATTGCTCAACATGAAAATTTGAATAAGAAAATCCATTTATATGGCCTCATAGAGAGTAGAAGTACTAATGAAATTAGACTCACAACTCAGTTAGAGGGATGGAAAAAAAAAACTCTTATGGAAGCAAAAATCTAGAATTCAATGGCTCAAAGAAGGAGATCGAAACACAAATTTCTTCCATAAATATCTTCTATCTCGATGATCTCACGACTTTATTTCTTTCTTGAAATCATATTCTGGAGATTTTGTCTACACTTCGGATGGCATGAACTCTATCGTTGTCAATTACTTTTCCAATCTTTTTTCTACTACTCCTCTTGACTTGACTTATAAACATAATGTTCTTCAAGTGATCCCTTCTCTTATAACTTCTGAGGAGAACTCTATTTTGACTTCTCCTGTTACTATCAATGAGCTTCAACTAGTGGTTTTTAAAATGCAAAAATGGAAAACCCCAGGTCCTAATGTTTTTCCTATTGAGTTCTACCAAGAGTTCTGGGATATCCTTCATGCTGATTTATTAGAGGTGGTGGAAGAATCCAGGAAAGCTAAAGAAATTTTGAATGTTATCAATAAAAATTATATAAATATTGTCCCAAAATATCAAGAGGTTGAACAAATCTCAACTTTTAGACCTATTGCTTTTTGTAATGTTCTTCTCAAAATCATTACTAAGATCGTGGCAGAAAGGTTGAAGCCTCTTTTGCATAAGATTATTTTCCCTGAACAAGGGGGTTATGTGGAAAGGCATAAAATAGTGGATGAGATATTTCTTGCCTAGGAATCCATCCATTCTATGGAAATACAAAAATCTTCTTCTATGTTCATTCGTTTATACTTATCCAAAGCTTATGACATATTGGATTGGCACTTCCTTATCAAATTTTGAAGGCAATTTGGTTTCTCTTAGGATTGGATGGATTGGATTATGGGTTGTATCTCTTTAGTATCCTACTCAATTCTTATCAATGGTAGGCCTTCAGAGATGTTCACAACTTCTAGAGGTATTAGGCAAGGTGACCCCCTCTCCCCTTATTTATTCATCATTCTTGTTGAATTCCTGGGAAGTACTTTAACCAAAAATAGAGAAAACAAAACCCTTGAGGATGTTACCATTGCTAATGGAGATAGGCCTATCTCTTATCTTCAATTTTTTGATGGCTCTACTCTATTAGGTAAAGCTACTATTAAGGAAGCTTCTAAAATTAAGCAAATCATTAGTTGTTTTCTAAGGCTATCAAGAAATTGATCAATGAAGATAAATCTAAAGTCATTTTCTTTCACTGCTCTACCAGATAAGAATCCATTGTCTTGGATAAATTAAGATATAATAAGACCTCCTTTTCTATTTCTTATTTGGGAATTCCTATCAATATTCAAAGACAAAAATAAAGACTAGAATTGGTTGTTGGATAGAGTTAAGAAGAAAATTGGAAAGTGGACCAATAAGTGGCTTTCTTTTGGAGGAAAATTTATCTTGGTAAAATTAGTCCTTCAAGATATATCTATTTATGTATCTACCATGTTAATTTTCCAAAGTTTGTTCTTCGAAATTTGGATTAGATCAATCATTGGTTCCTCTGGAGTGGTACTAAGGAGAAAAGAAAATGGACCTTGGTGAAATGGAACACTTTGTCTTCCTAAGAATGAAGGGGGGTTAGGATTCCGATCTGCTATTAATAACAACAAATCTTTAGCTACTAAATTGTATTGGAGGATTTTACATAACCCCAATGCTCTTTGGGCCAAAAATCTCCATGCTAAATATGTTGAGAACAAAAGTCCTTAAGACCTTGTTCGCTATCAATTGCCTACCAAAGGTTCTCCCATTTTAGTAGTTCTTAAGACTAGTGAGGATTTGATAAAGAAAAAAAATTGGATCATTCATAATGGTCAATAGGTAAATTTTTGGATAGACTCTTGGGATGATCACCAACCTTTGATAACTCAGTTTTCCAATTGGAGGCCTTGAATGGAGGAGCTTCACCGAACTAACTGAATAAAGAGGGTTAATTGTTGTTGTTAATATACTAGTAATTCAATGGTTGGTAGATATTGGATTCCTACTGAGGACTAGCCTATTCAAATTCCAGAAAGGCAAAGACAAGACATCCAGTACATCCTACATATGATATCTCTCTCTTGGTCTCATGATAAAGATTGTTTTGGATGGAACAACACTACTAAGTGTGAGTATTCAATTGCTCGAGGTTATTTGACCTCATGCCATAGTAATCCCAACCAATCATGTGACATATTTTCTCAATTGTGGGCTCAAAAGCTCTGGCCTAAGGTGAGGTTTTGTTGGTCACGAATATGCCTAAGTATAAAATATTATTTGTGCACCCTAGACCCAACCAACATTAAAAGGTCTAAGGAAAGGGATGTCCTCCAGGCCAATATCCAGAGAGGGTTGGTTCTCGTACTAAAAATAATGATCGTTTAAAGCTTAGGGTTATAGGAAATACATGGGAAATAACAAAAAGAAATGAGAAATGTGGCTATAAGATGGAAATATAAAGTGGGGATAAACTAACAGCAAAAATTTTAGAGCAATTATTAATTAGCATATAACATAATGAAAGTCACGAAACCACTCATAGTTTGCCAAGATAACCACCAAAACAAATTTCAATGTTCATTCTCTCATTAGTAGTAATTAAACTCAGGTGTAGAATTTAAAAGCAGTTAATAATGAACATAAACGTAATCAAAAATGATAAATAGAAAGATATCAAACACAATACTACTCAAGGAACCAAAATCTGAATGTCTTTCTATTTATGCATAAAATTTAAAGTGTTTTTATGCAAAATGTCTATCCTCCTCTATTACATTGAAATATTTAGTATTTATAGAGGATTTCGCCTCTATCATTGAATTCACAATACAACAAAATGTCAGCTAGTCAAAAATCGGTAGTAGCAATTTTCTCCTCGGTAATGGTGATGCTCGAATCAAATCATTTTTCACGGAGCAATGATCTAGTTTTTATGGAGTGCGCTTGGAAAATTATCAAATATGGACGGTGGAAAAAATGTTCCAAGAATCGGTGCATTGAAACTCAACAACATCATGCGGCAAATAGGAGCTTGGATTATTAAATTTTGGGTGCCATTCCTTTCCTTTACGCCTTGGAATCTAACCCTTGTTGGTGGAAACCAATGAAATTTAATTTTGCTTCGAAAAGGAACGAGATTCATAGAGGGTACCTCGAAAATAATTAGGATCATGTCAGATTTTTAGGGTGTAGCATTTAATACTGGCATATCCTTAGCCAGAATCCTAGAAAAGTCGATATCATTGCTCCAATAATTAAATTTTACAGTCTTTGATCTTTCTTGAAAAACAATCATCAACAGGAGTGCTATGAAAGAAAACGTTGTCGAAAACCTGGTGTTTTTGCCCTTACAACATGCTTTCACCTCTTTCTTGGGTGAAGAATTGATTTCACCCAAAAATATGGTGTTTTCACCCTTCCAACATGCTTTCGCCTCTTTATTGGGTGATTTCGCCCAAAAATGATATAAAAATGTCTTCTAGAAGAAGGGAGGTAAGAACGATTGATTTATCCCCTAAGAGGGGCACAAATGATTTTCGCCCCAACCCAAGGGTAACTTTGACTTTGATTGTCAAAAAAAGATGCAGTTTCTGAGACTTTCCCCTCAAGATGTCTTCATTTGTAAATTCACCTCGAAGGAGGGCAAAAATAATTTTTGCCCCTCTTGAGGGCGCCTTCGACTTTGACTTTTCAAGCTTTGCTTGGATGATGTCGTCATAACATTTGCGCTTCAAAAAGCTTCTTTCATTGGAGTTTCACCCCAAAGATGGGTGAAAGGGATCTTCACCCCCACTGAGGGACGAATTTGACTTTGACCACACCAAGAATGCACTTCATTCTATTTTTGCCCCAAGGATGCTTTTAACTAGAATTTCACCCTAAAGAGGGGCGAAAATGATTTTTTCCCCCTTCCAAGAGCGCCTTTGACTTTAACTAGTCTTCGTCACTTGCCAACTTTTCCTTCTTCTCACTTGGACAAAATATCTTCATCATGGTATTTTCGCCCCAAAGGAAGGGCAAAAATGAATTTCGCCCCAAAAGTATCTGAAAATAAATTTTTGGTGGTACAACTTCCTGAAGCCATAACTTTTGATTTGTTGACTCGATTGTCTATTGTAATATATCATTGTAAATCTTGGGAAGAGATCTACAAGAACAAAAATTTGTGTGCCATCCATTTCATCTAGCTTTATCCCTATTTGGGGCCTCTAAAGTCTTCAAATTGTATTTTTAAGTTGTGTTGAAGAAATTTCTCGAGATAAAAACATTAATATCTCTCAAATCGTTCAAGGTATTGAGGTGATTATTTCACCATAAGTCTAATTTTTTAATTCCCCTCCTTTGAATAAATTTTCAAGTCTATAGGTGTCCATTTAGGCCAATTTCCCAAAAATGGTCGCTTCCCAGTTTTCACCTTTTTTGACTTCTGACTACAGTGTGGTAAAAATGGCAACACTTTTGGCAACTCATGGGGTATTCAGCTCGTCTGGATGCAATCGATCCCAAGGCCTTTATCTATTTGGAAACAAAGTCATATCCACCCACTGTATCAAATCATTTACTACTTGCACCAGCTTCTTCCTGCACTTCTTGATATTGTTCGACCATCTTTTCACCCAATGCGAGGAACTTCATCGAGCTCGATTGATTTTCTCCACTTCAAGGTGCTCTAGCAAGACTTCAATCTCTGATGCCAATGGCTCCTATAATCCAAAAAATAGGAAAAAAAAAAGAACAGAGGCAGCTGAGGGTTTGGCTTAATGGAAGGAGAAGAAATGGACGAGGCCATAGTTACGCTCACCTTTGACAGGGTTGGTGTACTTACAGCGATGATGGGATTAATGGATTGGAAGATGAGGCAAATGATAGTGGAATAGTAAACGGGTTAGGGACAATGACCAACAAACTGTAAGATGGAGTAAGGAGCATTGGTGACTGATGACTTATGAAACGAGGAGGGAAACAGAAGTGGTGGGCACAAGGATTGAAAGCAAAGTGGAAGGATGTATTGCAGAATGAAGGGAAACAGTCACCAAATACTCATGATCATGAAAAAATGCATACCTACGGGCTCCAACACCATTTGAGCCAATGATGTGGTGGTTGCAATGTTAGATTTATTTTCTTTTATACCACCATTTAGTGTCCTCAACACTTTATTTATCAGCCGACCTATTTACACTATTTACACAAAATTTTGTGACATGATTGGCATGCCACCACCACAAACCTAGCTTTGGGTGCTTATCCAATGAATTTGTAGTGTTCGAACCAAATCTGATTGTACTTCAATCGAGCTTTGTAGTTCAGCTGGCCTCTTCCCAAATTTTACCAGGTTGCAAACAAGATGCAACATGGTAGGTTATCGTGCATGTTAGTACTCATACAATTAATGAATAATGTGGCGAAGAGAAAGCAAATAACTCTAATGGTGTCTCGATGTCGCTTAGAAGAATCAAAGGAGGACGTGCTAGGCACTTTAAGTGTTTGTTCGTTAAATTTGTTAAAATTGAAACATGTCTTGTTTACTACAAGATACTACTACGAGATACGAGGTAGATATTATTGCTTATTCAGAAACACCCATACACTAAAATCTTGGATTAATTATGAAGATCAAAGATGCATTGCCCTTTTCATCCGGGAATTATTCAATCTCAGGAAAGAACTACTTAATAATAGTTTGCAAAAGATAACAGGATCCCGACTTATCACTTCATTCTTCCAGCCTCCAGAGACCACGACCAGGAAGCACCAGGGTGATCACATAGATACAACAAGATCAACTCGTCGTCGACTCCAACAAAGAACATCTATGACGACATCCAACTCTTACATCACTCACTTCTCTTCAGCCTTGAATGTTGGGAGTAATCCTTGATCCACAGATCTTGTATATCATATGTCATCTTGTTTACTGTTTTTCTTACTTTATTTTCTCTAGAGCTGGCTGCATTAGGCACTCTCGTTGCTTTGTATATGTCCTACTTTACAGTCCTATTGACCTCTTTTGGTCACCGATGGACATTAATACAAATTCAAATTCAAATTCAAATCCTATCAACATGGAGATGTCGGATTCCAAGGACCAATCTCCAGTGAAAAAGAATTTTTTTTCGAATGATTCAATTGAAGTTAAAAGAGATTCACCCACACTTGTTTCAGATGCTCCCAATAAACTCATTTCTTTTTCAGCAAGCTAGAAGAGAAACATCAAGCTCTAATTGGAACTCTCCAAGTAACAATTATATTCATAAAAGAGATCCAAGGCACGACGTATATTCAGTAAGGCGAACGGGGAACTTCCAAGGACTTGGGGGACTTTGGAAAATCATCTCCCAAAGCTTATTGCTTTAATTTGGGGTCCTATCAATGTCAGATTTTGGTCTTGTTGTTCTTCCCTTTGCTAGTCTCGAAGATCCTATCTTGTGGTGGATCTTCCTTTTTGTTGGATGGTTGGATTGTATATGCAGCCTGATATTTTTGTTTTATGGACTCTTTTCGTGAGGGCCTCTTGGGCTTGGCCATGGTCTCTCTCAATTCCTCTTTAGTAAAAAGTATGGAGACCCTTTCAAAACCCTTTCTTTTATCAAATCAAATAGTAATAATATTATTATTTATTCTTGCAAGGACACGTTAACAGTATCGTTGATGTTTCATCTCTATGACCTCAGTTCAAATCATAGAGAAGAAGGCCCTCAAATCATAGCGAGGAAGGCCCCCTATTGAGAACCACCCATTATACTGCTCATTACTTCCAAAAAAAAATTACTATTTATAACTAAGTTGAAAAATGTGTAGTACAAACAACATTCTATATTCAATTTAGCAGAAATAACACTCATAACAGGAAAAAATATATATAATCTACATAATACAATAAAATTAGATATTTTTTAATAGGAAAGGATAGAAGAAATTTAAATTCAAATAAAAAATTACTCTCTAAAGAATATGATCTAATACACAATTTAGAGAATCCAAATAAAAATGACTACACAACCAAATAAATTAGCATATAAGGTAATAACACTTCATACCCTTATTCAACAAATAAAAATGACTACCCAACCAAATAAATTAGCATATAAAGTGATAACACTTCATATCTTTATTCAGGAAATAAATGCATAAAGCATTAAAATGGCACTAGTTTAACAGAAAAAATTCAGGTTTGAATCTTGTTTAATAATACATGTATAGCATTCAAGTTATTATAAATAGATCTCATTTAGATCTCATACAATAAATTAAAAACAAATAAATAAATATATAAAATGAAAAAAATATCAAACAAAGGTTCAAACCCCCCACTCAGTATGAGAAGACAAAACCCCTCATAAAAACCTGTATAAACTCATTGAGAAAAGAACACCAAACAAATTTTGAACATAAAAAAACTCCACACCCAATTTATCCAAAACAAAACAAAACTTAAAATAACATAGGACAATGGACCCATGTCCACGAGAAGATTGGATGGTGTTCTTGCTCTAAAAAAAAGGCAAACACAAGCAACACCGACGTAGGCCGGTGCCAGGGTTTATTTCCATATCCCTTCCAAAAGAACCATGTTGGAAGCACACAAACTTCAAAAATAGTACATCTTTATCTCCATACAATCTTTACTTCTATATTTGCCAAGTTTTTGGAAAGTTATTATAAGGGTGGTAATTCATCTTACAAACATCAATAACCATATCACAATAATTGTTTACTTTTTATTGGTTGAGAAGTCTATCGAATAAGATTAACTTCATTGTAGACCCCCTATCAGAATAATAAAATGTCTCAAAAAGGCCTAGTACAATCTCAAAGGTAAATTAAAAACGTGATTATCTAGGCTTCCTCCTTGCACAGATATTCTATTATGTGAGGAACAAGGAGTTACTTGAATCAAAGTTCTCAACACCCTGCAATGCACAAAGCATTGACTCTTTATTTCATGCTATCTTTAGGGGCAGTCAAGCAGCCAAATTTGGACAAGTAGCCACTTAAACAAGGAGTTACTTGAATCAAAGTTCTCAACACCCTGCAATGCACAAAGCATTGACTCTTTATTTCATGCTATCTTTAGGGGCAGTCAAGCAGCCAAATTTGGACAAGTACCCACCAAATAAGTGGCTACTTGCACGATACTCAAAGATAGCAAATATAGAATAATGCTTCGCATTGTAAGAGGAAATAGAGGCACAAAATAAAGTATTCCAAAGGAACTATACTCTCTGAGAGCAACAAAAGAAAATCCAAAGGGCAGACAAAATAAAGTATTCCAATTTTTATGCAAAAGATAATAAAAACCCTTACATCCTCCAAGGGCTAGCTCTGTCAAACCAACGATGTTCCAGAGTTCAGTGCACTTAAAATTAGGTTGCCCTGAGTGCTTTTAAGGTTATAAGGTTCTACTTTGCATGAGAGATTCAATGCTAGACATAAACTTCATAAAAAGGAAGTGTTCAACCAAGAATGTTCATCCCAAAAAAATTTGTGAACCATGTTTCATTGCTGAAAATCAGTATGAAGTGGAAATAAAGCTTAAATACCATCACAAGCAAATATATGAGAGAATGAGCGACAGGTGGAAAGGCTGTTTTGTGATCCATTCCAAATTAGAGATATGACCAACAAACAACAGCAAATAGAAGATCCAGAGATTTTTTTACAGAGTTAGAGATTAAGACATGCATATGACTAATTTCATGGCGACATCCAGTGAGAAACAAGTCTTAGGCTTCAACAAAATGCCTTAAATTTTGTAGCATGAGTAATCAGTTAGCAGACACCTTCACCACAGGTGCTTCAGATGCTTTGAGACAAGTCTCTTTCCTAGTTGGCTTTCTTGCTTGCATGATATTGTTGATCTTTTTTGCAATTCTTGATTTTGCTAAACCTTTTGTAGTCTTCTTGTTGCTCTCATCTTGATCTTTAGACACCTTGGGCTTCTTTTGGCCCTTAGTCTCCCCATCTGCTTCAATTGATTCTTCTGATGGCTCTTTGTCATTTCCTGAGGATCTTTTACGTTTCCCAGGCTCTGGTGGATCCATTTCAGCCTCTGGTGGATCCATTTCAGCTGATGCCTCCTTCTGGGAAGACTTTTCTGAAGTATTCCCCATCTCAAAATGGGATGCCCTAACAATGTACACCTGTAAGGACGAGATATAATTAGATATAATCTTAAATAAATTATGAAAAGGCATTGCTTTTTCATTGAAAATATTAGACGTTATTAGAGCTAAAATTAAGATAATAATAATAATTTAATTAACAGCATAGCCTAACATTACACATCATGCCCTAACTAGCTTAATATGCTCAGCCTAACTAATTAATGCACCAGTCTATTATAAGACAGTTCTTTTTTAATCCTACCCTGCCCATGACTGTCTATGTGATGATTCAGCCAACGTAACTGTAACAACTAAAATACACAAATGGCACAAGCAATAAGTTTTTTTGTTAGGTTACTCTACTACATAACCAACTTAATGTTAACAATATTGTGGATTAGCTCAAATAATTAGCTGACTAAGCTAGTTGAGTAAAACAAAGAGAATGCAAAAAGAATCTAAGAGTTTTCTCCATAAGATCTACATTGCGATGCACATGAGAAAATGAACAACATCAAGTTCAAGCCTATATTCAAAAGGCAACAAGTAGCAGAGGGGATCCTAAGGACAATCGTTCTTTAACATAATATGTTAGCTCCAAAAAGATCAATAACAATATGTATAAGATCCCTATTCGACCATACTTAACACGGTAATTGCTTTACATCCTCCATATCCTAAAAGCAAACATAGTCAATGACATAAAAGCTTAACATAACAACCTTGAACCTATCGTGTGCAGTTCGTTGAAAGACCAAGGAGTCACCAGTACCCAGACCATGATCAATTGAAAAACCTCTCCATCCTGCACTGAGACCAGCTTTACCAGCAAGATAGTAGGTTTCACTCTCATCGCCGTTTTCATCTTCTAAAATCATCTCTTTATTATTTTTTGGCATGTGATCTTTGCAAAAATTAGTCGGAAGACCCTGTACAATATCCAAATACTTATAAGGACAATATGTAAATGCTTTTCAATATCAACCAAAACTCAATCTTTGTACTGAGATTTTGAATAGTTTTTCTTTTTAAATACAGATTCTTATAGATCTATGTTCCCCACTTTTGCTTACCAGCCAAAATCCACCTGAAACATGGGAGGGTAGCATTAATTTTACAAATGTTGGGTATTCATCGCCTAACTCTGATTCAATCTTGTATGCGTGTTCTGCGGCTTCTTGTGTTGCTTTATCTGAGGCATACGAAGGAGGAAGTGAAAGCCTTCGACCATAACTGCAAACAAACCTGTCACATATTTACGTTTATCTTAAGATGAAACATTAACTTGAAATTTTCAAAGCACAAAACCTTAGCAAACTCACCTCCTCCGAACATAAGGAATTTCAAAAGATGCCTGCAAAGTAGTAAATCAGTATGCTGAAGCTAATAAAATAACTCTACTGAAACAATAATTTAATTATAATCAATGTGAAGAAGCTTATTAAAAATGCAAATTGTAGAAAAGAAAGAAAGAGTTTAAGGGTCCATTCAAACTCAGTGAGATACAAATTGACTTAGAAGTCAGTCACCTACTTTCTATTCGTATTCAAATTCTAAAATGGTTTCCCATCATATACCGCAAATCAAAACAATCATATTCTACATCAGCTTATATTGGTAACATGTTTGACATGTTTCTTTGTGATTTGAACCTGGGTCTTCCAGAAGAAATCCTATAAAGTAGGATGTCCCACAAAAACTAAACCTTTTTTACATTGGTATAAATATTTCATATCATTACTTTTAAAATTTAAATTATTATTTTTAAAAACTATATAATCTTTTTGAATTCCATGTTATTAATATATTTTCACACTAACCAAATCCAAAAAAATTAAATGCGTAAATATTAATGTCTAAATATTCCTTAAGTTTATATTTTTAAGATCTTATGGGTTGAATAAGACTATTTTTTTGAATATAATATTTTCATTTATTAAGAAAATAATAATCATTATTTTTTATATTTAATTTATTATTTTTAAAAAACTATATAATCCTCTATTATTAATAATGTCCAATATACCTCAGGCTATATCTAAATCTAAATGTTCCAAAACAACAAAATTACTTTATATGGTAAATTTCATATAAAGTTTATCTATAAATGAATATAGATAGATAAATACGATATAAATGAATATAGTTTATGTGAAGATACATGTATAGAAACAACAGGATTACTTTATATGGTAACTTTTATATAAAGTTTATATAAAGATAATAAATGGATAAAAATATATAAATAAATATGATTTATTTTTTCAAACCGAACCAAACCTTTTTTATAAAAAAAAATTGCTTAAGAAAACTCCGCTTAAACCTAATAACAATAATATATATACGATTATATATGTTATCAAAATTTCAAGCTCTTATATTTATCATCTTAACATTTTCACAAAAATTCAATAATATAGATACTACTATATTATCAAAATTTCAAGCTCTTATATTTATCATCTTAACATTTAAAAAAAAATAATTTAAACCCCTCTCAAACCAATAAAGTTTTTGAACCTGATAACCATGCACCTAACCCATCTAATTAGAATCATAACAGCTTAACCCACCTTATAATCATAAGAGATTTAAAAAAAAAAAACAAGTTTGCCCACATCCCCATACTTACAAAATTAAAAATCCATAAAACAACTTATAGGACACCTTGAAAAGACTAGTTGCAAATATATAACAAAGATGAATGAGAAGTATCAACACTGATCGAAAAACAGGGGATACTTGTGACTTAGTTTAAAGTTTGGAAAGAAAACATAAATAAAACTTTTAAGATAAATATAATAATTTTTAAGAAAGACAGTCACCTTTAAGAAAGTCAAAAGTTTAAATATTGTTTCTTGCACATTCGCGTTGAAATTTTCTAATGTTTTATCATTTCCTAATTTTCCCAACAGGTGTTTTAAAAAAAAAAAATGAACTTTTCAAAAAAAAAATGATCCCATGCACCTCCGAATTTTGTTAGCAGTTGCCACTAAGCAAATTTAGAGGGCAAATTTTAAATGAAAAATGCCAAGTGTAATTTATAAACATTGCAATTAAGTACTTGAGCACATAGAGGAAATCTGCAACCTCATCTTCTTATGCAGCAGCTACTAAAAATCATAGGAATAGAATAGATTATTGCTTCCATGGTCCCCTCCAAAGGCCCATTGTTTCTTGATTACTGTCATTCCTGTTCCTATAGTATTGTTTCTCAAGTTTCCAAGCACCTGTCTTTATTTCTGGCAGAACATAATCTACATGTTGCAGGTTACAAATATTTGTTCTTGTGATACCTCCTTAAAACTTGAAACATTTAAAACTAAGATTTTTATTAGCATGTGAAAAGAAGAGATTTGAGGCTTGAATGCATAAAATACCACTGAATTTTGTTGCTCTCTTAACATTCACTCGGTTCTGAGTAGGTAAGGCTTAGCCCAAAACATTATCCCATACTTATCAAGAGATTTAAGCTCAACACTAGATTGCATAGAACTTCCAACAGAGTGGGATATGCACCAGTCACCTGAAGTCGATCAGATTGACACCTAACGATAGGAATATTTACCTAATCAGATGACAATCAAATTGAATTGTGGATTACACTTAATCATTGGAATATTCACCATGTCATTACATATGATGAAAGTTCAACAAGCCACATGTCATTACATATGATGAAAGTTCAAGAAGCCAGCTTAGCTAACTACCATAAGAAACCAAACCAAGCCAAAAAAAAGACCAAAAAAGCTGATTCCCCTTCGCTTAGGAACTAAGTTGTGTCTGCTTAAGCTGATCTAAGCAAGGATATGCACAATGGCGAATATTCGCAAATTGGGCAAATATTAGGATTTCCAAAATTGAAAATTGGTGAATATGAGGACCCTCAACATCGGCCCATTCGCATGAAATTTTTGAGACCAATTTTTTATTAGGGTCAATTCGCCACAATATATATCCAAACATAAGCATATTTGTACTCGTTGGAAAGTTCTTTTCAAGCCTGATCTAATGGTGTTGTTTTTACGATGTTACAAGGCAATTTAATAGGTCAAACTTTTCCCCAAAGATGACCTTACTTTTTAGAGCTTCAAATGCCCCCAAATTTTGATGTGAATATGATTGATTTGATTTGCTTAGGATTCGCCTTGATTTCGATTAAGATTCGCCATTTTTTATAAGTACATTTCGGGTCCAACCCCTTATGCATAACCCTGGATCTAAGACATGCTATTCAAGTCCGATGTGCCAATACAGTTTTGGCAAAAACTAAATCTATCAACAAAGACATGTCAAAAGAACTTGGCAATGCAGTCCCAATCATACAACAATGCAAAGGCCATCTACTCTGGAATCTAAATAAGATTGGATGGCACTCTGTTTTTCTTTAGATGGCAACATGTGCAAAACACTTAAGAGTCCCCTACTACAATGTGGATTCATTGTCAACACTCCTTTGAACCAAACCAATAAAAACTTTGAAGGAATAGTAAAACAAGAAAAAAGCAAGCCACCAAATAATAATGCAGGCCTATGGAGGGAATCATGATGCAAATGGTTTCATGCAATTTTTTATTCACTACATGCAACTACATTAATTGAAATCTTAACAAAGATCAACTCTGTCTAAAGGTTCTGAGTGGGGAAAACTATAGAGAGGTTGGTCTCTCCACCACTATGCAACAATAACATGGTCAACCTTGAAGATTAGGACATCCCATGGGTTGCCTGAAAAAGGACCATTCGCAGTCTGAGAGTTCCATGATCTAAGAGAAAGCAAGGGCACTCTTGTCTGAGGAGTGAGGACTCATTCACAACAACACGCCTGGCTGGAGCACGCTCTGCTGATTGGAGAGGTGGTCTCAGGACACATGCCTGACAAGCAAGACTCTTAGGGTACCCAAACTGTCGCAATGCAGTTAGGTTAAGCTGATTAGTCTGTATCACATCTGGGGTTTTACCTTGGAGGCACCATGGCCTGTCCCATACAGGCCTGGAAAGGTGAATATCACACATGCCTGAAGAGCAAGACTCTCAGGGTACCCAAACTGACGCAATGTAGGTAGGTTAAGCTGATTAGTCTGTATCCTACCAACAACAGATATATACCTTTTACCTTTAAGGAGCCCCTGCCCCTGCCTATCCCATGGTGACCTGGAAAGATTTCCTCTGGTTGGGGAAGGTGAAACTACACCTGCTTGAAGAGTGAGACTCTCATGGTACCCAAACTGATGCAATGCAGTTAGGTTAAACAACTTGATACCAAATTAATGTGGGCCCAACCAGCAACAGATTTATACCTTGTTTTCCTATAGAGAGACAGGATAGAAACAGGAGAGGAGTAATACAGGGAGCACAAATGATACCATATTCAACCCTGATTGATTCTGTATAGAGAGGAATTTACTAGTGTCTATTAGGATGAAGCAGGTCCCATTGAGATCAAAACTTCAAAACCTAGAAATGTGGACCCAACCAGCAACAGATTTATACCCTGTTTTCCTATAGAGAGACAGGACAGAAACAGGAGTAATACAGGGAACACAAATGATACCATATTCAACCCAAAGATGTGTATAGAGAGGAATTTACTAGTGTCTATTAGGATGAAGCAGGTCCCATTGAGATCAAAACTTCAAAACCTAGAAATGTGGACCCAACCAGCAACAGATTTATACCCTGTTTTCCTATAGAGAGACAGGACAGAAACAGGAGTAATACAGGGAACACAAATGATACCATATTCAACCCAAAGATGTCTTGATTGATTATGTATAGAGAGGAATTTACTAGTGTCTATTAGGATGAAGCAGGTCCCATTGAGATCAAAACCTCAAAACCTATAAATATGGACCCAACCAGCAACAGATTTATACCCTGTTTTCCTATAGAGAGACAGGACAGAAACAAGAGTAATACAGGGAACACAAATGATACCATAGTCAACCCAAAGATGTCTGATTGATTATGTATAGAGAGGAATTTACTAGTGTCTATTAGGATGAATCAGGTCCCATTGAGATCAAAACCTCAAAACCTAGATCTGACTTCTCCTGTGAGTCTTCACATAATACTCTCACTGAAATGTATTTAAATAATAATAACAATCCCCTTGATGAACGATAACTCCTAACCCATATCCCAAACGGACCCCACATAGCTGCAGTATAGCATCAAAGAAAAAACGAAACAATGTGTATATCACCCCATATCCCAAACGGATACCACATAGCTGCAGTATAGCATCAAAGAAAAGAAACAATGTGTAGATCACATAGTCCCTTTGGGCATTCCCACTCTGCTTTTGCCGTCTAAAAGATAAAAGTAAGTGCACGGACCCAATGAGGGGCTAGAAACCTGAAACCACTGTAATTTCAAAAATAAATTTTAATGTTTATGTATTTTTGAAGCATAGCTTATAACCTCCTCTCACACATTCTTAGACCTCCAGAATCTTCATCGCCCACAGGGCGTCGTCCAGCTGTCTACGAGTTTTACGACGTACATTAAAGCAACCTTCCGTTTTTGTCTACTACTTTAAGACATACATTAAAATAACCTTCCAAA
Source organism: Wollemia nobilis (assembly GCA_028583015.1). Lineage (NCBI taxonomy): Eukaryota > Viridiplantae > Streptophyta > Pinopsida > Araucariales > Araucariaceae > Wollemia > Wollemia nobilis. The sequence goes on from JAQPPZ010002638.1 coordinate 318,016, forward strand.
AAAAACAGGCAGGAACTTTTCAAACTCAAACAAACATCAAGGATCTTTACCCCACATCGCCATACACCAAGCTTGTGCAAAATAACTTTCCAAAAATAGCTAAGAACACTGTAAATTTCAACAAAAAAAAAAAAAACCTTCCACATTTCTTATAGCCGTAACCATGTCTATAGCACATCGATAATAAAAAAAAAATACTTACCTCTCGGTAATCAGGAGCAGGAAGGTTAGCCACACGGGACGAGCGACGGACGCGCACAAGTTCTGTTGCTTCTGTTCTTGGAGTCCGTGGCTTAAACTGCTTCTGCACAAAAGCTTAAAGCTAACTTAACATGATAAAAACCTCAGAATAAACCACATTTACTCGATAAACAAACAAAACTTCAAAAAAAAAAAAAACCTGTTTTTGCTTAGAACCAGAAGCAGTGCTACAAGCCTGAGTGTAGTTTTTCGCAAGACCCATCAGATTCAGCTTCTGCATCAAATAAAAACACATCACCACATATCATCAACTGCTTCCCTCCAAAAATCTTCACCATCATAGAAAATGACAACAATGTTGACAAATTTTAATAATGTTGTCACCTCCATGCGCTTGCTGTTCTCTTCAAGGCGTTTCTTGCGAAGCTCCTCATAAGCGTTGGCAGTATTGAGAGGAGAAGCCATGGCCATTGCTTTTGCTGCAAAAAAAAATTGAAGCACCAGAGCTTATAAATACCTCCACGAATGTTGGGCTTTAAGGCACAGAGGATCTTCTAAGCGAGAGGAGAGGTTTAGAAGGCCAAATGCAAAAGCGCAGGTAAGTGACGATGAGTGAGAGCGACAGTAAAGAGCGGGTGTTCAATTTATGAGGAGGGAATGTGAATCACCGGCACGGAATATTTGACCGTTGAAACTCCGGGCCCTGCCCTTTGTCACCGGCGGACGAATATTCCCCGCTTGGACCCTGAAAATTTATTTTGTATAAAGCGCGCAACAAAAATTTAATGAATATAAAAATTAATAGTATTTATTGTCGTTGTTTGTGCGCCTAGAAAATCCAATTTTTAGGTCCCAGCTATTAAGGAGCTGGTTCCTAGTGCGGATTTTCGAGGATTAATTATTAGGGTTTAAGGTCTTCATTTTGGGAGGTTACGTTGATTTAAAGGTTGATAGAAGGTTTATAAGTCTAAATTTTATGATTTTTTTTTGGTTGATGATGATATACAGGGTGTTTGTAGACATTGGGGTTAACCCAATTTTTCATGTGTAGGTTTTTATCTTTGAAAGGTAGTTGTCCATTTTTTATATATTAAATAAAATATAATAATATTATAGGTTAATTCTAGCATCTTCAAGATATAATGTTAAAATATTATTTTTATTTTGGAATTTTGAAGAAAGGTTTGTATTTGACAAGGATTAGGGTTGTATACCATGTTTTAAGAGTAAAAATTTAGCTGAATAGGAAAATAAATAAATAGCCTTGGAATGTTAAAATTTTTTTTTTTTTTTTGAATTTAGCGAAAAACCTTTTGCGGGGCCGCAAGGGTTTGAGAAACCAGAGGTTCTACACCGTCAAAATTACTCGAGAGTCGTGCCTGGCCCTAACCGCACCAGCATTAACAACTGGATTTTGGGTGCTCGATCTGCATTTGGTAGGGTGGAGATTCGAACCAAGGATCTCCCTTGGATAAAATCTATTTTAGTATGAAAAAATAGACTCTATTTTGACCTCAAATTATTATCAAGATTCTTTTGATAAGAATAGCACAATGGTTAGGGCTTTGGCCTTTCTTTGGGAAGGTTCAAGGTTCAAACCACAGCGTACCTAGATGGTAATAAGTTGGTGTACCTAGATGGTAATAGGTTGGATGGTAGTGATCGAGTGTTTATCGGTTGGTTTTCGAAGATAGTATAGTGTACCTAGATGGTGATAGGTTGAATGGTAGCGATCGAGTGTTTATCGGTTGGTTCGTCTAACCCAATGGGTTAGGATTTATAGTAACAACATTCAATGGTGTTACTTGTTCCAGTTTGATGCCCCAAGGGTCGAGGATCTCATTGACTTTGTCTAACCCAATGTGTTAAGGTTTATAGTAAAGATATAATGGTGTTACCGATTCCCCTATGTATTAAAATATATATTTTAAAAATATTATAAAAAGATTAAAATATTTGTTTATATATAAATAATATTATTAATAATTAGATTGGGGGGTAAGGGAGGGATGGCTCCAGCACCAGGTTCCCTAGGTCTGACCAGTCCCACTTCTCCATTTCCCTGCCCCCCTCTCGGGTCTGCTCTCAGGCCTAGTTTCTAGGTTCCCCTATTTTCTCAGGTTTCCCTCTTGACGGGGTTGCTGGTCTGCAAGGAGGGTTTGGTGGTTTCTTGCCCTGAGTTTCCTGGTTCGACGGGTTTCCAGCGTGCTTTCGGGGCTGTTGGAAGAGGGTTGGCTCTGGTTTTCTGGTTGCTGCTCGGGATCTTCATCTGCGTTCTTTTGGCTTCGGGGGCACCTTTTCCCGTAGATGGTTTTCCCAGTCGCCCCATGAAACCCTTGTCTTCGGGATCTCCTTGTAGATCAAGGGTTTGTTTGTTCTTGTGGATGGATCTCAGGGATCTTTCTGTAGTCTGTTGTTTGGGTCCTAGGGGGTGCCCATGCATGCAACTACATCTCTCCTTGGATCCATTCCCTGACAGACAATGGTGGGGCTAGAAGTTTTCTTTATGGTGGTTTTAATGGCTTGTTTCCTTTCAGGGTTTGATCTTGGGATGGGGGCTCAAGATCTTACAATGCAATGGCTTCCGCTATTTTTTCTACCCGTCAAAATCCTTCTCAGTCATGGACGCTCACGGGACAGCTTCCCTGTCTCTCCTCTGCAGCTTGCATCCCAGTTCGGGGTTCCTGTTAGGCAGGGGTTGTGTTCTTCTGGGCATGTTGTTGGTTTTCCCGTTGGGCGGGATCCACGAGTTCGTGGGATTTTCTGCAGGTTCAGGGCGTGCTGGTTTTCCCCGATGGGGGGTCGTGGGTTTGTCTGTAGGTCTTGGGCGTACTGCTGGTTTTTCCCGCTGGGCGGGTTCGCCTTATCTTGCTGGTTTCTCTGAAGGCGGGATTCTGGGCATGCTGCTATTTTTTTCCTGCAAGGCGGGTTTTCCTGTTGTTGTTGGGTTTCCCACGGGGCGGGACCTTCCCTTGTTGCTAGTTTTTTTCCCCGCTGGGCGGGACCCTTCACACCCAGTTTAGGGTTGGTTTGGTGGTTTTCCCGTAGGCGGGATCTTCCAATTTTGCTAGTTTTCCTGCTAGGCGGGATTTCTCAAACATGCTGGTTTAGGGTTTGTGTGCCTTTCTTGCTTGGCGGGATTCCTAAACATGCTTGTTTTCCCCACGTGGCAGGATTTCCAGATTGTGCGGTTTTTTCCCCATGAGGCGGGATTGTAATTTTTTCTGTTGTTTTCCCTGTTGGGAAGGTTTTTAAATTTGCTAGGGTCCCCGCTGGGCGGGATTTTCCCTTTTTGACTTTCGGTTTTTCCCGTTGGGCGGGATTTCCTTTGTGGTGGTCTTCGGATGTTTCCCGCTAGACGGGATTTTATCTTCATCCTTGTAATGAGTCTCCCACTGGGTGGGATGTGTCATTTGGGTTTTAACCCTCGGTTTGGTCTTTTGACCTGTTGTAAGAAGGTTTTTGGGATCCTTTCAAAACCCCGCTTGTAAGATAATTCCAACTTACCAAAAAAAAAATATTATTAATAATTAGGTTCGAGGTGTAGACCAATTGATTCAACCAAACCTTGTAAGGGGAAGGTCCAAGGTTTCGTTGGACTGAACGCTTGTCCCTTTCTTGGTGCTTTCAACGACGTATAAGGTTTATAAAGGTAGACTGCATGAAGAACTATGTGGTTGCTTCCAAGGCAGACAACGTAGAATACCATTTTTTTAAACTCAAATATTAGTTTTTTTATATTTGGTTAATGTGAGAAACCCTTACGACCAATGCACAGGGCTGATCAGGCTCCCCCTAACCATAACCCCTTCTAAAGCCGAGAGTTATGCTTATCAATAGGAAATTTAACACACGACCACCACACACCCACTCGAACAACCTGTCCGTATTCACGGTAGCGGAGACTACCGATTCCACCATATATATTATTATTAATAATCACCATTTTTTAACTTAAATATTAATTTTTTAAAATTTGATTAGTGTGAGGATTCCCTACGACCAACGCACAGGGCTGAGTAGGCTCCCCCAACCATGACCCCTCCTAAAACCGAAATTTGTGTTTATCAATAGAGAATTTAACACACACACCACCTCACACATTCGTCCACGTCACAGTTTGAACCTTGGACCTCTTGAAGAAGAACCAAAGCCCAAATCGTTGCGCTATCCCATAGGACTCAAATATTAGTTTTAATGTTCCTTAAAATTTAAATTTTTAAAATAAATAAAAAATAAAAGATTAAAATCATAACTTGGAACGCTAAGGGAATTGGATTCCTATACATTAACTTACTATTAAAACCTTTAATAAATTGTAGAAAATATTTTAGATTTTTTTTTATTATAATAGGAGATTAAGAATGTTGGTTTGATATGAATTATAATTTTTTATGTTTATTTGTCCAAAAGCAATAAGTTGTTTTCTTTGCATGCTACCGAGATGAACATATTAGTTCATAGAATTTGGGAGTATTTAATTGAAGACATGAGTTGTTCACCATGCAATAGAGTCTCTTAGATAGTCTTGAAGGATCCTAATGGGGTTGACTTATGCATTGGAACCTAATATGGTTTGCATGAAGGAAAACCTATAAGATTAGCTAATGGTGCCATATAGGTTTTGGTGAATGATATTGTCTGACACTTTTAACATATTATTTGTTATGCATTGGGACCTAATATGGTTTGCATGAAGGAAAACCTATAAGAATAGTTAATGGTGTCGTATAGATTTTGGTGAATGATATTGTCTGACATTTTTAATATATTATTTGGCTGAAATGCACCTCAATAAACTCACATAGGAGAATGTTATAGGAAGATGTTGCAAATGCAATAATGACTAAAAAATAAAGACTTGTATTAATCATGAGATGGCATTATAGGTGTTGAGAATAACAGATGTTAAATAGACATGAGTTCTCTATTCTACAAAGGTATAGTAACTATGAGAAGAAATAAAAGAGAAGGAAAGAAGAAAGCCCTATATTCTTGGTTTTCTAGTCAAGAATAGAAGAAATCATAAGATACACATACAAAGAACATAGAATGTTATAAAGTTGGAAGGTGAAACTCTATAGCTTCTAACACATCTTGGTAGTATAAAAAACAATCAAATTGTTGTGCCTTTATAATTCAGGTGCATATTCTTGAAGTGAACAAGTGGCTAAATTGGCATGAAATGATTACAACAACCTTTTGATGGTGACGTGCAACTTGGTTATTGGTTTTCTATGTACTCACATGAGTGCCAAAAAATTTTGTCATTTCTAGATGGGCACCAAAGGCTTGGTGCTAGAGTACTTATAGTGCCAAAGTGGTTTGATGCTAATACTATATTGGAACCATAGTGGTTTGGCACTTGTGCAATCATAGAACAAAGTTGAAGTTAGCACCAACTTGTTTGGTAAGGAGTCCAAATTGGTGCAAAGGTTGAAGCTTTGAAGTGACTTTGATGTCATACCTTGAGGAATTTTGAGCAACCTTTGCTTTGCTCAAATTATTTGCCCTTGTTGGGAAGGAACGGTCTCCATTATGTCAACCTCCTATCAAGAAAAAGGTGTTTGAGTTTGTTAAGCATGCACTACATTGCTTGCAATGTAAATTGACCCTATTTTGTAACCTTAAATAGTTTGTCCTTAGGTGAGCACTTTTACTAGTGACTTTGATCAACTTATCCATTATGATAGGTTTTGACTATGATAGATCTAGATCAATTGCATGATATACTACCATGGGCTCTAATAGAATGGGTAGTTATGGCTTAAGGATTTTAGCAAGGAACACTAGATGCATCCCCAAGTATGGTGGCAGTTCAAGAATTTGTCTAGCACTAAATGGTATAAGGACCATAGTGTAGTGGTTTGATATTCTAGTATGTACCAAAAAATATTTTCTTTTTTTAAGTGGAGCCAAACCTTATCCCTAGCTTGGAATGTGTGTGATGTCCTATGCTAGTCATGGCACTCCTTGTACTTCTCTTGTTGGTATTGTAGGGCCTATTAGACTTGTGTCTAGACTACACTTGTAAGAACTTTTATGCCTTTTCAACTTCCTTGATTTAAGCTAGCATAATAGCATCATTTGATATAGTGTCCATCCCACATATGCAGGTGGTTGTGATTATACATCTATAGTATATGTGCTAACAATCTATTAACCACCTAAATTTGTTCATTAGTCTATAGATTGAAGGTTATGGAATGTTGGAGTTTAGTGTTTAAAAGTATCGAGAGATGACATCAAAAGTTATTGAGGAATTGATTGTCTCTATCTAAAACAATGGAACTAGATAAACCAAATTAGACCCAAAATTGCTAAAATGATAGGCAAGTGGTCTCCAAAGCATCAATGCTTTTGTGACATCGATCCATGATAGCTATCTTGTTGAACCTATCCATGACCATGAAGATGTAGTCATGTTGGCACTTGGTGGTCGACAACCCTAAGATAAAATTCATGTTCTCCTAAGGACTAGAAGGTATTTACAATGGTGTGTAGACCCTAATATTCCTATTTATTATGTTGGTAACGTTGTATGATGTAGATATCCAATTCTTAGCACATGTGTGGCTAGTGAAAGTATTTTTATAGTGTCACAGGTATCTTGCTAATTCCAAAGTGTCCAACTATCTTGAAGTGATACTGATTGTAGTGAACCTACCCACTAACTTATTATTTAATCTAAATTATATTTTAATATTATCTTATATATAACTTATTCTATTAATAACCTATTAAATGGTTATTTAATAAAGGGTGGATATGAAAGGTTATGTCCTTTTATAATATAACCCTTGATATATATATATATATATATATATATATATATATATCCATGGAGAGGGAATCCGGATCATTCTTATTCATATATCTCTTATCTATACAATATTTTATTTACATAATAAACATATTGGTTCATTACAAGTGTTATCATAGATACACTCTTGAACCTATGGTTTAACTTATAATTTGTGACTAATTTTTTTTTGGGCTTGTAGCTTAAAATCATTTTTGCTTTGGTCAAATTATTGTTCAAACTCTCTACAAGAATCAAACTGTAATTGTTGGAGTACATAGAAACTGTCAAATTTTTTAGAATAAATAATACCTCATTGCAAGTACTAGTAGAATCAGCACAAAATTATGTAAAACAAAATATGAAGTAGGTATATGAAATATTTAATAGAATAGAGAAATACATTAAATATATTCAAGCCAACATCAAGGCATTGACCGCTAATAGAAAATCCTCAGGAGTGTTAAAATCTCTAGTTACACAAACATCAAAACCCAATCCTTAATAAATGCTAAAAAAACATTATTATTCATATTCCACAACAAACGACTCAACATTATAATAGATAATTCAAAACAAATGCTCAAATCGATTGTAATTATTACAAATTATCTTGAATTAAATCTGGTTAATAATGATGAATATGCTATTAAAGTAGAATCTCTCCATTTTGAAGAAAAAGCACGAAAGTGGTATAATTTGTGGCATGAAAAAATACAAGGTCATACACAAACATGAAAATAATTCCTCGCATATTTTAATAAAATATTTGAACCACCAAAGATTGATTATTTCAATCAATTAACTCGAATAAGATAACTAATATCAATGGATGAATATACCTCTAAGATAGCTAAGATCCTTTGCTTATTGGTAACATTAGTAACTAACACAAAAAACAATCAATTAGTTCAATGTTATGTGGGTGGATTGAAGCCTAATACAAAATATGAACTTCAAGTTAAGGATGATTTGACCTTGCCTCTAGCTATCAAGCTAGCTCAAAAATATGAAAACAATATATTCAAAACAAATTGTAACATATGGTTTCAAGATGATAAGGATGTAAGAAATTAAAATACGATAGAATCATTAAGATATAAACCTCCATGTCAATGAATATCTAATTATAAGGAATATTAATCAAACAAGGGAAAGAAAGAGTCCCCTAAATCATCAACCTTTAAAGATCCAAATAAACTTTATAATTGTGAAGGAAGGAACCTTGAAGAGTAAAACTAGGATGCAAGCAATATTAGTAGTGAAGATGTATCTGAGGCAGAAAGAGAACCTCCACCAAAACCAAATGAGCCTATAATTTCCATAGTTGCACTAACAGGAATCCAATACCCACAAACCTTCAAAATACAAGGATATATAAAAATCCACTCAATTATGGTCTTAATTAACTTAGGTAGTACACATAATTTTATTGATTTAGCCATTGCTAAGTGACTCAATTTATTTATCTATCCAACAAAAGGATTCAATGTGGTAATTCTTGGGGGTAATCACCTAAGTTGCAAATCCATATGTCAAAAAGTGGAGTTAAATTTTGAATGATTATAAATACCAAATTAGCTTTTATGTTATGCCATTAGGAGGATGCATATAGTACTTTGAGTAGAATTGTTAATACCCCTAGTAATTTTCAATTGCAACCTTGAAAAATAATTTTTTAAATTAAACGATAAGGCCAAAAGTACACCTTAAAAGGATTTCATGCTCCTCCACCACAGTTAGTGTCTTCATATAAAATGGAAAACATGATTTAAAAGGACCATCTACAACGATTGATCGATGTTTTACCATTGATCATATTCCCACAAATGATGTAAAAAATAATAAAATGAATAACATGATTAATAATTATGCTTTGGTATTCTAAGATATACCCTTAGGAATACCCTCCAAGGAGATATTGAGCATGAATCTAGATGCACCTCCAATAAATATCAAATTGTATCGTTATCCACACCACCATAAAACTAAAATTAAATGATTGCTCCAAGAACTATTAAAATTAGGTGTTATCACACCTAACAAGAGCCCATATTCAAAACTAGTCATACTTGTTTGAAATAAGGATGGATTTTGTCACCTATGTATTTAATTTCAAGGCTTAAATAAATTCACAATCAAGAATCGATTTCCTATTCCATTTATTGATGAAATGCTAGATGAACTCCATGGTGCTAAATATTTTACTAAATTAGACTTAAGATCAAGATATTACCAAATATGAATTAGGATAGAATATATTCTAAAAATTGCATTTAGAACTCATGAAGGCCACTATGAGTTCATAGTGATGTCATTTAGGTTAACTAACGCACCTGCTACCTTTCAAGCTAACATGAATAAAATCTTCCAACCCTATATATGAAAATTTGTCTTAGCATTCTTTAACAATATTTTTATCTTTAGTCAAAATTGGAAGAATCATCTTAAGCATGTGGAAGAGGTGTTAACAATCTTGCAAGAAAATAAATTTTATGTAAAAAAATCTAAGTGTAGTTTTGGAAAGATAGAGCTTGAATATTTAGGCCATATCATATCAAAAGATGGTGTTAAAGTTGATCCCATTAAAATAAAATTAGTAATGGAATGACCTAAACCTAGAACCATGCCCAAAATTAGAGGATTCCTTGGTTTAGTAGGATACTATCATTGATTTATTACACATTATGCATATATTGTAACTTTATTATCAGATATTCTAAAAATACATTCATTTGAATGGTCCTTAGAAGCTAATCAAAGTTTTCTAAAAATAAAAGAAGTGTTATTGTAACAACCCAATTTTTTTTTGAAGAGCACTTAAAAGGCAATGGCTACCAAAGGATAACACCCTTTAACATACAATTCTTCACCACATTTGAGTTTTAAGTTATCATAGATGACACTGAGTGGACAAGAGAGGTCAACTCTCGTAACTTTTGGGGTTCACCTTACTAAACCTACACGTTTAGAAGGACTCCATAAGTGGTCCCCCCACCTTTCCTATACCCTCCTTAGTATAGGACCATGTGACCATGACATAGGGATTACCCTTTAAGGCCCATAATACTTAAAGGATAATATCAATTCCCTAACCTAACTCTAGTTCCTCCTAGATAGGTTATTCGACGTAGAGCCTTGGTGCTTAGTTACCATGCCTTTGCGGGCTAACTAACATTATTGCCACTCAATGACAACTAACATGATCCTACATGACCAAGGAGTCACCATTGATGTCTTGTGAATAATTTTTCACACACACTTGATTCTACTCGATCAAGGTATGACTACTCATAAATACTATGGCTATTGTATACACACAACTCCTTTCAGGTTCATAAGGTCTTAGCTATTGCATACTCACAACTCCTTCTAAGACTCTCGACTACCTGGCTATTGCATTCACGCAACTCCTTCCAAGATTGGGTTTCATGGTCAACAAGAGGAAAATTCTACCCACCCCAAGGATAGATAACAACAACATTAACTACCAAGCTAAATTGAAGCATTAAGCATAAAAGAAAATTGCAATATTCATCTCAAACAAAAAAAAGTACAAAACAAAGGATTCCTCTTAACCATAACCAAACTAAGCTCTTATCAAAACTTAAATCTCAAAGTTCTTTAATATTACGCATGCAAAAGTAAGATAACCTATATCTCTAACATAAGCATGCATTAAAATAGATAATTAAACACATTTAAAACAACCCATTTCAAGAGATTAATTGGGGGTACAACTCCAATTTAACATTAATAACATAATCATAAGTTACACAATAATCAACTCTTAAAGCTTAACTTAATCAATCCAAGACTTCAAATATCCACATAATAAAGCAACTCCATTCAACAAGATATAAAGCCACTCTTCATTGCATAAAGAATCATCATAAACTATCTTTAGAAACAAGAGTCAAGATTACAATTCTTCAAAGCAATACAAGCCTTTGCTTATTTACAAAAATATCCTCCTTTTATTTCTTTTGAGGAACTTATGAACATCCTCCAAGGTCTCCAACCATCTAAGTCCGTGAGCCTCTTTGATGGTACAAACCATCCACCATTTAATAAGTTTACTTAGGGATCAAAACAACTTTATGCAATGCAACTTAATTCATGCCTTAATCTGTTATACAACATCCATGCACATTTCAAGCAAGCTATATGAAGAGAAACACTCCTTATTTTTTCTTAATAAAAAATCAAACAATATTTTAATCAATCGAAAAATATAAATGTTCAATGTCAATCCAAGAGAACCTCATACTTCTCTTTATAATGATCCCTTAACCCACATAGATCTCAAGAATCATTATAAACAATTGTCTTTCAACTAATGCAAGACACTCCAAAGCAATCCAAGAGAAGCCCACTTCTCTTTATAATAAAAGAACTCAAGAATCAATTCAAATATTTTATTTTTCAAACCAAAATAAAACCATTTCATAAACACCTAGGAGAAGCCCATACTTCTCTTTATAATGATCCCTTAATCCACATAGATATCAGGAATCATTATAAATATATTTTACTTTCACTCAATCCACATATTAGTATTTCAAAAGCATCTAAATTCTTTAATACACTTAAAATAACCAAGGCATTTAATCAATAGATGATTCATGAAGCAAATCAAAGTGCACCAAAATAATCTAACTCTTCATTAGCTTAAGAACCAAAGTAAGTACTCCTCAACAAGATACTTTAACACACCTTACTAAAATCTAATTATTATTTCACCAGAACACTTTAATAAACTAGATTAAAACAAGATGCACAATAATTTAACACCTAAATATTAGAATAATAATCTAAGAAAACCTCCACCAGATAAAATATTGTGCTCTCAACAACACAAAAGAGAGAACATGAGAACAATACAAACCACTCTCTCACCAAAACTCGAAAGAGATCAAGCCAACACAAGATATGCTTTCCAAAGCATCCACACAAGGAAACAAGTGACACTCTAGAACATAGAGGAAAAAAATCAAGAAACCCTAAAGAAGAATATTTCAAGGAGCTAGCTGGTTGAGGCACATAGAGAACAACTAGTGACCAATGGATTGAAAGGTCAAGACACACTCGAGGTAAATCCAAAACATCAACAAGCAATACCAGGCTAGAACGTCCATGCTAAAAGAAAAAGGTAGCAAACAAAATACTCACATGACCAGCTTGGGATAGCATTACACAAGAACCAAGATCACAATCGAAAGCACAAGGAAATAAGGTAAAAAAAAACTAGGATAGCACACAAAAACTCATGCTTTAGGGCATCCAAAACCGACAAGGGAAATACAAAACTTGGTAAAGATTAACTAAAGCAAAGCAAAGCAGAAAAGAGAGGTGCAAAAAAAACTACACAAAACATTGAACAGTAGTAAGAGAAGTGGAGAAACATATGTTCAAACTCCACATCCACCAACGTCTCCACCAAGTGTTGCCATGATCACTCCACTATTTCCTCCAAGACGTCTCTTTCTTCCTCTTCCCAAACCATCACTTCCCTCCTCCTCAGTTTAAAATTTACCTAAGGGAGAGAAATTTTCCATGATCATAAAGGTGGCCATCCTTGAAAATGCTCAAGAAGGAGTATCTCTAAAGACATCTGCCACCTTGGATGAAACTATGCTCTAAGGGCCATAAATGCCCTTAAGCTAAAGTGGCCTCAACAAGAATTTATTTCCCATTAATAGAATTTCATTAATTACCAAAACAAACATTAATTAACTTCCTTCAAGCTTAAATATTAACACTTCATTGTTCTAAAGTATTTATTAATACTTTACTTATCTAAAGTATTTATTTAATTATTAATACTTTACTTCTCTAAAGCATTTTATTTAATTATTAATACTTTACTTCTCTAAAGCATTATAAGATAAAGTAAGCAACTCAAAACAAACCTTAACAGAGCTTATGCAAAAAAATATTCATACTCAAGGATGCTTCACACCATTATTTTATCCATAAATGGATGACTTCTTTTTAAGATATACTAATGCTATCATCAACCAATTTAAGGAGGCTCATTGCAAGAAACTTCCTAGCCCAATGGTGTGAATCAAGAGAACAAACAAAATGCAATGCATCTACATGAAGAGTAATTTTCCTTGTTATTCTAAGTTGTTGATGACCAAGCCATCATCATCATTTCCCTAGATATCCTTCATGGTAGGTGGTTTACCCATAGCCCCACCAAGGAGAAGGTACTTGATCTTGCACCCATAGATACATTAGCAATACCATGTTCCATACTTAAAGAAAGCAATCAATCCATTATTTAATCAATATGAAAGAAGGGTGTTAAAGTTATCCCATTACATAATCATGCCAAAACATAGTTTATTTTCCACAACAATTTTGCCAAGGAAGGGTGTTAAAGTTATCCCAACACATGTATTAACAACTCCTAAATTTTTCAAACCGTTTAACATTGAATGCGATGCATTTGGAGTGGGTCTTGACATTGTGCTCATGCAAGATGGTCACTCAATGATGAGGATTAATTATCAAATAAATATATATTCAAATAATCTTCTAGAATAGCGCATGTGAAGCATTGAATGTAATAACCTTATAGATACATCCATAAAGGCTGCTTGTTTTGACTACTCATGGTTTTTGACCAAACGATGGTTTATAATTGGGCATGTTGTGCTTATAAATTTTTGTTTTGTTCAATAAAAATTATCATTCTTTTCCTTGCAAATTATTTTACCTCTCGATTCCATATCAGTTTGGTATCAAGGTAGTATATCCTACCCTATGAGGGGGAATTTCCCTCTTCCCTTCCTTTGGTTCTCCTCTGTTTATTATTTTTATTTTAACATTCTATTTTGGCAGCCATAGCATTTGATATTTTATCATTTTCCTCAATAATTCCATTAGATCCATCTCTCAATTTTCTTTGTTTTCTTTGTTTACCTTATAAGGGATTTTTGATATTTTTTCATTGTTATCATTGATTCTAGCATTTTATTTTAGTTTTTTTCATGCTTGGGATGTTTTTATCATCTGCCAATACTATCCAAGCTTGTCTGACTCAAGTTTATTCCTAGTGATCTTGTGGGGATAACTCATGTACACCACATCCCTACATTTGGTGATTGAGTTATTCATTGGGTGTCAACCACCATGCTTCTTCGTGAGTCGTAGCTCTGCCATAAGAAGTCACCTACTCCCATGGCCATCGATGTTGCTTTGTGTCATCTATATGCCACCCTCCTACAACCAAAAGCTACCTTGATTCATAACCTTTCATAACTTTTTATCCACCTCCAAACATGGACCTCCTAGTCTATGTGCTTAATTGCCTAAGTGCTCAGCCACCCCGATGTCAATAGCCACTCTAGTTTGTTGTTGTTAACCCATATTTTGGTTGTTGCATAGAATATATGTGATCTCCTAATGCTACAAGTTGTACTACACCACTTTATCTACAAATATTCTGCCATCACATTACCTCAAGCTTACAATCAAACCTTCACCTTTAAATGCAGTTCACAATCCATTTGAAGTGCCTCTCAGTTCACATCCACTTGTTATCCAATGGCTCAATCAATTTGATCTATTATTTGGTATTCTCTGACTCATTTGAGCTCTTGTTGTGATGAATCTTGATGGTTTCTTTATTTTTATTTTTTTTTCCAACTGTGCCTCTTTCATTTTTTCTTTTTTATGCCCTTTCCTTTTTCACTTGCCTTAATGGATCCAACATATGACTTGTTCCACATTGTGTGGGCTTGCATTACTTTTCTTTGTTGCTTCATAAACCCTCAACCATCATATTCTCTAGTGGTAGCACCTTATTGTTGTTTCTCAATATTGAAAAGCTTAGGTGGACACCAACAACTCATCGATATGTTGCTTCGTAGAATGCATTGTCTCCACCCGTGACACTCATTCTCATGTTTGAATGACATGCAATTGACCAGACTTAAAGGACCCATGTCATGTGTCTTGTTGCCATGAGACATCTAATTACTTGATGTCAATTTGTCTCTGTGACTCCGATAATCTCCATCCTCCTCTTTGTTGTGCAACACATCCCCTGTCACCTATTTGTTGCTTTTAACTTTTATACTTATGCTAGTTGATGTGTTTCACAATTATTGGACATATTCATCTATTTTTTACATCATCAAAAAATCCTCATAATTCTTTTTTTCTCCCTGTAGTCTATGATCATTATTTGCTTTCGATCTCCATCTTGTCCCAATCAATCTTGAATTCCTAGATTCTCAATCGATCTCAAATTTTTGACCCTATTTTCTTCCACCCATAACATAGGACCCTCTTTTCCACATGGAACCTAACTACCGATATGGTTTCCACTTGGCTTCCTCTTTATGTTTGAGCACATATCTATGTGTTTTTCCTCTCTATTGTTGGTACCACCCATGGTCCCCAATTCACGACCTCTATGCAATCAACACACACTACCCTTTGACCATAGCGTAATTTCCTGGTGCCATATGTGGTTCCATTTGCTCTCTCCAATATTTGAGCTATGTAATTTAATGTGTTAGTTTTGGTGATTTCATGGGCCACTTCCTACTTGATCAGGTGCTAGCCGTGTGGGGTTTGCGTATTCTACCATCATACTATGATTTATTGATATTTGATGCCCAAGCCATAACCTCTCTAATGTGGCTCTTCCATCCCTACAAGCCAACCAATCCCATTTCTTCCCTTGCACATCTAAATGCCTCACACATGTTGGCTCTTATAACTGTCACAATGTTTTTTTCAATATTCCCTCTATCTCATTATCCCACATGGAGTGGGTGAGGGCTCCTTCATGCCCTTCAATTTGTTTGTCCTCCTTTGATGAAACATTTATGCACGTGGTGGCCAATATCTATTCACCTTTGCATATCATCATGGCATTTTTTAAATATATTTGCCTTTGCCATTTAATTGAAGTCAAACCTAAGGTATATCGATTGACTTTTCAAACATGTAACTTTTTACACAAAGAATATTCTTTAGGAATAGTCTTTGCAAATATTTCCTATTCTAAGTCGTAAGGGAATTCATATCCTCCCTTTATTTTTTCTACGTAGAGTCTCTCTATTTTCATGCACATTGAGGCTCCATTCAAACATGACTATAACCTTATTTATAGTCATTGGAAAACTTATTTCAAGCTAGATCTAGTAATTTTTTTTCAATTATATAATAGTATCCTCTGACCTATGGTGCTTTGAATTGGGTTATCTAAACCCTTTTTCACCAAAAAATATTGTAATCAGGAGTGCACTTTCAGTTGTACCCAACCCTCCTTTAATCCACTTTTGACATCAAATATTATTTGGAAGTAAACTTTTGTCATGACCATGGTCCTTGCATCTAGGTACTTACTCCTTTTATCCTTAATCTAGAGTTGTTGTTGTCTCTTCCTTCACAAAACCATGGCTCTTCTGTATGTGATCAACAAGAATCACATGGGTACTCTAAAAAATGAAGTTGTCTTCACCCTCTTATAACTCGTATCCCAAAGGATTTTAACATTTTAACATTTTTGCTTGTTTATCTCGATTTATGTCTTAATATGTAAGACTCCCCATAGTTCACCCAACAACACCACATCGCACAGATCATGCAACTTCTACATCAACTTCTAGTTCATACTCACTGGATCCTTTGCTTGCTCTCTCCACTCTTTCTCCCTCCTATTTTGTGCAAGCATTGGAGTTTAATGCTTCTATGGTGGGGAGTCATGATGAGGATTAATTATCAAATAAATATATATTTAAATAATCTTCTAGAATAACACATGCAAATCATTAAATGCAACCACCTTCCAGATACATCCACAAAGGTTGCTTGCAGTTTTAACTGCTCATGGTTTGGGCTACCGATTTTTGCCTAAACCATGGTTTATAATCGGACATGTTGTGCCTATAATTTTTTTTAATAGAAATTATCATTTTTTCTTTGCAAAGTCTTATGCCTCTTGGTTCTATATCACCCAATTGCATATTAGATTTAGAAGCTTAAACAACATGAGAAAATAAAGTTTGTTTATGGCAAGGAAATGCTCGCAATTATACATGCTTTAGCAAAATGAAGGCAATATCAAATTGGTCACAAGTTTTCAATTTGGACTGACCATGATAGCCTTAAATATCTACTTCAACAAAAAACATTGACAACTAAACAACATAAATGGGTGGCTAAGATTTAATAATTTGATTTTGAAATCCTACATAAGAAAGGTAAAGATACCCAAGTTACTAATGCCTTATCTAGAAACGATAAAGAAGCAATTACTTATGCAATTTCAGTAAGCATTCTAGAATGGATTAAATACGTGTAAAATAAATATATCAAAAGTAACAAATATCAAGACATCACTACAAATATTGAGAAACATCTACAATTTACATGAAAATCAATATCTTATGGATCAATAATCTTATATATCTACCTCAAAATTCAAAATTCATACTAAAAGTTATTGCAAATAATCACGATTCCCTGAATTCAAGACATGTAGGTTTTTTGAAAATATATTATAATGCTCGATAATAAAAGGTATGCAAATGTACATTTGAAAGTATGTGGCTAAATTTGATACATGCCAAAGACATAAAGGTGAGAATGTTGCATACCCAAGATTGTTGCAACCATTGCACATGCCACAACAAAAATGGGAAGAAATATCTATGGATTTTATTGATGGCTTACTTGTAAATGAATGATATAATAGGATTTTTGTGGTGCTAGATCATCTCACCAAATTTACCCATTTCATTCCAATGAAGTGTACATATTCCACGTCTCAAGTGGTAGAAAAATTATCAACCAGGTTTATAATATTCATGGTTTTCCAAAGGTGGTAAGTGATCGTGATCCATTATTTACTAGTAAAAGAACTATGTCAACAACTAGGAATTTTACAAACAATTAGTTCAACCTATCATTATGAAATTGATGGATAAATAGATATTGTAAATAAATGCTTAGAATGTTACTTAAGATATTTTATATCAGATAAACCCCAACAATGGGCTAAATGGTTACCTCTAGCTCAATGGTGATATAACACAACTTATCATACATCAACCAAAATGACTCCTTTCATTGCCTTATAAGGATATAACCTCTATGAACTAAAGGCTTTGTGTTTAATCGTGTAAAGGTTCCAGTTGTACGTTATTATAGTGAAGAATCCAATGCAATTATGCGAGCCTTAAAAAGTAACTTGGAATGGGTTAAAAATAGTATGAAGCAACAAATTGATAGTCATCATTTTGAATGAGAATTCCAAAAGAATGATCGGTTTTATGCACGACTTCAGTCATACAAGCAAACACCTCTTAAGAATAGTGGAAAGAACTTAAAATTTTCCCCTAAATATAATGGCCCTTATTGTATTTGAAGGAATTTCAGCCTTGTTGCCTATGATCTTAAACTTCCAAACAATATCACATCCATGATATTTTTCATATTTTATGCTTGAAACAAAAATTGGGTATTCATTCTCCAGTTCAAACTAAACTCCCGATCTTGGATGAGGAAGGTTGACTTTTACTTGAGCCTAAAGGTGTTTTAGATACTTGTATATGATTCTTATGTACTAAAGACATCATTGAATACCCTATTAAGTGGAAATGTCTTTCTCGAGAAGCTTCATGGGAGTTCCACTATTTTGTTTTCACTGATCTTTTTATTCCTATGATTTAAGAAAAAAATATTCTTAGCTAGGACGATGTGTAGCGAACCTATCCGCTAGCTTATTATATTATCTAAAAATATATTTTAATATTATATTATATATAACTTATCCTTAATAACTTATCAAATGGTTCTTTAATAAAGGATGGGTATGGAATGTTATGTCCTTTTATAATATAATCCATGGTTATGAATAAGGGGTCGAAACTGAAACGTACTTGTAAAAAAATGGTGAACTTGTTGTGAAAACCTAGCGAATCCTGGCCAAATTTGTGTAGGACATGGCGAATTACCTTAATTTTTCAAAAAAATTAAAAAATGGCAAATTTTAAAGTTTTGACTGAACCAGGTGGAAAACAAGTTTCGACGACGATGAACATGTTATAAATCATGATCCAATCTCGAACCAGATGTAGAACATAATTCAATCTTAGTTCAGATGCAGAATATGATCCAGTCTTGAATCGAATGCAAAATATGATCCGATCATGGATAGAATGCAGAATGTGATCTGATCTTGGATTGAATGTAGAATGTGATTCGATATTGGTCCAAATGCAGAATGTGATTTGGTATTAGTTTAGATGTAGAATATGGTTTGGTATTTGTTCTAATGCAGAATATGGTTCAATATTTGATCGGATACAGAATGTGGTCTAGTATGGACTCGGATGTAGAAAATGGTTTGATATGGGCCTGGATGTAGAAGGTGATCCGATAAGGACCTGAATGCAAAAAGTGGTCCGATATGGGTTCAGATGCAGAATATGGTCCAATCAGATGTAGTGTGTGGTCTAGTATGGGCCCAAATGCAGAATATGGTTTGAACTAATGTAGTGTATGGCTCGGTATCAAGCTTAATGTAGAATGTGGTTCGATATCGGATTGGATATAGAATACGATATGATATCAGACCTCATGCATAATGTGGTCCGATATTGATCCTGATGCAAAATTTAGACCGATCTCAGGCCTGATGCAGAATAAGTTCTGGTGCCGGGGCCTCATGTAGAATATGGTTCGAATGCAGATAAAGGTTCGACTTTGAAAATGTTCCCCCTTTGATCGACTACCATGTGTCACACGTTCGATCAACCACACTGCATGTCCAATACAATGCTGCCACGTGTCAACCCCATCTCTTCTGTCTATAAAAGGGCATCAATAGTCATTTTTCTATTTTATTTCTATGACTACACCCAACCAGAGCTAACCATTGCAAGCAACCTTCTGGTTCCCAATCCAATTTCTTTTGCTTCCAACTTCTTGCAATGGCCACCTCTTCCACCCCTGCACCAAAGTTCAAGAACCTTTCTTGTAGTTTAATTTTAGATTTACTAACAACCCTAGGTACGGAATTTTCGTGGCTAGATGATGCAGGGTTGACAACCTTGGTTTCAATGCCACAATTCAAAACTGATAAAGTCCTCCTGCAACATATCATAGTTGATTATGACCATGACAAGGCTACAATCAGAATGAAAGTACAAAATAGAAATTTGGTTTTCACCATCACACTTGTAGATATTAATAGATTGATAGATCTTCCTTTCAATGATTGTCCTCAAGTGTCAACGAGGTTGCAGCTGACTCCAGATGACAAAGGATACCTCAAAACAACGTACGATCTAGGATCAGAAGATTTGGTAGGTATAATTCTTGTTATTTATATTCTATTAATGTTCAAAGTTTCAAATTTGTAAATTGTCATCTAATTTTGTTTTTGCAGCTTTCGTCGCCAAGTCAAAAAGAGGGTTAACAATCAATGATGTTAACCATGCAACTCTGAAGGCCATTATCGAGTTCTTCCAGGCAAGATTGATTCTGCTCGAAAGATCAAAAATTCTATTTTGGGCACTGGCCTATGTTGTTCACTGTGAGAAGCATCATAGGTTCGATTGGTGCACGTATATTTTTGACCATATCAGGGGTGAGTTGCATGGCGTTCAAATGCAAACCAACAAGACACAACCCATTATGGGCATCGTTAATTATATTTTAGCACTCTATTTTGAGTGTTTTCATAATTTGCAAACTACTCTTGTACCAACTGTAGTGCATGCAACACTACAAGCTATTGCAATGACAACAGAGGAATTGAAGGTGATAAGTCCATCTTTGACCATGAAATACTATTTTATATTTTATCACATTTTATTTTTTAAATTTTTCTTTTCATCTAAATGTAGGGTAGGGCAGCCATTACAAAGAATAAACAGGATGTTGCCAATAGGGGTTACAGGCCAGAACAAACTGGTGATTCTGAAGACATTGGATTAGAAGCGACACCATTGTAGAGGTCGTATAAACGTTCTAGGAAAGCCACTCCTCCTGGGGGTTCTTGTACACCTAGGTATGCACAAAATGTGCAGGCTGAATCTAGTGCGGTCAACCCCTCACCCATTGGCACCCAAATTCAACAAATTTCATCATCTTTAGGTAAATTTGTGTATTTAATTTAAATTAAGATTTTTTTCTATTTTATTTTTTGAAAAATTGTAACAAAATGTTTTTGACTATTTTCAGTCGATTCTCAAGTTCAACGACAAGTACAACCTACGAAAATGAGAGGCCATATGCCGCCACCACCTCCATCATAGCCACCGCTTGCACCACAACCACCGCTTCCACCACATCAATGATAGGCACAACCTACGCAAATGCGAGGCCATATGCGCATTGGAAAACAATTATTTTCATAGAGATCACAGGGGCCAACACCAAGTTTTGGGTATGGGTTCTCACATAGATCATAGGGGCCAACACCAAGTTTTGGGTATGGCTAGTCATATTTTACATTTAACACAAATTCATAGGCACCAGAAGTTTCAACCGTGGGATTGGATAATATCCAACTCGATGATGATTTTATTTTGCAGGGCAACATTTTAGGCTTCAAGGCAACAAATGTGCTTCATGATCCACAAGGTGAAGTAGAACAAAGAGAAGCCCCTACAACTGACCAGACATCATTACCATCAGCTCAAGGAAACAACCCTCATCCTCAAGATCCTCAAACTGAGGATGATATTGTAAATTTTGATGAAAATATTTTAATGATTGAGAATACTGAAGCAACCATTAAACAGGTTGTGCTTAGAGATTTGCAAGAGATGAAGGATTGGGAATATCGGGCCAAAGTCCTTATAAGGGAAATTAATGCCCGATATAAGAATTATACAAAAAGAGATTCTATTTATTCTTTGGTTTAGTATGAACCAGAAAAGCTTGGTGGCCTGCTACAACAGGCCACATCAGGATCAGTGAAGTCTGATTTTGTTTATGATGATGATGTTTTAAATGTTGCGGTCGGTAGATTAGAGAACATTAATGTTGAAGCCCAAGATTTTTATAACCATTGGACTTTCGATAAGGACAAAGTTGCAGTTGTTGAGGCTTCTAGGGACTTGGCTGAGGTAAGAAAAGTTTTTTATGTTTCAATTTTCTATTGTAGTTAAATTTTTATATTTCTTTAAAACATGTAATAATTTTCATATAACTCTTTTGAATTATGTTTTCAATTTCTTTTTGCAGTCAAATTTTGATAACTTAAAAAGACAAGTTAAGAGCATGGACGTCAATATTAATAGGGCGAAGACATTTTTGCATAATGCAATGGAAATGAAAAAGAAAATGCAATAAAAAATAGCGGAGAATAATCGTTTAAGAAAATATATCAGGGATAAGCTCAATGAAGATCCGGACCACGTACTAGAGCAACAGAAAGCAAAAGAAATGCTTCCAACAATACTCGAAGATCCAAACAAAGAAGAAGCAACATTGGTGGGGAGTATTGTGAAAGTACGTGAAAACCTAGTCAGAGTTGGAGCACTGCTAGAAGAGGGTGTCACGAAAGCAGATAAAGGAAAAGAAAAGGCAACTCCAACCGATATTGAAGCAACAAACCCCCAATCAAATGTTTAACAATGTAAAATGCTTTCAAGTTGACTGTAGTCAATAATTTTGTACGATGTAATATATTTCTATTCAAATTAATGAAAAAGATATTTTCTCATTTTGTGTCTTCCATCATTCAAAGGTTGTTTGCATTTATAAATTTGTGTTGCTATTTTAGTTTATTTCTGGCCAATATTGTTTACTATGTTCATCTCAAACAACAAAAGCATCATAGATAACATCATAGATCTTTATGCAAACCAAGCATCTTTAAGATCTCATGAACTGTAATAGATCCTAAACTAAAACGAATTATAATAGATCCTAAACTGAAATAAACCAAAACAATGATCTTAAGCATCATAGATAAGATCATAGATCTTCATGCAAACCAAGCATATTTTAATATCTCATGAACTGAAATAGATCCTAAACTTATTGTTGTTTAACATACATACATCAACAATAATATACAAATACTATGATTTAAAACATGAAACATAAATATTTATCAATGAAGGCAGTTGAGACACTATGACATAAAACATACAATTTTTAAAACCACAATGTGATATAAAACATGCAATTTATAAAACAACAATGTGATATAAAACATACAATTTATGAATAAACAATTTTTTTGAAATCTTATAAATCTGAAACAATATTGTGAAATCTGCTATCAAATGAATTCATGTTTATCAATGTCCATGAAATCATGGAATAATTAGAATTCAGGTAGTTGAAACATATCAGCTTGTCCAGAATCATTATTAAGCATAGCGGATATCTGTGTCTCCACCATCTGATCACTGAAAGCATCATCATCATCCTTATCGATCGTATTCATGGTACCCCTTTTGCCTGCAAGGGAACTCCAGTATGCCA
The DNA here is from genome assembly GCA_028583015.1 of Wollemia nobilis. NCBI lineage: Eukaryota > Viridiplantae > Streptophyta > Pinopsida > Araucariales > Araucariaceae > Wollemia > Wollemia nobilis. The sequence goes on from JAQPPZ010002638.1 coordinate 341,495, forward strand.
ATGCTCTATCATACGAAAATTTGTCCAACTGATACGATGACACATAAATTCTTAAACAATTTTCTAAATTTTTGTCGAGCCTATTGTGGAGCTTAGATTTAACAAAAGATAGTGCACTGAAAACTCTCTCATCTTCCATAGACCCCAAAATCATTGTTTCACATAATTCATATAAACAAAAGTATTCACTTATCGTATCTTGTAAGACAATACTTGGATACAATTTTTGCCACAAACGTGTAGTGGAACCAATCTCATGGATGCTAGTCATAAGTGATGTTTGCCCAACCATTGTTCTTCCAAAATGCGATGACTATTGTTTCAAAAGATCTTTGTTGAGTATACCTTTGATTTCAACACCATTGACTTCCACACTCTTACTAAAATGGTTAATGAGGATGCCCATATATTTAATAAACAACTCATTTGCAGAATTGTATTCAGTACAAGGACCCCAAAACATGGGGTTAACCACACCCATGGCCTCAAGCAACTCATCTCTCTGAAATCGTTCTCTTATCTCACTTGTCAAATATTTTGCTATTTTTGACAAATTTGTCTTAATTTTGTGTAAAACAACATGAAATCTATTGTGTGTTATAGGAACTTCTTCAAAATCATCCACAACTATACTTGATTACCTTTCATAACAATAAAGTGCTATCAACTTTCCATGAACATTAATACAAAGATGATCATTGATGTCAAACTTCAAAAAGCTTTTTGGATTGTTCACGTTTGTCAATGTATTCCAACTATCAAACAAGGGATCTATAAAATCTACTTTAGACACATATAACGTATCAATAAGCACACATATTTGTTTTCTCATCCTCATGAAATCAATGATATAGATGGATCTCTCTTGTGCAAGTTTAATTAATCTATTCATTTCTTGTAACATTGGAAGAATACCACATAAGGTCAAAAGGGTTTCCAAGTCAGTCAAACGGAACAACAAATATTTTGCCTTATCAACTATCCTACGATTTACGTGCATAAACCCCGTTAATGATTGATATTCTATAAAAACTCTATGAGCAGGTTGATACAGTGAAATCCATCTTGTATCCACATCTTTTAACAATTTTTTTCCTTCTATAACTCCTAGTGCAAACTATTGAAACTCTGCAAACCTTTTTGGGTTGCATGAGAAATAAGAATGTATTTCATGAATGAGGTCTTCCACTCTACCAACATTTGCAAAGGTACTCACGATTTTATATGCAAGATTCACTCTATGAGCCATACAATGAATGAGAATCATATATGGGGCAACTATGGTTTGGAGTCGAACACAAAGACCAGTCCTATGCCCTTGCATAATAGCAACACCATCAACTCCAATGCAAATTAACTTTGTTGCTATGTCTATATCATTCATTCCCGCAATATCCTTTAAACTAGTCACAACAACATTATAGATGTTTTCTGCATTTGAAATTTCCACCATCTTATGTAATCCTAGCAAACTAGGCCTCCTTACATGATTTTGAAATGTGTACACATGCATGCAAATCCAGGATGTGTTGTCCATAGCCGTCACCTCATCAATAGAAAGTGAAATGAATCTGGCAAGTTTTACTTGCTCCCTCAGGTCTTCCATCTCAACTAATGATAGACATTTTACCATTTCCCAACCACTTTGATCTGACCAATGGGAATTAGGAAGGTTTTGCACATTAGCTAGTTGTAATAGGTGCTTATAATCAATAAAATCGGACATGGGTCTACCTTTCTTGAGAATACTATATACAACGACAAACTGCAAACTTTTTGAAGCTAAGGTGGTCTTGTGAATTTTATGAAATTGGGCTACAATCATTCCACCTTTCTCAACAAGATATTGTTGTTGCTTTAAGTGATTGTCATATTCTATTGCATATCTAACATGCATACATTCTGATGCATCCTTCCACCTAACTTCTTTACTAACTTCACCATTACTTCTTGTAACTTTTACATAAGCTTTGCCAACATGTTTTTCTATTGTATCTATCTTATTTTGTAGCTTGTGATCCTTACCAAGTCTCCAACTGCAAATTTTGCATCTACATTATTTTTGATCGATTTGGTTGTCCTCAATCAGGACAGGCTCAATCTAGGGAAATTTTTCTGCCCATTCTTTCTTAAATCCCCTTCCAATAATCCAGTTAGATGCTTTTCTCTTTTTAGAATTTTTGCTTGAAGATTCAAAAGAAGTTTGTAATGTATTTGATTTATCACTTTCATTTTCAATTGATATGTCATTTTGAGGGTTTTCTTCAAGTGTTTGTTGGATGTCATTGTCAAGAGGATTTTCATTAGAAGGCATCTCTTGTTGGGGAATATCTTCAAGTCGAGGCATATCAAGGTCGATAGGGTATTCTACATAGTAGCATACCATAATATTTTTTATCATTCTTGGATTAAACAAAGTTACAAAAGAAACTTAAAAACAAAAAAAAATATTCATATCATCAAGCACATACTAAGAAGTAACTATTTGAGGAAGAAAGTAGTATTTAAATTAATTACAGAATATACAACTAACTGTTTAGAAGTCAAAAATTATTTGTACCTTGAATTTGCACGGATGTCATTGGCTCCTTGCATTTCGACATTTGGCTAAAATATTTGAGGATACTCTTTTCAGCAGAATATTTGACCCCCTTCTTTCCATCACCAGTAGGTGACATTTTACTTGTAAAGAAAATGTTTTTCAATTTAGAAAAGTAATAAAATGTTGAAGAGGTCATACTTCTGTTAGGCCTCAAGATAATATTGTAAATAGAATAAACATATGGTTGGTTGGTAGAAAATACATACTTGTTTCCTGCCATGCTTTATTGTGATTTTATTAGTTTATGCCACTAGTCCATTTTCTGGTGATAGCACTTGTAACTAATAAGAGCACAAAAGTAATTAACATACAAATTGAAATCAATTTAAGAAAAAACTTGTCTATGCAAAAAATAATTAGAGATACATATGTCAAAAAATATCAGATTATAGTACAAAATGGACTAGAAACAGAGAATCACAATGTCTTTGGAGAAATAGAGCATCACTATGTCTTTAGAGAACCAAAGCATTTACCTATGTATAATCTTATAACAGAAAAGTAGATATGAATAGAAATAGAGAATCAAAGAGTTTTAACAGAAAGAGAGAAAATAGGGGAAAACATGCATAACAGGGCAAAATAGAGAAAAACATGGGAACAGAGCAATGACCATCTAGATGCAGAACAAGGCTCGGATATTGGTCTAGTGCAGAACATGATTGAAAAATAATTAAAGATACATATCAAAAAATATCATATTATAGTACAAAATGGACTAGAAATAGATAATCACAATGTCTTCAGAGAAACAAAGCATCACAATGTCTTTAAAGAACCAAAACATTCACCTATTCATAATCTTATAATAGAAAAGTATATCTGAATAGAAATAGAGAATCAAAGAGTTTTAATAGAAAGAGAGAAAATAGGGGACAACATGCAGAACATGGCAAAATAGAGAAAAACATGGCAAACAGAGCAGTGATAGAGAACCTGGTGTAGAACATGGTATGGTAGTCTATTCTAGTGTAGAATAGAGTTTGATAGTTAGTCCAGAAGCAGAACAGGATCGGGTCTTATCTTGTACAGAATGAGGTTCGACCTGGTGCATAACAGGGTCCGTTCTTGTACAAAAATGGATCTGATCTTATCTAGTGTGGAACAAGATCTGGCTAGGTGCAGAACAAGGTCTGATCCTATGTAGAAATGGGTCTGATCTTATCTAATATAAAATAGATTACAGCTTGGTGTAGAATAGGGTCTAGCTTGGTGTAGAACAAGGTTTGGTATGGTGCATAAATGGGTCCGTTCCTGTGCAAAAATGAGTTTGATCTTATCTGGTGTGGAATAGGATCCAGCCTAGTGTAGAACAAGGTCTAGCCTGGTGCAAAATAGGATTCGACCTAGTGCAAAAATGGGTTTGGTCTTGTCTGGTACTAAAATCATTTTGATCTACTATAGAATAGGGTCTGGTCCTGTCTTGCATTGTAAAGGGTTTGATTTGGTACATAAATAGGTCCGGTATTGTTCGATGCTGAAAATGGGTTCGGTCTTGTGCAGAACTAGGTCAGTATATCCATCAAGTGTAGAACAATGTTTGGTCTTGTTCGGTGCTGAAAATGGGTCCGGTATTGTGCAGAACTAGGTCGGTATATCCGTCGAGTGTAGAACAAGGTCCAAAAATGAAAAAGTATCCCTAGGGTGTTAATTATATATAGTGGTATACTTGGCGAGTTGGGCAGGATAATTTAGAAATTTAGAAATTTTATGGTGAAAAGGGTCCTCTATTTAGGTGGGATTGTTGGAAATTTTTTAAAAATATCCGTGATACTATTATCAACGCACGATGAACCGACACCTAAATTTTTTTATCCCAAAATTTTTTGGCTAAATGGTTGACGTTCGGGTCCCCCAAATTCGTAAATTTGAATTTTTAAAAATGCTAATATTCGTTCAAATGGTGAATATTCACTGCTATTTATAACCTTGATATAACCCTTGGATAAGATATATATATCCTCCATGGAGAGGGAATCCACATCATTCTTATTTATATATCTCTTATATATCAAATATTTTATAGATTTTACATAAGATACCTATTGGTCCATTATATTGACAAGGTGAATCAGGTGGTACAAATATCTTTCCAAAACATTATAACAATCCATCCTAAATATGGTAGTTTGGTATAGACTTACCTTTTTCCAATTTGCGATGGATGTCAATAAAGTAAATATCTAAAGGATAAATTATCTACTAGCCAATGATTTCATTCCATCTAGTGTTGAGGACAAACAACAATGTCTATACCTATGAGCAACTTAGATAGTTTGCTACTTGGTTCTTCTTTACCTTACAATTGTTGATGTTAAGGTGGAATTACTTCAGATACATTATCCATTTTATATGCCTAACATTATCTAGCTTCCTTATGAATGAAGAAATTTTGAAGGCCTATAATATGAATGGATTATATATTTCTTACCCATATTGTAGTGGCATCACTATCATATAACTTTAATAATGAAATAAAAATTCTTCTCATACATGGAGTAGAGACAATGTTTTTTTTTGAAAAAATTGAAAAAAACTTGTATTAAAACATTGATCAGTTACAATTGGGATAAGACACATCCCAGTCGAAAACAATGAAAGCACATGATTACAAGAGAAGAGGAAGATTTGCATTGGATCCAAATCTCTTGAACCAATACCAAGCTAGTCGAGAGAGTCGATAGGTCTGTTACAACAACTTATCGCGAAAACACGCAGCAAACACCAACTTCACCTCTGTCCGCAAAAAATCTACAAGTCGCGAAATCGCGACACAAGACTCCTTTGACCGCAAAAAAGTCAACCTATCACGAAATTGCGACATGTCGTGAAATTGCGACAAAAATCCATCCTTGGCCGCAATGGAGCAACATGTCGCGATATCACGACAAAAATCCACCAATGGCCACAATGACACAACATGTCGCGATATCGCGACAACTTTCCTCCCTTGGCCACGACGGCGCAACATGTCGCGATATCGCGACAATTTTCCTCCCTTGGCCGCATCGGCGCAACATGTCATGATATCGCGATGACGACAGCGATGGCGCAACATGTCACAAAATCATGACAACTTTCCTCCCTTGGCCGCGACGGTGCAACATGTCATGAAATCGTGACAACTTTCCCTCGGCGACAGCGACGGCGCAACATGTTGCGATATCATGACAACTTTCCTCCCTTGGCCGCGATGGCACAACATGTCGCGATATCACGACAACTTTCCTCCCTTGGTCGCGACGGTGCAACATGTCACGAAATCGCGACAACTTTTCCTCAACGGTCGCGACGACGCAACATGTCACGATATCGTGACAACTTTCCCTTGGCGGCAGCGACGGTGCAACATGTCGCGATATCGCGACAACTTTCCTCCTTTGGCCGCGACGGTGCAACATGTCACGATATCATGATAAATTTTCCTCGACGATCGTAACAGCACAACATGTCGCGATATCATGACAACTTTCTCGCATCGGCTGTGACAGCGCAATATGTCGCGATATCGCAACAACTTTTCTCCAGCAGCCGCGACAACGCAACATGTCGCGATATCATGATAGCTTATCGCAAATGGTCGCGATGGCGCAACAGGTCATAAAATTACGACAAAAACTACCCTTAGCTTTTTAATTGATCATTGTCTCAAGGATCTTTCAAGGACCTGCCTAATCACCTCATCTTCAATAGGCATGTCACTGTGCAGCTGCACCCCTACCTCTTTCGCAGCACCCATCTTAACCAAGAAATCGATCGCTTTGTTTAAATCTCTACTCACATATACTGGAATCACATCATCTAATTCCCTCCATAATTTCTTGATTTGAGAGACCATAATCCTCAACCTCCAGGCGTTCAATGAAAAGTTCCTCATGCAGTCTAGAGCTCCAACCAGAATTTGAGAATCAGATTCAAGAATTATCCTACTATTAAAAATAAGCTCACTCACACAAAAATACTGTAAATAAATAGAAATGCATCAAATAACATAATAACACTATGCATAAAGTAAATGTAGAATTGAAACAATCTCACAAATAACTCAGTATCGTGGGCCTGTTTGAGGGGACAACCTCCTTCAATATTTCATTAACTTGCAAAAAGATACATTTGTATATGGCTCCATATCTTAAAAAAAAAAAACTTCATTCAAACCTAACCCTCAGCTCAAAAGATGGCTTACATGCAAAATACCACTTGAGATATAATCTTCTACCAAACACCGATTACATTCTTGATAATGGTTACATGAAATGGCCCCACTTGTGTAGGCACCTTACTTGTCACATACCATTACAAAAGTATTACAAAATAATATTATAAGTGGATTCCCATGTTGGGCATGGGTCATTACATAAGAAATTGAGAATTACAAAAATAATGTTAGGATGGGGTTCTAACATGTCCTTCCCCTTCAAAAATATTTGTCCTCAAAGCTATAGATGAGGAAACTAGTGTTGGAGTTGGTGGAGAGACTCCCATGTAGCATATTCTGACTAGAGACCATACCACTAAACAAGGACCTTAGTAATGGTTTAGTTGCAAAGTGTGTACATCTTATGATCCAATAATTATTCTAGCTCAAGCAATATAGAACCTTCTTCATCCAATTTTGGGAGAGTAGATTGAACCTGTACCTGATTTCCCACAACCTTCTTAAGAGAGGAGATATGAAAAATAGGGTGGAGCTTAGATGTCAATGGGAGGGCCAATTTGTAGGCTATGGTACCAATTTGTTGTAAAACTTGGTAGGCCCCATAGTACTTGGTTGTAAGTTTTTAACACCTATAAATATGGAGGGATGATTGTTTGTATGGTTGTAGGTGAAAGAATACCATATCACCAATATCAAAACTACACTCAAAATGATGCTTATCAACTTGTTGGCACATATGATTCTAGGTCGTTTCCAAATTCATATTTAATTGACGAAGGACTTTGGCATGTTGGATGACTGTAGTGTCGACTGCATGGACCTTAGAGATGCTATAATGTAATAGGAGGGTGTATGTGGAGGCTAACCATAAACTAATTTAAAAGGAGTGACATTGTTCACCATGTGATAAAAAGTATTATACCACCACTCAACCAAGAAAAACCACTTTAAAAGGAGTGACCTTGTTTTGACCATTTTCATTCATCCAGACTCGAATTGAGCTAAAATTTTGAGGGTAGAGGCCTGACAAACCCTAGAACATCTCCACCAATTTTTAGATCATTTGGAGCAACATAGATCCTAGCACATCCTTATGTGTGAATGGGATTTTTGGCAAGCGACTATGTGAGGGTTTCATATGGGTTGAGTACAAGCAGCTCCAGAGGTTATTTTTTGAGGCCTTCGGGCCCTAGCAACCAAAATTTTGTGGCTTTTGCTCAAGATTTTAGTAGGATATGTTGCAAGGGATCTAAGATGGGTTAGAAATTTATCTTTCAATAGATCATGCGATGAACTTAATTGATAATGGATTCAAATTTGCTGCATAAAACAAAAGTGAAAATCAAAAATTTCCTCAGCATCTAGGGCATGGATTAAAGAGATCATGAAACAAGTTTCAAGTAATTGATCAAAAATAGTTCAAATTTCAAGCTAATATGGTGCTAAGGTGCACCCCCAAAATAAATCCATAATGGAAACCCCTTTTAAGGGTAAGGATTCCCAAGACTTGGCCCCAAAAATGAATTTTAGGGATGTCCTTCGTGGTAGACAACCTAAACCTAATGCTAATATTAATCTTAGGGCTTCTCGTAAACCTCTAAGAATACCTAAGATTGATCCAAGGAAAACTGAGTTAGGATGTCTTAGAGCAACTGATGGAACTCCTATTGTTAATATTGATATGGGCGACATTCAAACTAGCATTGAAGATCTAGAAAAAAGAGGACTAATTTGTCATTTCTTGGGTTTTTTCGAGCCTATCTGCTTTCAAAGTCTAGGCTACAAAAAGCTATAAAACTAAAGGTGAATTACAAATCTCTATTTATCCAAATGGTTATTTTCTTGTTTTATTTGATAATAATAAATATAGAGAGAAAATATTTTAAGGGGGTCCTTGGTTCTTTGGAAGGGTAGGGAGTTTTATGAAGCCCTGGCATACTAAATTTAAAACCGAAGAAGAGATGCCTTCTACAGATCCCATGTGGGTTAGAATGTTTGGCATTCCAATTGAATTATGGAATTCAGTTGTTTTTTCTTCAATTGGAAACTCTTTGGAAACTTTTATGATGATTGTTGATTGTACTAAAAAATTTGAACATATTATTTATGTTCATATTTGTGTTTTAATGGATTTTGACAAACCCCTACCTAAAAATATCACTTTACAATTTGGGGAGGACATTTGGGAGCAAGTAGTGGACTATGAGAACATTCCTTTTCATTGTACAATTTGCCATAAATGTGGTCATTTGGCTAGTGTTTTCCCAAATAAAATATTAAATCAAAAGAAAGAAGATACAAATTCAACAGGTTTCCAAATGGCTAATAAGAAGAACACTAAAAAAAACTAGTTATGAACGATCAATCAAAGTTATCAACTAATATGTTTGAAATTATTTCCACAAATGATACCCTAGTTGAGGAAGAGGAAATAATGGAAATAAAAATCTTAGAAAAGTGATTTAGATATGAAAGGAATAACTCAGATACAAACCAACAAATAAAAAGTTTTTAACAAAAAAGGGAGAAAATATACACATGAAAAACAATATTTTAAATGGCAAGACTTCAAATAATACAGGTCCCAAGATAGACTCTATTGAACCTTCCAACAATAGTTTGACTTTGTACATGCATTCTTCAAGGTTAGAAGACATCTCGGATTCAATTGGAGTAAGTCAAGAAATAGGGAAAAAAATTGAATATGGATTCTAATCAAAAGGTAGGTCGTAAGACCAATCAACAATATATGGTAAAAGAAGGTGAAAATCTTGTAGAGGAAGGTAAGATTAATTCTCTTACCAACTATTTTAGCCCTAGTATTAATGAATATCATCACTCAGAATATTAGAAGACTCAAAGGGAGTCTTTCAAAACAAAATGAAATTAGAAGAATTATTCAGATAAACCATCCTCATCTTGTTTTCCTTCAAGAAATGAAGATGTCAATAGAGGAAATGGATTCAATTGCTAGTAAAATTTGGCTAGCTAGAAAAGTTGTTTTCCTTAGTTCCCAAGGGACTTATGGTGGCATTGCTTACCTTTGGGACCCAAAAGAGGTAGTTATTCACCATATGGTTGGCAAATGGGATCTTTTGGCTATTGCTATTCAAAGTAGACATTCCAATCAAATTATGCTTTGCATAACTATTTATTATTCGGCTTATTTTGTGGAAAAGAGAAGACAGTGGAAGGATATAACTTATATTATCTCTAATTTTCCTGAAGCTTGGATCTTGATAGGAGGAGATTTCAATACCATCCTCTCTCTGTATGAGAAAATAGGAGGAAATACAAATTTGGATAGGAGCACTAACCTTATGAATGAATATATTGTAAACCTTCATCTTGTGGACATCCATCTAGATAATGGCCTTATGACTTGGTCTAACAGAAGGTAAGGCTTAGCTTGTATCATGGAGAGATTGGATAGGTTCCTGTTGTATGATCATTTCTTAATCCATGGTCACATTCCTAAAGTGAAGACTCTTAACAGTGCTGGTTCAGATCATTGTCCAGTCATGGTGGAAATTTGGAAAACCAATGTGAGTTTTTCTCTTTTTCCTTTTCAGTTAATGTGGCTTAGAGACAATTCCTTCAGAACTCAAGTGCAACAATGGTGGAAGGAAGGTAAACCAAGATATGAGGCTAAGATGTACTATTTTGCCAAAAGATTGCAATATATTAAATCCAAAATCAAGACTTGGAATTGGAAGGAGTTTGGGGATGTTCAACAAAAAAACATGAAGTTATTTATCAACTTGAAAATTTGAATAAGAAAATCCTTTAAGACGGCCTCACAAAGCATAGAAGTACAAATGAAATTAGCCTCACAGCTCAGTTAGAGGAATGAGAAAAAGAGAACTCTTATGGAAGCAAAAATCTAGAATTCAATGGCTCAAATAAGGAGATCAAAACACAAATTTCTTTCATAAATATCTTCTATATCAAAGATCTCACAAATTTTTTTCTTCCCTAAATTCAAATTCTGGAGAGGTTTTTTACACTTGGGATGTCATGAACTCTATTGTTGTGATGCTACTCCTCTTGACTCTGCTTCTCAACAAAATGTTCTTCAAGAGATCTCTTCTCTTATCACTGATTAGAAATTATTTTTGATTGCTCCTGTTACTATTAATGAGCTTCAACAAGTGGTTTTTAAAATGTAGAATTGGGCGAGATATTTTAATTTCCTGCTTTGGGCAAGATTTTTTAAATTTCTTGCTTTGGGCAAGATTTTTTAAATTTCCTGTTTTAATTTTTCTGCTTTGGGCAGGATTTTTTTTAAATTTCTTGCTTTGAATGGGATTTTTATTGTGATCTTCAATTAGCCTATCCTTTGACCTTCTTTTTGGTCTATTGAACGTATGTAAAAATATTTTAGGGCCCTTTCAAAACCCACTTTTAATGAAATATTTTTACCAATAAAAAAAATGCAAAAAGGGAAAACCCCAAATCTTGATGGTTTTCCCATTGAGTTCTACCAAGAGTTCTAGGATATCCTTCATGCTAATTTATTATAGGTGGTGGAAGAATCTAGGAAAGCCAAAGATATTTTGAAGGTTATCAATAAAACTTATATAACTCTTGTCCCAAAATCTCAATAGGCTTATCATATCTCAGCTTTTATACCTATTGCTTTATGTAATGTTATTCTCAAAATCATTACTAAGATCATGGTAGAAAGGTTGAATCCTCTTTTGCATAAGATTATTTCCCCTGAACAAGGAGGTTATGTGTAAGGGCATCAAATAGTGGATGAGATAGTTCTTGCTCAGGAAGCCATCCATTCCATGGAAATGCAAAAATCTCCTTCTATGTTCATTCGTTTAGACTTATCCAAAGCTTATGATAGAGTGGATTGGCACTTCCTTATCAAAGTTTTGAGGCAATTTGGTTTCTCTCAATATTGGATGGACTAGATTATGAGTTGTATCTCTTTAGTATCCTACTCAGTTCTTATCAATGGTAGGCCTTCAAAATTATTCTCAGCTTCTAGAGGTATTAGGCAAGGTGACCCCCACTTCCCTTATTTATTCATCATTATTTTTGAATGCTTGGGTAGGACTATAACCAAAAATAGAGATAATAAAACCCTTGAGTGAGTTACCATTGCTCATGGATCTAGGCCTATCTCTCATCTTCAATTTGTTGATGACTGTACTCTATTAGGTAAAGCTACAGTTAAGGAAGCTTCTAAAAGTAAGCAAATCATTAGTTGTTTTTCTAAGGCTACTAAGAAATTGATCAATGAAGATAAGTCTAAAGTAATTTTCTTTCACTGCTCTACCAAACAGGAATCCATGGTATTGGATAAATTAAGATATAAGAAGACCTTCCTTTCGATCACTTATTTAGGCATCCCTATAAATACTCAAAGATAGAAAAATAAAGACTAGAATTGGTTGTTGGACAAAGTTAAGAAGAAAATTGGAAAGTGGACCAATAGGTGGCTTTCTTTTGGGGGTAGAATTACCTTGGTAAATTTTGTCCTTCAAGCTATACCTATTTATGTTTCTACCATGTTGAATATCCCAAAGATTGTTCTTCGAGAATTGGATCAAATTAATCATCAATTCCTCTAGAGTGGTACTAAGGAGAAAAGAAAATGGGCCTTGGTGAAATGGAACACTTTATAGCTTCCTAAGAATAAAGGGAAGTTAGGATTCTGACCTGCTATTAATGACAACAAAGCTTTAGTTGTTAATTTGTATTGGAGGATTTTACATAACCCCAATGCCCTTTGGGTCAATAATCTTCATGCTAAGTATGCTGAGAATAAAAGTCCTAAAGACCTTGTTTGCTATCAATTGCCTACAAAAGGTTCTTCCATTTTAGCGGTTCTTAAGACTGGTGAGGATTTGATTAAGAAAAAGTTATTTTGGATCATTCATAATGGTCAGTAAAATTTTTTTTGGACAAATTCTTGGGATGGTTACCAACCTTTGATAACTCGGTTTCTTGATTGGAGGCCTTGGATGGAGGAGCTTCACCGAGCTAATTGGATAAAGGTGACTAATTACTATCGATACCATACTAGTAATTCAAAGGTTGGTAGATATTGGATCCCTATTGAGGAATAGCCTATTCAAATTCTAGAAATTCAAAGACAAGACATCCAACGCATCCTGTATATGAGATCTCTCTCTTGGTCCCATGATAAATATTATTTTGGATGGAACAACACTACTAACAGTGAGTATTCAATTGCTCAAGGTTATTTTACCTTATGGAATAATAATATCAACCAATTTTATGACATATTTTTCTCAGTTGTGGGTTCAAAAGCTCTAGCCTAAGGTGAGGTTATTTATTTGGCGTTTAGTGCATCGTAGGATGCTAACTAGTGAGCAACTTATGAAACATGGTTTTCATGGCCCTTTTAGATGTGAAATATGTGGAAACTCTTGTCTATATTTTTATTGAGGGTACCTTAGCCTTTAAGCTATGGAATAGAATGGCCATCTTACTTGGCTTACAATGGTCCAATTTTTCTACTTTTGAATAGATTTGGAGGAATTGGCCTAAACAAGAGGGTGTCGATCATTTCATTAGGTAGTTAGTTTAGATGGGTTCTACCATTCTACCTTGGAATATCTGGAATGAAAGGAACAACCAAATTTTCAATCAAGAAATAAAGGATATTTGCTATATCTGGTAAAATGCCATTGCCAACTTAGTTGAATCAGTCCAACAACTCCTTAATCACCCCAAAAAATCCCACCAAAAATGGGATCAAGTGATGCAAAGATTGAATATTAACTCTTCTAAGGGCAACCGCCTTAAAGAAAATGTGAGTAATTGTAAGATGGAAAGAACAAGGAATTGGCAACCTCCTCCTAAGGATTATGGAAAAGTCAATATCGATGAAGCCTCTAGTGGGAACCTTGGAAAAGCTAGTGTAGGAGGAATTGGTAGACTTTTAGATGACTCTGTGGTTTTCACTTTTGTTGAAAATTTGGGTATCCTTTCCAATAACCTTGTTGAGGGGTTTGGTATCCTCAAAGGCCTTCAAGAGGTTGCTAAGGTTGGATCAGAAAAGGTGTTGGTTGAATTTGACTCCCAACTCATGATTAATATTTTGAAGAATCCTTCTAAGAATCATAAGGTTGATTGGAGAATAAAAAGAATTGTTGAGAAGATTCAGTTAATCCAAATGGACTTTTTGAAAGTGGATTACAATGATGTGTTCATAGAATAGAATAGGAGTGTTGATGCTTTAGATAATTAGGAATTGAATAAAGGTGATCTTACTTGCTATGGTCACCCTCCTGGATGGTGGGATTCACAAATAATGGAAGCTTTGCTTTTTATCCTTTCTTTGGATGGCTCCAGTAGTAGAGGTACCTAGTTCCTTTTTGCTTTTTTTTTGCTTCTCTTTGGTTTGGTCGGGGTATTTTAGTTCCCTAGCTTAGACATATCTTTCCTATGTTTTCTTCGTTGAATCTTGCATTAATAGTATTTTGGCCTAGAAAGGTCGTAGTTGTGTTTTGTTTTTGTGTTTTCCCTTTTTTTAGTTTTTCGAGGGGTGTGTGTGTTTTTTGTACTGTTTTGTTTTTGTGTTTTTTTTGTTGTTTTTAATGTTTTTTGTTTTTTGGGTTTTGTATTTTTGGTTTTTTAAGTATTTGTGTGTTGTTTTGTTGTTTTTATGGTTTTATTATGTGTTTTGTTGTTATTTTTTTTATTTTTATTTTATTTATTTATTTGTTTTTTTAGTTTTTTGTTTGTTTTGTGGTTTTTATTTTTATTTTTTATTTTTTTGTTTGTTTGTTTGATTGTATTTGCTTTTTTATGTTGTGTTTTTTTGTGTTTGTTTATTCTTGTTTTTGTTGTTTTAGGCATGCTCGTTGAGTGTGCCAAAGGGGGCAGGCCAGGTGCGAGCACTGGTTATTTTTGACAGAATAGATACCTCCGCCTCCTTGGAACTTACCTAAACGTGGCATCCCATTTGGGGTGTTTTCCACAAAAAAAATAGCCATAGAGAGATAACAATCACGAGATGCAGAATAAAATGAAAGAAAGTAAATCTACTAGATAATTGAGATATGCATAAATAGAAATGATATAAATGAATACAATGTAGCTATGGAGGAAATGAACACTCCATTAATAAATATACTAAACTACATTGCACCCATCACCAATGGATGGTGATCTACATAGAACTGTACTATGCTCTAAGCTACTATGTCCCCAACTCCCCTATATATATCTAACAATGAGACCTTCCTTATATATGAAAATAGGTTACTTGGCCAACACTCTACCTAGCTATGCAAGGGACAACTTGCACATTGACACTTGTGAATTTATTACATTGCATGAAATAACTAGATAACTTCCCCCTAAAGTAATCTAATGTCCTAAGTATGTACCTTGGAAGATACATTTACATGACCCAAATGATGTAATATACTCTATTTCTAACACCCCCCTGTATTACATTATTTGGGTATTGAATACTTTAGTCTTCAATATGGATCTTCTTCTTCTTCATATTGAGCTTTGTATTCCTCCTCTGCATTCTTTATAACCTGTTCAAGCAAATAGTTAGTATCTTTGTAATATGTTACATTTACTGATAGAGATTTCACCTCATAGATCTTTGTGGATTCTTCCAGTTCTTCATTTTATTCTATCCTTTGAACCAGGTGACCTCTCTAATTTATCTTCTGATATTCCAGTTGAGGATAATTGGTTGGTCACTGAAATTGTTGCTTATGAGGTTTCCTTTGATATTGTCAAAGCTAAAATTAATTTCCATTATTCATCTAATTTTATTCATTCTAATTTTGGGATTGTATCTACAATAGTTGGTACTATGACATTTCTTTCTGCATATCTAACAATACCATGTTTTTATTCCTCTTGCTGATGAAGCAATATTTCCCTATGGATTATATTTTGATGCCAATGCAGTGTTAGTCATCTCATATTTCACAGTATTTTCTACTTCATATTCTTGAAGTATATTGACTAGGTCATCAAAAGAAGTATCTTTACTTAAGACCTGTAAAGATGTTATCAAATGCTTATAATTGTCTGGAAGTGCTCTCATGGTTACTTGAGTAAGAAGTTCATCCTTAACTATTTCTCCTAAGGTCAACAATTTTCCTTTAATATATGCTACCTTCCTTGGGAATAGTTCTATGCTTTCTCCACTATTCATTTTTAATGAGTGAAGTTGAGTTTGGATATGAAAAATAGTTGCCTTATTATTTTCTTCAAATATTTTCTCTAGGATTTTCCATGCATCTGAAGATGTTTTTTCTAAACTGATATAAGGTTGAGTCTCATAAACAATAGCAAAGGTTATTATCATTAGAGATTTTGAATCATTTTCTTCAAATTTTAGGATTTCAGTTTCACCTGTGGTAGGTCTCTGTGTTTGCCCTTTGATAACATACCAAAGTTTTTCATATACTAAGATTGCTTTCACTTTATTTTTCCAAGAGAAATAATTTGGACCCTTGAGTAGTTGAGATTCTGCTAGGTAGAATTTTTTTGATGCCATTTAAATCTTCCTAATATCAAACCTTATATTTGTAGGTTTCATTATGTCTCCCTAATGTGTTTGGAATATGATATAATGCTTTTGTAAAATATAGTTCAATTTATGGTTGATTTTGCATAGTTTTATAAAGATAAAAAATCAACTTTTATAACACCTTATTACTCCTAATTGAACTAAGCACTTTTTCAATTTTGAAGAGGTTTTAATGTTGGATTCCTTTTATCTCTTTTAAGAAATTTTGAGACGAGAAAATTATAAATTTCCAACCTTAAGAAATTTTTTTTAATAACCTCTTTTGTAACCCTTAGGATTTTATTCAAATGTTTCTAATTTCCAATAACCTAGTTTGATGTTGTAACCCTTATCACTCCCAATTTTGGAAAATTAAAAAATTAATAATATTTGTAAAATATTAAAGAATTTAATCCAAGTAGAATTTATTATTTCTCCTAAGTTGTATTAAAAATATTATTTTAATTTGATAAGTTATCCCTTATAGATTTTGCTTTCAAAAATCTAAGATTTAACCTTAGTTTATAACCCTTATATCTCTAAAAATGAAAGCAATAATAAAATGGGATTAAACCTTACCTCTGGATGCTAAGTCTCCTCACTATTTGGCACTTATTCTGGCTTGATATAACAACAGTATAAAGGTTACTCTTGGAAATTAAATCAATGGAGATTCCTTGTCTTCAATGTTGAACGTAGGGAGTCAAAGTATTTTTTAATCTACACTTTCTTCTCCCTTGTATGTCGCTCCTTCTCTGTCTTGAAATGCGTTGTCTCCTTCTAAAATCAGGTACTGGATTATGAAAATGCTTTAAATGCACTTATTACATAGATGAGCTATGTATTGCCTTCCGTCCTGTTTGTTTGACCTCCTTGGTACCTTAAATAGGATGAGCTTTGTGCACTTTGTGACAAGTGTCACTTGAAATGTTTTTCATAGATGCCTTCAATGTAAACCTTGCAATGTTAAGGTTAGTGGTAACCTCCTAAGATTAGAAACTCCTCCCAAACGTGTGTAACATCTTCCAAGAATGTGTAACATCTTCTTGATGAGTTCTTGAGTCTTCATGTATGTTGGAGAGTATAAAGCATATGTGCCAAGTGGCCCTCAAGGCTTATGTATGTAATCCTCCCTTGTAACGTTTCTTGGAGCCTTTATATTGCCTTCTACGTAAACTTACCTTGTTTCTTTAAATGCAAGTAATCTCCTAGCATTCTTGCTGCTTCTATGTATCGGCTCTTGGATCTTTGGTGCTCCTCCATGGTGGTCATATGGGATCTTGGATATTTAGTGCTCCTCCATGATGGTCGTATTGGATCTTGGGTCTTTGGAACTCCTACACGATGGTGTATGGTAGCTCTTTATAGTCTTCAATGACGAATGTTCTCCTTTTATTTTCCTGTGTAATATGTTATTGGTTCATTTTTACAACAATTGAATGCTTCCCTTTTGCTTGATTTTGATAATGCCCCTCTTATGTAGGTCATTTATTCCTTGTAGGCTACCCTTATATGTAATATTTAGTTGATTTTGGCTCCTTGTTATGCTTCCAATGCTATTGGTGATATGTACTCTTATAGGGCTTGATTTGAAGATTGAAAACCGGTGTTTGTAAACACCTTGACTCCTTTGACGTATGGGCACTTCAGTGGCACCTTTATTTTGCTATATAAAACATCCTTGTTGCCCCCCTGTAGATAATACTTTTGTCCTTCCAAAAGAACAAAAGGGGTGCTTCTATAATATATAGTTTTTGCACTAAAATGAAGAGTTTTACATAATCTTTTTCCTTTTCTTAGATGATAGATGATCCAAATTAATGTTGTTTTTGAATAGGAATTTATGCTCTCTACACTGAAATGAACAGTTTATAATTTTCATGAATATTGAGACTTCCAAGGTCTTGATTTGAGGTTTCATTCAAGGACTTTAATGGTGGTTTTATTTTTCACATTTTGCTTCCAATGGTGGCTTCTATAGGTCATGAAAGTGCTGCAGATTTGTGCTAATTTTTATGCTTTCAAAAACATAATTTAATTGAGATAACTAGTTAATAAATCAAATAGTATAGTGCTTAACAATGCACCTTTTAATGGTAACAATAATCTCACCTTATTGCTCCACTAATATCTTAAAAATGCACTCTATAATTTTACTGCAACCTTTCAAGCATAATATGGAATGAACCCATGCATATTTCACTACAAACACAATTGTAGGATCAAGTCTTAGTTTATCTTTTTTTTCAAAGTAGAATATAGGTAGTTGATAGATAAATCTGAAATCTAATCAACCCATAATATGCAATGAACCTTAAAATAAACCTTTTATTTTTGTACTTTTGAAGACTGTAATTTAGTCTTTCCTTCTTGTAACTTTAATCTAAATAAGGTGCTCCAATGAATCTAACAAGTAATATAATTAATAAGTTAGCTAGCACCAATAGTTGCATATCTTTTTTAAAGCTTCTGTAGCTCTTGTGTTGCTTTTGTAGAGGATGTAGATCTTGGTGTATAAGATCACCAAGTTGTTGCTTCAAGTAGGATCTTGCAGCTTTGTAGACTGTCTTGAACAACTCCTTCTTCACCAAAAGATGGTCTCAAACTTTCTTTCATGAGCCTAAGATTTGGTGGCTTGTTCTCCTCTTGTGTTCTCCTCCTTCTACTGTAGATTTGAAGAAGTCTTTGTCTCTAAAGCGGTGCCTTATTTCTGTGAGAATTAATCTTCAAATATCCTAGATTTGGTGAGCTTCTTCTATCTTCAAGTCTTCTTGTCAAATTTTAACTTCAAGCAAGATTTTCTTCTCAATATTCTAAATGTCTTGAGGTATTTCACTAGATTCTTATTCTGGGATTTGACACTCCTTGCTAAATTCTTCTTCTCAAATTTGGCACTCCTTGCCAAATTATCATTCTCTTGGGCTTGTTGTCGGATGGTGACAATTATCCCATCTTTCACTATTAGGGCCTTCTCCTTGGTAGTGGATTTCTCTAGCGAGTTCTCCTTTGATGATTTATTCAGTAAGGCTCTCCTAGCCTTTTACTGGATGCTCAATGAGACTTTCCCAAGGTATTTGATCTTATATCTTCTTCCAGTATTTCCTTGAGACCTCTTTAACCTTATACTCCTAAAAGTGTTGGTGGTGATATCTGCTTCTTGATCTTTGATTCTGCTACTTTTGGATTCGAGCAGGACTCTTCTAGTTTTTCTGCTTCTTCCAAGTCTGGAAGTCATTCAATCAGATCTTCTAATATATTTTGATTTAGGTGCTGAATTTATTCTAAAGAAGATGTTCTTTCTAAATTTCTTGTAGGAAGTTTCCCAACTCACTTAATATTATTCCTCTAAAACAAAAATATTAGTACTAAAATCTTAATCTACTTCTAAAATAGATATTCTCTTCTAAAGTCTTATTTAGGATCAAAGCTACTATGGTATTTATTTCAGTATCAAGGCTTCTATGGCCTTTTTTAGTATCAAGGCTTCTGTGGCCTTTTCAGTGTTAAGACTTCTATGGTCTTCTCAGGATCAAGACTTCTATGGCTTCTTCTTCAAGGCTTCTATGGCCTATTATTCAAGGCTACTATGGCATTTTTGTATTAAGGCTTCTATGGCCTGTTCTTTAAGGCTACTATGGTATTTTTGTATCAAGGCTCTTGTGGCCTATTATTTAATTGTGAAGTTCTTCAATCTAGCAATAGAGATCTTCAGTCTCCTAACTTCACCACAACTCTTCTCCAAAAGTCTTCTTCTGTAGTGTTCTCTTGCATAAGGAACTAATATTTGCACTATGAGGGCATGCTGACCTTCGAGCAACTAAGTTGGAGTCTCCAAGATTTCTATTGTAGGAGTACCAATCCTATAAAAATTAATTATCTTCAACAAAAGAAAATTTGGGCAACAGTTAGAAAGTTTCAAATATCCTGAATGATCTTCAATAGATGATATGTCAATCTGGTGTATTGAATGCTGAGTATTGGTCTTCACGAGTTTTTATTGTAACTTTGTGGAAAGACTCTAGTAGAATGCAATCTCAATATTTTTTAAGATTGATATTTTTTCAATACTCACTTGTGACACTACCTAATTATACCACCTAGACTCTTTTGAGAGTTTTTGATAATGACTAGTCCAACGACGCATCGGGTTGACAAAAAACTTAGGCTCAATAATAATGGTGGTATTCCTATTGACCTACTATGGCTAGATCTACCGTAACTCTGATACCACTGTTAGCTTTTGATGTAATGGCCACAAGGATATAACAATAACGAGATGAAGAATAATATGAAGGAAAGTAAATCTACTAGATAACTGAGATATGCATAAATATAAATGATATAAATGAATACAATGTAGCTATGGAGAAAATGAACACTCCATTAATAAAGCTACTGAACTACATTACACCCATCACCACTAGATGGTGATCCACACAAAACTATACTATGCTCTAAGCTACTATGTCCTTGACTCTCCTATATCTATCTAACAATGAGGCCTTTCTTATATAGGTAAAATAGGTTACTTGGTCAACACTCTACCTAGTTGTGCAAGGGACAACTTACACATATACAACTTGCACATTGACACTTGTGCATTTATTACATTGCATGAAGTAACTAGATAAATTTCCCCTAAAGTAATATAATGTCCTAAGTATGTACCTTGGAAGATACATTTACATAACCCAAATGATGTAATATATTCTATTTCTAACATGGAGACAGGGTTATGCATAAGGGGTCGACCCCGAAATCTATTTATAAAATCAAGGCGAATTGTCTTGGAATCCCAACAAAATTTGTAGAAGTATAGATGGCGAATTGCATTTATTTATCTCCAAAAATTTTCAAACCGTGGCGAATTGCATTAATTTATCTCCAAAAATTTTCAAACCATGGGGAATTTTTTTGTGTTGGGGGCTATGAATATCGGTTTGCAAAATCTAAAAATGTACGACAAACTTAAAAGCTTTAGGTTGACATGAAAGACTTTAGGTCGACATGACGACCGATGGCATGCATGATGATCGGTTGAAGGCATGACGATCGGTTGAAGGCATGACTATCGGTTGTAGGCATGACGATCGATGCAGGCATGACGATCAGTTGCAGGCATGACGATCGATTGAAGGAATGTCGATCAGTTGTAGGCATGACGATCAGTTGCAGGCATGATGATCGACTATAGGCATGACGATCGATTGCAGGTATGATGATCAATACTGGCATGATGATCGACTACAGGAATGATGATCGGCTATAGACATGATGATCGATTGTAGACATGATGATCGGTTGTAGATATGATGATCAAATGCAGGAATGTCGATCGGATGCAGGCATGATGATCGACTACAGGCATGATGATCGATTGTAGACATGATGATCGGTTGCAGATATGATGACCATTGACATGCATGATGATAAGTTGTAGGCATTGACGATTGCATGATACAATGTGATGTATGATGATCGTTGAAATCAATCAATTGCATGCATGACGATCGATTGTAGGAATGTCGATCGGATGCATGCATGATGATCGGTTGTAGAAATATCGATCGGTTGCAGGCATGATGATCGGTTGTAGGCATATCGATCGATTGCAGGCATGATGATCGATTGTAGGAATGATGATGGTTGTAGGAATGATGATCGGGTGCAGATACAATGGTCGGTTGCAGGGATGTTGATCGATTGCATATATGATGATCGATTGCAGGAATACCGATTGGGTGTAGATATGACTATCGATCAAGTATGATGATTCATCATCATCATATGATGATCAATTATAGGAATATCGATCGGATGTAGGCATGACGATCGGATGCAGGAATACCGATCGATTGCATGTGTGTCGATGGGCTGCAATAGTGTCTAGTACCCAATCGGTAGCAATGGTGCATCTATACCATGTGTCAACCATCCATGAAATGATTGCATGTAGAGGCCACGTGTCACCCATCCAGAAGTTGATTGCATGTAGAAAAGTCTATATAAAGGGATTAACAATCATTTTTTCACCTTTTCTATCATAGTTTTAACCATTTTCCTCCTATTTTAATGTATTCTTACCCATTTTCCTCTCATTTTAATACATTCTTAACCCTCTTCCTCTAGTTTTATCTTAGTTTTAACCTTTTACCTTAATTTTTAAGCCAATTTTAACCCTTTTCCTCCTGTTTGAACCCTTTTTCATCAAGTGTCACGTACCATCCTCTGTATCTTCTGATCCATACTCGTACACCCTATGGCATCCCCTACAACCCCTAGAAATTTTAAAATAAATTATAAAAACCTAGTTTACCCCCTGATTTCTGAAATTTTATCAACATCGGGTTACGACATGTCATGGGTCACAGACTCTGGTCTTTGGGGTCTAGTTTCAATATCGCAGTTTGACATGGACACAAAACTGCTGGAGAAGATCATTGCAGGTTATAATATTGATTCGGGTAAGGTAAATCTTATCATCAACAATAAAAACATCATTCTTTCTTTCACAACCAGAGATATCACCAGATTGACAACATTGCCCCACGCTGGTGTTGAGCCTATCACTTCCAAATACCAATTAACTGATGATGACAAACTCTACTTGGAGACCAACTTCAAAGTGCAGTCAGAATATTTTCAAGGTATAACTATTTTTTTATTTAATTGAATTTAAATTCTAGTCACTAGTGTACAATTACTGATTTTGTTTTTTTTGCGATTACGTCCACCAAGTCCAAAAGGGGTTTGACCATACCGACGATTGAAAATAAATTTCTTTGAGCATGTTGCGAATTCTTCCTTGCCAAACTCATTCTGCAAGGAAGGCCGACAAAAATTCTGATGTGGGCCTTAGCGTATTTGGTCCGTTGTGTTGCACACCAAAAATTTGACTGGTCCACCTATGTCTCACATCGGATCAGATTGGAAATAGAGAACGTGAAAACCCACGCTTCACCCTCGTCGATAGTTAGCACATGCAATTATATTATTGCTTTTTTTATGAATATTTTTATAATTTGTAGAACACTCCAGTACCAACATCTTGGCACTCAACCCTAGTCAATGCAGCCATGACAGAACAATAGGTTCAGGTAATTTTTTTGTTAATATTTAAGTAAATTTTTTTATTTTTCCATTGTTTATCTTTTTGTAATTTTGATATTTTATACCAAACATAGAAAAGGGCATCCTCTTCCTCTTCAAAGTGGGATGCTGCTATCAGAGGTTATAATCTAGAGGAATCAAGAGACTCTGAAACACCTACGGAGGAAACAACACCACCGCTAAGGAGAAGATCAACAAGGAAACGTAGAAGATCTAGTTCTCCTGATCATCGACAACCTCCACCTATGGCTACATATCCACTACCAATGGGCGTAGTTGCGCAAGAGGTTTCATATTTGGGGAGTAAGTTTTAATTACTATCGAAACAAAATTTTTACAAAATTTTTACTATTTTTAATTAATTTTATTTTTTTCAGATGTACAACATGCCCACATTCCATTTGCAGTAGCAGCTATGCAAGATGATTTTTCTTCTACCGGTAAGTGTTATAACAAAGTTTGCAACCAATTTTCATAATTTAATTTTATAACTAGTTTTTATTTTCTACCTTCACAAATTTTATAACTAATTTTTATTTTTATGTTTTAAGTTCCCTTACAACAATTTCGTCAACAAAATCAACAAATGCCGCCCCCTCCTCCACCACGCCAAACTCAAATGCGAGGTCAATGCTTCCCAGTTGGAAAACACATTCTTCCATCTAGGCCACAGAGAGAAGCAACACAACAATTTTCAGAGAAAGAAGCATCAAAGACTTTTTCAGGATTCGATCGTATTTCTCTTGCTAATTTTAATTTTAAGGATATACCAGAAGCTTCTAGTGCTGGGTTGGATGAGGTTCCACTTGATAAAGATTTATTTTTGCAAGAGAACACGTAAACTATTTTTCAAGTATCAAAATTGCTTCAAGATAAAGGAAATGAAGGTGCAGAATGTTCAAGCAAATCTCCTCCCAGGGAAACAAACACCCATCAGGCTCCTCCTCGACCAGAGGATGAAAGATTAAATATTTCAAAAAAATATTTGGTTTTTGATAACGTTGAATCTACCATTAAGGATTTACTACTTCCAGATATAACAAAAATGAAAAAATGGGAGTATCGGGCCAAGGTGTTGATAAAGGAAATTAATGCCCGATACAATAATTTTTCAAAAAGAGAAAAAAAAATTATGTTGTTGAAAATGAACCTGAAAAGATGGAGGCTCTACTACAACAAGTAAAATCTGGCATTGTGAAGGTGAATACATCTTACACAGATGAAATTTTAAAGTTTATGATGAACAGATTGGAGAACATAAATGGTGAGGCCCAAGCTTATTACAATGAATGGGCGAGTGATAAGAAAAAGGTTGTTGTTGTTGTAGCTGCAAAGAATGTTGTTGAGGTTTGACTTAATCACTTTTGTGTTCAAAAATTTGTTGTTTTTTTAAAATGTAATTATTTGTTCATGTTGATTAACTATTTTTCCTTTTTGCAGGTAAAGTATGATAATCTCAAGAAGCAGGTTCAAAACCTGCAAGACTATCTCAGGATGGCAAAGGAGTTCTTAAACGCTTCCATGGCAATGGAAAAAAGAGCACAGAAATCAGTTCGACAAAACAACATTTTGCGAAAAATCATTATCCGCAACGGATTGGATCCTGATGTTCTACTAAAGGAGAAGGGTAAAGAAGTTCAAGGACCAACATCTGAAGATGTTGGCAAAGAAGAAAACACCCTTCTCGATGGATTGGAAAATGTTGAGAAGATCCTTGTCAATTCTGGAGCAATTGAAAGTATTGTTACCCAGCCCGAGAAAAGAGTCATTGGAATGCAGAATGTGGAAATCATGGAAGTAGTGGATGAGGAAAAAGGAGCTGAACATGGGAAATATGAGGGAGGAGCCATTGCTATGGAGACTATGGAAGTCATTGAAAAGGCAAAAGGAGTGGTGGATGGGGGAAAATATTCTGAAGAAAGAAATTGAATTTTAAAATTTGATATTTCGAAAGACAATTTTATGACATTTCATATGTTTTCATATGAAAACAAGATACTTGCTTTTATTATTTTACTATTACACTATTTACATTTATAATTGTGTGTTATTTTCATCTTTTAAGTATTATGGTGTTTCAAATATGCTTGAGTTTACGTAGAATATATGTATGCATAGGTTTAGATTTACATGTTATTCGAAGTTATTCATGTTGTGATATAAAAATGAGTATTGTCTTGTGTATTCTGCTATGTTGTTTTTATATTTCAATTTTCAAATGAGTTTATGAAGGATATATCTATGCATGGGTTTAAATTTTTAGTTTATTCAAAGTCATTCTTGTTGTTGTATAGAAAAGTGTTTTGTCTTTTTTATTATGCTATATTGTTTTCATATTCAATGTTAGTTTACAATGGAGATATTTATGAAAGGGTTAAATTTCAATTTCCATATATTATGCTATGTTGTTTTTATATTTCAATTTTCAAATGAGTTTACGAATGATATATCTATGCATGTGTTTAAATTTCAGTTTATTCATATTCATTCTTGTTGTAGTATAAAAGTGAGTATTGTCATTTGTATTATGCTATATTGTTTTTATATTTCAAGTGAGTTTACGATGGATATATCTATGCATAGGTTTCAATTTTTAGTGCATTCATAGTCATTCTAGTTGTTGTATAAAAATGTGTATGGTCTTTTGTATTATGCTATATTGTTTTTTATTTCAAAGTGAGTTTACGAAGGATATATCTATGCATGGGTTTCAATTTTTAGTGCATTCATAGTCATTATAGTTGTTGTATAAAAATGAATATGGTCATTTGTATTATGCTATATTGTTTTTATATTTCAAAGTGAGTTTACGATGGATATATCTATGAATGGGTTTAAATTTTCATTTTCCATATCTAGAGTAATATACTACATGCATTTTTCATACATATGTAGAGAAATTTTTACTAGTTATGTATGCATACAAGGTTTACTCAATGAAAAAAACATAAATCATAAAAAATCACTATATTTTGTCATATCATACAACTAATGATACTAATGATACATACAGACATACATTTAAAGTCAAAGCAAAAATAACTATGTTTTGTCAACATATACAATTAGTTCAATAACATAGCATCATTACGTATACATGGTTTTCAAATTTTCAACTTACTCAAAGCTATAGCATAAATCATAAATTTTGAAAACATAGACAATCCATATCATTAAAAAGCAAACATGCATAATCATTGAAAATTGAATGATTATATGATTTTTTCAAATCACTGAAATTTTACAACAAATCAAATACGAAAAATCTTTGATAATATGAAATTTTTCAAATCATTGACATTTATAAATGATATCGAATACGGAAAATCATTGATAATATGAATTTATTCAAATCACTAAAATTTTACAAAATGATTTCAAATCCAAAAAATCATTGCAATTTTTACATTTCTGGAAGTTGATACAAAGCTTTATCGACTTCTCCAAAAGAACCGAGAATCATTTGTGAATTTTGTGTTTCCATAATCTCATCATCACTCCAAGCTGAATCATTTTTGTCATTATCAATAGTATTAGAGAGACCTCTTCTTTCTGCTAGGGACTTCCAATATGTCAACGCTCTATCATAGGGAAACTTGCCCACCTCGTACGATGACACATACATTCTCAAACAATTTTCCAAATTTTTGTCCAACTTATTATGAAATTTTGATTTAACAAAATATAATGCACTAAAAACCCTTTCATCTTCAACAGATCCTAAAATCATTGTCTGACATAATTCATATAAAATAAAGTATTCACTCATAGTTTCTTGTAAGACACTACTTCGATACAATTTTTGCCAGAAACGCGTGATTGAACCAGTCTCATGTGGATTTTTGAAATGTGCAATTTGATTATCCATTGTTATTCCAAAATTGGTTGATTGTTGTCTCAAAAGATCTTTGTTTAGAATACCATTGATTTCAATGCCATTTATTTCCACACTTTTAGAGAAATGTGTCATAAGATTACCCATATATTTTACAAACAACTCACTTCTACTACTATGGTCACCACAAGGATTCCAGAAGTTAGGATTAACAACAACCATGGCCTCAAGTGTCTCATCTCTCTTAAAACGATCTCTTATTTCACTTGTTAATGCATTTGCAATTCTTTTCAATTTATTCTTAGTGCTATCCAAAACCTCATCGAATCTGGAATGTGTAACGGGCACTTGTTCAACATCATCTGTTAGTGTATCTAATCACTTTTCAAAATGATATACAAGAATCAACTTTCCATGGATAGCAATACAAATATTATCGTTGATGTTGAACTTTAAAAAGTTGTTCGGATCATTGACATTAACTAACGTATTCCAACTATCAAACTTGGGATCCTCAAAATATTTTTTAGATAAATAAATCCTATCAATAATCATACATATTTGTTTTCTCATCCTCATGAAATCGACAATATAAATTGCCCTTTCCTGTGCAAGTTTAATCATAGAATTCATTTCTTGTAACATTGGTAGAATACCACATAATGTGAGAAGAGTTTCCAAGTCAGTCATACAAAAAAGCAAATCTTTTGCCTTGTCAACATCCCTACGATGTGCATACATAAACCCAACCAAGGATTGATATTCTAAAAATACCCTTTTTGTAGGAAGAAATAGTGAAATCCACCTGGTTTCCACATATTTTAACATTTTTTTGCCTTCGATTACACCTAGAGAAAACTGTTGAAACTCTGCAAACCTTTTTGGACTGCATGAAAAGTATGAGTGTATTTCGTGGACGAGTTCTTCCACTCTGGCTACATTATCAAAATTGCTCACAATTTTGTATGCAAGATTCATTCGATGAGCCATGCAATGAATAGGAATCACATATGGGGCAATGGATGTCTGAAGCCTAACACAAAGACCATTCCTATGTCCTTGCATTGTAGCCGCACCATCAACTCCAACACAAATTAACTTTGTGGCAATTTCCTTTTCATCCATTCCAGAAATATCCTTTAAACTGGTTACAACAACATTATAAATATTTTTTGCATTACAATTTTCAATCATCTTATGTAGTGCTAGTAAATGAGGTTGTCTCAAATGATTTTTGAATGTGTAAACATGTATGCAAATCCAAGATGTGTTGTCAACAACTATTACCTCATCAATGGAAAGTGAAATAAATTTGGCTTGTTTCACATTCTCTCTCAAGTCTTCCTTCTCAACCAATGATAGATATTTTACCATTTCCCAACCACTTCGATCTGACCAATGTGAACTGGTAAGGTTTTGTACATCGGCTAGTTGAAGTATTTCCTTAAAATCAGCAAAATCAGACATGGGTCGACCTTTTTTAGAATATTGTATACAATAGCAAACTGCAATTTCTTTGAGGCTAATACAGTCTTATTAATTTTTTGAAATTGTGCCTCGATTGTTCCACCCTTCTCAATGAGAGTTTGTTTTTGTTTCATTGCTTTTTCATATTCAAGTGCATATCTCACATGCACACATTCTGATGCATCCTTCCACCTATGAAATCTGTTAATTGTTCCATCACTTCGTATTTCTTTGATGTAAACTTTCCCACAGTGTTTTTCTATTGTGTCTTTCTTATTTTGCAATAAATGATCCTTTCCCAACTTCCATGTACAAATAATGCATTTACACACATTCAGTTTCTCATCTCGCTCAATAAAGGGGTATAACCATGCCCATTCATTTTTAAAATCCCTTCCAATAGTCCATTCGCTTATCTTTTGACATTTAGATTTTTGACTACAAGATTCCCTAGAGGTCTGAATTTTAATTGTACTATCATTTTATTTTTCGGTTGATGTGTCTGAATTTAAAATCTCCTGAAGTGGTTGTTGAATGTCGTTATTAGGAAAATTATCATGTGGTCCCATCTCATCTGCTGGAATATCTTCGAGTGAACGCACATCAGGGTCGACAATGTTTACTGCATTCAATGTTTGGTGTTCTCTATCATTTTTTGAAGTAAAAAAGGCACTATTTTAAAGAATTAACAGAATACAATTTTACAAAGCATTTAAAAAGAGGTAGATAAGCAGACAACCATTTATCTATTAATAAAGAAAGGTTTTATATTTAAGAACAACAAAAATATTAAAAATTTGATGGTAAAAGGTGTTTGTACCTGCAAGTTGTGTAGAATCTGTAGAGATTGATGCCTCATTGCATTTTGATATTTGTGTAAAATATTTTAGAATTATCTTTTTACAAGAATATTGGCCTCCCTTCTTTCCATCTTCAGTAGGTGACATTGTATCTGTAAAGAAAAAACCTTCAGATGTTAGAAAATGTATATGAAATTGAAGGAAAATAGCAGACATCCCTCAAGATGAACCTATGTTGCCCTGTAGAATGACATCTGAAAGACAAGAAGCAGTCTGACAAGAAAATGCTCCTAACACACAACATGACATGGATACTTATCGACCACAGTTGTAGATAGTGCTTCTACACTGCCTATGAAACATACTCTAAGAGACAAGAAGTAGTCTCTGACAAGAGAAATGCTCCTGACACACAACCAGATGACATTGATAGTTGTCTACCATAGTTGCATATAGTTCACCTACAGTGCCTATGAAACTAAAGAAAAAGAGCTTTGGACAAAAGAACAATGGAAGAAGAATACTCTACCAATTTTTAGTCATGAATCCTCTATAACCGATAGCCCTATGTCGATCGACACACTTCTACAATGGGTCAAACCATAAACACTCCTCTACAACCGATCAAATTTTACCAATAGTCTCTTCTTAACAACCGATCGGCTTAGGCTAATTAATGCATCTCTACAACCTTGTGTCGATAGACACTACTCTACAACCGATAGACTAATGTCGATCGACACGTCCCTACAAATGACTAACTAATACAAATTGACACCTCTATAATCAATAGTCCCTACAATCGATAGACTAATATTGATCGACACCTCTACAATCGATCAACTAATATCGATCAACACATCTCTACAATCGATAGACAAATATCGATCAACAGTCCCTACAATCGATAGATGAATGTCGATCGACACCTCTACAACCGATCGACTAATACCGATCGACACATCCTTACAACCGATAGATAAATATTGATCGACACCTCTACAACCGATAGAAAAATATTGATCAAAAATCCCTACAATCGATAGTTTGATGTCGATCGACACCTCTACAACCGATCGATAAATAATGATAACACATCCCTACAATCGATAAACTAATATCGATTGACACCTCTAGAACTGATCATCTTATGTCGATAGACATGGCTCTACAATCGATCATCTTATATTGATAGATACAGCTCTACAATCGATCAGCTTATACCGATAGACACAGCTCTACAACCGATCATCTTATTCGATCCAACTTTGCACCGATTGCTTATTTCAGACACTACTCTACAACCAATCGACTTATTTCGATAGACACTCCTCTGCAACCTTGTCAAGTTTTTCATTGTTTTAGAGCTATTTTTGAGTTAGAGTATTTTAGATGTATGTTTATCGATACCCACTACAGTATATATACGGGTAGTATATGAGGTGATTTGGGTAGAAAAAAAAATAATTTATAATTTGAAGGTGATTTGGATGGGAAAAATAAAATCATTTATAATTTGAAGGCGAATTGGGTAGGAAAATCAAAATCATTTATAATTTGAGGTCAATGAATTAAAATAAAAATATTTTAATTATTATCAACGGTGGGTGAATTTACCCCAAAAAACTTTTGCCCCCTAAATTTCGGGCGAATGGGCCCTAGTGAAAGGATCCAAAATTAGCCAATTTAAAATCTTGAAAATCCTAAATAGAGCCAATTTACGATATTTCGTGCTTATGCATAACCTTGCATGGAGATAGGCATGCCATGAAGGCGAAAAATAGAATCAAGGAAAAATTGAGCAACGTTGAAGGTTGTGTAAGGATGGAAGAGGGAACAAAACTGAGTATACTTTAAAAGATGATCCACTACCATGAAAATATCTGACTTGCCCCTAGACTTAGATAACCCTTCAATAAAATCTATTAAAATATGTGTCCAAACTTGTTCAAGAATGGTCAATGGTTGTAGAGTGCCCAAAGAATGCACTATTTCACTTTTCATCCATTGACAAGTTTTATATGCTACCACAAAATTATGTATGTCCTTCTTCATACCCTTCCAAGAAAAGGTACACTTAATACTTTCATAGGTTTTAAGGAATCCTAAATGATCGGTAGTGGGAGAGGCATGCATTTCCTTCATAAGAAGTTCTCGAAGTGAAGATGTGTGAGGAACAACAAGGCGATGATGGTAGCATAAATCCTATCCATACCATGTGTATCCAAGACATAAGGTAGCATTTGATTGAAGAGAAACAACCAAAGTTTGAAAGCCTAAATCTTGAAGCACCTCCTCATGAAGAGGAGTTATCCATTGAGAAATGGGTGAAGAGATGGCACATAGCATATTATGAGTCTCAAATTGATGGGTGAGAGCATCCGCCATAATGTTATCCTTACCCTTTTTATGAGTAATATCATAATCATAGCCCATAAGCTTAGAGACCCACTTCTGTTTTTCAGGGGTGGTAAACTGGTGCTCTAAGAAATATTTGAGACTTTGATGATCGATTTTTATGGAAAAGTGACACCCAATGAGATAAGGTCTCCAATGAGTGATTGCATGTAAAATGGTAAGTATTTATTTAGCATAAGTGGATTTGCATAGATTACGACTAGAAAGTACCTTACTAGTGAAAGCCAAAGATCATCCTTATTGCATCAATATTGTGCCAATACCATTGCCTAAAGCATTACTTTCAATTACAAAAGGCTTAGAAAAATCAAGCATTGCTAAGACCAGAGTTGTTGTCATAGTGTGCTTCAAATCTAGGAAGGCCTGTTCAGCTAGATCCATCCAAGTAAAGGAATCCTTTTTTAACATGGATGTTAAGGGAGTAGCAATTTTTCCATAATTACACATGAATTCATGGTAATAGCTAGTAAACCCAAAAAAGCCTTGAAGAACCTTGAGAGTGCAAGGTTTCAACCATTCTTGAACTACATAAATATTTCTAGGATCAATTTTAATGTCATATTTGGAGATAATGTGTCCCAAATATTCCACTTCCATAAAACTTAGATCACTTAGCATAAAGTTGATGTTGTGCCAATAGTTGTAGGGTCTGATCCACATGGACGAGGCGCTCTTCCCAAGAGCGACTATAAATAAAAATGTCATCAAAGAAAACTAGGATGAATTTATGAAGAAAAGGATGAAAAATGTTGTTCATGAGACAAGTGGCATTACCAAGAACTCATAATGGCCCTCATGAGTATGAAATGTTGTTTTGGAAATATCTTCTTCCTTAAGCCAGATCTGATGGTACCTAGAGCGAAGATCTAATTTAGAGAAAAAATAGTCCTATGCAACTCATCCAAAAATTCATCCATGACTAGAATAGGAAACTTATTCTTAATGGTGAGTTTCTTGATCTCATGATAATCAATACATAATCACCATGAACCACTTTCTTTCTCACTAATAAGATAGGTGAAGAGTATGGGTTGTTACTGGGGTGAGTGACTAGCTTTTAATAATACCTACACTAGTTTCTTGATCTCTAACTTAAGGAAATGAGGGTGGCAATATGACCTAATTTTAGGAAGGATACCCCTAAGGGCCAATGGAATGTCATGATCATGTGAGTGACGCAGTGGCAATTCGATTGGTTTAACAAAAATTACATTGTGCTTTGTCAAAACAAGTTACAAATCATCAAGAATTTGATCCACTATGATAGTAGAAGGCTGGATTGAAAAAATCTATGCAATGACCCCATGAGATAATTTATTTAGCAACTTATCCATATGACTGGAACTAATAATATGAGGAGGCCCTAGTTTGAACCATGAAGGGTGTATGACTATCCATTATGTCAACACTACATCCATAATTTTACAAAGTTCCATGAGATGGTGTCTAAGGTACCCAACCACTGAGCACCTAACACAATATCACATCCTCATAATTGAAGGGTAAACATATATTGTTTGAGCTCATAATACCTAATTTTCAATTTGACATTACAACATTTACCTTTGCAAGGTAAGGTTCCTCCATTTGCCACCATGACCTCAAAGGAATTACATGTGTGTATGTAACAATTGGCCTACTTGGAAATTCAAGGATCAATAAAGTTGTATGTGCTACCTGAATCAATAAGGATTGTAAGGCATTGGTATTTGAAGAAACCCATAACTTTCATGGTTTTTAGAGTAGTAATCTTTGCAAGAGCGTGGACTAAATTTTTTTCCTAGGGTTCTTCATGCATGTCCTCTTTACTTTGAGGATGTTCATCAGTTGTGTACTCTTCATCATCATTATAGTCACTACTAGTGGGGTCCTCTAAATCTATTAGAAAAAACTTCTTTTGGGCACACCTATGCCCACTAACATATTTTTCATTACAATTATAACACAATCCTTGGGATCACGTAGCATCCATTTCCTAAGTGGTCAAGTGTTTTTAGGGAATACATTTTTTTCATGATTGCTTGTGAAATTGGGAGGAAAAGAGGATTTGGTTGGTTGAAATTTAGATGTCCTCCTTTTATCTGCAAATTTGGATTGGCCAACCGTGCTAGTCTTATAGCCTACATCATTGTTTTTGCATTATAAATATTAACTTTTGCTTGAAGATCATCCCTTAAGCCACTAATGAAACAACTCATAAAAAATCCTTCACTCAACCCCTTAGTTCTGTTAGCTAATTTTTCAAATTGGGCATGGTAGTCTCGAACTGTAGAAGTTTGATGCAACTTGGTCAATGCTCCTTGGAAATCATCATACGTACTAGGGCCAAAGTGAGTAAGTAGTTGTGATTCAAAATATTTTCAAGAAGGATAAGTAACAATTTGTTGAAAATGTTGGTACCACTGCAAAGCTTTCAATTCAAGATTGAAAGAAGCCATTTTGATCTAATAAAATTTAGGGATATTATGGAGTTGGTCGAAGAATTGATCAACACGACATAACCATCCCTCTACATATCTTCCATTAAAATTTGGAAAGTTCAATTTAGGTATCTTGAAGGTGGGATCATGGTCAAAGTTAAGGTGAAGACTGTCCTGTTCCTTATGGGGTCCTTTTTATCACCCTAAATGTTCAGTATCATGATACTCAAAAACCCAAGGACCAGTTTGAAGCTTGGACTCAACCTCTAGAATTTGTTCATGGAGTTCAATTTTGTGTGAAATGTACTCTTTTCTAAAATTTTGGATATCCGCTCGGATTGATTGATTGTCTTGAAGAATGGATTGGAGTTATTTTGTGATGGTGTCCAATGTTATGGCTTGTTCCATCTTTTCCTAGTGTCCACGAGTACCAACAACCATTTTGGTTTATTTTGGATG
Source organism: Wollemia nobilis (assembly GCA_028583015.1). Taxonomy (NCBI): domain Eukaryota; kingdom Viridiplantae; phylum Streptophyta; class Pinopsida; order Araucariales; family Araucariaceae; genus Wollemia; species Wollemia nobilis. The sequence continues at coordinate 376,291 of JAQPPZ010002638.1, forward strand.
ACTACCAGTGACTTACTAAAAATAGAAGTGTGATTTCAAGGGTTACTATTTTTAGTAATAAGTCCAAAAAAGTGCTTGGGTGTTGTATATCAAAATGATCAGCTCAAAAAGACGGTCACAATGAGCTATATCCCACAACACTAGTTTTGGGTTACTATTTTTAGTAATAAATCCAAAAAAGTGATTGGGTGTTGTATATCAAAAGGATCAACTCAAAAATATGATCACAATGAGCTATATACTACAACACTGGTTTTGGGTACCCCAAAAATTTTTATTGTTGTTTTGATGAGTCTATTGGTGAGGTCGGTTTTCCCTCCGAAGATTGGGTTCAAAAGTTGGGTACTGAGTCAATTGTCTCTACCCTGTAAGTTTTGACTATTGATCACTCCTATCACTAGTACTACCGCTACTAACAATGTTCACTCACTGAATCTAGGATTCTCTATACTATGCAGTTACTAACATTGTCTACTTTGTTTCTATCATTGATAACCTTGCAATACTAACTATTAAAGATGACTATTATTGCCACTGTCAACTTGACTGTTATGACTACTAACCAAACTAAACTATTTCTTGACTATCATAACCACTTGTAGACTCTATCTTGACTATTTGGTGCATGCAATTTATTTTCATGATAGGGAAGTCTTTCTCCATATGCTCATTTTTGTGGAAAAAAATTATAGGTTTAATAGAATAAGAATGCTTCTTTCTTTTTGTAGGTTAACTTTTTTTGTTTTGATAGCACCAGGGTATATGAGGATGAGGAGTATGTAATATCTATAAGCCCTATGTTATACCATAGTGACAAAAAATAGTGAATAGATCAATATTTTAGGCCACTACCCAAGGAGGATTCCACACATGCCCTTGAGCACACTATCTGCCTCTCTGACAGTACAAGAGGGTAATATTTTGGGATGATGTGTCCCATGCACTATGGATAATACAAGGCCAAAAAGCTTCCTATTGGATAAAAGTTTGTTTAACACTAGATGGTCTCCCTATATACTTGAAGATACATGGGAGCTCGATTTCGTGCATGGGTGTTGTCTAAAGCATGGGTATTGGAGAATGATCGCCCCTCACCTCAGTAGATACTTTATGGGCTATCTAGCTTAGTCAATAACGATAAATCCTCCAAGATATTTTAAAATCCCTAGCACAATGTTTCTAACCTACTCAACTATATTGTAAAAAAATGGGGCCTATATTTTATTTTATTTTGTTCTTTTGAATAAAAGACACAAAAAATAAAAAACATAGGAAACTTATACCTAACAAGCAGAATGGATGGGCAAGAATTATCATAGTTGTAGCAAAAATTGGCCCTAGAAAGTGCTCTGATACCACTTTTTAGTAACATACTATTAAAAATAAACTCGATCACACAAAATACTTTAAATAAATAAAAATGCATCAAATAATAGAATAACACTATCCAGAAAGTAATTACGGAATTGAAACAATATCACACATAACTTAGTTTCGTAGACCTTTTTGAGGGGACAACCTCCTTCACTATTACATTAACTTGAAAAATATACATTCGTACATGGCTCCATCTCTTTTAAAGAAAATAATTCATGCAACCCTAACCCTAATCTCAAAAGATGTCTTACATGAAAAATTCCACTTGAGCTAAAATATTTTACCAAACATCAATTACATTCTTGATAACGGTTACATGAAATGGCCTCACTTGTCTAGGCACCTTACTTGCCACATACCATTACAAAAGTATTACAAAATAACATTATAAGTGGGTTCCCACGTTGGACGTGGGTCATTACATAAGCAATTGAGAATTACAAAAATAATGTTAGGATGGGGTCCTAATAGATAAGCTATGTCAAAGAGCATCTCATTATGACAAGCCACTAATGCCCATTTTGGATCACAATGGCACCTAGTACATAGTCAGAAGCATTGATATCCAACTCGAATGACTACATGATGTTTGGCATGACTAGCACTAGCATGGAATAGAGATATCGTTTCATTTCATCGAGTGCCTATTTTTGTTGTGAAGTTGACTAGAACTTCACCTTCCCATACATAATATGGTTCAATGACTTTGCAAAGTGAGAGAGTCCCAAGATAAACTTATAGTAGAAGTTGGTGAGGCCGAGAAAGATCCTAAACCTCATTATGTTCTTGGGTGTCAACCATTCCCAGACGAAGCAAATATTTTCTAAGTTGATATGAACTCCTTTTTGGTTGATTAGGTAGCATATATAAGAGATCTATATGTTATCAAAGGAACACTTGCCCATGTTAACCTAAAGCTTGTGTTGCTGAAAGGTATCCAATACATGGCACACATACTAGAGTTGTTCTTTCTGTCTTATTGAATATTAGAATACCATTATAATAGACAATCATGAAGGATCTTATGAATAGATACAAAATGTCATTAATTAGGCACATGATCACTAAGCATTGTCTAAGCCAAAGGTTTAACCACCAAATCATACAATATTTATCATTTCTTGAAGGATATCTATAATATTGACAAGAATCTTATGGTACCTAGATTTGAGGTCAATCTTGGTGAAGTATCATGCCTCTTGAAGTTGGTCCAATATATTGTTAATGCATGATAAATCATACTATTTTTTTATGGTGATATTATTGAGTACATTATAGTCTATGCATAAACACCAAATACCATCTTTATTTGGTGCTAATATGATGGGCTTACCACATGCAAATGAGCTAAGTAAAATATTTCCTTGGTTAATCCATTCTTGTATTCAATGTAAGATCTCATCATTCTCCTAGATTGAGTGAAAGTATAAAATATTGTTGGTAAGAGTTGATATTGGGATTAGGTTGATCTAATGCTATCATACTAATTTTTTTATGGTGATATTATTAAGTACATTATAGTCTATGCATTAACACCAAATACCATATTTCTTTGGTGCTAATATGATGGGCTTACCACATGCCAATGATCTAAGTAAAATATTTCCTTGGTTAATCCATTCTTGTATTCAATGTAAGATCTCATCATTCTCCTAGATTTAGTGAAAGTATAAAATATTGTTGGTGAGAGTTGATCTTGGGATTAGGTTGATCTAATGCTTCACTGAGCAATGTAGAGGGACTTTCTCAAGGTCATTGAAAACATCAACATCTAGGTAGAGTATACCATCCATATACTAGAATTTTATCAAGTGTTTTATGGTTGATATGACACGGGTGAACTTATTGGAACCTTGGTTTTAGGGTCATACCATCAAAAGCATGACATTTTACATGTTTAAAGTCTAATTATTACTACTTTTTTGAATTACCTTCTTGTTGGGGGACTGGTTGTGACCCCCTCACTCCCTAGGTGCCATGATCCCCAATAGTTGTAGCTTCGATGTCCTCATTGCCTCCGTCAAGTAGGTGGGTTTGGTACCCTATGCCTCATGAGGGGGTTCCAGTATTAGGAAGTATGGGAGAGCATGGAACGTGACTTCCACTAGATGAACCTTGAAAAGATACCTTTATAATATTTTATAATATGTTATTCTTGAAGATTGGTATCACAACCTTGGCATAAATACCCCTCCTACCAACCATTTTGGTAATTTATTGGAGTGTTATTAAAATTATTTAATAGTAAAATTATTTGGTGTCCATGGAAATCCTTAATTATTTTGTGTTCTTCATTATTTGTTGTGTATTTATTTTCAAGCAATACTCGGTAATATTTGATTCTATTTATTTCTAAAAATTGCTATAAGATCGTAGTATTAAAATGGGTGTGAATCTCCATTACTTAATTGCTTCTATCTATAATTAGGATTCTGTAACTTTTCCTAAGGGTAACTATGATTGGAGTAGCTAAGAAGAGTTTTTGAAAGCTAACAATAGGATTGAAATAAGGGTTTTTTGATAAAACCTAGGTAGACTTGGATCATGAGGATCTCATTAGGAATAACATATTTTCTCTACGAGAAATATTCATCGACAAGTTCCTTTATTCCTCTCATTGTCACTCAATCCTTTTTCTTTAATTAATTTCTAACCATATAGATTCCCTACTTTTAGGATTGAGGTTTTTTTAAGTTTTTTAAAAACCTCATTTACTTTTTATGGATTTTTCTAAAAATTCTAATTCCTTTTGTCTTTAAACTTTTTGTATCTAATGACAACATGAATGAGAGAATAAGCTACTTGGCCATCATGAAAGAAGAAAAAAGAGGTTTAATATCCTCAAATAAACCCTTGGTGCTAGATAAGCCATGGATAAGCTTCCATGCTTAACAAAGACCTTCAAGCCACTTGACAAAGTTACAAATATAGTTTGAATTTTTTTTTGTTGTATAGACATGAGAGGACGTTTTCATTAGTTACGTTTAATAAATTAAAAGGCTCTATAGGGAAAACCATGATAGATATGGACAACCCATCAATATTTTTAGATTCTTTGTGAAATTTAGGGGGGTCCCAATTCAACACTTTTTCTCATTTTACCTCTAGGTACCTTAATTTTGTGTTTGAATATTTTTATTTTTTCTCCAACAATTAATAATTTAAATTTATAATATTCTAAGGAATATTCCTTGGTCTGGTGGGAAGAATGAGTCACGGGGTATGTGTTTTTATCATTATGACATAAGATCATGTTTTTAGGATATAAGAAGGAAGATGCTTAGCTCTTTCTTGGGTTTAACTTTAGTTATTTGGATTCATCTCCTAAGTGGAGCACTTGGGGAGATGGCTAACCAAGCCCAAGTTGAAACTTGGTGCATGTGAGTTCCTTGGTTCAAAACCTTGTAGTGTCATACCATTTTGCATGATGATATTAACACACCCATTGATGATGTAGCATATCCTAATGATGTCAGCATACTCTTTAATGACATGACATCCTTGGCACCCTATATTAACATGGTAGTGGATGATTTCACCCTTTTAGAGGTGAGTGATGATATAGAAATGGTGAATTGTTGATATATGGTAGTCTATAGGCTAACATGGTGGTCCATATAGATGATATGGTAGTTAGTGCATGATTACAAAGGTAACTTGTGGTAGTCCATATACGCGATGTGGAAATTAGTATATCTAATGTGGTAGTCCATACAAATAATGTGCATGACACATAGTAGTTGTCATAGGTACTAAAATTTATTAGAGTCGGAGTATATTACATCATTTGGGTCATGTAAATGTACCACCTTAGGTACATAGTTAGAGTAGGATATTACTTTAAGGGGAATTTAACTAGTTACTTCAAGCAATGTAATAAATACACAAGTGGCAATGTGCAAGTTGTAATGTGCAAGGTGTCCCCTTGTACAACTAGGTAGAGTGTTGGAAAAGGAATCTATCTTCCTATATAAAGGGCCTCATAGATCAAGTCATTAATAAGTCAAGTCCTTATCTAGTGTAGTGTAGTAGATAGTGGTGCTCATGTATGAAGCACAATGTAGCTCTTTAGCTCATAGTAATGGAGTGACCATTTCCTCCATACTACATTGTAATTTCATAATTTCTATTTATAGTATATTTTAGTCATATTGCAGACTCACTTTATTTCATATTTATTACATCCTGTTAGGACCTACGTTAGATCTCTTCCATTCCATATATCCTCAAAACTTAAAAATGGTATCAGAGCCATGATGAATCAAGATATGAGGACCTACATCCATCATAAGAGAAGTCCAATAGATTAAGAGGAATAGAGAGAGTCACCATTACTACTGTTGGGCTGCATCTTTGCAAACATGATCTACCATTGAGTTCCACTGCATGCAAAAGCTGCTATTAGGATTAATTGATAGAAAAAGACACAATAGTCAATAGGATTATAAAAGTGAGGACTGAAATAAATCTTAGCTATAGAAATTCTAAGATTACATGTTGGATAAAAACTTGTGAAGACTAGGACTCAACATTCATACCACTAGATTGACAAATCAACTAGTGAAGATTATTATCTCCAGATTTATAAGTTCTTTCATTCTAATTTATAATAGCTTGTTGTAGGAAAAGGAGATTCAAAAAAATGTTGGAAAGATTCCTACAAGAGATTTAGGAAGAATATCTTATTAGAATCATTCCAAAACTTGTAGCAACAAGGAGAAGACTGAAGATTTCAAAGACCTCAAGAAAATGTTTCATTACAAGAACTGCAATCCTACAAATTGCAAAAGTAAATAAAATGCCATAGTAGCCTTATAGCAGACTCAAGGAAGAAGAGACTCTAGAAGTTGAGTCATAGAAGAAGATAGGAGATTGGTGATATCCATTCAATATTAATACCTACAGAGTGTAGAAGAAGAATAGGCCAGAGAAGCCTTGAAGCATAAAAGGCCATAGAAGCCTTGATTAAGAAGAAGGCCATAGAAACCTTAATTCTGAAGAAAAATGCGGAGAAGAATTTCTAATTTAGAAGAAGAATTCCTGATTCATAAGTAAACTTCAAAGAATATTTTTTGAAGATAATTTCAAAGAAATATTTCTTGATTTAGAAGATAAATTCTTGATTTATAAGAAGACTCCAAAGAAGAGATCTCTAAAGAAAATTCTAGAAGAAATTTTTTATTTAGAAGATAGATTTCTGATTTAGAAGAACACTCCAAATAAGAGTTCCTAAAGGTATCCTAATTTAGAAAAAATATTCCTAATTCAAAAGAAAACTCTAGAAAAGAGTTCCTGAAAAAGACTCCTGAGAAGAGTTCAAGAAATAAGAGATTGGTGATCTCCTTTATTGATTAAAGACGTATTTCATAAGAAGCTGAAGAGATTTGAATTAGATCTCATTGAATAACTTCCATTCTTGGAAGAAAGAGAAGGACTAGGAGAGTCCTGTACAAATCTAGAAGCAGTAGAATTAGAGATCCGAGAAGAATATCTCATCACCAACACTTCCAGAAGTAGAAGGTTGAAGAAAAGGTCTCAGTTGGAAGACCAAAGAAGTTGTAATATAAATGACCTTGGAGAGGTCTCAAGGAAGAAAAATAAGGCTTGGAGAGCCTTGTTGTAGATCTCAAAAAAGCATCATCAAAAGAGTTCCTAGGAGAACTTGTTGGAAGAAATCCACTACCAAGGAGAAAGTTCTTGATAGTGAAGGACTTGGGATAATTGTCGCCATCCGATAAAAATCTCAAGAGAAGAAGAATTTGGCAAGGAGTGCCAAATCCTAGAAGAAGAATTTGGTAAGGAGTGCCAAATATATAAGAAGAATCTAGTGAAGACCTCAAGATATTCAAAATATTGAGAAGAAGAAGATCCTGTTTGAAGTTAGAATTCAAAAAGAAGCTTGAAGGAAGATTAAGATAGAAGAAGCCTACCAAATGCAAAATATTTGGAGATTACCTCTCACAAAAATAAGGCACATTTTAGAAAAATGAGTTCTATGAATCTACAATAGAAAGTAGAAGATCACTGGAAGGATCAAGCCACCAAATCTAAGGCTCAAGATAAAAATTTTGAGGCTACAAATTGATGAAGCAAAAAGTTGTTTGGAACAACAAAAGAAGAAGTTGTGTATCCATCTACTACAAGGCAACAACTTGGTGAATCAAAAACATGAATATTATCATCTCCTTTAGAAGCCATCAAAGAGGTAAGCAACTAGGGTGCAATTAGTTGAACTTCAAATTAGGGTTCATTATCAAATTCTATCAGGCGCCATATTTGGATTAAAAGTTTTAGAAAGATAGATTGCATTATAGTCATCAAGTGCAAAAGGGAAAATTCATTTTAAGGATTATTTGCACATTAAATAGGAGTTGGATATTTTTGAAAGAAATAAAATTATCATCTACCTATTTGCTATCTAGAAAGCAAGAAGACTATATCCTACAATATTGATTGTTGTAATAAATTGCAGAATATTCATTAAGGGTAAATTACAAGATTACTCTTAAAAGTTGTAGAGATTATTAAGTTCATCTGAAATTATTTTGAGAGTTCATTTACTGGAGCAATAAGGTAATATTATTGTTACCATTAAAAGTGCATTGGCACTATACTAGTTTATCTCTAACTACTTACTCTCAAAAGGGTTAGTTTGTGTTTGTTGAGTAAAGATCAAGGGCACAAAAACTAGCAAATTATAAAAGTATCTAGAGACACTATTTGGTGCATAGAACCTGCAACATTTCATGGCCCAATAAGATTCCTCCAAGGAGTGGAGAAGAAATCCACCATCAAAATAGCTTCAATCTAGACTTGGAGAGTCTCAGATTTAAAGTGCACCCAGGGTTTCCTTAAAAGAATAAGTGCAAAATGTTATGCTTCAAAAGGGTGCAAATTATTATCTTGGTTTTATTTTTATTAAATTGTTCAAGAAAAAGGAATTACTAAAGGTAATGAGCTACCTCATCAAAAGGAAAATGAGCATTTCAAAAATAGTAAATCGACCCATCATATTGGTCCAAAATCTATCTAATACAAGCACCATTCTTGTCCATTCAAGAAGGAAAAAAGGTATTATAATACAAGAAAGAGAATGACCATCATCCGAGAAGGTATAAGGGTAGGTTTCAAGCAAGAAAAGAAAGCTATCGAGGAGCACATATTGCTCAAGATTTAAGGTATCAAAAACACCATTGCTCCATGTCAAAGCATCCAAAATCAAACATTCACCTTCAATATCAAAGCCCACATAAGACCATTATCAATATACATCTACCTGGACAAAAAAGGACAACATAAAATATTAAAGGGTGCTCATCTACATAAAAAGGTGTCAAAATCTACATCTATCAATGTAGAATGAAGCTGCTACAAATGAGCACAAATATCAGCATGTTGAAAGCATAGAGAATAAGGGAAAAAGGTGCTACATCTGAGGTCTCAAACTTGGAGAAGAACGTCCACTAAAATAAGCACCAGAACTACCATTTGAAGCTCCATAGAATCAAGGAGCATCACGACTAGCATCATCCTATGTCCTCATCAAAAATACCTACAAAAGAAAAAGGTTACTTGTTATCCAAGAAATAAAGCAAGCCAAGAAACAAGCATATGAAAGGGCAAGAGGAGTTATAACATTCTTTCTAGAGTGTTATAGTAAATGTCTACATGCAAATACCTTAAGTGCCACTTGGCACAAATATTCTAAGGTATCATCCCAACTCTTAACGCTTAAGAAATTTCAAGCACCTAGTCAAGATGAGTTAAAAGGAATATTAATGAGGTTACGTACATTATCTTTGCATGAGCATTGAAACAACTCCAATTCGTAACTCCCATTCTCTACTTGTCCAAAATAAGGAAGATTACATTCTATTTAGAAGCACCCATCTTGGAGAAAGCATCAGAACAAAGTCAGAGCAAAGTTGAGCATTGAAGGACAAGTTCGTAGCAGCATCAAAAATTGAGCTCATGGTAGAATTACACAACAACATCGACGTCATAGTAGCAATAGGAAGAGAGCATTGAATGCTTCTAATCAAAGTGATCAAACATAAAGCATCCATTTTCTAAGCAGTACCATCAAAGAAACCAACCATCATCCAAGTCAAAGAGAAGCTAAAGACTACACCCATACATTGGAGATAACGGTCAAAAGAGCACTAAAGAGTGTTGTCATCTATGTCTAAGAATCAGCACCAGATACATAGAGGTTTGGGGCATCACAAAGGTAAGACTGTATCTTATTCCAATTTGCTTTCATTAATAGGGAGATATAAGGTATAATATGGTTGATTTCTCTTAATGTTTCAACCTTTTTAATATTACTTTCAAATATGGTTGATTTCTCTTAATGTTTCAACCTTATATTATACCTTATATCTCCCTATTAATGAAAGCAAATTGGAATAAGATATAGTATTACCTTTGTGATGCCCCAAACCTCTATGTATCTAGTGCTGATTCTTAGAGATAGATGAAAACACTCTTTAGTGCTCTTTTGACCATTATCTCCAATGTATGGGTGTAGGCTTTAACTCTCAAAAGAGAACTAAAGAGTGTTGTCATCTACATCTAAGAATCAACACCAGATACATAGAGTTTTGGGGCATCACAAAGGTAAGACTATATCTTATTCCAATTTTCTTTCATTAATAGGGAGATATAAGGTATAATATAAGGTTTAAACATTAAGAGAAATCAACCATATTTGAAAGTAATATTAAAAATAAATAAATAAATAAATAAATAAATATATATATATATATATATATATATATATATATATATATATATATATATATATATATATAATAGCCTAATATTTGCAATCTAAAGCATAGGATAAATAAGGATTTCTACCTGGATAGATTAATTATCTAACATTACAAATATCATTATTTTCTAAAATTCCATATCAAGGAGTTATAAGGAATACTACACCAAAATAAGTAGTTCAAATTTAGAAACATTAAATATCAAATTATCAAAGGCTATAAAAGAAGGTTCTATAAGAAAAATCAAGAGTTGGAAACTAATTACTATACTTATCTCAAACTTACATTAAAAGGATAAATAATCCCAACAAACATAACCTCATCAAAATAGAAAGTTCTTAAGTTCAATAGGAGAAATAAGGTGTAAAAGAAGTTGATATTTGTTATTCACAAAACTTTACAAAATCAACTCAAAATTGAACTACTATTCTCAAAAGCACTTTATCTATAATTCAACATATCTAAAATTACTAGGGAGACATAAGGCATTCTATAAAACTTGATAATAATAGCATTCATTCAAAATTTATCAAGTACTCAATCCATTTGGTATTCGTAAGGTGTCTACAAATCCTACAAGGATTCTGCTAATTCACATCTCTTAACTAGGGAGATATAAGTATGCCTAAAAAACCTAATATCTAAAAGGTTCTATCGAATCAAGCTCATAACTAGGGAGTTATAAGGTAGACCACTTAGAAAAATTCAATCTCATAAGATACAAGCTCTATCAAAGTACTATATACTCTAATCCAAGAAGCTAAATATGTCTACGAGTTCATTAAGCAATACACTTAAAAGTGGGATGAGAAAAATACCAATATGGATTAAAAGCATAATTGGTAATACAATGGATAATAATCAGGAAAGTACAAAAGGAAAGGAAGAATCAATAATATGGAAAATAAGTTCTGAAACAAATAGCTATGAAAAAATAGATTCTTCTAATGAAGTTGATGATATCAATGAAAACACAAAATGCCACAAGGGAGAAAAAGATATAGATCAAGAAGACATCATACAAAGAAGTAAAAATGGAATAGCTTCAATTGTGCACATATGGTTTAAAGATCTAGTCAGAGATATTGATAAACATGATATCCCCAAGATAGACTACAAAGTAGTCAAAACATCTCTAATGTGCACCTATTGCAATCAATACGGTCATGAAAAGATCAATTGTTGGAATTTCCATCCATGTAAATATTGTGAAGGGAAATTCACTCATATTTCTTTTGCTACTATAAATACAAGTATTATAAAATCCATGAAGAAATTTTACTACAAATAATAGATTGCTACCTTCAAAATCTTATTTCAAAAGGATCTACTAACAATGAGATCAAGTTTGATGCTTATGAAGGTCAGAGAGATAGGTCATACAAAAATCCAAAGGAGAAAATATGGGTCAATTCTGATCCACTTCAGACATGCCAAATCATGATATCACTAGTTCATCAAAGACATCATCCACAAGAAAAAGATCCATATTGCATATTTAAATCTTCAATACCCAAATAATGTAATACAAGGGGGTGTTAGAGTTAGAGTATATTACATAATTTGGGTCATGTAAATGTACCACCTTATATACATAGTTAGAGTAGGATATTACTTTATGGGGAAGTTAGCTAGTTACTTCAAGTAATGTAATAAATGCACAAGTAGCAATGTGCAAGTTGTAATGTGTAAGGTGTCCCCTTGTACAACTAGGTAGAGTGTTGGCCAAGGAATCTATCTTACTATATAAAGGACCTCATAGATCAAGTATATATCCAATCAAATTCTTATCTAGTGCAGTGTAGTAGATAGTGGTGCTTTTGTATGGAGCACAATGTAGCTCTTTAGCTCATAATAATGGAGTGACCATTTTCTCCATACTACATTGTAATTTTATCATTTCTATTTATATTATATTTCAATCATATTGCAGACTCACTTTATTTCATATTTATTGCATCTTGTTAGGACCTGTGTTAGATATCTTCCTTTGCATATATCATCAAAAGCTAAAAATATAGATGACATGAAAATTAGTGCATGAATCCCAAGACAACACATGTAAGTTGATGTAGGAGGTATTGTAGGTGCTAACATAGTGAGTTATGAATAGGTTGACACGACAAGTTATGTTGTGACTAACGTGGTAAGCCATATGCCATTAGGTATTTATAAATATACCATAAATCAATCACATTTTTCCATATCATTGGATTTGTCAAGTTGCTCACATAGTTAACACAAACTTGGTGATGCATGTATTTTAGAGCAAATTAGAACACAAGTGGTATAATGTGGTTTGTAGATCAAAGAACAATTTAGATCATGACAAGTGGTATCATGTGATTTATAAATATATTATATAGTCGATGCACACTATGCACCCCCCTTGACCACTCATGCAATGACATGTGGTAGCCTCTAATTCACTATTGGTATTAATTTTTTAAAATTTCAAAGGTTTTGGAGGTATTTTTGCAATTTAGAGCAAAACCTATAGAGGCCATAACTTTTGCATATGAAAGTGTTTGAACTCATTTTTTAAGTCATGCAATTTTTCAAGTTATTTGTATTGGTGGTGTTGTTTCTAGTCACAACTGCATATAGGATTTCTAATTTTGGAAGAATAGTCATGGATCACCATGTGCCTTTGTTAAGTGGTCCAAACTATGCTACCTAAAAAATCAAGATTGAAGTTCTGCTCCAAATCAAGGGGTAAATAAATTATGTGAATGAGGAGCCTTGTGAAATTGATACCAAGGAAATGAATTAGCTCCATAGGTATAAGAAGGATGAGGCTCATTATATCATATCCCTTAATGTTGGCAATGCATATGACACCCATGTTAGTAGCATACAAACTCTAAAGTGCTACTTGAGAAAATTTAGGGGCTACTTGATTGAATTAATTCCACATAAATTAGCAGATCGGAGGCTAAGCCTATAAATTTATCCTTGGAATCATTTAATACCATTGATGAGTATATCATCCCTTTAAAAAAATTATAAGAAGACATTAAAATTCCAAGAGGTTTACCTAAGGAAAGAAGAGAAGGATAAGAAGCATTGAAGGAAAAAAAGAACATTGATTTGATGAAATATTTTCAACAATGCATCAAAGATATATGAGATAGTTGTTGTTGTATTTCAAATGTTGTGTGTACTTTCCAAAATTACCTACATGATCAATTGATGAGGTATTTAAGTACTTTTTGCACCATTATCCTATAAGACATAGGCATAAGGTAAATTTTATTTTCAATCAGGCTCACACAAAGGAAGCTATTTCCAATGCTCAAAATGATAAGTCAAAATAGAATGAGAAGCCCAATAAGCCTTTATGTGAGTTTTGTAAAAAGGAAGGTCACAAGACATAATTTTGTAGGATTTGGATTAAGAAACTTGAGGAAACAACAAGAAATAAGGGTATTGATATTTCTCTCTTCTATGCATGAGGTGAGGATAGTTTTATGGAGAAACCTCACAATGTAGTGGTTCATTCAATATATTGGACATCCACTTTTTTAGATCTGTGGATTGTAGATTTATGGGAAATTAGGCACATGAAAAAGTACAAATATCTTCTATAGGATTATAATAAAGCACATTCAAGAGAGTGTATTATTATAGAAGATGATATTTCATTATAGATTGCAAGATGTGGATATTGAATCTTTGTGTTTTGATGAGATACTCCATATTCCTAATGCGGTCTCTAACCTTTTGTTTATTTATCAACTTATACAAATGAGAAGGTAGTATTTTGACTTGATCGATGGATTATTAAGGATATAGATAATGGGTATAAAATTATTGGTCCTAGATATCATGATGAGTCTAATAAAATGCATAAGTTGGTATAAAGACCAACCTCTTATATCCCTCTCCTAGGAATAAAATCTTTGTTACTATGATTGCTCATGCATGTGATGAAAATCAAAAGTGGTATCATAAGCTTGGACATCTCAACTATGGATCATTGAGATATGACTCAAAATTAGATGGCCATTGGACTTCCACCCATAACCCCTCCAAGTGGTGCATGTGAGAGATGCATTCTAAGGAAGCATCATAGGGAGGCCTTTCCAAAAGAGATTACAATACAAGCCTCTCATCCTTTGGAGATTATACTCAATAATGTTTGTGGACCTATGGGTACACCATATCTTTTAGAAAATAGGTAAATTATCCTTTTTGTTAATGATATTTCTAGATATATGTGGTTGTACACTATTCATACTAAGGACGAGATCCTTGTGATTCAAGAACTTCAAGGCTCTTATTGAAAATTAGTTGGATAGGAATCTCCAAGGACAGACGAGGGAGGTAAGTATATTAGTCATGCCTTTCATGATTTTTCCCTTCTCATGATATTGTATTTTAGAGGACTCTTCACTGTACCCCTAAATAAAATGGTGTGGTTGAAATAAAAAATAGGGCGATCATAGAGATGACACAATGTATAATTCATGCCAAGAGGATGGATCATAAATTTTTAGGTGAGGCTATCTCTTGTATAGCATACATCATCAACAAAGTTTACTAGGGCAATCTAGGGTAATGTGTCATTATTTCATAACTTTGGGTATTTAGCATGGGTCCGCATACCCAAGGAAATTAAAAAGGAGGTACTAAAGAGTCACAAGTGTATTTTTGTGGGGTATTAATATATCTCAAAGAATATGATATTTATGATCCTCAAAGGCATGAGGTATTGATCTGGAGAGATGTTATTTTTAATGATGTTTTTGTAGGTATTCTTTCCACCCCACTACCTAATATATTGGTAGATTTTTTTGATACTTTGACCATCTTAGATTCAAATATTTCTTATGATATTTTTGTTGGACTTATTCCCATTAGAGTATCTTTATCATATTCTATATTTTCATATATAAATGTAGGACCATTGCATATTTATTTGACTCCTTCATGGAAAACATCATAGGTAGTACCGTCTTCTCCAAATTCAAGGTATGTTGAGCAAGACACATCATTCTAAAGTGTTTCCACTTTGCATAATGAGATGAGTTGTGATCTTGAGTTGGATTCTTTAGTTTTAGCTTTTGATGTTAAGTTGCCATAGAGTGCACATGATTCTTCATCATTTTTTCCAATACCCAAGAGGGTTAACTATATCTTGAGTGACAATGAAAGCTTCTTTTCACCTAATGCTCTCAAATGCATTCATTCTTAGTATCCTCTTACATATTCTTAGGCTAAGGGTTGAACAAAATGGAAATATGCTATGTGGGTGAAATATGAGGCTTTGATGAAGAACATGACTTAGAAGTTGGTTTCCCTTCTAGAGGAGAGGATGTTGTTGGATGTAAATGGTTCTTCAAGACCAAGTATATTTGAAATGGTTAAGTGGGTAGGCATACGACATGCCTTATCACTAAGGATTCTCTCAAGTGGAGGGTGTGTACTATTTTAAGACATTTGCACCAGTGGCTAGGATGGACTTAGCTAGTATGATTCTCTCCATTGTTACTTTATATAGATGAAAGGCATATCAGGTGGATGTGAAGAGTGCCTTTCTATATGGAGAGTTTTAGGAGGAAACCTACATGTAGGAGCCCACTTGTTTTGAGGTTGAGGGTTGTACCACATTATTTTATTATCTGATTAGGTTATTGTATGGACTTAAGAAGGATTATTACACATGGCATGAGAAGATTCATTCCCTTTTCCTTCGTTGTGGGTTTTTATGATGTGAGGATGGACATGATGTTTACATCAAAACATCAAGATGGAAATTTTTTGGTGATTTTTTGTTATGTTTATGACCTTCTCATCATTGTTAGCTCTTCTAATTTGATCTAGGATATGAATTCATGGCTTTGTTCCACTTTTAAGATGATAAATTTAGGACTTTAAATTACCTTTTGGAAATTTAGATTAATCAAGTATATTTTGACATCACCATTTCTCATCCCATGTATGCTTTAGTTCATCTTCAACATTTAAGGATCAAGGATTGCAAGTCACCTTAGATTTTTTTGCTTTAGGCATGAAGCTTTGGGATTATTGTACCACTCGTTTGGTGGATTGTACATTGTATCAATATTTTATGGGAGGACTTTTCTACCTTACTCAAATTAGACCTGATATAGCTTTTGTCGTTACTAATTGTTTGAGATATACACAAGCACCCAAACAGAGTCACTAAACAACATTTAAGAGGATTATCAAATACATCCAAGGGACCTATCATATGGGGTATTCACTTCTCCATTGGTTCTCCTTTAATTTTGCCAATATTTTCTTATGTTGGTTGGGCTAGTGATTTAGATCAGTGATAGTCCACCTTAGGCTTTGTGTTCTATTTGGAATTTAGTCTTGTTTCTTCGTGTTCTAGACACCAATCCGATATTTATTAGTTTTCCATGAGAAATAAATATTGTGTTTTCTATAAGGAAATTTAGGATCTTAGGTGGATGCTCATGATTTTGGAGGAGATTAACATTTCTCAGAGTATTATAGCCACTCTTTGATGTGACAATTAGATCACCATTCAACTTGTCCATAATATAGTATTTTATTAGTAGACAAAGCACATAGAATTATGAACACATTTTGTGAGATGTATTCATGTATGTGGGATGCTTGATCTGGTTTTTTTGCTTCATAAGTGTAGGTGGTGGGCATTCTAATGAATATTGTGCCTAAGATCACCTTTTTACACATGTAAGAGCTTCTTAGGGTAGAAGAATATTTGTTAAGTAGGTATGATAAGTAAGGGTCTATCTTCATTCCCCCCATTTAGATTAAGAGGGGAAATTGTAATATGTTGTGGTTAAGCTCCCCTTGAGGCCATGACCAACTTTTGCATTGGTATTGTTTATAATTTTCCTTTAGTACCATGTAAACCTTGAAAATGATACCTTTGAAATATTGTATTTATGAAGGATGGTATCACAAAATTGACCTAAATGTAATCTATTTTTGGGTAAAAATACCCTTCCTACCAACCATTTTGGTCATTCATTGGAGTGTTATTCAAATCATTTAATAGTGAGATTATTTGGTGTCGATGAACACCCCAAGACTTGATCTTATGAAGAAAATATCAAGTTGCCTCATAAATACAACCAAAAATGAAATAAGAATCATCTACATGAAAGAACAATACCATATCGTTAACATTGTGATATCCAAAAGGTAGAAGTCGTTATGCGTATGAGATAGATCCAAATTGCCAAGCATCCAAAAGATAGAAGCTCCTATGTGTGTTACCAAGTGTCTAAAAGATATAAGCTTTTGTGTAGGTTACAAAGCATTCAAAAGATAGAAACTCCTATGTAGATTACTGAGTGTCTTGAAGAAAAAAACAATCTATAGAAGAATTATTTTGAAAGGTTTGATTGGCAAGAGTTCCAAAGCATTCATTCTGCAATAGGCTAGAGAGTAACACACATTAAAAGTGCATTCATTTTTTGTGTAAGCATTACAATAGGGTAACATTCAAAATCAACCATATTCATGTGAATGTAAGTACATATTTAGGATTATACACATATTTGCCAAGTGGAGGTTAAAGGTAAACATTACCCTAATTAATTATTTGATTATATCCTAAGTTATGGATTATTTAAAGCATTAAAAAATAGGATTAATAATTAAAGAGGGAGATAAAAGGTTTTCCACTTTATGTTATTATTTTTGTAGGAGTTATAAGGGATTCTACCATATTTTTAAATTGAAATTTTTTATTATTTTGTTATTTATTTGATTTTTGAAAAATATAAATTAATACTTTCGAGAGATAAGGTTTTTTACTTCAAATTTATTTTTAAAGAATTTACAATTTGAAGTTTTTTTTTAAAGCAAAAAACCCCTTGTGGGGTCACCTTGGTATGAGAGACCATGACCAGGGGGTTCTACACCATCAAAGTCACTCGAGAGTCACGCCTGGCCCTACCCGCACCAACATTATCAATTGGATTTTGGGTATCCAATTCAACTTTTTGGTAGGATGGAGATTCAAACTTGGGACCTCCCTTGGAGGATTACCCTCTCCTCTCCAAATCACCTACAACACCTAGGTGCAATTGAAGATTTTGAAGAATTTGAATATTTGATAGTTTATTTTAGAATTTACAAATTTAACAAAGTAGGGAGATAAAGGGTTGTCTACTTCAAAACTTTAAAATTTTGCAAATTTGAATGAGTTCCATTATTTAAAACAGTAAAATTTTCTTTTCTAAGTCTCAACTCTTGCAAGGACCAAATTTTGCATCATGGAAGAACAAAATGAAATCAATTATTACTGTAGAAAACATAGGGAGATAGTAAATGGAACGAAAATAAACCTAGTGAAGATGAAAGGGAAATACAAAAATTTAAAGAGAGTGATGCAAAAGCACTCATGTTAATTACATTTAGAATAATTGATGAAATACAACCATATTTAAGTGGAGCATAAAATTTTGCAGATGCTTGGGAGAAATTATGTAAAATATTTGAAGGAAAAAATAAAGCTACCATTTTGAATTTACAATCTCAATTATATTCCTTAAAGGTTAATAGTGGAGAAAGTATAGAACTCTTTCTTTAAAAAGTAGTAAATATAAAAGCAAAACTTTTTACTCGGGAGAAAATGTAGAAGATAAATTTCTTGTTCAAGTTACATTGAGAGCACTTCTAGAAAGTTATAAACATTTAGTTACTTATTTACAAGTACTAAATAAGGAAGCCAGGTTTGATATTTTAGTCAATATTCTACATGAATATGATGTTGAAAATCTAGTCAAAGATAAATGACTAATAATGCATTGGTTTCTAAAGAGAATGTATCAAGTAATATTGAGAGCACTTCTAGAAAGTTATAAACATTTAGTTACTTATTTACAAGTACTAAATAAGGAAGCCACGTTTGATATTTTAGTCAATATTCTACATGAATATGATGTTGAAAATCTAGTCAAAGATAAATGACTAATAATGCATTGGTTTCTAAAGAGAATGTATCAAGTAATATCGCTACAACATCAAAGTATAAATCAAAATGGAGATCAATATTTTATCATATATGTAAAAAATGGGTCATACTATAAAAAATTGTAAATATAATCCTTTGAATCAAGGAAATAAAAATCAGATAAATTATATGAATATGAATCAAGGAATTCAAATGAATAGTTTTTTTTAGCATAAACAATATCAGCCTCAATATCAATATAATCAACATCAAAAACATCAATATTAGTGTTAGTATCGGTATGGTCATCAACAAAAACATCAACATTAACCTCAATATCGATATGGTCAATAGAAACAACATCAATTACAATTAAATGAAGAAAATAAAAAAGGGAACTTAGTTCAAGAAATTCAAGAAATAGAAGAATCATCAAAAGGAAATGAATTCAAAGCTCTTACAACAAAAATCTTAATCAATGAATATTTTTATGAAAATAATGAAAATTAAAAAATTTCTAAAGTTATTAATGTTACAAATGTTATAGGAAAATAGGCTACAGGAACAAAAAAGACTCTAGAGGAACAGAGCAAGATCAAGACCAAGATAGAAAAGAACATAACAAAGAAATAGAACAAAAAGATCATAAAAGTTAAAAGAAAGAAAAATAGAGAAATTACATGTCAATATCCAAAGTAGAAAAATATCATGTACAATGTAAAGTTACCAGATCAAATATGAAGACAAATATTGAAGACTAAAGTCTTCAATAACCAAATAATATAATACATGGGGGTGTTGAATATTATTACATTATTTTGTACATGCTAGTATACCCTCATGGTACAAATGTAAATATGTAATAGATTAGGGTTTGAGTCTATAGTTTAAGTGAGTGATTTATATTTTCCATTTATGCAAGTGTTTATGTGTAAGATATGTACAAGTGTCATGTAAGGAAGAGTGCAAGTGTGTAATGTGCAATATATGCACAAGTGTCATGTATGTACAAGTGCATAATGAGAGACATTGCACAAGTATCATTTATGTAAGTATGTAAATATTTAATATGAGGATGTGCACAAGTATCATATATTCAGAGTGCATGTAGGAGAGTAAGTATCATGTAGAAGTGTGCAAGTTTCATAGAGTTGAGTATGCAACTAATTAGAGAGTCAATAGTCTTGTAAAAAAGTGGCAAGATGAGAAGCCAAAGGATGTGAGAATCTTGTCTTATGTAAAGAACATGAAAGGTTACAAATCCTAGATATGTGAGAAGAGCAAAAGTATGGATACAAAGCTCCATACATTGTATTCAAAAATGGTTTGAAAGAAGATCACCAACAAGCATTGATAATATTGAAGCTTATATACATATTTTGAGCAATTTTATTGTAAGTATTCTTCATGCTATTACATGAATGATTTTGGCCATTTACATTCATATTTGATGTTATTTTGAATGTTATTACCAATTATATTGAATAGCATATATTTTGATTGCTCTTATATTTAATTATGCTCTTGATTAATTATATTAAGATCTAAGATAATGTGGCTCAAATATACTAGGAATTTAGATAATTTGGCTTAAAAGGCAACAAAGCAATGCATAAATGCAATGCTTATTACTTTACATATTATAGATATTTGTATTCAATATATACATATATGAGAATATTCATATGCACACGACTCTTGACTTTTAAACTTACATAAACTCTTTATCTTCTCATTCTCATGGGAGGTCTAACTCTTCACATCTCTCTCTTAATAATAATTCTCACATATTTACATAAAGATAAAGTCTCTCATAATTGCTCATAATTACCTACTTCTAAACATGCCACTTCACTCATATAATTCACACTTACTAACATGAAACCTTGCACACATAACTCCACACTTATTTACATGACACATAATGCATACTTAATAACATGACACATAATATAAACTCAAATATTAAACAAACCCTAATATAAATTATTTACAAGGTCCTTGCATCAATATTTTAAGGTACCAAATAATATAATACCTCAAACACCCTCCCATATTACATTATTTGGTATGAAGACCCTTTGCCTTATGATTCTTTTTCTTGGTCTTGATATTTTTACTCTGACTTGAGTACTTTTTCAAGTTCTAAATCTCTCTCTTTGAGTTATTACATGTTCTTGTCACATTTCTTAGCAAGTCATCATAACAATATAATTCATGGATTATATCATTATTGTCTCTATTGCCATCAAAATTGCTATTGGATGTAGAATGTAACAATTCATTATTATTTCTATTTGTATATCTTGTTTTATCATTTCCATGTTTAGTCCTAACTGATTTTGTAAGTTTATCATGATCCCTGTAACTATTTGAAGACTTTAAATCTTTACTAACACACTCCATATCAATATAAATATCTTTTGTATATATTTTTCAATGCTCAAGCCCTTTTTGCCATATATTGTATCTATTATGTGAACATGATCATAACATTTATTTGTTGTCATATCATTTGTGTCACAATTGATATTCGTCAACAATTCTTGTCTTTTATTTTTTTATTTAAGAACTTCGAGAGAGAGTAATGCCATATACATTATTTTTCATGTATCCTATATCAATAGGTAATGTAATAGTACCTTTAGAGTATTCACATGCTTCAGTAAGTTTTGAGCTTAGATAATTACCAAATGTTAAAAAAAAATTATCTTTGGCTTTTTTAAAAATTGATTGTAAGACCCTCTTTAATTTTATTGATATATATTTTTATTCTTCAACATTCTCTATCATGCGTTGTGTGCAACATTTTAGGTTTTTAAAAATTTTCTCACTATCCTCTAGTGATGCATTATGAATATTTATTCCTTCTTTTGTTTGCTTTCTTTCCATGGTAATTTTACCTTTGATCAATCTGCAATCTTGTTCACACAAATTTCTTCAACATTCTTCTTCAATATTGTTGAAATCCTTTTATCTCCAAATTTCTTTCTTCTTTAAATAATTTTTTAATTTTATTCTATTATTTTCTTTAATTATTAGTTTCTTTAATTCAATTTTCCAATATTTAATTTTTTTCTTTAATATTCTTCATTTTTTCTCTTCCTCTAATTTTCAATATCTTTCTTCAAATTTCAATTTTTTTATTCAATTAATATTTTTACCCATTCCTTTATTCAATTAATATTTTTTCTCTTCCTCTAATTTTCAATATCTTTCTTCTTCCTTTTCAATTCAATTAATTTATCTCTTTAATATTTTTACCCATTCCTTTATTCTTCTTCAATATTTAAATTAATTATATATAATTTTTTTTTAGTTTACATGGTGGAATCGATAGCCACCACGATGAGCCGAGAAAGTTGTCCGTATTTTATGGCTGCCACAGTATTATGCATTTTCCACCTTGAAAGCCACCACATAGTACTCATGTAGTACACCCCTATAACCACCATGCCACAATCATTTTAAACCTTTTACACCACTGAAAGCACCAAGAAAGGGACAAGTGTTCAGTCCAGTGAGTCCCAAGATTTGAACCTTGGACGTCCGCCCCCCTTACAGGGTTTGGCCGAACCAATTGTTCTACACCTCAAACCTAAGTTAATTATATTTTTTTTCTTAAATTTCAATTCAATTTTCTTCAGTTTTTACTTATAACTCCCATTAATTAAATTTTCTTTTTTCACAATATTCTCTTCAATCAAATATATATTTCCTTTGAACTAATAATTTTCAATTCTTCAATCAATTTTCTTCTTCAATTATTTATCTTCTCCTTTAATCTTCTTATATCTCCCAAAAAATAATTCACTTTCTTTCAAATAAATCAACCCTTCTCAACTTTAATAAATGTCTCAATCAAATATACACCTAATTATTCACATAATTAATCAGAGGTAAAATTGTTCCTTTGATAAATGATACTTCTCCTTATTGTTGGGGAATCTCTTCACCTAAGTGTTCAACAACATCCCACATATTTTACCTTCTAAATATATGACTCTTCTTGAGCGTTATTGCACTAAAAAAAATATTTTTTCTATGTTGACCAATTAGTGTATGCTTTCTGTTTGACATCCACTATTGTTTCCAAGGGGATTTTTATTGTTTCTCAGTATACAATATTAATTAGTCTTTGACTCATTTACATAATTTAATTTCTCCTCAAACATTTTTGAATATTTGGATGTTCTCTTTTGTTATCCTAATGTTGAATGTACCTAAAATTATAGGCTTCCTTGCTCTTCCAATTCTTGCTATGTCCAATTGATGGTCTTCTCATTCTAGTCATCCACATGTTGCATGATTTTCCTTTACTCCATTTCTTCTCTCCTTCATAGTGCTCTATTGGAGGTGCCTACTATCTCCAAACCTATAAATTTTATTTCTTTGAAAATCTCACTTATGTTATCTCCAACAATATCACCTTATTCCAACACTATCTCCTCATTCTCCTTCAACTATTTCTCTCAAACACTGATATTCTTTTCACCTCTTCACTGAAACTCTCTTTCACCAAATCTCCAACTTCTCTTCTCTATGGTTCAATCTTCTCTCCACCATAGCTCTAATACCACTATTAGAAAATTACCACTATTATCACATGATAATTCCATAGGATCTCACAACATCTCACAACATAAATCATGAGTAGATGTGGAAAGACTATCCTAAATTTGTTGGTATGGTAGCACAAATGTTGAATTCTTCAAGAAAATGTGGGTTGTATACACTTCTAGAAAAATTAAATCAATGACATCTAGATTAAAAGAATGAAACAAGAACATTGCCGAAAATACCTTTGAGAAGAAAGAGCTAAAAGAAAAACTTTCAAATTTCTAAAAAGGTGAGCACAATAATTCAAACTTTGAGGAAACAAATTTTTTTACTCAAATCATAATATTTTAAGTAAGGAAGAGAAATTTTGGAGTTAAAATCAAGATAAAATTGGTTAAAAGGAGATAAAAACATAAAAAAATTCCATAGGATGGAAATAATATAGAGATCAAATTCCAAAATTAGTATTATTAAGTTAGTAAAAGGGGTTTGGATTGAAGAACAGACCAAAATCAGAAAAGAGTCAAGGTGTTTTTACCAGAATATTCTAGGATCAAAGGAGATTCAAGTTCTTAATGGTAAAATACTACAAGAAGTATCTTTAGTTATAATAAATGAAGACAATAAAAAACTAATGGAGCCTATTACTTTGGAAGAAGTTTATTTAGCTCTTTTCTCTTTTGATAAGGATAAATCTCCAAGTCCAAATGGGCTCTCAACAATATTCTATCAACATAACTAAGATATAGTGAAGGATTCTTTATTCATGGTAGTGGAACAATCTAGGGTAAAATAATACATACCTTATAAAATAAATTCAACATATCTTACCCCAATTCCAAAAAAGAAGGATGTAAAATTATTTGGTTCTTTTGGTCCCATAAGCTTGTGTAATATGGCATATAATATAATATCTAAAGTTATGGCAAATCAATTTAGACCACTATTAGACAAAATTATTTTAGAAGAGCAAGAAGGATTTGTAAAAGGGAGACAAATTTTAGATGAGATCATAGTAGCTCATGAAGTAATGCATTTAGTAGCTTAAAGAAAATAGAGAGCAATGATCTTAAAACTTAATATGAATAAAGCGTATGATAGACTTAAATGGTATTTTATTTTTACAATATTAAGAAATTTTGGACATGGGAAGAAATGGATTAAAGAGATTAAAGCTTGTCTCCATAGTTTTATATTCAGTGTTGGTCAATGGCCTAGTAACAAAATCACTTAAAGCTAAGATGGGTCTTAGATAGGGAGATATTTAATAACTATTCATTATTATGGTAGAGGTATTGGAAAAAACTTGAAGAAGGCATACAAATTTTAGAGGGGAAAACTGCCCTATCGCATACGATTCTCGGTTGGATCCGTTGAGAGCTGAGGTGACCATGGGGGTGTGTTATATTCTCTACACTTGAAGGATAAAGAGAAAAGGGGTTCACCAGGAATGGTTTTAGAACTCGCTCCAAGTTTGGGGTGGGAATGTTAAATGTGTCACTTAAGAAATCACCTATGTTTGGTCTTTCTATTCTAAACTATGAAAATGAAAGAACACTACAAAACACAAAAGATGCAAGAAGACAATGTCTAGCCCTAGTATGATTCTTTCATTTAATGATCTCTAACCCTAATTTGCAAGAAATGAAATCTTTTCCTTTGAGCAAGTGCACAAGTGAAATGCATAAACAAGACTAAACCCTAGATGCACACTATATGATTTTTTTCTTTTCCATGCTTGAAAAGCAATCAAATATTTTTCTTTTATTTTATTTATAACCTAGGTGTGAATAGAAATAGAAAAAGCAAATAACACACAACCCAAAAGCTTTACCAAGGGTATTGTTGGTGCAAAATATTCCTATGATTACGTTTGCATCCAGGACTTTGCCAACATTGAATGACTGGATTCAAAATAGAGGGTACCCAGTTCAATCTCTAGAGAAGGTTGGTTCCTTACTTGGTTTTGGGAAAAGGAAAAGAGTAAAGTGCTTAAAGATAGGGAAATATAGCTATTGCTAGAATGTTGAATGGGTACATATTAGAAAACAAGAAGGAAATGCATATAGATTTAAAATATTAGCATTCTTTTAAATCCCTAAGCAAAAACAATCAATTTTCTGGTGTAAATTAAATTAATCACATAAATCATTAACTCCATAACTATTGAACGTAAAATGCAAAAATCCAAATATAGAATTAATGCAACTTATATACCATATAGCTTAAATAGAAGTATTAATTCACTCATACATACATGATTGTACACTTTAAACCAGAAGCCAAATAGGGAGTTTTTGTTGATTACTTTCAGAAGTCTGCATACATTTGATGTTGTAAATGCCTAAGAGCTGACCCTTTTTCAAGGTGTGCTCATCCTATATATATGCACTCCCTACATATGTAAATATTAAAATTTGTTACAACAATATGCCAACTGGCTGATTCTGGTGAGTGTGCAACCCCGGGAGTCATGCATCGTAGCCCCCGCTTGTAGTTATTTATTATTATATCAAACGAAAAATGAACAAAGCAAATATGCATAACGCAGAAATAAAAGCGACAAAGAAAGATCCTCTTTTTATTTATTTCAAGACCGAATCCGGTTACAATATTCATCCCTCTGAGGGATATTCAATTCGATACATTGGATTACAAGTGGGGAGCAAATGGTGGAATAACTATCCCCTCGTAAAGGGGTGGTGCGCTTCGTGTTGAGTGTTAATTTTACCCAATTGTGAAATTACACTCTCCCTTAGGATTTTAATCCCAAAACCCTCTCTTGCAAAGAAGTTAAACAAACAACTTCTCCAAGGTCTCTACTATATTAGCATTTACATATGTGTATTAGTAATCTCAAATAAAGATGTATCAATTTAATGCTAGGAATACCTTAGTGATTGCAAGTAACTATAAACAAGGGGCAATGTTGGTTTATTTTACCATGCTACTTTAATGATTGTTCATGAAACCAAAATAAAACAAATGTAATTTGGCCCTCATATGACCACGATGTAGTGTTTTAATGCATTTTACCTTGAATGATTTTAGATAGCTTTTATCTTCTTTAAATTAAGTGGATTTTAAACAAGTTTTTATCTTGCATTAAATCCAACTTTAAGCATGCAATAGAAGACTAAAATGTATCTATGAATTGTAATTTTAAACGATGAAAGGATCCACTTGATGTTGCTTTGAGCATAAATAAATGCCAATAGCTTTTAATATAATAAATAAATTATCCATCTTTGATGAAATTAATTTTCATAAATATAGGACAATTTATTGCCTTAAAATAAGGACCTTATAATGTTATCATAAATTATCCCTCTTTAATGAAATTGATTTTCATAAAAAAGAAATAATTTAATGCTTTAAAACAACTGCCTTTGATGTAATGTATAAATTACCTCTTCAATGAAATCAGAATTTTCATGAAGAAAAGTGCATTTATTGCTTCGAAAAAGATAGCTTATGAAATACCATAAAATTAACCCCCCTTCAATGAAATTGAAATTTTCATGAAGGAAAGCTCATTTATGCTTGCAAATAAATATATAAAGCTAAAAAAAATGTGATTTGACTCCAAAATGTGAAAAAATGAAATTCCGAGATTATAAAAATCTGCATCAAACAGTCATTTTCAACAATTTTTATAAAATCAACATGACTTTGAAATGACTTCGAATTTGTTTCAGATGATAGATTGTATGTCATTCTTCATGTCCATATAATTATTTTTGTCCTTTTAAATTTTTTAAATTTTTATTTTAATCACCGAAAATTAAAAAAAAATGCAAAATGAAAGAAAAACAAAAAAAAAAAAAAATTTTGAAATGGAAATAAATGCAGAAAATCCAAAAAATGAATTAATAGCAATTTCATACAACTTTATGCAAAACCCGAGATACAAGAGTTTCTGAACATAACCCAACTTAACCAAAACTGCATTTGCACATCCCGAAATAAGTTAGATGCAAGCTTCTAAGGAACAAAATGACTTCTCTATTTTCAGACATTCAACAATGCAACCATGAAATGCATTAAACATTGCCTATAAATCTGAAAACCGAGAAAGGGAAAATGGACATTAAACACAAAAATATTCAGAAATGGTTCTCCTCTTATTTTGCTCATTAGGTGCAGAAATCCGGCAAAATATTTGCATTAAAAACAAAACCCAATAAACTTTTGTTTACATCTCCATTCTAGTGGCATGGTCTTTTCGAAAAAAAACCAGCCCTTGTGCAATGTTTTTATGTTGTATTTAAAACCCAAGCAAAAGTCTTTCCATTTTTGCCTCTAAATCAATCGGTTCGTTTCCTTTTCCTCTATACATGTATCCGCTTTGGTTTCACTTCTCAATGCAGGTTTCATTTTCCTTCAATAACTTTCGCTATATTTTCTTTCAAATGTAACAACTCCTCTTTCCCTCATTTTGGAAATCATGGTTATGCATAAGTGGTAGTACCAAAAAAGTATTTATCAAATCGGGGCGAATCAACATGAAAACTGTATAAACTATGGGGTGAATTTTTCAAATTTTTGAAGAAATTTTTTCAAAACATGGCGATTTTTTTTTTCAACTACAAGTATCAACAAAATTATCAGAAGGCGACTGGCAGAAGGCGATTGACAGAAGGTGACTGACAAAAGGTGACTCACAGAAGGTGACTGACAAAAGGTGACTCACAGAAGGCAACTGATAGAAGGCGACTGACACAAGGCGACTGGCAGAAGGCGACTAACACAAGGCGACTGGTAGAAGGCGACTGACATAAGGTGACTGGTAGAAGGCGACTGACATAAGGCGACTGGTAGAAGGTGACTAGCAGAAGGTGATAGGTAGAAGGTGACTGACACAAGGTGACTGGCCGAAGGTGACTGACACAAGACGACTGTCATAAGGCAACTGGCAAAAAGGTGACTAACAAAAGGCATCTGACACAAGGGGACTACCACAAGAGGACTGGTAGAAGGCAACTGGTAGAAGGTGATTGGCAAAAGGTGACTGGTAGAAGGTGATTGGCAGAAGGCAACTGATAAAAGGCATCTAGAAGAAGGTGACTGGCAGAAGGTAATTGGCAGAAGGTGACTGGCACATGGTGACTAACAAATGGTGAGTGGCACATGGCGACTGGTAGATGGCGAGTGGTAAAAGGCGAGTGGCACTAGGCGACTGGTAGAAGGCGAGTGGCACATGGTGACTGATAGATGGCGAGTGGCACAAGGTGACTGACAGATGGCGAGTGGCGCAAGGTGACTGACAGATGGCGAGTGGCACAAGGCAACTGGTAGATGGCGAGTGGAACAAGGCGACCACCATAACCGTAAATAAGATGGTGCCACGTGTCCTCCCTTCTGCCATGTGTCATTCATGCATTAACTCCTACCATGCAGAAAATCTATAAATTCATTTGCAGGGTCATTTGCAGCTTTTCCTAGAGCAACTTTAAAACCTTTTTCCAATATTTTCAGGGCGTTTTCCATAGCGGTTTTAGAGCATTTTTAGAGCGTTTCCAAGCAATTTTAGTGCATTTTGGCAGCATTTTTAGAGTGTTTTGGCATCATTTTTATAAGGTTTTGCCAATATTTTCCTGCTTTTCAGAGATGGCTAGTTGTTCCTCCCCTCTTCCATCCAAAGTTCATTTCAAGTACACCTTCTCGCCCCAATCTCAAGAGCATTTTCAACACTCCTGATAGAGATTCCTAGTGGATTTACACCGCTGGACTTGCTGGTGTGTTGAAGATGCCTCAGTTGAACATTAACGTTCAGTTGATGCAACGGATCATTTCTTGTTACAACCATGATGTGTGCACTATTTCGATCCGTGTGGATAACAACAAAATTGTTTTTTTGGTTAAACCCTCCGATGTGCAACGACTAACAGGGCTGCCATTTTTGGATGGTGTACTAGTGAACTAGTACGCCTTAACCGACGATGATAAATCCACCCTAGGAAACCTTTACGTTGTTCATCCTGAAAATCTGAAAGGTATAATTTGAAAATTTATTTTTTATTTAACATTAAATATTGTTCTTCTATAGTTTCATTTCTCTAAAAATGTTCTCCTTGTTTTATTTTTTGTTTTCTAATAATGTTCTCTTTTTTCAGTCAATTCTTCTAAGTCCAAAAGGGGCTTAAACATTTCGAATGTTGGAGATAAATTTCTATATGCTTGCATTGAATTTTTTTAGGCAAGGCTTATTCTATAGGGGTGACCTATAAAAATGCCTTTTTGGGCACTTTCTTTATTGCTTCGTTGTATTGATGGCGATAAATTTGACTGGTGCACGCACATTTCCAACCGCCTGAAGCACGACCTTTTGAGTGCCCAAAAAATTCAAGCATCTACTTACATAGTGACTACCAACAATTTTATTCTTTGTTTATTTTAGGAAGCTTATTTCAACCTTCAACAGAGCAGTCCTCCCACTACATTGCACCCCATTTTGTTGTCTATTGGCATGTTTGATGGTGAGATACAGGTAAAAATATTTGTTGAAATATCTTTATTTTATTTTTTTAATTTTATCTTTTTATTCTCTAATTTTGTTTTGAAAATAGAAAAGAGCATCTCAGTCTTCAAGTAAGAGGGATGCCACATTTAGGATTCTGGAAGTATCTGCTAATTCTGACACGCAATCACAAGCATCACCAATGACTCCCAACAAACGTGTGAGGTCTGATGATGGTCGGATTCAACATACACCTACGACACCTTTTACTGGAGAAACAGTTACAGTCGACGTAGAAGAGGTTACCTCCAACCCACAAGGTAACCTTACTCTGCATTGTTCAAAAATACTTTTTTAAATGATTTATTTTTTTGACTTAAAATTATATTTTTTAATGTGTTTTACATATTTTTTAGACAAAGGGCAAATGGTTGAAACATCAATGGCTATAGAGTCTGAGTCAGGTATGTATATTTTGAATAAATATTTTTTAATGCTATTGTTATTTACAAATTATTTATTTTATGTTCTTGTGTGAAATTTAACAGAGGGACCTCGTAGATTCAAAAGGCTGAAAAAAAGGATGGCTCCACCATCTGACCCTCCACGACCACAACCACAACCATAGCCATAGCCACAACCATAGCCACAACCACAACCACAACCACAGCAGGTTCAGGTCCACCCAAAGCAAGTTCAGGTCCATCCACTTCAGGTTCCACCTACGAGGAACCAATCACGCATGCATGGTAAAACATTCCTCACACCGCCACCTCACAATGCAAGAAGTGCTATAGAGACACAAAATGTGTCATCATCTAATATTTTTGTTGTACCGATATTAACCTTGGAGAATTTTTCAAATGTTGAGAGTGCATCTCAAATGCCCTCGAGAACTCTTGATTGTGACTTTCTTTATTAGGGTATGAATCCTAAAAATTTCCCTTTAAAGGCAAGTGATATTCTTGAGGATGAAGAGGGCATTGATGGAGAAGAAGATGATGTCAATGTAGATGCCACCGAAGTTTCCCCCTCCATCGCACAGCAAGTCGTCGCCCGTACTATTATAGAAGATGATATCCTAAACATTTCTGAAAATGTGTTATTAGTCGATGCATGTAAAGTTGTAGTTCATAATACTCTTCTTTTGGATATTGATAAATTGAAGGAATGGGAATATCGGGCCAAGGTTTTGATTAAAGCCATCAATGGCCGATATAAGAATTTTTCAAAAAGAAAAGAGTTGTTTCTCAAGATGGAGAATGAGCCCCAAAAGCTCGATGCCTTGCTACATAAAGCTGAATCTGGCACTATGGAGGCCTCGTCTACATACAGAGATGAAATTCTTACCGTTGTTATGAATCATTTGGAAAACCTCAATGTAGAAGCCCAAGCATATTTCAATGAATGGGCACTTGATCAGAACAAAGTAGCAGTTGCAGAAACAACATGACTTACAACTG
Source organism: Wollemia nobilis (assembly GCA_028583015.1). NCBI lineage: Eukaryota > Viridiplantae > Streptophyta > Pinopsida > Araucariales > Araucariaceae > Wollemia > Wollemia nobilis. Next base: position 407,851 of record JAQPPZ010002638.1, read on the forward strand.
ATGTAAGTTCTACATCTAACTAAAAAATATATTTTTTTGTTAAATATGTTTTGTTTATAAATATTAACCTTTTTTTATTTCTGTTTTGTAGTCTAATTTCTAGCACCTAAAGCAACAAGTCGATGCCATGAAAGTTTTGATCAAGACTGCCAAAATTAGCATTAATAATGCTATTGAATTGAAGAAGAGGTTACAACAGATGGTTAGAGAAAATAATTACCTAAAGAAGGTTATCAAATATGGGGGCCTGGATGTCGAGGCTAAACTGAAAGAAAAGGAGAAGGAGTTGAATGCACCTTTCAAAGAAGATCCAACGAAGGAAGAGAGTGCCTTGTTATCGGGGATCAACACTACAACATAAAGTTTGGTTAGGGTGGGGCATTAGAAGAAAAGGATATTGAGGTAGATGTGGGTGGACCTTCAAGAAACATTGAAAAACAATAGATCTTTTTTGTGTTGGGTTTCAAGTGAAACAAAAACTCTTTATATCTTTATATTTTTATAAATATTTAAGACTGGTATTTTTTTGAAAATTGAAATCAATGTTAGAGGCAATTTCTGAAAAATTCATATTATCATTTTGAAGTTTTGTTTTTAATTATTGTTATGTTTTAATTTGAAGCGGAATAAATAATGTTTGATATCCTTTTTGAGAATTGAAATCAATGAATGAGACTATTGTCAAAAATCAATGAATGAGACTATTGTCAAAAAATGTTTTATCTATTGGAAATTTTGTTTTCAATGTTGTTATGTTAAGATTATATGTGTTGATGTATTAAGTAATTTGAAGTGGAAGAAATAATGTTTGATATGTTTTGTAAATTGCAAATGAATGGTATCATTTTTTAGAATTGAAACAATGAATGAGACTATTTCTAAAAAATATGTTATCTATTTGCAATTTTGTTTTGAATGTTGCTATGTTATGATTATGTGTTGATGCATTAAGTAATTTTAAGTGGAAGAAATATTGTTTGATATGTTTTGTAAATTGCAAATGAATGGTATCATTTTTGAGAATTGAAACAATGAATGAGACTATTTTCGAAAAATGTGTTATCTATTGGAAATTTTGTTTTGAATGTTGTTATGTTAGGATTATATGTGTTGATGTATTAAGTAATTTGAACCGAAAGAAATAATGTTTGATATATATTGTAAATTGTAAATGAATGGTATCCTTTTTGAGAATTGAAACAATGAATGACTATTTTCGAAAAATATGTTATCTATTGGAAATTTTAAGTGGAAGAAATAATGTTTGATATGTATTGTAAATAATCGAATGAATGGTATCTTCTTTAAATATTGAATTCAATGAAAGAGAGTATGTTTTGATTATTTATGATGATGTAAAAGTTTGTTGTTCTTAATTTGAAGTGGAAGAAATAATGTTTGATATGTGTTATCTTTTTAAAACTTTGTTTTGAATGTTGTTATGTTTTGATTGTTTGTGTTGATATATTAAGTAATATTGAATTATGTGAATGCAGTAAGATGTTATTTTATGTTATATGAATTAATTTGAAATGTCATAAAATACAACATAGGCAATTACTTTCACGAATAACAAATATTACAAGAAAAATAATGTAACATGTGAAATCAAATCAAATGAAATCAAATCAAATGATAGCATCCTTTCATTCAGATATGTGAAATCAAATCAAATAATAACATGTGAACTCAAAAGAAAACATCCTTTCATTCTGATATGTGAAATCAAATCAAATGGTAATATGTGAAATCAAATCAAATAATAACATGTGAACTCAAATCAAAACAAATGATAACATCCTTTCATTCTTGATATGTGAAATCAAAACAAATGATAGCATCCTTTCATTCTCGATATGTGAAATCAAATCAAATGATAGCATCCTTTCATTCAGATATGTGAAATCAAATCAAATAATAACATGTGAACTCAAATTAAATCAAATGAAAACATCCTTTCATTCTGATATGTGAAATCAAATCAAATGATAGCTTCCTCTCATTCTGATATGTGAAATCAAATCAAATGATAATATGTGAAATAAAATCAAATGAATGCATCCTTGCATCATAATGCTGGAAGCTGGAACAAACTCTTTTCATATTGTACAAAATGTTTTGCACTCATTCCCAAAATTTCTGTCGTCACAATCTGACCAGTGTTACCATCATCCTCATCATTATCAATATTCGTTACACCTCTTCTCTCTGCCAAAGAACTCCAATGTGACAATGCTCTTTCGTAAGGAAACTCCTCCACCTCATAGGCCGACACATATACTCTCAAGCAATTCTCCAAATTTTTGTCCAACCTATTTCAAACTTTAGATTTTATATATGAAAGTGCACTGAACACCCTTTCATCTTCCACGGATCCCAAAATCATCATTTGACATAATTCATATAAATGAAAATATTCACTCATAGTATGTTTTAAGATAGTACTTGGTTGTAATATTCTCCACAAATGTGAAATAGAACCTGCTTCATGACGGTTAGAGAGATGTGAAACTTGAGCAGACATTGTTGTTCCAAAACAGTTGGATTGTTTTGTCAAAAGATCTTTGTTCAGAATGCCATTGATTTCAATGCCATTGACTACAACACTTTGACTAAAATGGCCAACAAGTCTGCCCATGTATTTGAGGAACAAAGAATTTATAATCTGGTATTCATTACAAGGATCCCAAAACATTGGATTTACCACACCCATAGCCTCTAGCAATTCATCTCTTTGAAAACGGTCTCTGATTTCTTTTGTCAATGATTCTCGCTATTTGTTTTAGTTTAAGTTTTGTATCGTCCACAACCACATGAAATCTATTGTAGGTTATGGGCATTTTCTCAACTTCATTTGTAGCTATATCCAATCGCACACCATAACAATATAAAGGTATTTCATTTTCACGGACATTAATACACAGATGATCGTTAATATTGAACTTCAAAAAGCTCCGAGGACTATTCACACTTGTTAATGCTCTCCAACTCTCAAACAAGGGATCCATAAAATTTTGACCAGATGCATACATCATATCAATATGCATGCAAATTTGTATTCTTGCCCTGATGAAATCCACAATATAAATCGATCTTTCTTGTGCAATTTTGATCAAAGTATTCATTTTTTCCAACATTGGAAGAATTCCACACAATGTGAGAAGAGTTTCAAAGTCACTCATTCAAAAAAGTAAATATTTAGCCTTATCAACCACCCTACGATTTGCATACATAAACCCTATCAAGGATTGATATTCTTTGAAAACTCTTAATGCCGGTAGATACATCGAAATCCACCTAGTATCCACATATTTCAACAATTTTTTACCTTCGCTAACTCCTAGTGCAAACTGTTGAAACTCTAAAAATATTTTTGGACTACGTGAAAAATATTCATGAATTTCATGGACAAGCTCTTCCACTCTAGCAACATTTGTAAATGTATCCACAATTTTGTATGCAAGATTCATTCTGTGAGCCATGCAATGAATAGGGATCAAATATGGGGCAACCGATGTTTGTAGTCTAACACAAAGACCATTCCTGTGTCCTTGCATTGTAGCAGCACCATCAACTCCTACACATATTAACTTAGTGGCTATTTCAATTTCATTCATTCCTACTTCTTCTTTTAAACTAGTTACAACAACATTGTAAATATTTTTTGCATTACAATTTTCCACCATTTTGCGTATTCCTAGTAAATGAGGTTGCCTTGAATGATTTTCCAATGTGTAAACATGCATGCAAATCCAATATGTATTGTCAACTGCAGTCACCTCATCAATTGAAAGTGAAATGAATTTTGCCTTTTTTACTTTCTCTCTGAGGTCATTCTGCTCAACCAATGACAGACATTTTGCCATTTCCCAACCACTTCGATCTGACCAATGAGCATTGGGTAAGTTCTGCACATTAGCTAGTCAAAATAGAGATTTATAATCTATGAAATCGGACATAGGTCTACCCTTCTTAAGAATAGAAAATACAACAACAAACCGCAAACTTTTTGAAGCTAAAGTTAACTTATTCATTTTTTGAAATTGGGCTTGAATCGTTGCACCTTTCTCAACCAATGTTTGCTTTTGTTTCATTTCTTTATCATATTCTTTCGCATATCTCATATGTGCGCACTCTGATGCATCCTTCCACCTATAATTTTTTTGTGTTGCTCGATCACCTTCTTTTGTTTTGATATAAACCTTTCCACAATGTTTTTCTACTATATCTTTCTTAAGTTGCAATCTATGCTCCTTTCCATGTTTCCAACTGCAAATTACGCATCTTAATTTTGTTATATCATCACTACTATTCTCTGGTAGCACTGGCTCAATAAATGGAAATTTTGATATCCAATCAGGTTGAAATGATCTGTTAATTGTCCACCTAGATAACCTTGCACGTTTATTTTTTTAGATGAAGATTCTCTGGAAGTAGGGACTGCATAAGAACTATTAGTTTCTTTTCCACTTGGCATGTTAGATTCAGGAATCTCTTCATGTTGTTGTTCGATTTGATTGAGATTATCTTCATGTGTGGACTATTGATTATCGTGGATATGTGGAAGTGGAGGAATACCAGGGTTAACAATATTTTTTGTAGAGATAATTCTAGTGTCAATAGTAGATTCATTATCACTATGGCATTTAAAAGCATACTAGTGTTTTCTACAGATAAAAGTGAATAAATCCATCAACCAAAAAACACACTTCTTTATGAATTGAGGACATTATATTTAAAATTAACAAAGTAAAAAAATTAACTGGTGAGTAAAGGTGTTCATACCTTCAGTTTGTGCAGATGTTGATGGTAGACTGGGTTTTGAAATATTAGGAAAGTATTTGAGGATACTCCTTTTATTGGAAGACTCTCCTCCCTTCTTTCCACTGCTTGTAGTTGACATTTTTACCTGTATGAATAGAAGAATAACATGAACAAAGAACATCATTTTTAAATATGAAAATAATAGGTATAAAAGAGAACTACTACTAGAGACAAAAAAATCAGTGACTGTCCCATGAATATTGTTCGTAGGCAGAATAAACCTCCTTATTGAGTGTCCATTAATAAAATGAAAAATGAAATTTAATGGTAAAAGAAGCATATGGATAAATTGAGTCACATTTTGCCAGTTGCCTTCTACTAGTCACCTTCTGCAAGTCGCCTTCTATTAGTCACCTTCTGCCAGTCGCATTCTGCCAGTCGCCTTATCTGGTTGCCTTCTGCCAGTCACCTTCTGTCAGTCGCCTTCCACCGGTTGCCTTATGTCAGTTGCCTTCCACCAGTCGCTTTCTGTTAGTCACCTTCTGTCAGTTGCCTTCTTCCAGTTGCCTTCTACCAGTCGCCTTCTGACAGTCGTGGACTCTAGTTTTGTCAATACTCTATTTTGTATCGCTCGCTATCCAAGAAAAATATTGTAATTGTATGGGAGTTGTTGTTAGGGTTAGCTATATATAATGGGGTACAAGGGGCGATTTGGGTAGGATATTTCTTATTTTAAATAAATTTAGGGTGAAAATTGGGCAGGAAACCTTATGACAACGGGGCGAATTTACCCTAAAAAAATTAGATCTCAAAATTTTCGAGCGAACGGGCCGACCTCTATGGTCCCAAAAATTGCAAAATTGACATTTTAGAAATCCAAAAATTCGTGCTAAATTGCGAAATTCACCACTAAGCAAAACTCTGTTAGAAATAGTGATTAACATGATAATTATATCTTTTATTGTCCTTATCTTACACACGCCTTTTTTAAATATCAAGGACCACCATATTCCAATAAAGTCACGTGGACTACCTGCACCAAAAGACAAATTTAAATTAGCTTTTAAACTTAACAAAACTAAAAGCTTAAAAAAAAAATAAAAGAAAATATATATACTACGACCATAACAATTCTAAAACTTTAAACGTACTACTTAAAAGCCCTAGACTATTCAATAGCCAAGAAAAGACTAGATTATATATATAATATAATATTTTCTTTCTTTGTTTATTATTATTATTATTATTATTATTTTTTTTACTTTTTCTTTTATTTTGATTTATTATATTATATAATATAACTTTTTTTTCTTTTTTATTTATTTTTATTTATTTTTATTTATTTATTAATATATATGCATATATATTAATATATTATTTTTGAATGTTTCACTTTCATAATTATAATAAACATATATATACACATATATTTATTAGAATTATATTTTTTATAAAGCAATCAAATAACTAACTTCAAAAATTTTACTCATTGAAAATCACCATAAAGGAAAACTTCAAAACTAATCAAAATAAACAAAACCTATTAACCTAAAACACTAGCAAAACTAGTAAAACAAGAAAACATTAGCTAATGCTAAACCGTGGAATCTACCAAAATTAGCATTTAAAACTCCTCAAAAACTAAAATTTTAAGGTGGGTCCCCAAATTTGGGGCTAGTTGTGGAGCAACCACAACACTTATGTAGGCTTCTCGATCCCGCACACGAACTTGTTTGAGGGCTTACCGATACCTCCTTCTCCTTATCTCGTCCAGGAGGGATCTCGTGCTCTAATGTCCTAAATCTGTCCTGTAAACCTGTGGATTTACATACATAAAAACAACAAACTACACTTAGTAGTCTGGGCTGCCTCCTTGAATGAGGCTGTTAGTATCAAATCTTATAATCAAGATTAAATGAGCATAATACGATTAAATGCAAAGAAATTAATGAAAAATATGTGCATATCTTGAAAAACAATAATGTAAATACATACAGTAAATCAAATCTATGCTAGAAATAAATACTGAAATAGAAAGTAATCAGAACTAATGCTAGAACAAAGAAACTAATGTCTAAACCCTAGGTTGTGCCTATAGGCCATTGTCCAGGATAGCGGCCATGAAATAAACCTTTCTCCTCATGATCCAAGGGTTGTAGCACCAAGTTATCTGCTCTAATTGATGTTCAAGGGTCACTGGATGTGTCAGGTGCATGAAATGGCAGTGAATAATGGGTCTAAATAGCGGATGCGTAGTCTCTCCTTAGTCGATTAACATTTTGTTGCTCCTCAAGGGTGCATAGATTTTCTCTCCAAACTGACAGGGCTTTGCTGCATAAACTTTGAAAATCACAGATCCCTTTTGCTTTGCTTGGGAGAGTCCATATGTAGACTTCCCTCTCTGTAATATCTAAATTTAGATCTTCGCTTCCTAGAGAAGCAAAACTCTAAATTTACATGTGGTTGACCATCTTGTGTGGGAAGCATCAGTCACGATTATGCATTGAAGGGGGAGTTAGGAGTAACTCTAGGAGTTCCATGCCAAATTCCACCCAAAAAAAATGCAAGGTATAGTTAGACAGTATGATCTAGGCTCGTATTCACGATCAAAATTGTGCATGGTGATAGCCACTATCGAGAGCAGCACCTAGGTTTGGCCATTGTCAGCTTCAGCCAGCAGAGGTGGCGACCGCTTTGCCTAAGAGCAGCTAAATTTGAATGGGCTAGAACTACTATTTTTGAGTGGTTAGGACCACTACTAACTCTTGGAAAGGTCCAAGATGACTCATATGGTCTCTGAAGGTTTTCATATGGGTAGTATCATAAACATGTTGTGTTTTAGATGTCTATAGATACCCATTTTTGGGATGCATTGTGGGAAAACACAGTGCAGAGAAAAAATAGACCACCTAGGGCCATATTGTAGGTTGTATGATGATCATTGATCTGATCAACATTAGATGCCCTAGTCATGCAGAAGGCATGCATCCTAGAATCATTGCTTCCAATAGAATGGAAGACTTAAATTTGTAAAAGCTCTCCTAAATTCCTTAAAGGCTATTCGAGTAGCCGAGGAGCTACGATTAGTTTGAGCAGAGGAGAGGTCGAGCTTAACTATTATATTTGCTTTTTGCCCCAACAAAGGGTAAGCTTATGATAGTTGTTGGCAATGATTCATAAGATGAATGCAACTCGACATGATCGAGTGATATTTTATTGATTTTGATTATGATTGTTGAAAATTTTGACTACCCCCTCAAACGATGAGTCAATGAGGGAAGGACAATGAATAAAGCGACAAGTCGCTTGACTAAGATGAATGATTTGGACCTCCTTAGAGGTTTGTATTTATTATTTGTAGATCCCATTTTAGGTGTGATCTCAACCATTTTAAGTAATCGCACATCCCTATCTCATGGGGTGGTTTGGCCACAATGGCCTTATTAGGAAATTAAGATGATAAGAATTCTATTTTAGCTTGTGTTGAATAATGACATTTGATGTTTAAGTGCAAGATGTTATAGGAAAATTGAGATGAATCTTCGCTCTCGTGGGGCATTCCGGCCACCATGGCCTTCTTCAAGATTGAAGTGACACGTCTCAATTCAACCATAACTAATTTACCCCAAGTGGCCTTATGGTAATTTACTCATCTTTCCGGATTGCATGGAGTGCAAGTCGCTGCAACCGCCAAGTGTATAGAGTAAATAATGGAATACGAGGCTCACTTGAGATTTTTGTTGTTATTTGATTTTTGTGATGTTTGAATTTTATGATGTTTTTGGATTTTGATTTATGCTATTTTTGTGCATTTTTTGATTTGTTTGGACCATTAGATACACTTCTTGGCCCATTTTGAGGTGCTTTAAGGTGAGAAATTGAGTAAATTTCTCCATGTTTCTTAGCAGATGTTAGGTCCAGGGACCCCCAATTTTTTCCTCGTGGTCATTGTTAGATCCAATAGCTAGAAATTGTAGGCCATTGATGCCAACATCGGCCAAGGTGAGAATTGAAAATATAAAATAAATTTTAGGGTTTTACCCCTCATTATTTCCAACTGTCAATTGCACTTTTGAGCTCTAAGGTGAGAAAGTGCAATTGCCACACTGAGTGCTACCCGATTTGCTACCAATTTAGATGACATGGCCAAGTAGGGGGAGGCTTCTACCAATGGAGGAGCCAAAGCTTCATGAGTATTCTGCCAAACCCTGACTTGCTTTATTTAATTCGGTAAAATAAACCTAATTAATAAATTTGGTAAATGAACCTCACTAAACTTGTTGGAAATGAATTGAACCCATAAGTAGGCTTATTTTATAATTATAGTGGGTTTTCCTTTGTTAAATAATTTTTTGAATGTTTTCATGATTTATGGCCAAGGGGAACACCGTTGGCATGTCTTCCATTGGTCGCTGCTACTCAGAGCGGTTTACCTAGCCTGAGGTTGGCTGCTATCACCATCAACGACTAGATTAAATTTTAATGGTCAAATTTTTGACTGTTGGGGGTTGGCCATTGTCTACTTCAGTGACTGATTTATGGCCGCTCCTGGCGTGAGTGACCAAGAGGCCTTAGACTTATTATTTAGATTTTTGAATTTTTAGGAAATTTAATTGATTTTTTTTTTAATTTTAAAGTGTAGTTTTTGATTTTTTTGGATGTTAAGGTAATTTTAGCCATTATTCTTGTTGCCTCAGGCTTATCTTGGATTATCTTACACCATTTTTAGGATTTTATTGCTTTTAGCCTATAAGTGTGTTTATTTTAGATTGATTTTGCACTTTTAGATTTTATCTGCTTGGGCTCAAGACTTGAAGCTACTTGTGGACCTTCTACCCCATATGGATTCCACAAACTAGGATTGGCTTGATGCTTGTGGGCTCTAGTACATTACTAGGATTTTGAAGATTATGTCATATTAGGCCTACCTCACTCCCCTAGCCCATATATGGGACCCTCGGACTAATATCTTTCATCTCCCCACCGACGATATGACCATCATACCGAAGGACATCTACAGGATCTTTAGGATACCCTTTGATGGAGTGCCCATTGTTTTTTCCCCCACTGATGCCAGAGATGTAGCATTCATGAGGATATTCGAGAAACATACCACTGTTGCATTCTAGGATACCCAGTCTGGTAAGGATTTTGTTGTTTGGTGGCACCAGGAGAATGTCTTTTCTTAGAGACATGTTGTTCTATTGATGGTTATCTATAACATTCTTCTACCTGAATGCTCTAGAGCGAGGTTCTCGTGGAACCTCTTGGCTATGTTTCAGGTTCTGGTGGATAACACGACACCTATCATCTATGCTTGGGGGAGCATTCTATTGGTGCAGTGGTATGATGATTTGTACCAGATTCATTGATGTAGATGGGCCAAAATTGCTTGTAGCTTGCTCCTCCAAATCTAGGGATGAGAGCACATCAAGGTGGATCACCCGATAGGAATTTATATAGAGATCACTAAGATAGCTAATGTGGCCTAGTGCTATGGATCTAGGTATCCCAGAGAGCATGAGGAGTGCAACAGTCAGCATTTTACAGGGGAGATTTCCCACTATACAACATATTTGAATGGCTTGTAGGTTTTTGACATCATTTGGAGGCCTTATCATGAGTGCCTTGCCTGGAGGGATCCAACTATATTCACAACTTAAACTCGGTGCAACCGATGGGTTATCGGTCGTAAGGATGGCATCCAAAAGTTCTACTATTCTAGGGTGCTAAGATAGTTCAACATTCAATGGGATGTTCCTCTTGAGCTAGTTGTGTACCATCAGATTACCATAGAGAAAAATATTCCACTACCTCAAGTTACAGTAGTATCAAGAGAGGATGATCCTCTCGTAGTTGATGCAAGTGTTGCTGATGCCAGAGTTACCAAGGTGTATACCCACTGGTGGATTATGTGATTATGGTAGGGTGGTGGCCACCTGGGGTAGTCTTTGGATGAGGTAGAGGATGATTATCCTAATGGGCACTGAGTGCGAGATCTAACAAAGGATTAGGGGTAGGTAGAGCAACAAGAGGTAGAGGAGCAGGTGGTAGAGGATCAGGTTGCTCTTGAGGAGGAGGAGAAGTTAGCTCTCGAGGAGCAAGAGTCCCCTCTATAGGCTCAACTGCATCAGGTGGATGCTGAGCTACAGGTAGCTTAGATCCAGGCACGGTAGAGGGATTCCACCATTACCACACTTTAGACATAGGTTGCATAGCTCACTACTGAGCAAGATGACACCCAAAGCCATATTACGCCAGTCGATCCTACTATGCAGGTTCCTATAGGTTTGGATGTAGGGACCAAGATGAGACAACTATAGGGGATCATAGATGAGAAAAGGGACCAGATGACATCATATTTCACCTACATCACTATTTTGAGGTATCATATTTGGCTATTAGGTACCACTCCTAGGGAGAGACCCACAGTAGGGGGTCATAGAAAAACATACGGACTACATCAAGGCAGTCTTTGGTTTGGCCTAGCCAAAGGACTAGGACCCATATAGAGAGGACTATGTGGACTAGATCTCGTCGCTCACATAAGGACATAGTCGAGGGCAGAGGTGAGGCAGGGGCATAGGGCCAGCTTGATGGATTTGTTGTTTGGCTTTATTTTTTAGTATAAGGTTAGATGACCTACACGGTTGTAGCTTGATGGCATTTTTGTACCCTCCATGTACTTTATTTATAGACACACACACACACACACACACACACACACACACACACACACACACACACACACACACACATATATATGATATCAACATTTTGAGACTCATTATGTGTATTTATGATGTTTTTGCTTTTATGTTTATGTGATGCAAATATGATTTTATGCTATATGATGTGATGTATGTCATGCATTAGCTAGGTGATAGATGTATGCTTAGATGTTGTGACCTAGATGTGTAGATGGACTACTTATGATGTATGCAGATGTGGATGCAATATTTATTGTTAAATACATGTCTAATTTTGATTTAGTTATATGCATATAACGTATGTTGTTATGATATGATAAATGAAATGTGTGTAATGCATTATGATGATGATTTAATGTAAATGAACTTGTATGCTTTAATCACTTAAAACATAGGGTATGATATGCCATGAGTTTTGACAATATAATGGACGACACCATAGAATGTATAAAAATCATGAAAAAATAATAACTCTTATAATAAGAATTAATTATTTAAACATCCAAATGTGAAATGAGATGATGTGATATGTATGTACTTTCTTTATGAGCTTCTTTAAATTAAAATATATACCCAAAATAGTCAATGGTCGTCTAAATTTCATTGCTGACCTTTATCCAGTATCTATCCTATCTCATGCATATTGTTTAATGAGAAAAACCTCCTAAAGAAATTTGATGATGCGATTAATGATATGACTTGTTGCTATTAGAGGATTTTTGAGATTTTCCATGAGACTCAAAAACCCTAGTTGTTCTATCATAAGTTGTATATTGATCATATAGAGCTTCTATAGGATAAATTTCTTGTTATGAAGACCTAGATACTCACTATCCCTATGTGTGCAAATGAATATATATTAGATAAAACATAAGCGTACCCCAGTGCCAGGCAAGATTCATTCATCCCATTGTTGTATTGGGGATCCTCAAATGTTCATCTTGATCCTAAGTTGGATTAAATCACTAGGCTATATAGGACACCTAAATCTAGCCCATCCACATGCAAACATTGTTCTGTATAAAGGCAAGATGCTAATGTCACATATATATCATCATGCGTAAGGATACCGCCATTTCTAGGTAGGCTTGATGCCATCGAACCTGTAATGAGGATCACCTTAAGGCTCGTTAAATGCTAATAATTCTAGGGATTCAAGTTCAACACTCCCTTATTTTCTTCATATTTATTTAAGATATTTGCTCATGCTTAGTGATGAAAATCACTGTTTATTTTGAATTTTTATTTTTCTTTTGAGCAAGGGATTTATGTAGTGATGATAATCACTATTTATTTTGTTTTTGAATGTTGCTTTGTTCAAGATTTTTGCTTGTTTTGATCAAATAAAGGGATTTATTTGGGTAAGGGGAACTTGTCCTTTTGTTAATTCTTAGCATTTTCCAAACTGGTCGTACAGGGGGATGAGCAAGATAGACTTTTCACTTTAGGAAGCCTAGTACCACTTTGTAGTGTTTATCTTTCCCTTGTACCGACTAGGATTTTAGTGTTTTGATTAGTGATGGGATTCTAAAATATACTAGGTGCTATCAAAACTAAACCTCACCTATCAAAAGCAAAGATAATTTTCTATAAAATTTGATAAACCACTAGGTATGGATGAGTGATCGAAAAACCCTAGTATATTCCTTATAGCAACATGAGGGGTTGTGTTGAAAAACATAGTTACACACATGGGTTATGGATGATGATGGATTTTAAAATACATGATTTATGTATAAACGTGGTGTAATTTGTAATATTGTAAACACAAATGTATCTAGATGTGAATTCAATGGATGCAACATGCTTAATGCAATCCAATTACATGAATGCACATGTTTTTGTATTTTTGCTATTTTTAATTGTTTTGAGATTTTGAAACTTATTTGAATGTTTTTAAATTTTCTTGACTTTTTTTGACCAAAGGGCTTTAAGATGCCTTTAAGGCCTTTTGTGATTGACCAAAGGGCTTTAATATGCCTTTGGGGCCTTTTGTGATTGACGAAAATGCTTTAATATGCCTTGGAACTTTTTGTGATTGACCAAAGGGCTTTAAGATACCTTTGGAGCTTTTTGTTTTTGTGATTTGACCAAAGGGCTTTTAAGATGCCTTTGGAGCCTTTTGTGATTTGACCAAAGGGCTTTAAGATGCCTTTGGAGCTTTTTGTGTGTGATAAAAAGGCTTTAAAATGCCTTTGGAGCATTTTGTGGTTGACCAAAGGGCTTTAAGATACCTTTGGAGCTTTTTGTGATTTGACCAAAGGACTTTAAGATGCCTTTGGAGATTTTGTGATTGACCAAAGGGATTTAAGATGCCCTTGGAGAATTTTGTGATTTGACCAAAGGGATTTAAGATACCTTTGGAGCTTTTTGTGATTTTACCAAAGGGATTTAATATGCCTTTGGATATTTTTATGATTTGACCAAAGGGCTTTAATATACCTTTGGAGTTTTTTGCTTTTGAAGTTTTCTATTGTTTTTGTGATTTTGAAATTTATTTGAATGTTTTTGTTATTTTTGTTGTGCTTATGTGTGAAATGCCCTTAGATGAATAATGTTAATAGGCTCTAGCTCCTCAACACCTTCTAGCGATGTTAAGTGATATGCCCCAGGTCCAATCTTCTCAGAGATGATATAAGGACCTATCCAATTAGCCACAAATTTGTCTCGTAGGTGCAAGGGCATATTTGAGTTTTGTTGGTTCTCTTTAAGCACAAGATACCCAACCTTAAAGTCTCTCAAATGGATCTTATTTTTGTATGCTCATGTTAGAAGATCCTGGTAAATGCAAAGATGCTCAAGAGCATTGACGCATCGTTCATCCATAAGGGTCAACTGTTCAGGCAAGCTTGTCACATAATGTCATCATTGATGAACTCTTTCAATGCAATGCACAATGTTGAAATTTATAACTCTAAGGGTATAATTGCCTCAGTACCATATACGAGCAAAAATGGTGTTTCCCAATGGGCATCCGCATGCTAGTCCTGTAATCCCATAATGCTAGGGGTAATTGCAGATGCCAATCCTTATGATTTTCTTTCATTGTATTATTTAATATGGCTACTATTGTCTTGTTTGAGGATTATGCTTGATCATTTGCTTGGAGATAGTATGGTGTCACAAAACTATGTTGAATATTGTATTTGGATGTTAAAGCTCATACATTTTTTTTTGAATTATGGATCATTATCCAAGATTATCTTGAAGGGTACCCCAAAACGATAGATGATGTTGTGAAGTATGAACTCCATAATTTGAGGACCAATTTTTGATGTTAAGGGGACCACTTCCACCCATTTGCTGAAATAATCAATGGCCATTAAGATAAACGTGTTTCATCATGAATATGGGGGAGATATATTTCTGATGAGATCAAAACCCCATTGAGAAAATGACCAAGCTGCTTAATGGGCTGTAGGGCCTGAGATGGTAGGTGCATTAGATTTGCATGATGTTGATATTTAATGTATTTATTGACATACTTGAAACAATCCTTCTCCATGGTGGGCTAGTAATAATCCATTCAAAGGATATGCTTGACAATGACCATGTTGTTAAAGTGGCCACTACATGTACTATCGTGAGCTTGCAAAATAGCCCAAACTGATTCTTGGGGCTCTAAGCAACGAAGGACCTCATCGTAGCTTCGATGATACAATATACCTCCTATTAAGACATATCTTGTTGTTTTTTTCTTGAATGCTCATATTTTGGAATGCGATAGCCCTTGTGGAACAATTCCAAGTTTTAGGAAGTCTTGTAACTAGGAAATTCAATCTTGATAAGCTACAACCTCAATCGATAAGATGACCTGCTTCTCCTATGATTCGATGTGCAAAAATGTAGATTAAGAAAAAACCTTGTGGTGAATGGTAGTACCATTCTCCATAGGACCTTGAGAGATTAAGGACCCCCAAGGCACCTTCTATAAGAAGTCTTTGGCCTTACAGAACCAATAATGGTCTGGTTCTATATGAATCATGTTGATTGATTCTTTGTTATCAAAAGCCTCATGTTATATCGCTGAGTGCGAGAGCATTTTCACATGAATGGTAGTGAAATTAGCAGATGGATTCTAAGGGATCAAGGATCCCAAATATGCCATGGTGTCTATAAATTTGTTTGATTTACGAGGTATTGTCTTGATGTCATACCACTCTAGTTGGGCTAGATATGTGTCAACAAGCTCTTTGTAAGCTTTCAAGATTGGATCCCAATATTGAAATAGTCCTTTGACTTGGTTGACTATGAGTAGGGAGTCACCAAATATGTTTAGCCTCTTGATTTTCATGGTGATGGTTGTTTGGAGACCCAATATTAAGGCCTCATATTCAATGTTGTTGTTTGTGCAAGGAAAGTCTAAATTGAATAAAAAGGGCTTTGGAGCACCTTGTGGCATAAAAGATAATCCCTACACCACCTCCTTGCTCACACTTCAAACCATCAAAGAATAGAATCATGTCAGCTTTATTTTATAATTCCTTGGATTTGGGTGCTTCTGATAATGCAAATACTACATTGTCAGGAAGCTCTATGGTGAGAGATCTACTATTCTAAAGAGGTGCTTCAGCTTGTTGATCAACTATGACTTATCCCTTGATGGAATTTTGGCTTATGAATTCCAAGTTTAATTCTATCAATAGCATGATCCACTTTGCAGTACGGGTATTATGATATGTTTTGCTCATTATATACTACAAAGGATTTTATTTGGATATTACATACATCATATGGCTCAACATGTAGTGGTGTAATTTCTTGGTTGCAAAGACCACTGCTAAGTACAACTTTTCCATGTATGTGTACCTAATTTTTTAGCTCACCAAGGTGTGATTGATGTAATATATCATTTTTTCCTTGTATTATAGGTTATTTTGAGCTAACATGGTGCCCAAAGCAAAATCAATAGTGGATATGTATAACAAAAATGGCATGTCTGGCCTTGGTGGAGCTAAAACTGGCAGTGTTTCCAGGTACTTCTTGATTTAAGTAAAGGCTTGCTAACATTCTTCATCCCATTGGAATGGGATACCTTTGTGTAGTAGTCAATTCATGGGTCGATATTTGTCCTATAGTTGTGCGATAAATCACTTTATGGATGCTAATTTTCCCTGTAGGCTTCCAAGATCTTTGATGTTTATGGGTGGGGCCATTTCTAGGATAGACTTTACCTTTGTTGGGTCTACCTTGATGTCTCATTTAGAAACAATGAATACCAATAGAATTTACATCGAAGATGCATTTCTTGGAATTCAACCATACTTTATGCTCAATCAGGTGATTGAAGACCTTTCTAAGGATCTTAGCATGCTCTTCATGCAGCG
The DNA here is from genome assembly GCA_028583015.1 of Wollemia nobilis. NCBI lineage: Eukaryota > Viridiplantae > Streptophyta > Pinopsida > Araucariales > Araucariaceae > Wollemia > Wollemia nobilis. The sequence continues at coordinate 424,652 of JAQPPZ010002638.1, forward strand.
ATGACTTGGCCAGTAAGTCATCGATATAGTCTTCCAAGATCTTGTGCATGTAGTCATGGAAAATGTATGTCATAGCCCGCTGATATGTGGCACCAACATTCTTAAGGTTGAATGGCATCACTTTAACTAGAATGTCCCCCATGGAGTGGTGAATGTGATTTTATGCTGATCTTCGAGTTTAATATGAATTTGATTGTAACCAAAAAAATCATCCATTAGGGAGAGCATCTCATGACCTATAATTGTGTCTACAAGAGCATATATGTTGGACAATGAAAATGAATCCTTTGGTGTTGCTTTATTGATATTTTTGAAATACATGCAAATGCATATTCTTCCATCAAGTTTCCCTACAGGCACCAAGTTTGATACCCATTCTAGATAGTCGATGGGAACAATAAAGACCACATCCAACAGTTTTTGCAACTCATTATTTACCATCAAAGTGATGGTTGGATGTATCCTTTTGAGCTTCTACTTGATCGATTTCTTCATGGGATCTAACAAAAGGTTGTGGAAAACCAATTTCGGGTCTAGTCCCAACATGTCTTTGTAGGTCCAAGCAAAGAGATTTGGTCTCTCTTGCAATAGAGGAATAATGATGGTCTATTATTCTAGAGATAAGCTTTATTCGAACTTGTATTTATTTGGTTGAGAAGGATCATCGCTGATGTCCACCTTGAAAGTATCTTGTATTGTCATTTGTGACCCCTCCTTAAGCTGGAGAGGAGCAGGGATTAAATGGATGTCATCTACTGGATTTATTGTTCCCACTGACTCAGGGTCAAGACCAACGGGATAAACATCATGTGTGTAGCCTGGTGCAAAATGGAATGGTTATAAGATCTCTTCATTAGGGAAGAAATATTTAGGCTCTAGGGGTGAGTCAAAATGATCCCAATCAATAGCATCTAAGTTAAGACACAATGGTTTCGAAGGATCTATTGGGTTATGGAGTGGAGTGGTCAAATCAATGGAGATCATGTTGATGGATGGGATGAAATATTCAAGACCACGTGGGTGAAGCTCTATATCCATGGCTCACCCTTCATAATCATGATGAGGCTCTAGGGGCATAGGGATATTAGGATCCAACCAGTGAATAAATGAGATAATAGGATCGTTAGGCAGTAACAACTCTCTAAATGTTGGTAGATCAAGGAAGACCATGCAATAGATGAACTCTGGATTTGGTGGTCTTTAAAGGAAGCGAATATTAGGATCTATGATACGAAGCATCAATTATATTTCCAAAAGCATATTAACCTAATGCAAGTGATGAAACCCAAGATAAGCCATCTCGGTCTTGTCCTCAAAGTCATCATTGCTTATGAATAATCCATTGGCATTTGTTTCTGGCCCCAAGGTGTGATGCACATCCCTTGGCCCAAGGTAGGCCATATCAGTTTCATCCTCATAATCATCGTTACTTATGAAGAAACCATTGGTATTAACCTCCAGCCCTATGATGGGGCATACATGTCTGGGTCCCAAGTAGGCCATCTCTATTGAGTCCTCCGACTCATAACCACTTTCATCTAAAATGTATCCACTATTTATTTTGCCAAACCAAGAAATATTTTGCACCTACCGAGGCCCATGGTAAGCCAAGCCAGTTTCCTCTTCATCATCACTTGAGATATATTCATATTCCTCTTGTTCATAGCCATGAGTTGGCTTGTCCTCCTATAGGATGATCCTTGATGGGCACGCTTCAGGAGAGGAACCAGGATGATAATCATCAGGTGGTTCGATATTGACCATGGCCACCCATTCATCTCCCTAGAAGTTCCTACGAGGGGGTTGATAGGTATTCCAATAAATGTCTTTCCCATGCCCCAAGCTTAGCCTATCTAGAGATGCTGCTAGTGAGTCATCATTGCTTTGAATGTAATAGTCAAGTCCAAACCTGTCAGTTGGTAGCTGATAGTGCAACTAAAATGGAAGTTGCCATCCTTGCTCATATATACCTAAGCTGTAGCCATGCCAATTGTAGCACTCAAAGTATCTTAGCACAAAATCAATATTTGATAAGTAGTGAACATTCATGGTGAATGGTTCATCCTCATCCCTCTCAAGATAAGGAGCACTATGGACATAATCTAAACTAGCGTATACAAAGTTGGTCTAGTTAGGAGGAACCCCTAAGGGAACCATCGTACTTATTGGTATATTTAGGACTCTTGACCATCCCATGTCTTATGCAGACTCAATAACTGGCATGAAAGTCATGTTTAGCATAATATATTCACCTAACCCTGTGTTGGCTAAGTGAATTTTAACCTACAACACAGATGATACTATTGATGATGTAGGAAAGGCAGGTTGATGTACCTCCTCGACTATATCCTAGGGATATTCCTCCTCCATGGGAGTCGTAATTCCCATAGTTGCTATGGTTGGAAGTTCCTTGGGTCCTTCCTCCACTAGGGGTGCTTTCAAATTTTGAGTATCTTTTGCTTTAGATGTTGAAGGCTTCTCAAAAGCACCAGTAGCTTTGGATGTAGGAGGTGGTGCCGACATGGATGGGTCACCTCACAATGATTTGCTCTTGCTTATTGGATAAATGGTTGGGGATGAAGCCCTGATGTTCAGGTGTGTTGATGGAAGGACAAATCCCCTTGACAAGTTAACTTGATGTGCATACTTGAACGACTCTTCATCAGATGGAACCACATGGACTTGTCCCTCATGCACATACTTGACGTATTGGTGTAATATTGAGGGTATTCACAACATGTACCTTATCCAACGATGCCCTAAGAGGATGTTATATTGCATCACCTCTTCCAACATGTGACACATCATGGGGATGGTCTTTTGTCCTACCTTTATAGGTAATACAACTATACCCATTATGGAGCTCGTAAATGGACAACTTGGTCAAATTTATTTGTAGATTTTATTCCAGTCTACTTAGAACAATTATCATAGCTCACATCAGTGAATCTAGGGGATTTTTCCTGCACCTGCCTTTGTCGAGGTGTAGTCGAGATACAAATAGGAGCTACTGGAGGCTCTGGTTGGCCATATCATCGACTTCTAGTTGCCATGTTAACTAACTCAACCATTCTGATGCATCCTTGAATTAGTGGCTTAACTCAAACTTGGTTGACTTGGGTGCCTTGATCTCTAGAGGCCTCATGGTTTGGTAGTGGGTTCCTGAATATACCCACATCTCGATTGTCGAGAGCTAGCAGGTTGTCAAATTTTAGTTCTTCCTTTTCAACCATTTTTTGCATAACATTCTTGAATTCAATATCTTGTGATATGGGTAGTATTGATCTTCCCAATATCCATTTGTCTTGGGATGGTTAGGGTCAAGAAGTTGCATGTCAAGAAATCTTATCCTTTGTGCCTCACTCAATTGACTAAATATCGACTACATCGATTCATTTAGAGGTGTGTAATAACGAGGTGGCCAATGCTCCTTTTTTAGCTCTAGTTGTTCTTAGGGTTATAGTTGGTTGATAGGGGGAGAGCCTGATAATTTTATAGTTGTTGACCATTACCTCCCTTGGGCATGCTTAAGACAACCTGATCCACCTAAGCAGGCTTGGCCTACTTCTATTTATTCTTGTCATTCTAATTGTTCTTGCTCCACTCTTTCTTTTTACAGAGCTTGAGGTCTTATTCATCGACCTTTATGTCTTCTATAAGCTTAGCTTGAGAGAAGGCTTATTTGAATGACTCATATTGTTGTAGTTGCAAAAACAAGATGTGTTTCGAGTAGCTCTTTGTGAACATTCAGATGAGTTCTTCAGTGGGAATAGAGAAATATAATTTCACCATGATTTTTCTCCACCTATTCCCATTATCCATTATTGGCTCATCATAATATTATTTTAGGCTAGCCAAATCAGATAGGTTCACCTTCTTCTTGGTGCCGAAGGAGAAGTGTTCTAGAAAGGCATTTACCAGTTGCTCAAAAATGGCTATGCTATAATTGGGCAAAAAATTGAACCATTGAGTCTCTACACCTGAGAACGTCATGATAAATGTTCTAAGTATTAGGGCATCATATTGCTCAATATGGAAGCATGCGTTCATGAAGTTGGTAACGTGTAATTATGCGACTTCCTCTCCCTTAAACTTGTCTAACCTAGGCATCTCAAAGTTCCTAGGATATGCAAGACTCAAGACTGAGGAGCATAGAGGTTGGTTTTGTATCTTGCTCAATGTCAGCTTTTATCCACCCATGTCCTACTTCTAGAGAGATCTGACTCTCTCAATGAGTATTTGGTATACCTTCGAGGAAATAATCTCCTATTCTTGAAGGTTTACTCGTGATGGTAAGGGAGGTAATTCTATGTTTTCCCAATTTGGATGATTTTACTCATCCCCCATGACCACGGATGGAGGTTTAGGATATGTCTATCCCTACTCTTCCATACCTATGAGTTCCTCATTGAATTGTGTTTGTTCAAGGTCCAAGTAATGTTGATATTGTGAAGCATGGTGAGTATGCTCATTTCTTTGTCTAGCATCTATCTCTTGCTGAGAATTGGCACGTCTTTCATGTTGGTACTTCTCACCACCTATATGTGCATCAGCTTAAGCTAACCCATCTTCTATCTCTTCACACTCGGCCATTTCCTCCATAAAGCATTGCTCATATAGGTGTAGGCACCTTTTCCTACATTCTTCTTGCTCAAGATATTCTACACGCTCTCGCTCAATGTGTAGTGCTTATTTCAACCTACATATATGGTCGAACCAACCTGCTATTGAAGGTTCATGTATTTCTAACTTCGTGCAAGGATTTTTAATGTTTAGGCCTCTCAGGGAAGCTCCTGCTATGTTCTTGCCTTTGTATGCCATGGCTACGTTCTCTATGTGATATTACCTGTGTTGCGTACCCCATGGTCAAAGGCAATGTAGGTATTTTGAGGCCGCTTGGAAGATTCCCCAAGTTCATTGGTGTGTCTAGTGGTAATTCTATGTGAGTAAACTGAAGCAGAATGCATGGTAGTAATGCTTCTTTGAGATATTCTTGAGGGAAACCGATCCAACTCATCAAGCTATCTAGTCCTCCATGGCTGATCCCATGGAGTTCCATTAACACCAATGAGATTGTTATCTAGAGGTATCCTCCCATATTTCAAGAGGCTATAGGATGTCATTGATCTACAATTGGGTGCAGGCCTATTGTCTTGGCCATCAGTGGGATGATCTGTCCTAAATATATCATGTGCTATTTGGGGTCTTGCAACCCATGCATGCTTATGTTATGATGGAGGCCTTGATGCCTCCACATACCTGTGTGATGAGAAAGGCCTTGAGGCCTTCTCATGTCAATGTGTTGAGGGAGGTCATGATGCCTTTGCATGTTTGTGTAATAAGGAAGACATTGAGGTTTCCTCATGTCTTTGTGATGAGGGAGATCGTGAAGCCTTCGCATGCCTGTGTAATGAGGAAGACCTTGAGGCCTCCTCATGTCTGTGTGATGAGAGAGGTCGTGATGCCTCTGTATTTTTTAGTGATGAGAGGGGCCATGAGGACTCCTCATGTCTATGTGATGAGGAACTAGGATGTGGATCTCTCATTGGGGTTTCTAAAAGAGTCCCCCAAGGATTGAGTTGTCACCTCTAAGACTTGTTGACCTTCATTCGACGACACTGTGGATGGGCGGTTCAATGCTAGTGTGACTATGAGTGTGAGGAGTGTTAGTTTCCCCCTTAGTGTTGGATCAAGGGCAATTTATTCATGTGTATACCATAATTATTTTGAGTTTTCTTATTAATTAGATTTCAAACCACACAAACAAAGCAAACATATGTTTATCTCGTTTAAGAATTAATGTGTTCCCTAAACTATTTTATGTGTTTTTATTTGTTGAAGAAATAAGCTAAATCTCATCATGTTTTACTCTTGTTGGATGGTATACTTATATTTTTAAAGGATTTCACCTATATACTTGCACAATCCAAATATGGTAGTGAAGTCCATACTCAACGAGGTAGCATAGGTACTACCAACCCTCACCCAACATGTCGTGCATAGTGATACAACTCTTAAAGAGGAATTCATGCTATTTTGCATGGTATGGAGAATTCTTGGGTTAGCCTTGGCCATGAACGAGTCTTGATGATAATATTTCTTATGCGATAAACAAGTGGTAATGACCTCCACTATTGATCTCAATCAACAGGTTGGATGTGAGAGCCCAATGTCGCTGATGTTTAAGATGAAACATGCTATGTGTGGGGTTATTTTTAAACTTGCATTTAAACAAAATGTATCGCCAAGCAAACATGATATTTCCTATATGCCTAAGATAAAAGACGTTTCATTTTAGAAAGATGCATGTATTCAACTTATATGAACTTTAGAGAATGCATTCTACTTCATGAATTATTGGCCACTAGCTGGGCCACATGCAAGTAAACAAATCACACATAAGCCTAGCATGCTAGAGACTAGGGCAAACCTTAAAAGTAGAGGCCTAATGTTCCTAGCAGCACCTAGAGGAAACTAAAGAAAAATCTAAGAAACATCCAATGCATTTTATTTTCATATTCCTTTATATTTTCCTAATTAAACTATAATTTTGCTTGCTGTTTTTGGAAATAAAAAGTTGTAGATAGAGAAAATAGAAAAACAAAGAATGGTACCAACCTTAACTCCTCATCTAATGATGAAACCCCTACCCTCCACTACATTTCTATGCTTGTTGTTTTTTACCAGAGTGGTTGATTCTGGCCCCTTACTGCAAGAGCGACTAAGGTATTTTGGTCGTTGTCAACGAGAGTGGCCAAACCTGTGGGTCATTATCGACCAGAGTGGCCAAACATGCACACAGAAAAACCTATGAATGTTAGTAAATCAATATAAAAATAAAACTTGGTGGGGGTCCCACCGTTATCGCCATCTATATGACCCTGGGAGACGCTCATCGTAGCCCCCACTTGTAGTTATTTATTATTATATCAAACAAAAAAGGAACACAATAGATATGCGTAACACAAAAATAAAAGTGAAAAAGAAAGATCATTTTTTATTGATTTCAAGACCAAATTTGGTTACAATATTCATCCCTCTAAGGGCTACCTAGTTCAATATAATGGATTACAAGTAAGGAGCAAATGGTGGAATAACTATCCCATTTCAAAGGGGTGGTGCACTTTCACAGGATTCCTGATCCCACACACGAACTTGTTTGAGGGCTTAGCGATGCCTCCTTCACCTTCTCTCATCAAAGAGGGATATTGTGCTCGAATTTATGAATCGGTCCTATAAACCTATGGATCTGCATACATAGAAACAACAAAGCATGCTTAGTAGTCTGGGATACCTCCCCAGATGAGGTTGTTAGTATCAAATTTGATAATCAAGATTTAATGAGCATAATACGATTAAATGCAATGAAACTAATAAAAAATGTGTGCATATCTCAAAGAATAATAATGTAAATGCATAGAGTAAATAAGATCTATACTAGAAATAATATTGAAATAGAAAGTAATAAAAAAAATTCTAGAACAAAGAAATTAATGTCTAAACCCTAGGTTGTGCCTATGGGCCACTGTCCAGGACAATGACCATGAAATAAACCTTTGTCCTCATGCTTCAAGGGCTATAGCACCATGTTCTCTGATCCAATTGATGTTCAAGGTTCACCGAATGTGTTAGGTACACAAAATGGCAATGAATAATAACAGGTCTAAATAGCGGATGCATAGTCTCTCCTCAGTTGGATAACATTTTGTTGCTCCTCAAGGGTGCACAGATTCACTCTCTAAACTGAAATGGCTTCACTGCATAAACTCTAAAAATTATGGATCCCCTTTGCTTTGCTTGGGAGAGTCCATATGTAGAATTCCCTCTTCATCAAATCTAAATTTGGATCTTGGATTCCTAGAGAAGCCAAAATCTAAATTTTCATGCAACTGACCATCTCGTGTGGGAAGCATGAGTCATGATTCTGCATTGAATGGGGGTTTAGGAGAAAATCTAGGAGTTCCATGCCAAAATATACCCAAAAATAATGCAAGGTGTAGTTAGACTACATGATATGGGCTTAATTTCATAGCCAGACTTGTGCATGGTGCAAACCACTATCGAGATCAGTGGCTAGGTGTGGCCACTATCAGCTTTAGTGGCTAGAGGTGGTGACCGCTCTGCTTGAGAGCAGCTAATCCTGAATGGGCCAGAACTACCATTTTTGAGTGGTTAGTACCACTACTAACTCTTGGAAAGGTCCAAGATAACTCATATGGTCTCCAAATATTTCTATATGGGTAGTCTCCTAAACATGATGCATTTTAGATATCTACAGTGAGATGCTTAATAGCACCTATTTTCCTAAGAAGAAATGACATAGTGGAATTTCCAATGACAAGAGGTTGGGATATGATCTTTTGGTTACCAACTACTCATGCTAATATTTTGAAGGTATGGTTACCCAATTGTATTCCACTCCTTTTTCTTGAGCTAACGACCTACGAGAATAGGATCAGTCATGAAATCATGACTATTCTTCACCTTCTAGTTCCATCTAGCTATCGGTCCATGAGAACAAGGTGGATCATGAAATTATGACTATTCTCCGCCTTCTAGTTCCTTTTGGCTATCGGCACGTGAGAACAAGGTTGATCATGAAATCGTGACTATATTTTGTCTTCTAGCTTCATATAGATATCGGTTCATGAGAATAGGGCTGATTACAAAATTGTGACTATTCTTCATATTTTAGCTCCATCTATCTATCGACCTTCGAGAATAGGGTCGATCACAAAATCATGATTATTCTTCACCTTCCAGCTCCATCTGCTATCGGTCCACAAGAAAAATTTTGGTCACAAAATCATGACTATTCTCTGCCTACTAGATCCCTCTGGCTATCAACCTATAAGAACAATTTCGATTGTGAAATCATGACTATTCTCCACCTTCTATCTCCCTCTGGCTATCAGTCCATGAGAATAGGGCCAGTCATTAAATCATGACTATTCTCCACCTTCTAGGTCCCTCTGGCTATTAGCCCATGAGAATAGGGTCAGTCATGAATTCATGACTATTATTTGGCTTCCATCTCCCTCTAGCTATCAGCCCATGATAATAGGATTGATCATGAAATCACAACTATTCTCCACATTCCAGTTCCATCTAGCTATCAGCCCATGAGAACAAGGTCGGTCATGAAATTGTGACTATTTATACTTAAATTTTTTGAGAAATCTCCCCATTTCCCTTAATGTAGTCATTTTGATCTACATTATTAGCACCTCTTTGGAATTTTTTCTAGTAGAATATCAAAATCTAGAGCCTTTATCCATTGGGCGTAAAAAGAACAAAAAAGGGAAGGAGGTAAGCATAGAGTAAAATTTGTTATCATAGAAGCAGTGACTAGCTATTCTTTAGGAGATTTTTCTTCATATGAGTTCTCCATTTCTCCTTCTGCTTGATTTCTTGTATTTACTTCTGAATGATCACCCTTTTCAGATTTTATAGTCTCCATTTTTTTCTCCATATTTTTTACAACACCATTATAGGTGATACAGACCTACTTCCAAGTTTCATCATTTGGATCAAAGGTCTCCATGAATGTCTAGTATAGATATTCAAATTCTTCAACCTTATCATAAGACAAAACTTTTGACCTCAAAAATAACTCATGCAAGCAAAATTTGATCTACGTAAGATCTTGAGTCATTTTGAATACTTGATATTTCTATATAGGTTCTTCCCAACTATCCATTTTTGACTTATCTTCAATTAAATACTTCCAAGAAGATTTAAGTCTATCTTCTTCTAAGATGTTTGAATATTCATCCTAGAAACTTGGAATTCCATAGTTCTCTGCCAGACTCAAATGATTTAATATACCTTTAGCCTTGGCCTTAAGTTCTTGAATTATTTTAACACTTTGAGTCATGAGCTTGTGTCTTCAGAAGAAACTTTGGGCTGCTATTTTGGCTTGGGACCATGCTTCATTTTGGGCTCTATTTGAAACTCTTTCTTGCATGCTTTTAGCCAAAACTTGTATCTTAGTTGCAGTAGTTAACCTTACCTTCAAGAAGGTTATAGATGCTGTGAACTCATATTCTACACAACTTAATGTCTTCTTTATTTTAGCTAATTATAACAATATAGGTCATGAATTCAAGCCTATTTTTAGTACGTCTTCAAACATATTCTTTCTAAGTGCTTTTATTTTTTCTTTCTATAAATTGATGATCTTGCCCTTCTCTTCTTGAATCTGCTTCTAAAGATTTTCCACCTGCTTATTCAAAACTTGGATATGTTTGGCAATATTTCTTACCTCTTCTTTATACTTAGCTACTTCATTGAATCTCTCTTCCCACTTCTTGAATTCAAATTTTTTCAATAGTCTTTTGCTCTTCTAGAGTTGACTCCCAAATCTTTCCTGGATTATTTAGCTTTGATGTATTTTTCCTTGAAATATTTTGCATTCAAATATATGGTACCCATGTGGGCCTAGGCCATTCCCTATTCATATTGAATGGTAAGCTGAGTAATATCTTCAGTTACTACTTTAGCATGATAATCATCTAGTGTCATTTTCCCTTCAATATTTTTCACCAATGATGTTATCTTCATCCTCGAGCACTACATGCTGAGGGGGTCTAAAGCCACTATTTCTTGAGTATAGGCTAAATTATTGGAATCTTGAACACAATGAGACTTCCACCAGTCTGAAGTGTTCTTATTAGCCCTTTTCAAATTTTTTAGTTTAGAAATGATAGGGCGAGCTTTGATGAAAGAAGAAAGAACTGATTACAATTTTTGGAAATGGGTAGAAAGAGGTAAAGGAAGGGTGACTAAAGTGGCATCTACATCCAATGGTGCTATAATGGAAGCTATGAAAAAGGTTGAGGATGATATGGGGTCAGATGGAGCTTGTGATGTAGGCAGTGGTGGTGAAGGTGGAAGTGGTTGGTTTATAGGAGATGAGGTATCATCTTCGGGAGTAGAATGGGAAGGGGATTCTATTTGGTATTGAGAAGAAGATGAAGTAGAAGATATAGAGATCATACTTGGTGCTACTAACGAATTTTGTTGATTTGTGTCTTCAGTAAGGAGTAGTCCTTCACTAGGAATTGTTTGTTTAGCCAATTTATCAGGTTCAAGAGCACTAACTACACGATGTTGAGGGGGCTACTCTGCATATTTTTCCACTTTCCTTATTTTAGATTCTTTATTGATATCTTCATGCTTACTTTTCTTCTGCTTCTCCATAGTAACAAACTCTAATCTCATTTTTGAAGATAATAGGTTGGTCATCAGAGTCTGTATCAAAGGTCGAAGGGGTAATGAATTTAGGATTTTCCTTCACCAAGACCTCTTCTTATTCAGTGGTAATATCTTTACCTTTACTTCGGTCTGCTTTCTCCTTTTCTTTCATAGGAGGATTCTTTTCTAGAGTTCCATGGAAGATTGGTGTGACCTTTCCTACAAGAGCTTCTGACCATGAAGCTTGATATTGGTCATACCAGAGGGAAAACTCATGGTCATTCTTCAATACCCACTTCCAAGGAGTCATGTCAATTTGCACCCTCATCATCCACTAGGCTAGAATTTTTGTTGTTGTCCAATCTGGTCCTTTTTTTACATCCTCTATATAACCTTGTCTTTTAAAACATGGCTTGGATTATTCTCAAGGTCATAATCAGTCACATGTTCATAGAAGTCATGCCATAGGGGCAAAGGCTACATCTTCTCTACATGCCATTCTAGCACTTTATTCTCTTCATTTTTCTTGTGCTGCTCAATAAATTCCCTATCGGACATATGATGCTTCTTGAAAGTAGTTTTATTCAAGGTAGATTGCCTTTCTACCAACCTTTCAAAAGGATCGTATTTCTACCTTAGTGGTAATTATACCAACTTTAGGTCTTTAAGGGCTCGAGTGATCTTCTCATGATGCTCTTTCTTGGATGTAGCTATACCTTCAAATTGGAAATAGATCATACATATACTAGTTTTACCTATCCCTGTGCTGAAATTGTAATTAATGTACTTTGTTTGCCTCACATAATCCAAGGAAAACAACTAATAAATGATGTAGTGCAGGAGCAAGAAAGGTTTCCCTGTGAATCCATAGAGTCTAATGACTACCCCTTGAGTCAAAATAAACTAGTCACCTTCTTCTACATGGGGGTGTTGCAAAACATCTTGCACCTTTAGGGGTAGTCTGTGTGCTTCTTCATATATAATTTTCAAAGTTGGCCACAAGAATTCTCTATTAAAGTGATAGTAGGATTTGGCCCTTGAAATCATCGTTGTCCATTTGTATACTGGTAAACTTCTCCCCTTTTCATCTTTGTTAATTATAGATATGAAAGGAATTTGTTTTGACATAAAAAGGACCATACCAGATACGATGAAACCTGAAAGAGACCCGAGATCATTTCTGAATCTTGGACAAGCCTTCATGTATTTCTTGGAACATGAAATATGGCCAATTGAAGAAAATTGGTACAATTTTCTCATCCATAATAGAGGTATCATAGAACTTAGGGTTGGAGATGCACTGAGCCACTACAATATACCACCCATATACTTGAGCATCTAATTTCAGTCCTCCCACCATAGCCAGCATAAAAAAATCTTTTTTTTCTTAAACTTTGATAGGGGAATAGGGGCTTCTAGTAGGATTTCCTCTAGTGGGTGGGTCTACTAATTGTATTTGAAAAAAATTCTTGATGTTATTAGTGGGGATATCAAATTTATCCTTTTCAACTGGGTCAAACAACTTGGGTTTCAAGATAGGCCTTCTGTTACCAGAGAAGGCAACCATGAAAGCATTGGGATCTAGAGAAACAAGAACCTTCCCCTCAGAATATCTAACATTTTTTTGCTTGGGGTCGTAGAATTTCACTATAGCTCTAATTAGCTCAGGGTAAGGGTGGATGGGAGTGCAAATATACCAGGAAAGTAAGGAATGGAAATGGAAAGTGGTCAAGGATGATGGAGTCATACCTTTAGCTACTCTTGCCTTTATGTCATTTCAAATATTCTTGGGATATTTCCATGTGATGACTGTGTTTATGATTTTTGCATCCCTATCGATAAACTTAGCATTTTTTTCTTCTACCAGATGAGCTACTATGACATCTAAAGATGACTCAACCATGATAGTGGTTTCTTGTCATGAATTTTATGAGAAAAAATCTCTGGGGCCAACTGTACAAAGCTAAAGCTCTGGGTATAATCTGGGGGTAATTTTATAGAAGACACTCAAAATAGGATAATGGAAGAAAAGAATGGCTTTAATGACATTAAAAAGGAGTGCATGCACGAATTAGGGCATCATGTGGTAATTGCAATAGGTTCCACATGTTCTGTAAATAACTTTAAATCATTATTTTGATTTAATTCTATGTGCCACCTTTTCTAAGCCAATATTCATGCACCATCTCTCTTCGGGGTCAATAACTTCACATCACCTTCTGTTGGACCAATAACTTCTCATGGTGGTATTTTGAATGGAGCACATTTAATTTTGAAAAAATATTTTCCCACCAACTGCAAAATCATATCGCCTTTTGAATTTGACCAAAATATGCCATTTCATCGCAAAATCATGACTCTTTTCATAAGAAGTGATAGAGGTGTCATTTCATTCTAAAATCACCTCTTTTGGATTTCTTGTTCATTTCAACCCGTGAGAACTAGGATAGTTGTGAAATTATGATCCTTTTGCAATAAGTGACCATGGATGTCATTATGTCATAAAATCATGACTCTTTCATTTTATAGCTCGCTCCTGGATTTCAGTCTGCAAGAAACAGGTCGACCACAAAATCATGACTCTTTTATAAGATGTGACCTAGAAATACATTGTATACATAAAATACTGAGGGGTGGAAGAGAGTCCCTAGCTCACTTGAAATAGAGCTTCAGGTGGAAGCCATTGATGAGGATAGGTTGTGTCTGGCCCTGTTCATATTTAATCTAGAAAGAGTTATGCTATTTTTCAGTGATTATTTTGAAAGGACCTTCCCAAAATACATCAAACTTCTGATGGTTTCCTGGTTTTACCTTATTCTCATTCCACCTTAAAACTAGATCTCCAACTTTGAAATTTTTGATGGTAGCCCTTTTATCAAATTATTGTAGGCTTGTTATTTCTACTCTTCTAGCTGCAAGAGTTGTATTAACCTATTTTCCATTGGCTCTGCCTCTTCAACACCAGTTTGATTGAGCAATTTTAAAGTGGGTATCTCTATGTGTATAGGGAGAACAACTTCCTTACCATTAAAAATAAGTAAGGTGATGCGTTTATGGATTTATTTATTGTAATTCTATCAACCCATAATATCTGATTTATCAGTGAGATTCAACTTATTTTTTTATCCCTTAGAGTTCACTTTAGAATCCTAAGCAGAATCTTATTTGTTGATTCTACTAAACCATTTCCTTGTGGATAATAATTTGAAGAAGTTTTCAAATATATCCCATATTTACTAGAAAAATCAATCATTTTAGCACCTACAAAGGATGAACCATTATCAATTACCAATGCATTAGGTATACCAAATCTTGTTATCAAAATTTCCATGAATTCTATCACAACTTCTTGATCAACTTTCTTAGTGTGTACTGCTTCAGCCCATTTGGTAAAGTAGTTTGTGGTAGTTAGAATATATTTATGTCCAGTGGATGAATTAAGTTCTATTATCCCAATGAAGTCCAAATCCCATTGCTGAAAGGGTTCCTCAACCTGAATAGGTTTCAAAGGCATAGAAGCATTCATATTCCTCCCAACATACCTTTGGCATTCTTCACAACTTCTAGTTATATTGAATGCATCTAAAAAATTGGATGGCCAATAGAAACCTATCCTAATGATCTTTAAATTTGCAGTTCTTCCCAAATAGTGTCCACCTAATAAACCTCCATGGAACTCTTCCAAAAAAGTTTGTTTTGGTCATCTTGTATACATCTTAGCAATACACCATCCAAATTTTTTATGTACAACCCCTATGGTAATAAGGTATATTTCAAATTCTGGATTCTGTATCTTCTCCTTTGTGAAGCATTTAAACCTGTTGGGCACTTTCCAATAAAAAAATATCTTACCAGTTCATCAACCCAATCAATATTTTCTAAAGTTTAATGGTATCCTGGAGTTGATTCTTGCATCTGGCAGGCTATATACCCCATTCAAGCTTGTTTTACTAGTTCTTAATATAAGGCTCTACCTCTCACCAGCTTAGTTGGGTGAATTTCAACATCATATTCTTGTATTTTTGACACCCAACCAGCCCTTTTCTCGCCAAGATCTTCTTGTGTAATGAAGTTCCTGACATCAGGATGAACTACATATATAATGATTTTACTCTGTGAAAGGAAATGTCTATTTTTTTTTAATTATTTCATGACTGCATATACTTGTTTTTCAATGAAGTTATATTTTTTTCTCATGCTCTTGCATGGTTTAACTTAAGAAAGTGATGGGCCTTTCTTCACCATCTCTTCCATTTTGAGTAAGGACTGTTGCATAACTCTCTTATTCACCTACGATGTATAGAATGAAACCTCTAGAGTAATATGGATTAACTAGGATAGGTGCTTGAGCTATCTGTTCTTTTATTATTTTGAAAGCTTTATTTTATTATTTTGAAAGCTTTCTTTCTAAACTCAACATATTTCTTCAATAACTAGGTCACAGGCTAGACAATTTTTTCAAAATTAGCTATGAATTTGCATACAAAATTGATTTACCCAAATAAGGATTGCAAGCCTTTCTTGTTTTTGGGGAAGTTATAATAGTGCTTTTACTTTGTAACTTTAGAAATAACATGGCCTAGCAATACTCCCTCTTGCACAACAAGTATGGACTTCTTTGAATTCAAAAAAATGCTGAACTCTCTATATTGCTCAAAAAATTTCTTGAGATGTTCAACATGATCTTATTTATGGTGGGATAAAATATCATATCGTCTAAGTAAATCACTATGATTTTATTGACAAGTTCTCCAAAAGCCACATCCATTCCCCTATGAAAAGTTACTCTAGTATTGGATAATCTAAAGGGCATTTTTTGGTAAGCATATGTTCCCCATTTGGTAGTGAATGCAGTCTTGTATTGGTCTTCATCATTGACCCATACCTGATTGTATTACGAAAACCCATCCAATAATGATAATCTTTTTATCCCTACCACAGTATGCAAATTCTAATTTATTTATGGAATATGGTAGTGATATTTCAACAAAGATTTATTCAAATTTCTAAAGTCTACATAGTATGATGTCTCTATTTTTCTTATTGATTGGTACTAAGTTAACCACCCAAGTAGAATGTTTGATAGGGTAGAAAATATTAGTTTCAAGTATCTTCAATAATTATTGTTTCATCAAAGCTTCAATTTTTGGATTTACTGGTCTCTATTTTTGCCTAAAGGGTTTTGCATCCTTTTTTAGCTCAATGGTATATTGTATGGTTTTATTTTTATATATTTTGAAATCACTATAAGCCCATGCTATGATATCAAGGAATTATTTGCATAATTTCCAAATATGATTTAATTTTTCCTCTATACAATTTACCCCAACTTTAATAATATTTCTAGGTTCTAGTTGGACTTCTTTGTACCTATGTTTATCAAATTTCATCTTGTGACCTATTGATCTATCATTGTTGTCAAACAAACTCTCCAAAGTAATTAGCCCCTTGGGGATATGATTGTTTTTTAGTTGAATCAAACTTTCATCTTCCTCATCTTTTAACACCCTATAACCTGAACAATTCATCTCATAGATCATGAAGTCTAGTATCTGATCATCACTTTCAAACACC
The DNA here is from genome assembly GCA_028583015.1 of Wollemia nobilis. NCBI lineage: Eukaryota > Viridiplantae > Streptophyta > Pinopsida > Araucariales > Araucariaceae > Wollemia > Wollemia nobilis. The sequence goes on from JAQPPZ010002638.1 coordinate 441,422, forward strand.
TACCAAAAGGTATCTTTATCTAGTACTAAAGGCCTATATATAAACATGACTGTCTTAGATTTTTGGATAACATTACTTATAAGACATAAATTGGCACCTACTAATGTTAACAGATCAACATGAGTATTCTTCTCTGTAGGGAATGTTTAGAGCTTTGAAGGCTTCAAATAGATCCCATACCTTATTTTTGTAATATTTAAGATAATTTTGTTTGCTAACACATATTTCTGTGACCTGATTTACTATTAATTTAATTGTTTAACTCCTAGTTTCTTAGCTATTTTTAGGCCTAGATAAAGTACCTCATATTCAACTGCATTATTGGTACAACTCCAGGTTAACCTATAGGAGAAATTTTTTTGTTACCTATTGGGAATATCAGGACTATATCTGCTCCAGCACCATTCTTGCATCTAGAACCATTAAAGAAAACTTTTAAAGTTTGATTGGTAGATTGGTCTACTTCACGTGGAGTGGAATTTATTTCTTAGGCTGCATGATAGAATAACTTCCAAGTTTTATCTCAATCATAGCATTGAAGTTCTTAAGGAAAATTTGATCTTCTATTGTAGTCCTGTATCGCTCCAAATTTTTTGCATCCTTACCCTCAAGTTGTAGGATCCGTGCCCAGAAGGGGGATGCGAGAAGGATGGGACAATACCTCGGATTGAGAGGCCCTTTGAAGGTCCCACCTCTCGGGGGAGGGGTATAAGGGTGAATTTTTTACGGATGGTGGATTCATACGAGATCATATGCGCTCCTCAAAAAGATCATATGCGCTCCAATCATACGAGATCATCTGCGCTCCTCGAAAAGATCGTCCGAAATAGTCCAGGATCGTTTGCGATGATCCGAGCTAGCTTCGACTGAAAAACAGTAGAGTTCCTGCAAGAAAATGTAAAATACAGAATGCAGACAGTAGTGCGAGGATGCTCTAGTGAATAAGGAACTAAATCTGTAGGGAAATCCATCAGCTAAGGGGTTCAGGGGGATAAACTAGAAAAATCCTAGTTTATATAGGATTAGGAAGAGGTTAGGAGGTTGGGGATCATCCCAATCTGGGAGATCTCCAACAGGGAAATCTCCAACTACGCAGACACGTTTTTGCCCAAGTTGGAGAGGCTATTGAAATAGAAGCTAATTATGAAAATTTGGTTTTGGGATGAAATCGTCTGGACGTTCTATTCTAGATGAATTCGTCAGATCGGGGACGATTTCATCTAATCTACGACGATATCGTCCAACGGTCAAAACAAATCCTAAAAATGGCGTGGAAAAAAGGGGAAAGCGGGTAACAGGCGGTTAACGGGCAGTTTGGGGTTAAAATTCAAATTTTTATCTTTTTACTAAGGTTTAACCATGCCAATTTTAGGGTGCTACATTTTGCCCCCTCTTTAGCGAATTTTCTGAAGAAAATGCGTTAAAGACGAGTTTTTCCCGTTTTACGAGAAAGCAAAAAATATACTCCATTTTTTAGACGACGATTCTAGGTCGAATCGTACGACTGTCGGCTATGGTGCCCCCTCCGTGTTTTTACCCAAATCGAACGTTTGAGGTAAAAACATGGAAAAGCAAAATTAAAATGTTGATTTTTAAATAAAATTAAGAAAATAGGGTAAAACCCTAATTCATTTTTTACTATTCTTTTTAGAGCTCTGCAGAAAAAAAAATGGTGGAGACAACGCACAGAGCGACAGAGGTCCGACACGGGCTACGGGTAAGGATCTAATCCTAGTAGATTAGGTTTTAATTAACTTTGTGCAATTTGTGGATTTAAATTTTGATTGTTTGGGGCATCGCGACATTTTTTGGGCCGTCGACGACGTCGGGATGAAATCATCCCGATTTCGTCGAAATCATCTCTATATCGTCGATTTCGTCCGAGGGCGAAATCGGTGAACTAGGGGCGATCTCGTCCAACAAGGGGCGATCCCCAAGTTGCAAAATCTGAGATGATTTCATCCTAACAAAGGATGATGTTGCCCAATTTGGGACGATATCATCCAATGGTGGACGATATCATCTTTAAGCTTGATTAAAATGTTTTTAATTTGATTGCAATGATTGGTTTATTAATGAATTTTGTTGTTTTATTGTTTGTTTTGTAGAAAGGATTACTAAAGAGCCGAGAATGGAAATACGATGGGCTGAGAGATGACTTGGCCGCTCTCGACCAGGCAGAGCATGACCAACTAGCATAGGTCGGGCTACTGCATGTGGCAGAGATGCCACAAGTACTGATATGGAGCTACTGATAGCCCTAGCAGAGAGGTGGTATCCGGGGTCATCCTGCTTTTGGTTACCGATAGGGGAGATGGCTCCCACTCTAGAGGACGTATGGAGGATCATGAGGATCCCCATACAGGGACGGCTGATGATGCCTATGGCCAATCAGGGCCAGGCGATGATGAGACTGACAGGAGATCCGAGCTTCACCCTGGAGAAGGGCGGAGTGAACATCGAGTCTCTACGATAGATGCCTGGGGCATCTAGGCTGACTCGAGTTTTGGTAGGGGTGGTCGGTGGCTTACTGCTGTGCCACCAGAGCGGGTGCAGACTACCGTGGGTGCTCTCAGACATAGTTTGCGACATGAGAGACCATGGGTATAGATTTGCATGGGGAAGCTTTGTACTTTATCGCTTGTATAGGATCCTGCATGGGGTCGTATACAAGGGAGGTCAATGTCTGGTCTTGACATCGCTGCTATAGGTTTGGTGCTGGGAGCACATTACGGTACGGAGGCCGATAGGGCTCCCATTGACAGGGGTTGACCGGGAGAGGCCCCGGGTTTTCTATTGGTGGCTATAGAGGGGGTCACAATGGTGGATAGATCTATCGATGTCATGGAGGTTGCTGGATGACCTCATCCCAGACCAGATCACCTGGAGGCCATGGTGAGAGCACCCCAAGTGGGTAGAGGATGGGTAGGAGCTGGCTCGCATCAGGCGAGTCTGCTGGCTGAGGATGGAGTGGGGAGAGGTAGAGCTCCATCGCTATGATCGGGTACTACGGTAGTTCGGTCTTCAATAGGGGATCCCTTCTCTCAGGGATTACGAGTACTCTCGGACTATTCGGGATAGTACTACACTGAGCGGGGCTCCAGACATGCAGAGTTTTTGGAGCCAGGAAGCGGATGATGCCCCCATCCAGCCAGTGGATGGTGATGATGTTGGGGTTGCCGACGGGTACGATGCCTGGTACGTAGGCATTCGCCCTCCTCGAATGATGAGGGCGTAGGGTCCAGTGCACACCATGGTGCATCGGATGGGGAGGCGGCGGCAGGCTATGATTGAGGCAACGTGGGGTCATGATGGGGTAGAGCAGCGATGGTCTCCATAGGAGAGATGCCAGAGGATGGCACGGGCTCCCCAGAGACCACAACAGCTAGGGAGGAGGGAGGAGGGACTACCTCCTCAGTAGAGGGAGAGACCACCATCGCCCGATAAGGGCAAGGGTGTCGAGGTGGGAGAGAGCAGCGAGACGACGGCTCTCCGGGCTGAGGTTGCCCGCCTTTGGGCTCAGGTGTAGACACTACAGGATGAGGCTACATGGCTCAGAGCTCGAGGTGGAGGAGCGAGTATGCAGGAGTTGGCATGGTCTATGGCTCAGACTACATTCTACCAGGGAGCATACTACCAGATGGTTCCAGAGAGCTAGAGATTACAGCTACCAGTTGACATTGTTGGGCCGATCAGGATGGGGTCATCGAGGACATCATCACGATCGACATCGAGGACCCACGACACAGGGCGGACTCCTATGGGGCCTCCTCCTCCACCTCAGGGTGGGAGAGGAGACGAGGCTGAGAGCTCGAGGGCTTCTCGAGGCTAGCTGCTATAGATGGATTGTATATGTATTATTATATATTTTTTGAGAGGATTGAGTATGCCAGGATATAGATTGTGGCATACCAATCCAATTGTGATATGATGTACAGAGATGTTTGAGATATATATATGATATTTTTGTGATATAACTTGTCCATATGTTTTTATGATGCTTCAATGTTTGAATTGTTTGTTTGTTTGATTGATGATTCATGTAATTATGTCATTTGGAAATATTATAATTTGATGTCATGTTGTAAAATTTTAAATGAAATAATCTGATGTAAACAATTGGTTGTTTTGGTGTGATTTGATGAAAAATAAAAGGGACTTCTAACAATAATTTCAAAGGACATTGTCACTGTTATAGACCATTTCATGGAGTCGCCGCTCGCTCGGTCGTCAAGCTAATCCCAGTATAGAAATATTGCTAAAAGTAAAAGAATGCTTAAGAGACTGTCTTAAGACTTTGTGTTGTGATGATGGAAATGATGATGGTTTGATGATTTGTTTTCAGATTTTCATAAAAATAGTATGCATGAGATACTAAAAGAAATATGATTTTGCTAGGCATAAATTCCTAAGTGTGATAAAATTTTGAACAATTCCTTAGAAATTATACCATGGTTGCAAGATTGAATTTTGACATAATGACATGAAATAGAATAAGTGTTCGTTCGTTTGTAAAGCACAATTGTGTAACATAATGATGCAAGTCATATGTTTTTATGAATTTATTTTTAAAATAAATGGAAAATAAAATTAGAACAATGGTTTGCGCTAGGCATAGAATTATAGGTATAGACTTATACCATCATCGTGAAATCCAAAGAGAATTTGATATTTTGGTTTTATTGCATGATTGATTGTTGATTTTTGATAAACAAAAAATAATAATATAAACTTGACTTTATTTCGCTAGATTTTGCAATAGGTTGTGTAAAATAATTTTGGATTTTTGAAAACAATGTATGTAATTGTGAGTATACTAAACAGATGTTCTGAAAATAAGAATAAAATTTATTCCAAAAGAGTTGCAGAAATATTTTAAATTATCTCAAAGAAAAATGTAGATTTATAAGGAACCCTCATGTGCATATGTGAGTTCATTGCCGATCTTGATTTATCATAATGATAGAGAATCTCTCAAATACAAATGTGTGTGCAATTGTATTGTTCATTCACCAATTTTGAGCAAGATAATTTGATACAAGTAATTTGTCTTAACCAAATGAATGTTCGTTGACCATGATTTATATGCATGTAACCATACCAGACTACTGTGTAAGTTAGGTTATCAAGAGCTAGCTAATCCATAAGCCGACATAGGTCTGTACAAAAGAAGGTCGCTAATGTGACAGACATATCACCATGCTAGGGATTACCCAAGGCCAAGTGGGTTGGGCACAAACCACCTGTTATGGGGCTTACCTCACAGTTTTTGAATAATTGAGAATTCCAGGGATTCAAGCTCATTCACCCTTCTTTTCTTTTCAAGGGGTAGGGAAAGGATTTTATTGCATTTTGCTTTTGCTTTTGCTTTTCTTTTTTTTTTTTTGTATTTTTGTATTTTTGCTTGATATTTGAGATAATGCTGAAATATTGCCGTGATGATACAAAATAACATTTTTCTTTTTCTCTTTTTCTTTGAACTTTTCTTTGCTTTCTATACTCGGGATACTTGCTCGGATTAGCTGTAGAGCAAGGGATTTTTATTTCGGGTAGGGGTGAGCTTGTCCTTTTGTCAATTCTCAAAGATCCTAGACCATGTGCATGATAGGATAGCAGGGGAAACTTTTCGCTCAAGACACCATTTCTACTATGTAGCATCATATCGAATTTGCAATGAAATCATTTTAATGTGAGGAGATATACTTGGTTCAAGTAAATAACAAGATCAATTCTCTATGCTCAAAACTTTATTTAATTCAACTGTGGACTTTGATATAAGAGAGATTAATAATCAAAAAATAAAATCAAGATATTTATTCATGTGAATGTGAAAGTGCGGGATTCCAAATAAATGCTAATTTATCCAAAATAACTGAAAATATAACTGCAATACTTCATGATTTGACAAGTACGAAAATAAAATATGTTTTTGAATATTTTGATTTTGATGTTTTATATTTTTATATTTGTGATTTTGATTGATGAAAAGAAAGAAGAAATACTATTACTTTTTTTGAAAAATATTTTGATAAAAATGGCAAAATGAAACAATATGCAAAAAATACAATATATACAAATGATGAAATGACCCAATGTTATGCATAATAACGTTTGAGATGCATAATGTTCATAGGTTCTTTAAGATCTTTACCGTCTAAGGTAGCTAATCGATATGCGCCCGATCCAAATTTAGCAGTGATGACATATGGTCCGAGCCAGTTGGGCTCAAACTTACCTTTAAGGTCTTTAGTTGCATTAGTATTTTTTTGATTTTCTTTTAAGACAAGGTCGCCGATCTTGAAGGATCGCTGGTGAACTTTCTTAAGGTATGCTCGTTTAAGCTTGTTGTGGTAGGCACGAAGATGCTCCAAAGCATTGATGCGCTTTTCATCTAGAAGTTCTAGCTGACTAAGTCCGCCAACACGATATTCATCTCCTACTTCAAGTATCTTGAAGTAGTAGAGCTAAAGAAGGAACTTCTAATTCAAAGGGAAAAATGGCTTCAGCACCATAAACCAAAACAAAAGGTGAAGTGCCTGTGGGGGTACGAACGCTAGTTCGATAAGCCCACAAAGCAGGATATAATTGGATGTGCCAATCGCGGCCAGATTTATTGACCAATTTTTTGAGGATTTTGATTAATGTTTTATTAGAGGCTTCTGCTTGGCCATTGCCCTGAGGATAATAGGGAGTGGACCAACGATGTTGAATTTTATATTTTTGACATAATTTCTTAACATCTTTATTTTTAAAACAAGTTCCATTATCTAAAATGAGATTTGCAAGAATTCCAAACCTACAAATAATTTGATTAAAAATAAACTTGGAAACTTGGGTTCCAGTGCAAGAAGCTAATGGCATAGCTTCAACCCACTTCGTGAAATACTCAGTGGCGGTTATGATGAATTTGTGTCCATCGGATGACACAGGGTTGATTTTTCCAATGATGTCTAAGCCCCATTTTGAAAAGGGCCAAGGAGATGAAATAGCTTGCAGTTCTTGGGCAGGCGCATGGACAAGGTCAGCATGTTTCTAGCACTTGTCGCAATGACGCACATAATTATGTGCATCATTTTCCATGGTAGGCCAAAAATATCCTATCCTAAGGAGCTTCTTAGCAATGGCGCTACCACTAAAATGTCCCCCACAAGATCCATTGTGGGCTTCATTCAAAGCTGATCTAGATTCTTCTAGATTCAAACATCGCAATAAGATGCCTTCAAAAGATCTCCTATACAAGGTATTACCAATAATCACGAAGCGACTTGCTCGTCTACGTAATAACCTGTGCTGGTTGCTAGTACAACCATCAGGGAAGGTCCCATTTTGGAGAAAATTAAAGATATCAGTGTACCAATGTTCAGGAGTAGTTTCGGTGATTAGAAACACATCCAAAGGTTCTAGGCATGATTTGCTTGAAGTGGGTTCCTGGAGTCGATGAATAATGATGGTAGCATATTCATCATCTAACTCCAAGGGCAAAAGAGATGCGGCTGTAGCCATAGCGTCTGCCGCACGATTGCTAGTTCGAGGAATAGCTTCCAAGGTAACTTGATCAAACAAGGATAATAATTGCAAAACATATGCTTTGTATGGGCGTAATTTATCATCTCTGGTCTGATAAACATCATTGATTTGATTTATGACAAGTTGAGAATCATCAAAAACCAATAAATTTTTAATTTTTAGTGCCAAGGCAGCTCGTAATCCAAGGATAAGAGCTTCATATTCAGCAATGTTATTGGTGCAAGCAAATGTTAATTTGAAGGACAAAGGTATAAGATGTTTCTACGAAGATATTAAAATAATACCCGCACCAGCCCCACTCATACATCGGGCTCCGTCAAAGTATAGGGACCATTGCTCTGGATGGTCTCGCCTCTAGTTTAAGGCATTCATCGGAAACTCAATGATGAGGGGATGGGTAGACTCTAAGGGTGCAACAACTAATTGATCTGCTATGATTTGACCTTTAACAAGATTTTGTCCTATAAATGTGAGTTCAAACTCGCTTAGCGCAAGAACCCACTTTGTTGTACGACCAGATAAGTACGGTCGACTCATGAGATATCGCAAAGGGTCGAATTTGGCAATAACATACGTTTTCTGACTGAGCATATAATGTCGTAGTTTTTGTGTAGAAAATACAACTCCTAGACATAATTTCTCTAATATGGTATAGCGAGTTTCATAACTGATTAAGGTCCTGCTAATGTAATAATTAGCACGTTCTTTCTTCTCATCGTCAAGCTGAGCTAACATAGCTCCTAAGGCAAAATCGAAAGCAGAAATGTATAAAATAAATGGACGATCAGATTTAGGTGGGGAAAGCACCGGTGGTTTAAGGAGATATTGCTTAAGGAGTTCAAATGCTTCCTGACATTCGTCGTCCCAATGAAAAGAGACATCTTTCTTAAGAAGCCTAAGAAAGGGTCCGGTTTTGTCTGCCAACTTATCGATGAAGCGACGAATAGCTTGAAGCTTACCTTGTAAACTTCGTAATTTCGATATATTGGTGGGTGCGGGCATATCTGTGATAGCCATGATCTTGAGAGGGTCAATTTCAATGCCACGTAAAGAAACTATAACCCCTAATAATTTACCGGACTTAACTCCGAATATGCATTTGGCTGGATTTAGTCGGATAAGATATTCCCTTAACCGATCAAATACTTTTCTCAAGTCATTTAAATGATCATCTTCTTTGATAGAACGAGCTATAATATCATCTACATAATCATGTAGAATATCATGCATCATATCATGAAAGATATAAGTCATGGCTCGTTGATAGGTTGCACTTGCATTCTTTAAACCAAATGGCATCACTTTCCAACAAAAGGTTCCCCAAGGGGTAATAAAGGTTGTTTTAGCCTGATCTTCAGGAGCTATCCTGATCCGATTATAACCAAAAAATCCATCCATTAGGGATATCATTCCACTTCCAAGTAGTAAAGTCAATGATCTGATCCATGTTGGGAAGAGGAAAATCATCTTTAGGGCATGCAACATTAATATCTCTGAAGTCTATGCAAACCCTAACTTTAGTGGCTTCTTTCTTAGTTACTGGAACTACATTTGAAATCCATTCAGCATAATCAATGGCTTGTATAAAAATAACATTTAAGAGTTTTTCTAATTCCCCTTTGACTAGTAAGGCCACTTTAGGATGCATTTTTCTAAGTTTCTATTTAACAGGTTTAGCATCCGGATGGACTACTAGGTGATGCATAACTACAGAAGGGTCTAATCCTGGCATATCTTCATATGTCCAAGCAAAGACGTCTTCATATTGTTTAAGGAATGCAATGTATTTATCTTGTTTTTCCTGACTCAATTCTGATCCAATGTTGATTATGTGAGGGTTGTCTTTGGTTCCAATGTTAATTTTTATGATGTTTTCTACTTCCATATGTAGATCTCTCTCAAAATTAGGTGGGGCGGGTGAAACGCCTAATTCTTGTAATTCTTCCAAGGTTAGCTTGGATAATTCGTCTTGAGGAGTCGTAGCTTCAAGTTGGGCTATACTAGGTATAGAGCCATCGAAATAAAATCCATTATATAACAATTCCTCAATGGAGACATCATGAAAGATATCCCCCTCCAACTCATCGTCGGATTCGACAATCATCTCAGGGTAAGCTATGGATAGCATATTGCATGTAAGAGGCTTATTCATTAAATGCAAGACATCTCGTTTATCCAAATAATCTTGGTAACACACAAGATGGTCATCATCCTCAAATGGGAAGGGCTGACCTTTACTAGGAAATAGGCCCACACCACATCGGGCAGAGCCATGGTTCGACCTCAAAAGGTTCTTTCATACCATTCTGGAAAGGTCCCAAACCTTTCCCTTTATATCCCAATTTAAGCATTATAGGCTTAGCTTTAATATACTCATTAGCAAAATAGCATCTAGCATATCCATCACAATGTGTCTTGATGTTTCTGGGTATTCTTCCCCAATCATATCCCTTATAAATAAAAGCACAACTCCCGACTTGGTAGATACTTCCCATAGGCTGTGGGAGGCCCAAGGTACGAGGAGAGGGTGGGAGTTTATTTAAAATAAGGGAAGCTTGCATGGCAGTGTTGGTTTCTTCGAATATAAGAATTTTAGATAAATCGGGTAAGAGCTCATCAGTAAGAGCATAAGAGGTAGAAGGAACATTTCCTACATCATCGGATGTGGAAAGGATGCCTGTAGTGGATGTAGATGTTATAGGGATATCGATGGATGAGTCTATAGGTATGGAAGTTATAGGAGTAAAACAGGAAGCATTGGTTGTAATTTTAGGATCTTTTCGAGGTCCTAATGTGGTTTGTTCAGAAGATGGTTGAGCTATATGTAGAGGTGTAGTTGAAAGAGTAGATGATGTTATGGGTGTGTGTTTCACACGTTTGGGCGGATGATGAGAATTAGGATGTGTGGATGACAGGGCAGGGCAAAATTGAACTCCAACAGGTTCTGCCAAAGCACACATATCAAAGGGTCTAGGATCACCATGAATGGTAACCAACTGATTTTTAAATTCGAATTTAACACACTCGATGTAAAGTGGATGGAACCGCTCGCATCGCGTTGATCCAAGGGTGACCCAAAAGTATATTGTACGATGCAGGGCAATGTACAATAAACACGGTCGTATCTAAGGTTCTAGGACCAACTTGCAAGGGTATAGTAATAACTCCACACGTTTCTTGTGTTTCGTCATTGAAGGCTTTTATAATCATATCAGTTCTTTTCATTTCATCACTTCTAAACCCAAATCTTTGGTAGAAGTCAAAAGTGCATATGTTTAAAGATGAACCATTATCAATCAAGACTCGTTTAACTGCTACATCCCCAATTAGGGTAGTAATATATAAGGGGTTATCCTTATGTAGACTATGTTGCGGGATATCTCTATCCCGAAAGTCAATACAATCGACTTCTCGAGTTATGATAGTATTGGACATGGCTTCAAGTTGAATATTTTGTGGTACCATCATTTGGCTTAATGTGAGCATTAATTCATCCCTATGGGTAGGAGAAGATCTTAAGAGATCCAAAAGGGAAATTCTAGCTGTAGTATTTGATAATTGTTCATTAATATTATAAGGAGGCTTATGTTGAACATTAGGCGCATAATTCCCTTTATTGGGATTTTTCAAAACAAATGGAGCTGATCCATCATTATGAGTTTGATCCTGTTGAGAGTTTTGGGCCTGTTGTCTAGTAACGGCTCCGATGGTTCCTACAATATTATTTTGCGGGTGATGAATAGGTCTTGGTCTAGCATTTATGGCTTGTTCATTAGAAAGTATTTGGTGAGAAGATGGTCTAGTAGTGATTCTTCTAGGAAATGGTGCTTCTGGAACCATAGAACTTGTGATGGGTTGAACAAGATCTGATTCATCTTCAGAACTATTCGATTGATTTGAGGTGATTTCCATGTCACTTTCAGTCTCATATTCGGTATCACTAAGATCAAGTGTCCGAATATTATGTAGAGGTCTGGCCGTAACCATGGATAAAGTTGTGTCAAAGACTTGCGGATCGTGAATAGGTAATTGTCCACTAATAGTTCCTACATATCGGGTAGGAGGGGGAACATTATGATGCTCAATTTGATTAGCCACCTCTTTACCATGCTTTGGTAAAGGATGTTGAAATATGTCCAATGATTGATTGGCATTCTGATTCTCGATTTTGGGGGATGTTCTTTTGAGCATTATTAGAAGGATTTTGTTTAGGTTGAAAGGCTTGCACCTCCATCTCATTGTTATCAATCAGGTCTTGTATTTTATGTTTTAATATTTTACAAGAGTTGGTAGCGTGTCCAGGTCCTCTATGGAAATCACAATGTAAATCAGCTCTGTATCCGGGTATGGTTGGATCAGGTTCTCGGATGTTTGGTAATTGGATCAAACCTCGTGCTAATAGTTGCGGGAGAATAGTTGATAAAGGTTGATTTAACCTAGTAAATTCTTGGGGTGGTTTATCAGGAGGTTTTAGTATAAACTTCTCTGTTGTTTTCGTAGTATTAACATTGGCAATGTTTCTGCTATCAGTGACTCCATCACCCACAACTTGTTTATTTTTATATTGATTTCTGGATGTTTTCTCATCATCTTTCCTTTTGAGCTGACCTCTTCTAATGAGAGCATCTTCCACTCTTCGAGCTAAATCTATAGCTTGATCGAAGGTGGTCAAGGTAGCGATTGATAATTCATAGGATAGTTGTTCTTGTAAATTATTGATAAAAATATCCAACATTTCCCGATAAGGTAACACAAAGTGTAATTTTCCTATCAACTGCCTCCATCGAGCTAAGAAGTCAGCAAAACACTCATCTTTGTCTTGTTTTAGGTTGTACAAATCTTTAATGGTTACATGCCTTTCGATATAGGCACTAAATTGATGCACAAAATATTTGGCGGTTTCTTCGAAATTCCTCAAAGAATGAGTGGGTAGTTGATAATACCACTCCAATGCCATCCCCCCTAAACTTTTTGGGAACATTTTTAGTAACAACAAGTCATCATGTGATATATCATGACATGCTATCCTAAACATACGAAGATGCTCTATGGGATCTTCAGTTCCTTTGTATATAGGTAGGACAGGCATGGGAAAGTGTTTGGGATATGGTTGTGCTACAACTATAGGATCTAGAGGCTGACTACACATCTCTCGATAATTGTACGAGGGACGGTAGGGATCTATCTGGTCCATGCGGGAGACTAACTGTTTCACCATGGCTTCCAGATTACCAGTTTGTCCACCATATTGGTTCGGTGGTACATGAGTATGGGATTTGTGAGCGTAGGATGGCACGATGTAAGGATTAGATGCTATATTGTTGTTATGCAAATGGTTGGTAGGAAGAGTATTATGAAGAAGATTGGTTGTAGCATTATGTTGTATCCCCGATTGTTGGAAATTGGTATTTGGTTTTGTTTTAGGCTTTTGTTGATTTGAGGTATATTGATCAATAGCTTGGCGAAATAGAGCAGTGAATGAAGGTTTCTTTTGTGTGGTGATAACCCTTGGCTTGGTAACAGGCACTCTAGGTGGTTGGGTAACCTGTTGTTGTTGCGTGTTTTGAATTATAGTAGCCATGTCCAAATTGGACGGTCCAACTTGATCACTCTCTTGATCAACGAAGGACAGGGGATTAGTGCATGTGTGATAGATGTCTTCTAGGGTTGCTTGAGTGTCACTAATTTGATCTTTGTCCATATGGACTGCTCTATTAAGAGTGCCAATATTAGTATTGAGGAACTTCCAAAAATGTTCCATGTTCTCAAAAGTAACAGCTCCTTCTGGAGATATTTTAGGGGATGAGGATCCTTCCTCTCTATCATTTTCTTTTTGTTCATTTCCTACAGCAAATTCTTCTTCTTGTTGGTCGAAGGTTCCTTCTTCCTGAATTGGATCTTCAGGAAGGACATCTGGGTTATTTTCTGGTTTTCTTAACCAATCTTCTTCTACTTCAATTTGTTTTCCATTCCTGAGTCTAGTCATTATGTCTAAATTTAGATTTTAGCAAATATATATTAATATATTTGCAACAATTTTGGGAGGTATATATTTTAATTATATACCTACTATAATGCTTAAAAATAAAATGTTTTGATTTTTGGTTATGATTTTGTTTTATTTTTACTTTTGTTTTTATGCTTATAAAGACAAAAAACAACACACTAAATGCAAGAAATAGCAATAATAAAATAATAGCTTAGTTCTCTATAAATAGTTTATAGATATCATTGATAGGATCAAGTTCATCAGGAGTCATGAAATGCTCCTCTTCAAATTGGAAGTGGTTTTTCAAGAACTTGATAAAGTGTGCTATAGTGATATTATCGGTTTCAGACTTTGTCTTGTAAAAATAAATCTCATGGCAATACTCTCGATATAACACAGCTCTAGGAACTCTATTCCATCTCTGTCTATCCGTAAGAATGACCTCTTGGTCCTCTATACGAGATAGAAATTTATGTACTACAACTGCATTATCGAGGTATTCCTCAAAGGTATACAATTTAGAAGACACAAGGGCTCTTTTATCTGCTAACCACCTATGGCAAGCTCTCTGAAGCTCATGATACAAAGTCACTTGATCGGGATCCAGGATTCTATCTAGGACAAACCTCTTGATTTGCCTAAGTTCGGTTGCTCTAGATGAAATGAGATTCAATCTCCTATTAAGCTCGTCCCATAAAGGTGGGACTCTATATGTTGGAGCTACTCTAAGTAAAGAGTTGATCTCTATGGCTGCTAATTGATTTTCAACATTAATGGTGACAACTCGTCTTTTATTATAATCTACCATCTAAATATGATATGCAATCTTTGATTCTAAATGCATTTATGTTTTCATTGTATTATTTTTATTTTTTATTTTTGTTTTCAAAAGGTTTTTAGTTTTCACGTCGGGTTCACCAAAATGTATCGCTCCAAAATTTTTGCATCCTTACCCTCAGGCTATAGGATCCGTGCCTAGAAGGGGGATGCGAGAAGGATGGGACAATACCTCGGACTGAGAGGCCCTTTGAAGGTCCCGCCTCTCGGGGGAGGGGTATAAGGGTGAATTTTCGATGGATGGTGGGTTCACCAGGAAACTTTTGAATGGCAGTTTCCATGCCTAGGTTGACAGTGAGTTTGATGTGTTCATTTTGCACTTTAATCATTCAACTCCTAGGTTTGGCCAAGATGAATCTAAACTATTCTATATGCCAATGCTGATTTAAATGAATACAGAAAATAGGAATGAATGCTAATCACAGAGAATATGCTAGCTAAAATGTATCATACCTGATTTCGGATGTCTGATGAAGATTCTGAGTTTTGTAACAGTCCAGATCGCCTCAATTCGTATGTAATCATCTGATATTTCACAGGATCATCTCAAATCACATACGGTCATCTGAGATCAGACAGAATCATCTAAAATCTGACGAATTCATGAGACGAATTCATCAAAAACCTGCAATCACAAAAATAGGTACAAAATACCGAATATGCAACTACAGAAGCAAAGGAAAATGATAGCAATAACAACAAACATGCCTAAATCATAGATTCAAATAACAAAATAAGGAAAATGCAGTAAATTTAAATGCTTGTTCTTAACTTTATCATGCGGTTATGCTAAATGAGGTGAACTCCAAGATGCATAAACATAATAATTTAAGAGAGTGCAAAAATACAATAGGAAAATGCAAAAAAGTTAAGGAAATGCAAACTCTGGGTTCTGATTGCCCCCAATCTGGACTACAGTTAGGATCACCTCCAATCGTACGAGATCATCTGCGCTCCTCGACAAGATCGTCCGAAATAGTCCGGGATCGTTTGCGACGATCCGAGCTAGCTTCGACTAAAAAATAGTAGAGTTCCTGCAAGAAAATGCAAAATACAGAATGCAGACAGTAGTGCGAGGATGCTCTAGTGAATAAGGAACTAAATCTGTAGGGAAATCCATCAGCTAAGGGGTTCAGGGGGATAAACTAGAAAAATCCTAGTTTATATAGGATTAGGAAGAGGTTAGGAGGTTGGGGATCATCCCAATCGGGAGAGATCTCCAACAGGGAAATCTCCAACTGCGCAGACGCATTTCTGCCCAAGTTGGAGAGGCTGTTGAAACAGAAGCTAATTATGAAAATTTGGTTTTGGGACGAAATCGTCTGGACGTTCTGTTCCAGATGAATTCGTCAGATCGGGGATGATTTCGTCTAATCTACGATGATATCGTCCAACGGTCAAAACAAATCCTAAAAATGGCACAAAAAATGGGGAAAGCGGGTAACAGGCGGTTAACGGGCAGTTTGGGGTTAAAATTCAAATTTTTATCTTTTTACTAAGGTTTAACCATGCCAATTTTAGGGTGCTACAAGTCCATCTAAGGTTTTCTCCTTTAATTTTAACTCTTCCATTTATTCAGTTATTATACTCACAGTACTAGCTTATTTTTCCTCTTCTTCAACCTTTTCAATGTGGAAGGTATATGCTTTCTCATTAAATATATTGACTCTTTTACCTTTGTATGGGATTTTCAAGTGTGAGTAATGCAAGGATAGATATCCTCCAATTTTAGCTATGAATTCTTTGGATAGATACATACCAAAATAAGGTTCCAAATATACCACAACGACTTCCTATATGACTGTAATTTGAGGTATCCTATGCAACACAATAGGAATATCTTTTATCACTCCTACAGTATTGACTAGAGTACCATTCGATTGTAAAATACCTGGGCTACTTCTGGTGTATTCCATCCCCATATTGTCACACATAAATTTTGGTATTACCATAGTTGTAGCTCCTAAGTCTATCATACAATTTTTTACAACTCATATTTCCATCTAAAAGATAAATAAAAAGCGGGGGTCTATTTTTTCCAGTAGCTGATGTTAAACTAGCTTGAGCTGAATTAAGCTGAGATGGAGCTTTACTTCTTGCAATAAGTCAATTTGTCCTAGTAATTGTAAAGCATCATACATACTTGCTTTAGAAGGATTTTTCTTCACATATTCCACTATGTTGAAGGGAGCTAGATCAATGTTCTTCTCTATTTCTTTTGTGAAGGTAACATACTTGTTTCTATACCCTTGAGTTGCATCTATCCTCTGATGCTTGGTCAAAGAAGGGTAACTTAACTTATCCCTAGCTTGTTCTTGGATTTCAACTTCATTTTGTGGGATGGCTTCTTTGCGTAATTCTACTTCTATTCTCTAAAATAGGCTTTGGGGAATATTTTCATGGGGGCTCTTTTCTCAACCAGATTTCTTGCATCTAAAGGTACTTTTAGGGGGTTTAGCCCCTGAGGTTCCACTTGTAGGGGCTTATTTCTTAACCTTGTTAGGATGATAACTTTCTCTACTGAAGGCATCATAATATTGTGGTATTCTTCTCTAATCATATTTAATTTCCCCTTATGAGCCTTTTCTACCTTTTCAATAGCCACTTTCTAGTCATAATGTTGATGGATCATACATGAACTCTCACCATGGGGGTCATTGCATGTAGAGCACCAAAAATTGGATTTTGCTGAAGAGTTGGTAGGTTCATTATCATTGTTAGCATAAACCTCATTTGATCTCTCTTGATTTCTACCACTTGTGTAATATTGATCTCTTGTTACCTATGGAAATCTCCTCGGTTGGAAAATTCTCTTAGCTTCCCTTATTTCCATTGAGGCCATTTTATTGGCCATACTCTTCATGAATGATTGTATGTCTAATAATACTACAATTTGAGGTTTATGAGTTGATGCAACAAATGATACAAGAATTGCAGGAATAGTGGGTAAACCTGGAGTAGTAAGGGGTACTTGTACCACTGGTATATAAGGTTGTCCAGTCTATTTAGGAAGATCCACATTAGTAATAGGAGTAGGATTTGCAAAATTGGTATTAGATACTTGTGGGATATTTGGGAAGATAAGTATTATAATATTTTAGGTAAACCTACCAATATCAATGAGGTCCTTTTTAGCTTTCAGAGCTTCCTAAATTTTTTTTGGGAAGGTGAACACTTAATACTGTCTTATAACCATGCTTATATTTGAATTGAAAGCTCTCGGGTAATAATACATTGCTTATTCATTCATTGGCCTCAGCCCATAAGGTACCCTCTGCCAAGTATGATTGAATATAATGTTGAAATCAACTATCTCTTCTTGAGGATGCTTTTGAATGACAGTAAAATGATTGAGTAGAGAAAAATGGTTAGCCTGTTGATTGAACTCTTCTACTAGTTTACCAAAAATCTAGGCCCAGGTGGCTATAATTTGATTAGGAAGAGCCTTATACCAATAGAGCATTCTTCCTTTTAGAGAGATGACTAATAGCCTTATAATTATATCTTCTTCTACAATATTGTGTATTGCTACTAACAAAGCTACATCTTGGTAATGTTCATATGTTGTTTTGACTGTACCATCATATTCAGGCAATGTTTTCAATTTTTCTTTAGGGATTTGATGTTGGACCACTATATTCAAGGGGACTAAATGATTCCATGTGGGGTAGGGTAGATTAGATTGATTTATGTCCATTATAGCTACTATACCTACTGGTATTGCATAATATGGGTAGTTGTGCTTGAAGGTCCACTAGTAGCAATACTAGAGAGAGTTGCAGGGGAAGAATTTATTGGTCCAATGGTAATGATAGAAGAAGATGTTGATCAAGAAACAAGTACAATATTAGGTCTAAGACTATCAAGATGTAACTTAAAGAACTAAATGGGTTCTTCGAAATTTTTTGTTTTAGATCTAGTTTTCATGTATCTTGGTATTCAATCAATAAATAGATAATAATTTTCTTGGGTTTTATCTTTCGAACGGAGTCACTAGGTGGTTTTAAAATTTGAATAGAGCAAAGACAAACACCATAAATTTGAACTATAAAGATAGTGGGATTGGATCCCACTGGGCATGAAAATTTTTTTGGGGGCAAAGTCTGCCTATGGTTATGTTTGTGTCCAGGACTTTGCCAATATTGAATGATCAGGTTTAAAATAGAGGGTACTCAGTTCAATCTCTAGAGAAGGCTAGTTATTTACTTGGTTGTGGGAAAAGGAAAAGAGGAAAGTGCTTAAAGAAAGGGAAATATATCTATTTCTATAACATTGAATGGGTATAGATTAGACAACAACAAGGAAATGCATACAAATTTAACAAATTAGCATTCTTTTAAATCCCTAAGAAGAAACAACCAATTATTCGATGCAAATTAAATTAATCACATAAATCATTAACTCTAGAACTATTGAACGTAAAATACACAAATCCAAAAACAATATTAATGCAACTTATGTACCATATAGCTTGAATAGAAGTATTAATTCACTCATACATACATGATTGCACACTTTGAACTAGAAGCCAAATAGGCAGTTTATATTTATTGCTTTTAGAAGTGTGCATACATTTTATCTTGTAAATACCTTAGAGCCGACCCTTTTTTAGGGTGCGCTCATCCTATATATACACTCCCTACATATGTAAATATCAAAATCTATTACAACAATATGCCAGCTGGCTAATTCTAGTGAGATTCTAAATAGCACCTATTGGCCTAAGCAAAAATGACGTAGTGGAATTTCCAATAACAAGCGGTTGGAATGTGATATTTTGGTTATAAAATGCTCATGCCAATATTCTAAAGGTATGGCTATCCAAATGTATTCCACTCTTGTATCTTGAGATAACGGCCTATGAGAATAGGACTGATCTTGAAATCATGACTATTCTTCACCTTCTAGCTCCATCTAGCTATCAACCTATGAGAATAGGGCCGATCACGAAATTATGACTATTCTCCACCTTCCAGCTCCATATGGCTATCGACCTATGAAATAAGAATGGTAATGAAATCATGATTATTCTCTGCCTTCTAGATTCATATAGCTATTGACCCACAAGAACAAGGTCGATCATGAAATTGTGATTATTCCCCATCTTTCAGCTTTGTTTGGCTATCGACCCACGAGAATAGGATCGATCATAGAGTTATGATTATTCTCTACCTTATAGATTTTTTTGGCTATTGGCCTGTGAGAATATGGATGGTCATGAAATCATGACTATTCTCTACCTTCCAATTCCATTTGGCTATCGGCCCACGAGAATAGGGCCGATAGCAAAATCATGGCTATTCTTCACCTTCCAGCTTCATTTGGCTATCAACTTTTGAGAATAGGGCTAATCGTAAAATTGTGATTATTCTTTGCCTTCTAGCTTCATCTAGTTACCAGTTCGTGAGAACAGGACTAGTCATGAAATTACGACTATCCCTCAGTGTAGTCATTTTGACCTACATGTAATTATCGAATCTAGTGTTTGATCCAAGATTTGTCTTACATCTAGAATATCCTACAACTTTAGATCTATAAAATAACTTCATAATAACTCTAGAAAATATGGTCAACATTTGGAAGCTTGCTTAGGCCACTATAAGGCTGATCTTGGAGGTGCAAAAATCAAGCTCCCTTGGTCCTTTTAGTTGACCATTCATAATAAAATGAGCTTTGAACTTTGGAATGAATATAACAGAATATGATAACATAGAACAAGGAATAAAATGCAAATATATGGAATGGATGTAATGTGTGATCAAGAATGCAATTTCAAAAACTAGGGTTTTGGGAACAAATGGTTACCCCCAAGATAATTTAATGTGAAATGTAATCAAAATAGAATGATAACAGTAAAAAAATAACATAGACATAGGTGAAATAGAATGTAGAGGGCATGTAAAATAAAGTTCTAGGTTTTTGAGGCAAATAGGCACCCTAAAACTTAGCTAGACTAAATCCATGCCCTATAGGATATTGAGCACGAATTCAGTAGAAGTGCTAAAACATGTATAGAATGTTTGATGGACAAAAGCAAAGATTTTTCCTAATTTTTTCCCTATAGAATATGGAGCATGGATTTGCACAAGAGTTTTTAAAACACCAAACAAAGATAAAAAATGTAGCAAAACACAAATTAAGATGAAGTGAATTAACAAATGTAAAGAATTAACTTGGTGATCTCGTGGAAGAAACCAGAGTAAAGGTGGAAGACCTCTCCTACTACAAGAAGATAAATTGTCATCAAGGCTTTCTCCACTTGCAAAATCACAAGGAACACACCAACAACAAAACACCAAAGCACCAAGAGCACTAGAAGGCAAGAGAACTCTAATGAACTTTTGATAGCTTGATTGCAAGAGAACTTAGGATCACTTGGAGAAATGGGGGAAAAAGGGGATCCAATATCTTTATTTATAAGATTTTTGAGGGCTAAAATACAGGAAAAATAAAACTTAGCCTTTATTAGGTCGATGTCCTTAAAGGGCCGACTTAAAATTAAGGTTTTTGAAGAAAACCCTAAATTTGTTGAATATGCGCCTTGTAGATTATTGATCGTGGATTCATTCAAGGTCAAGAAAAATAAGGTAAAACATAAGAAAAAGAGGTCAAAATTTCTCTTGGTAAGTTTGAGAACTTTTTAAAGGAACCCAAGGAAAAATGACTCATTTGGGTGGGTCAGTTTTTTATTTAGATAACACCCTTACATGATAGCTTCATGGTCACTAGCAAGGGGCAGCCTCCATTCGACTATTTGTGAGCATACATCCTCATAGGGTTATGCTCTATTTCTTTTATTTTTGTTTTATTTTGACCTTTTAGAGCTTTCACTTTCTTCTTATTTCTACCTTTCTTTCTTCTTTTGTTGTTTGTCCTTCTTTCTTCTTTATTTCCATATTTTATTATTTTCATCTGCTCATCCATGCATTTCACTTTGCATTCATTTTAGCTTGCATATTAGATTGCATTGCATTTAGTTAGATTCACTCATGCATTTTAGTTAGGATCATTTTGAATTTCATTCATTATGTTCATGATTATCATGCTAAAAAACAAAACAAAAAACTTAAAAATGCAAGTTAGCATTTGTCTCTCCTTTTGTCTTCTTTTCTCCCCTCTTTCTTCCTCTTTGGCACCTTTTTATTTGTTGTTGTTTACTGCTCTCTATTATTTTGAGTCTACCTTTTCAAGTTTCCTTAGGAATTTTACATTCCTCCCAGAACTCAAGGGGGCATCTTGGCCTAAGAGGCATTAATGTCCCTAATACCTTGATTTGCTTGTCAAATACTCAAAGTATTCAAAATAACACTATTTGTGCACCACCCCTTTCTTATAAATCACCCACCCTTTTTATTCTTTTGATTTCCATATTTTTTCCCCCCTTGGGTATCTACATATTTTTTTGACGCATATTATTAGGCCATAAATGCATCAAAGAGGGGGGGAAATGTAGACACAAAAAATTGACCCATCCAAATGAGTCATTTTTCCTTGGGTTCCTTGAAAAGGTTGTCAAACTTACTAAGAGTAATTTTGGTCCTATTTTTTATGTTTTACATTTTTCTTTATGTAGACACCAAATCACAGCCACTAAACCTCCATCCTAACCATCCCACCACCCACTTGTCTTCCATTCCACCTTCCCACCAATTATTTGGCCCAAATCCACCTTCCCACCATTTCCTAGCCTAATTGGGGTTATTTTAATATTATTTTATAATATTTTATTATATTTTAATATATTTATTATAAAATATATATAAATAAACTCAATTAACCTTAGTCGTCCGATTTCATTTAATCTCCACCATCCATTTTTATTAATCCATGTCACATTCAAAAAGTAATCTCAACCCTCGGATATGACTTAATCTTAGCCACACGATCAAAAGTGCAAGGCTAAAACCATAAGAAAACCCTAGGTTGGATTATAAATAGGGTATTTTGCAAATTCCCAAACCTTAGAACCTTGATATTAAGAGATATACTTGGAGAATCATATGTTGATGCCCTAGTGAAGCGAATATGAAGAGAATTGAAGATCTGATGCCCTATCTAAGCCAACAATACTTATGTCATTCCAACCATCATCCATCCATCCTCACTTGTTGCCATAGCCATATTCCATTCGTCGCCTCTATCGCCATCCTTCCTAATCTGTTTCTGCATATATGCTCTACCCTACAAGCATTGTGCCAAGCTTGTGAGCTTGCTGTAGAGCTTGCCAAGCACCCAACAGAGCTTGCCCTATCTGTAAGTGCACACCAAAGCTTGCTAAGATCCCTACAGAGCTTTCCAGGCACTCTCCAAATCTTGCCATAGTCCCAGGTGTGAACCAAAGCCTACAAAGCTTGCATTCAAGCCTACTGTCATCAATGAACTATATTTTGAAGCTGCTGCATCAACAGATATGAAATGTTGTCTACAATAACTGGTCAATAGAAATATCTACGAATTCAACATATTCTTTGATGGTTGTTGAAGCTGGAGTGGCCCCACATTGGATATTCAAAGCTCACTCAACCTGTTCGGATCAAAGACACACTCAGATCTGAAGACACTTATGTTATATCCAACTAGGGTTTTGGAGAACCCTAGTTCCACTATAAATTATTGTATCAAATATCCGCATTGGATACTGATTGTAACAAAGGAGTCTATTGGCCCCCCATTGAATACATATTTCTTTTGTGCAATCTGTTTTGTCTCATTGCTTTATTTGATTCTACCATTTTATTTTCAAGTATCATGTCTTTGCATCAAAAAATGGTGATCACGGTGGGACCCCACAAGGGTTTCATAATTTGATAGATCTACCTTGCTAATTTTTTTTTGTTGCCATTGTTACAGATTTTTTAGAAAGCGTAAAAAATTCTGCATTCATTGCTAGGGTTTCTAAAGCATTCTGCAACAATTCCAAGGATCGCGCAGGTTCCATTCCATGCTTTGCAGGCACTCTATTGCATCTGAGAAGGTGCACAACTATGCCTAGCATTAATTTGAAGTAGAGCTGAGGCTTCCAAGTTTTTTAGAAAGTGTAAAAACTGTCGCATTCATTGCTAGGGTTTTCGAAGCATTCTACAGTAGTTCTAGGGATCACGTAGGTGCCATTTCATGCTTTGCAGGTGCTCTCTTGTGCCTGAGCAGGCACACATATATGCCTGACATTAATTTGAAGTAGATCCGAGGCTTCCAAGTGAGTTACGTAACCCTAGTTTGCCATTCAACAATTTACGCATTTTTTTCTTGCTGCTATTTTTTTTTCACCGTTTTTGTGTTCACATTAAGAAATCAGGGAAAAAATTAGTAATAAGTTACATCTAGGGTTTTTGTGTGATTTAGGATATAAAATATACTTCTTGTTTTGAAATTGCAAGGCTAGGTGATTTATATGCATTTTTGAGTGCATATAACACGCAAAAGCATCTTATAGTTGCATTTTAGGGTTAAAAATTATTTCAAACTTGCATATTTAAATATGAATAGCATTTAGAAGCATAAAGTAATCATGCCCTATGCTGGCCCCTTTGGCAGAGAGGTTGATGAACCCTCCGGTGCTCTTATGATGTTTATCACTTGTAGGCAAGGGTTTTAAGGGTGTACTCTGTGCTCTATCGATGAAATTTACGTCTTTATGTTGGGTTCTAATTTAGATTAGTGAGGTTGGTAATTTTTAATATTGTTTGCACACTATAAAGAACAAGGAACATAAAATTAATCAATCACACACTTGCATGTTGCACTTTTTAATAGTAATAGTTATATTTCATCACCAACTATTGCTTGAGGTTTGGTGACGGTGGCATTCATATCCATCCACCAAATCTCTACCCCTAGACACCTTAGGACATACCCCCAAGAAAACTTGTTGGAGGTCATTACCAACAAGAATCTCGTTGCCCCAACCAACCTTAGTTTTTACCTTTATTTTACATTAAAAAAGATTAAGTAATCATCAAAACACACAAAACTATCACTTAAAAGGAATCTCACATTAATAAAGAAAAATAACAAAACCTGAGGTAAGCCACATGGTTCAAACTTAGGACTATTTGTTTATTTTCTTTTAGTAATTTAAATTCTGCACAAGTGTTAAGTTTTGTGTTTACTTTGGCATATCTTTAGTAGTTTTGATTTTCATTAGATCAGAATAGTTTAATGGAAAATAAAACAAACCCACTTGCTACTTCAGTAGCCAACCCTTCCAATTATGTCCAACTTAGCTTGCCTAGACAATCCTTAGCCATCTCATCATTTACATGGCTCAACCTTAGCCATATCATCATTAACATGGCTCAACCTTAGCCATTTCATCATTAACCTGGCTCAACCTTAGCCATCTCATCATTAACATAGGTCAACCTTAGCCATATTATAATTAACATGGCTCAACCTTAGCCATTTAATCACTAATATGGCTTAAACAATAGCCATTTCATCATTAACATGGCTTAACCTTATCCATTTCACCATTAACATGGCTCAACCTTAGCCATCTCATCATTAACATGGCTTAACCTTAGCCATTTTATCATTAACCTAGCTCAACCTTAGCCATATCATTATTAACATGGCTCAATATTAGCCATCTCATCATTAATATGGCTCAACCTTAGCCATTTAATCATTAACATGGCTTAACCAATAGCCATTTGATCATTAATATGGCTCAACCTTAGCCATTTCATCATTAACATGGCTCAACCTTGGCCATCTCATCGTTAACATGGCTAAACCTTAGTCATATCATCATTAACATGGCTCAACCTTAGCCATATCATCATTAAAATGGCTCAACCTTAGCCATATCATCATTAACATGGCTTACCCTTAGCCATCTCATCATTAACATGGCTCAACCTTAGTCATTTTATCATTAAAATGGCTTAAAAAATAGCCATTTGATCATTAACATGGCTTAACCTTAGCCATTTCATCATTTACATGGCTCAAACTTGGCCATATCATCATTAACATGGATCAACCTTAGCCATATCATCATTAACATGGCTCAACCTTAGCCATCTCATCATTAACATGGCTTACCCTTAGCCATCTCATCATTAATATGGCTCAAACTTAGCCATTTGATCATTAACATGGCTTAAGCTTTAAACTTAGTCATTTCATCATTTAAATGGCTCAACCTTAGCCATATCATCATTAACATGGCTCAACCTTAGCCATTTCATCATTAACATGGCTCAACCTTAGCCATATCATCATTAACATGGCTCAACCTTAGCCATCTCATCATTAACATGGCTCAACCTTAGCCATCTCATCATTAACATGGCTTAACCAATAGCCATTTCATCATTAACATGGCTCAACCTTAGCCATATCATCATTAACATGGCTCAACCTTAGCCATATCATCATTAACATGGCTCAACCTTAGCCATTTCATCATTAATATGGCTTAACCTTAGCCATCTCATCATTAACATGGCTTAACCAATAGCCATTTTATCATTAACATGGCTCAACCTTAGCCATATCATCATTAACATGGCTCAATATTAGCCATCTCATCATTAACATGGCTTAACCAATAGCCATTTCATAATTAACATGGCTTAACCTTAGCCATTTCATCATTAACATGGCTCAACCTTAGCCATTTCATCACTAACATGGCTCAACCTTAGCCATTTCATCACTAACATGGCTCAACCTTAGCCATATTCATCACTAAAATGGCTCAACCTTAGCCATATTCATCACTAACATGGCTCAACCTTAGCCATATTCATCACTAACATGGCTCAATCCTTAGCCATTTCATCATTAACAGAGATGGGTAAGGTTGGCTAGACAAGCTAGGTTGGACAAAATTGGAAGGGTACTCAACCCCTTTGGTAAAAGTTCAAAAAAAAAAAACCCTTAAGGAGAACTCAATCCCTTTGGTCACATTCCAATTTCATTTCATTTCCAAAAATCCCCAAAGGTACTCAATCCCTTTGGTCACATCAAATTCCAAAATCAAAAATCCCCAAAGGTACTCAATCCCTTTGGTCACATCAAATTCCAAAATCAAAAAGCCCCAAAGGTACTCAATCCCTTTGGTCACATCAAAATTCAAAATCAAAAAGCTCCAAAGGTACTCAATCCCTTTGGTCACATTTCATTTCCAAAAAGCTCCAAAGGCATTTAACCCCTTTGGTCATCAACTTATCAGGCTAGGGGGAGTAAAACACCCTGAACCACTAAGCATCATACACTTGAAAAGCATTCCATGCTTTTTCAAGTGTATGATATATGTGTATATATACATGGCTTTTACAAAAAAAAAATCAAATCATTCACATAGGCATTCCCACATGGCATACATTCCATTGGAATTTACATTTAGGCATTTTACATGCATTTTCATTTTTACATTCATGCATTGTTTCATTCGCATACATTAAATCATACATATTCCATTGCATTGTACAATTTCCATTTGCATATCAACACTCCATTGCATTAGGCATATACATTTGCATCCATCCCATCCCATGCTCAATGATCTGGATTAGTAATGATGATATGGCCACAAACAAAAAGTCAAAGTTATAGAAATTGGGGGTACCTAGTTTGAAACAATCATGCAACTTTCATAAGCCAACAACATCACAAGTCAAAATCACAAAAGCCTAAAATTTTTAGTCACTCATACATTACTAGTGTCGAAAGCAACCTCCAAGTGGATGTACAATTTTATTTAGGACCAAAAGCACAATTTACACACTAAGAAAGTCTTGAGCGATGTCAATTGATTCCAAATGCAATCTTGAACCAATCACATTCCATAACATCTTAAAAAATATTATGAGTCAAGGAGGGTTAGTGCCATACTTGGGTAGTACCTTGAAGTGACAAGGGATAATCCTCGCTTGTCCCATCATGCAACATAGTCCAAAGCAAAAATAGTGGTTTTCACCACTACCTCAATTAATCTTAAAATATAAGCATAAAAACATAGAGTAGTAAGGATAGGGTCACAATTCTCATTACACTTCAATTGAGAATCTGATTCCCCAAAGATCTATATAAAATTAACAAATAAAACTCCCAAATACCCTTGATCCTTAAAGTCATAAGTATTCATACTACACGCCCCTGAAAAGGATGGGTAGTCATCCCCAAGGCCTAATAGATAAAATCCCATTGGACTATGGAGTGAATCTTCATCGGGGCTATAGACGCCTGACTAGCAGTGGAGTAATCTCATGCAGGGTGACATGTCTCCTTGGCAAACAAGAAGACCTCTGACCGCACATAAGGGCAAGCTAGCTTTAGGTAATCTTCATAACATGTCATGCCCAATTTACTCATAGTGGGTCAATGAAATTCACATTCACACACACTGGTTCTTGATTGATAGGGTCATTGTTACACTCAAAGATTTGGTAATTGAACCTCACTTAAACACACATTGGTACTAAAGAAAGTTAGACAACCCAAGTGAGTTTGGTTGATAACACTAGTATGTTTGAGTCTTTTAAAATTATGTCGTACTCATTCCATATCAACATCCATATCTTCTTCTATGTCAAATTCCATATTTTCTTCCACATCAATGTCCATATTTTTTGACATGTCCACATTCATGTCTTCATGGTAAGTCGAGTTGCAAAACATAACAAAACTGGGTACTCTCAATTGTCAAATAATTGACAAAAAAAATAGCCAATAGTATTTCTGAAATATAATATATCATATGAACAACATGCATTCCTATCATGTAAGTCTACATTCATTTAGCATTAACTTGCATTAATCATATCAAATTCTCATAAGATTGCATATAGTTTACAGTCGTCATGCATTTACTTACAATAATAACTCATCATTAGCTTGCATACATCAAATCAAATAAACATTAGGCATATACATCATAGTCATTAGCTTGCATACATCATCATAAAAATTAAATAAAGCATTGCATTCACACAAAAGCATAACACAAACATAAAATCCATGTATGTATATATATCAAACTCGCATATGCAAAGATCGCTAGAAAGTTCAAACATCATCACAACTTGGGGCTATTCAAGGTTTCACACCTTTCCCCTAATCAAGCAAGAAACATCACAACTAGGGGGTGCTCAAGGTTTCACACCTTTCCCCTAATAAATCAACATCACAACTAGAACTTGGGGGTGTTCAAGGTTTCACACCTTCCCCACACTTGCAATAAATAATTCAATCATTCAATCACATCACATCATCAACAAGTCAATTGCTAGGTTCAAAAGACTGTGTTTTTTTGTCAAAGGTTGCGCCCTTTGCCTTGTGTTCACATCATCCAAATTGCAAAAATCCCTTCATCTATTGGGGAAAAAAT
This sequence comes from Wollemia nobilis, assembly GCA_028583015.1. Taxonomy (NCBI): domain Eukaryota; kingdom Viridiplantae; phylum Streptophyta; class Pinopsida; order Araucariales; family Araucariaceae; genus Wollemia; species Wollemia nobilis. The sequence continues at coordinate 470,113 of JAQPPZ010002638.1, forward strand.
AGATCACATTTACGTTCTTTTATCATTATCCATTCATAAGTAAACCTTTTTTTTAGTGGTTTATCCTATAAACCTGGTGGTTGTAGCGACTGGTTATCCATGCAACCTGGTAGGATGGATAGACTACCATAAGGACACTTTCATCATAAAAAAACCCCTTTATTTGTTAAGGGCAATGAACAAACACTTTTTCATATTTCATCATCAAAAACCCCTTTATCTGTTAAGGGCAATGAACAGACACTTTTTCATATTTCATCATCAAAAACCCCTTTATCTGTTAAGGGCAATGAACAGACAAAAATCATTTCAAAAACCCCTTTCAACCATTAGGGCAAAAACGACATCACATTTTGCATGGTATTATACACCAACCCCCTTTCAACCGTTGGGGCAAAAACGGTATCACATTTTGCATGGTATTATACACCAACCCCCTTTCAACCGTTGGGGTAAAAATGGTATCATATTTTGCATGGTATTATACACCAACCCCCTTTAAACCGTTGGGGAAAAAATGGTATTACATTTTTGCATGGTATTATACACCAACCCCATTTCCACCGTTGGGGCAAAAATGGTATCACATTTTGCATGGTATTATACACCAACCCCTTTCAACCGTTGGGGCAAAAATGACATCACATTTTGCATGGTATTATACACCAACCCCCTTTCAACCATTGGGGCAAAAACGACATCACATTTTGCATGGTATTATACACCAACCCCCTTTCAACCATTGGGGCAAAAATGGTATCATATTTTGCATGATATTATACACCAACCCCCTTTCAACCGTTGAGGCAAAAACGGTATCACATTTTGCATGGTATTATACACCAACCCCCTTTCAACCGTTGGGGCAAAAATGACATCACATTTTGCATGGTATTATACACCAACCCCCTTTCAACCGTTGGGGCAAAAACGACATCACATTTTGCATGGTATTATACACCAACCCCCTTTCAACCGTTGGGGCAAAAACGACATCACATTTTGCATGGTATTATACACCAACCCCCTTTCAACTATTGGGGCAAAAACGGTATCACATTTTGCATGGTATTATACACCAAACCCCTTTCAACCGTTGGGGCAAAAATGACATCACATTTTGCATGGTACTATACACCAACTCCATTTCAACTGTTGGGGCAAAAATAACATCACATTTTACATGGTATTATCCACCAACCCCCTTTCCACCATTAGGGCAAAAACTGTATCACATTTCACATCATTCATATCATACACAACCACATGGTATCATACACCAACACCCTTCCCACCATTGGGGCAAAAATGGTATCACATTTTACATCATTCATATCATCCACAATAATTTGTGTTTCACATCATTCATTCATCAATTGCACAAATTCACTACATCATTCATTTTCAATTGGCTTGTGAGATACATTCGTAACTCATTTTCCAATTGAGGGGGTAAGCTACAAAAAATTAGAAAAATTTCTTTATTCTTTTATCTTTAAAATCAGTGCAAAAATCCAACAACAAAGAGAAGCCGCTTCTGTGCCCATAGCCTAAGCAGGTGTCTCGTATTTTTGCACCAAATTGTGTTTCACATAACATGGTACAAAAATGGGCATCTGTAGACACCAAATTGTAGCCACTAAACCTCCATCATAACCATCCCACCACCCACTTGTCTTTAATTCCATTTTCCCACAAATTATTTGGTGCAAATCTACCTTCCCGCCATTTCCTAGCCTAATTGGGGTTATTTTAATATTATTTTATAATATTTTATATTTTATATAATATTTTATTATATTTTAATATATTTATTATAAAATATATATAAATAAACTCAATTAACCTTAGCCGTCCGATTCCATTTAATCTCCACCATCCATTTTCATTAATCCATGTCACATTCAAAAAGTAATCTAAACCCTAGGATATGACTTAATCTTAGCCACACGATCAAAAGTGCAAGGCTAAAATCCTAAGAAAACCCTAGGTTGGATTATAAATAGGGTATTTTGCAAATTCCCAAACCCTAGAACCTTGAGATTAAGATATATACTTGGAGAAGCATTTGTTGATGCCCTAGTGAAGCGAAGATGGAGAGAATTGAAGATCTGATGCCCTATCTAATCCAACAATACTTTTGCCATTCCATCCATCCTCACTCGTCGCCATAGATGTATTATATCCACCACCTCCGTCTCCATCCTTCTTGATCTATTTTTGCATATTTTCCCTACCCTACGAGCGCTATGTCGAGCTTGTGAAGCTCACTGCAGAGCTTGCCAAGAGCCCATCAGAGCTTAACCTATATATAAGTTCACACCAGAGCTTGGCAAGCTCACTATAGAGCTTGCCAGGTGCTCTCCAGATCCTACCATAGTCCCAAGTGCAAACCAAATCCTACAAAACTCACGTCTGAGCCTACCATCATCAACAAACTACATTCTAAAGCTATTGCATCAACAGATCTGAAACGCTGTCTGCAATAACTGGTCAATAGCAAGATCTATGAATTTAACATATTCTTTGATGACTTTTGAAGCTAGAGTGGCCCCAAATTGGATATTCAAAGCCAACTCAACCTTTTGGGATCAAGGACACACTCAGATCTAAAGACACTTTTGTTATATCTAACTAGGGTTTTGGAGAACCCTAGTTCCACTCTAAATTATTGTATCAAATATCCACATTGGATACTGATTGTAACAAAGGAGTCTATTGGTCCCCCTATTGAATACATATTTCTTTTGTGCAATATGTTTTGTCTCATTGCTTTATTTGATTCCACCATTTTATTTTCAAGTGTCGTGTCTTTGCATCCACACTTTCATTTCCATAGTTTAGCATGGAAATACCAAACATTGGTGATTACTTAAGTGACACATTAAATATTCCCACCCTGGACTTGGAGTGTGTCCTAAAACCATTCCTTATGAACCCCTTTTCTATTTGTCCACCAAGTGTAGAGAATATAACACACCCCCATGATCACCTCATATCCCAACAAATCCAAACAAGAATTGTACACGATAGGGCAGTTTTCCCCCTCTATAGGATCATAGTTTCATATTCAGTGTTGGTCAATAGGCTAGTAAAATAATTATTTATAGCTAAGTTGGGTCTTAGACAAGGAGATCCTCTATCATAATAACTATTCATTATTATGGCAATGGTATTGGGAAATTTTTTGAAGAAGGTATACAAAGATAGGCTAATAAGCATACTTAAGGCTAGTAATAACATCAACAACATCACCCATCAATGGTTTGTAGATACAACCCTTTTTGGGAGGGTAAGGATAAATGAGGCTAGAGCTTTGAATAAATTATTAAAGGATTATGAAAGGGCATCTTAGTAAAAATTTAATAGGAAAAAATCCAAAAGTTACTTCTATAACACTCCAACTTGAATCAAAGTAGGGATATGTAGGTTACTTTAAATGGAGGAGATAAATTTACCAACATATCTAAGAATGCCCTTATTTGAGGGGCAATGAGGATATAATACTACAAGCTAGTCATAACTAAAGTTTAAAGTAAACTAATAACATAGAAAGGTAGGTGGGTATCGTTAGTAGGAAGAGTGCAACTAATTAAATCATTCTTACAAGTCATTCCAACATATTATATATCCTTGGACTGTGCGAAGATCTGTGTGATGGCTTCTGGGGAGGACAACGCAGAATACTGTGGTGGCCATAAAAATCTGGACAGCTTGCCGGATTCGTGGTGGCTACCAATTTCACCATGTAAATTAAAAAAAAAAAAAAAAAAAAAACATATTATATATCCTAGTATATTATGACAAAACTGGTAAAAAAAGGTTTAATCTATATTATGCGATAATTTTTGTGGATAAGGTTACATGATAAAAGAAAAATTCCTTTGGTGAAATGGAGCAAGGCTTGTGATGATAAATGTAGCTAAAAATCTCAATTTAAGAGTTCTTATGAATGCAAATGGAGCAAGGTTTGTGATGATAAAACTAGAGAAAAAGCTCAATTTAAGGGGAATTTTTTATAGAGATTGTACAAAGAGAGTCAAATATAATGGGAAAAAATTCTTCTAAGTATGTTTATCCCAATGACCTAAGCTTAATATTTACTACATTATCACTACCAAATGGTTCTACACTATGGAATGATTTAAAAAATCAATTGATCTAGTGATTAAAGGTCTAAGATGGGTGGTGGGAATTGGAGAAAATTTTCTATTTGGATGGATACTTGTGATAAAGAACCACTCAATATAAATCCAATTTTAAAACTATGGATGAGATTAATTTAATATAAATATGGTGATAGGGTTTCAAACATTATGTACAATGATCAAGAAGGAAGATACAAATGGAAAGAATATTTTTTTACAAGTATACCGGACATTGTTGCTAGGAGGAAGTTGAGGAGAAATATTGTAGATACCTAAAATTAGTTCTTTTAAGGATACTCACCAAAATTCCTCCTTACTACCCCATAATTCATCTTGGGTAGCCCTAGGGCTAACTTGATGGTTTGTACCAACTTTGAGTAACTTTTTCCATAAGCTACCTAACTATCTCGACCCGAGATGATCTCCAAATCGTGACCTTCTCGATCCAAGTTGATCTCACAAACATGACCTTATTGACCTAAGACGGTCGTGAAAAGTCAAAATTAAACATAATAGTTGGTAGTCAAACTAATTTTTAGTGTCACACATGATTTTACATCATTTTTAGACACCTTTGCATGAGACTATTTCGAATTGATTTCATGCAATCAACTATTTTGGGCATGCATTTATTTTTCCAATGTGAACTACCCATTTGCTTTTTCATGCAGAGTACCCTAGATTTTATCAAGAGATCTATAAAATGGTACTCACCCCTCAATTTTGAGGATCCAAAACCTTTGAATCTGTGCAATGAAGTGCTACCAAATTCAATCCCTAATTACCAAGCAACGAAGTGTTGCCAAAAATCTGATAGACTTTCCTAATACAAAAACTATACTACTAGACTACCATATGGGATTTGAAGCCTCACTTTCATCATCCACATAATCCTTATCCTCACTACAATGACTATCTGAGTTCTTTAAAGTCACCTTCCTGTAGTAAAAATATATCAACAACACTTTCCAGGTCATCTCAAACGTCACTCGGGCTTGATGACAAAGAAATACAAGCCTGTGATAATGATTGTCTCGCCCCGAGATGATCTACAAAAAAAGGTCATCTCACCCCAAGACGATCATATTCAGGTGATCAAATTTGTTTTTGCATCTTGGATTAGATCAACTTATTTTACTGTTCTGCGTTAGTTTACATTTTTGTTATCATAAACATACACATGCTTTTTCATTCATTTCATTTATCTTTATATTGAAAACACATCCAACTTTGGTGGGTCCCACACATGCTACTAATTTTTTGTTATTTATTTGTGTGTAGGTTACATGTACGAAGATAGAAAAAGACTTTGCATACAACCCTTGCATGGTGGTTCGAAAACTTGCTCCCCTATGAATTGTGTTGACACAAAATTTCTTCTCCTGCACCAAGAGACCTTAATTGTGATATTATGTATCATTGTATCAATTTGGTAGCATCTCCTAAGAGGGGATTTTGATTGTAACACCATTAAAAGACAATACAAATAAATAAAAGGGGATCCACATTATTTTATGTTGTTTTATCATTGTGTGTTCATTTATTACTACTTTGTATTACTTTATATGGTGTAAAATTTTGGCTTACATATGGAGATCACGGTGGGACCAAGTCCATTTGTGATTAATACAAGTTTTTGTTATTGGTTGATTTGTTATTCCTATGATTTGTAGGTACATATGCGTAACAATATCACTTTGAGATGATCCATATTGCATAATAATCTTAGGTCGAGACGGTATCTGATCAAAAACTAGATAGTAGTATATCTACATAACTCCATCAAACTTAGGCTTTCAAGGTTAGATTTCTATAATTTTCTTTATGATTTATATAAGGAAAGGTAGAAAAATATCCACTTATAGCACACTTGAAAAGTTGGTAATTTTTAATTCTGTTAGACAACAACCATCTCAGGTCAATACGATCTTTATTTGTGACCATTCTAGGTTGAGACGGTTCCCTGTCTACAATCGTCTCAGTCAGAGATGGTCTCTGTTTGTAGTTTTTTGGTTTGCTTGTGTTGCTACATACTAAAAGGCTGATTATTATCTAGTAAATATTACATTCTAGGGTTTTAAAATTTACATTAGTGAAATATCATTGATTGTTGTTTGATTTCATTTCTTCAAAAATTAAATGTAACCTACACACACATTCATGAGGTATCTATAACATCAGCTAGTTGGATTAAATCACCAATTATGGATAGTAATCCTATGATGTGGGTATTCATATCCCACTACAAATTTATCCCTTAGACACCTTAGTAGCCCCATGAGTGTTTTTCAAACTTCATCACTAAAAAGTCCCCTACTTTTGGGTATATCCCGAAGTAGGATAGGTTTAGGAATCCATTTTTGGTCATTGTTGTATTGCCTCTCATCAAAGAGGTGGACATAAATGCACCCAATTAGCTTGCACCTCATCTATAGTCATAGGATTAGGTTCATCAAAAACACACAAAATAAAAAACAAATCAAAAACCAAAGAAAAACCAAAAACATTAAAATAATATATATATATATATATATATATATATATATATATATATATATATATATATATATATATATATATTCAAAAACAAAACCACTTGTTTTCTTTGTTTGTATTGCTTGTGTAGTTTAGAGCAAACACACTATTTGCATAACTAATGGTAGAGACACACAATCAAGCTCACTCACGAGCGAATACTGCTAGATCAACACCAAAAAATATGGATCACTTTCGAGTTAATCCACAAGACCTCATAATACTTGAGTGGAAATATGACCCTTAGGAATTAAACATTATTAACCATCCTACTAACCTCAACATATCAGGTGTCATTACTCAGGATCAAATTACAGGTCCTAAGTATGATTAGGATATAGATTATCCAAATCAAGAAACCTTGTGTGCCATGTATAGGGATAACAATTTCCAAGAAAAAAAATTTGGAAGTCCCTACCATGCATTAGAATTTTGACTAGGCCTATGACTCCTCTAGAACAGGATCAAGAGCATATTACCTAATAATACATGGATGATTGAGCCACTCCAATTGATCACCCATGGTTGAGTCATATGTATGATTTCCTGGATAGGTGCTCCATTGAGGATCATCACAAAGCTACCACATCGGCTCATGCATTTATCATGACAACTCGTGGACCTGAGGAGGGTGAATTTATTCCTCCTATTACACCTTATGATCAATAGTATGGGAAAGGAAGGTGCGCTTCAATACCCCTTGATTACATAGAGCCTACCCTAAGATATCCATATCAAGTTAATACCACCTCTCGAGATCATGGAAAGCAAGTCATTGACCTTCCAAAGTTGAATAGCATGCCACACCTATCCACACTACACATGCACATGCTTACATAATAGAATATGTGAACAAATATTATCTGGTACCTACGCCAAATCTTGAGTACCAACAACATTTGTAGAGGGTGATGCAACAAAGATTACCAATGCCTAAACATCAAAGACAATAAACTCAACATATCCAGAATGAAAAAATCAATATCATCATCTCCCTCTGCATAATAATAATAACCTTCTTCCTCAGCCATGCTAAAATCATATTCAATATCAAAGGCCACTACTTGTTTATCATCAAGAACCTCCTACTCCTCAACAATACCAATACCAAAAAGAGGAGGTATTATATGAAGAATCACAACAGGAATATCAACAAAAAGTTGATATTCAAAATCCACCACTGACCACATCAACATCAAAATCCACCATCTCTACCTAATCAAGGGTGGAGGTGGGTAGATCATATCATTTCTCTAGAGGCATACAAAGTGCTAACTAATTGAATAAATTCCTTGTAAAAACAAGATCAAGGCTTTGGTTACCAAAAAACCACCCTAAGGTACATTAGCAATCAGCTTCTGCATCCATCAGTGCCATCACCTCTATACCCATCACATTTTGAGATGCCTAAACTTGAAAAGTTTAAAGGTGACATAAACTCACAAGAGCACATGATAAGATTTATCAATATGTATTTTTATCTTCAAGACAATGACTCCTTCATGTTAAGGATATTCCTTATGACATTGGCTAGGGGTTTTTTAGAATGGTATAACCTTCTACCATGCCATAGAATATACACCTTTGAGTAACTAGCAGATGTATTTTTTGAGAACTTTACCTTTAGCATTAGGAAAAAGGTGAATTTGACTAACTTGTCTAACGTTCATCAATTTGACGATGAGCTAGTCATGGAATATAGCAATAGGTGAACAGTTATATTAAAATTACCTTTCACCTTACCCATAATGGATCTTACCAGGATATTTTCTAGGAGTTGCACAAAATATATATCACTTCTATTGCAACTCCAATAGTATAGGAATTTTGAGGAAGCCCTAGCCTAGGCCAAAGTAATCGAGGACATTAAGATCCAAGAAGGATAAATTAAGCTCTGAAAGAAAGAATGGTCAGGCAAAAATAGTAAAGAAGGCCAAAACCAAATCCAAAAATAACCAAATCTAGTGAACCAAATCATTTTAAGTGTCCTTGGACCCTCAAATCAAAATGCACCTCAACCACCGAATTATCAAATGCAATCATCACTTGCGCAATATCACACTCAACAAGCAGACCAAAACCAATCAAATCAACAACCTATTAAAAAAATGTGCCCCCATGCTAGTATACACCATTGTTAGAACCTTTGGCAACAATATTTTATTGGTTGAGAGAGTCACAAGCAATAACCCTTCTTGATATTTACCCATTATACCTAAATCATCCTAAATCTAAATATTATAGGGAGGATCAGTACTATATCTACCATATGCAAAAAGGGCATGGCATTCAATCATGCTATAACTTTAAAAACTCGACGTAATACATGATTGATAGGTAGGAGATTCAAATCGATAATCCTCTTGCTACAAATAATAAAAACATGGGGGTATATCAAGACCCCCTACCTCAACATGAATAAAAAATAACACGAATCATTACAATAGAGCAACCAAAACTGGTCAAGCATGTTTATGTCACCCCAACTAACCAATATTTTATGAGGATGATTAGCATAGTGACGAGGAACAAAAGATATCCAACACAACCCACACAAACTGTGGGTACCTCCAATGTGCCTTCAATGTCACAAGCACCACAACAACCAATGCCAATCATACCTCATCCACCTCATTCAGTGCTTGTATTACAAAGTAGACTTACCCAAAGTATAAAAATGGCATCGATAAAAATCTCCATATATGAGCTTATACAACAATCAACCCCACATTGAGAAGCTCTGATGGAGATATTGAAATTGTTTAAACAACAAACCCAAGATACTCATTCTTTTTTTAAATTTGTGGAGCATGTTCAAATGTGTAAGGATCCTATGATCACATTTCATGATCATGAGATCAATATGATACCCACAGACATAACTGATCCACCATTGCATATTATCACTAGTGTGGATAGAATACTATATAAATGTGTCTTGATAGATACAGACTCCTCAACTAATATCATCACTATTGTGGATCTCAAACATCTTAATCTACCACCAACACACATTGCAACTTCCACTTTTACCCTTCACACCTTCAACAATACATTGTGTTCCACCATTGGTACAGTCATCCTCCCTATTCAGGTTGTACTAAAGACTATACCTGCATTGTACCATATTTTAGAAGGTGTTATGTAGTATAACTTATTACTTGGTAGGCCCTGGATTTGGGACATGAAATGTGTGTCTTCCATACTACATCAATACATCGAGTACATACATGAAGGCCAAGTTCATTGTGTTCCAGAAGACTTTGAGCCCTTCAACTTTTGCAATTTGGTTCAACATTCATAAGACCACACCTTGCCTTCCATCCATATAGATGTTGATCCAGTGACCCTATATAATCTCCATATATACCTCCATCACCCATAATTTCACCTCCACAAACTCCATCCCAACCATCATCATTGGTTACTTAGAAAGTTTCATATCAATTCATTGAATCATATATCCCAAATCAAAATCCATAAAAGTCACCTATGATGTCACCTCAAGACACAACCTCACCATCATCACAATCACCAAGGCCTCCTCCTACATATTCAATCTTAAAAATTGATACATCTACAAGTGAATCCATTGTAGGAGACGCACCACCATACATCACGAATCCTCCATTACAACCTTCTTCATCATCATCATCATCTACCCCTCAACAGGTCAATGTTCACATGATCAATCTAGGATTCAGTGACTATTTGACCCAAAATATCACATTTACCCCTATTATCGAGTCAATTAGAGACTTGGGTTGGCCTCACAACATGCCCTTACCCATCGACACTATCATTCCCCTTGGGATTCCCCTAAACCAAATGAATTTTATTTATGGGGGTATTAATGCTTCCACAAACACACCTCTCCTACTAGAAGAGGATGAGTTGTTTTAAGTAAATATTGACTATATGTCAAACCCATATTTTACTTTATGATACTTTGATCATTACCATTAGAAAGAGAATGGCCTAGGTCAATACGAACAAGGTCTTTGAACCCCTTTAGAGATAAGATATTAAATGCCTATGAAAAAATTTAGATTAGGATATTTTGTAAGAATGCATGATGAGCTACTTGCAGATTCTTTCTAATGCCTTACCCTTGGCTTTGGGAAGGATATCGATATCAACAAGCAAGCTGATCCAAGGTATTCTCATTTGCTTAGAGATCATCTTCATATTTCTACAATATCAATGGATCATTTTGATACATCATCAGATGATTATGAAAATGATTTCATTTTATCATATGATGAGTATGAAGATGATTTCATTCCTTTATCAGATGAGTATGACAATGATCTCATTGATGTTCTATCCATCGTGTCAAATAATTTTAAGGAGGAATATTTCCCCATTGTTCCTCAAAATAATTTGATGAGTTTTATCTTTGTATTTTCCCTTCACATCAACCCATTTGGTAGCAACTACTTCTGCTATAGGATCCGATCATCTCTACTCTACCTCTTGCCCATTCTATCATCCCAATTCCAACCCATCCACCTCTGACATATTATTGTTTATCAGTCATAAACCACCAACTATCACCCAAGCATGGAGTTCATATGCAATCCATCAATATGATCTCCATTGACCTCACCACCCCAATATATTATCTAGGGGACCTTTCAAAGTCTTTGCACCTCAACCTTGAGGCCATTGATTTTAATCGCACTGTATGTTTACCTTTGTCCGATGAGTTCCTATCCTACGAGGAAATACTACAACTATTTCACTTTTCCTTGGATCCATTTGAAGATGTTATTCAAGCTAATATAGATTCTAGTGATGTATTTTATTCTTCTAATATAGATAACTACATCCATTTAATCCCTACTCCTCATCACTTGGAGGAGGGATACCATATGTCAATTGAAGAAACAATTGATGTGGATATCGACATCGATCCTAAGAATCCTCAGATTGTCAAATTGGGGCAAAGTCTCTCAACCATGGAACATGCTTATTTTACTACTTTCTTAACAAAATATAAGAGATATTTCACTTGGTCCTACAAGGACATGTTGGGTCTTGATCCCAACTTAGTTGTTCATAACTTGATGCTCAATCCAACAGTCAAGTCGATCAAGCAGAATATTTGAAAGATGCATCCAACAATAGCATTAATGGTTAAATATGAACTAAAAAAATTATTGGATGCAAGATTCATCCAATCCATTGACTATATTGAATGGGTGTCCAACATGGTACCTATCAAGAAATCAAATGGGGGAATTTACATATGCACACATTTTTGATATCTCAATAAAGAAAATCCTAAGGATGAATTTACCCTCCCTAACATTGATGCACTAGTAGACATGATTGTTGGTCATTAAATGATCTTCCTTATGGATGGTTTCTTGTGTTATAATCAAATTCATTTTAACCCTAAGTATCAACCAAACATGACCTTTACTATGCCATGGGGGACTTTCTATTACAAAGTCATGCCCTTTGGACTCAAAAATGCTGGTGCTACCTATCAGCAGGCTATGACATATATATTTCAGGACTAGACGAACAAAATTCTAAAAACTATGTCAATGATTTATTGGCTAAATATTTATAGTATATTAAGCATCTTGATGTGTAACGTAAGGTTTTCTATTTATTCTTGGAACATAACGTATGATTAAATCCTAAAAAGTGTGTTTTTGAAATAACTTTCAAGAAAATTTTAGGTTACATCATTTCTAAATGAGGTGTTGAAGTAGATCTAAACAAGGTTAAAAGAAATATTAGAAATACCTCCCCCAACCAACCTTAAGTAGCTTCACAACTTATAAGGGAAGATTCAGCCTATTCAATGCTTCATAGCACAACTCTCAGATAAATTTCAACCACTAAATCATCTTCTTCAAAGGGGGTCACCTATGATTGGAATGAAGAATGTTAGAAGCCCTATACCCCTTTCATTTAGTCTAGACTTTCCTTGCACTAACAACAATGTCGAATATGAAGCCCTCTTGTTGGGTCTTCAAATGACTCACCATAAATGTCAAAAAGCTTAATATCTTTGGTGATTCCTTGCTCATCATAAACCAATTCAAGTAAATATATCAATGCAAATACCTGATCTTAAAATCTTACAAGGTCCTTATGGATAAACTTCTTGCTAAATTTGAATGGTATGATATCGAGGTTATCCCTTGCTTCTCTAATTTTTTTGTGGATACAATGGCTTCCTTAGGATCCTTAATCTCGTAGAACCCATCAGATGATGTCACAACCATTCATGTCAAAATACTCTTGTAATTCATAGAATCATGAGAAAATTCTAAAGAAGAACAAAGCATCCACATGGTACATATTAAACCATACTAATATTGGTTCTCTCTAATTCAAGACTTTTTGAAACTTGCTTCCTAGGAATTTTCAGTCCCAAAAACACCTTTTTATAATGGCACAACCATTTACCTTAAGGTTCTCTCTCAATCCACATTTTTGTAAAATGAGTCTAGAGAGGGGCAAGCAATTCATCTAGTCAAAACTGAAGCATATCAATACTAGTTCGTACAACTTAGAGATTTATTTAATCTTGGAAATATTCCTTTAGGATTGTCACATGTCACCAAATGTGCATTTAAAAATAAAGTGACAAAATATGTCTTGCTAGGAGATAGACTGTATCATCGAAGCTACGATGGTATCCTCCTTTGTTACTTAGAGCATTGAGAATCTACTTGGGCAATGTCCCAAGCTCACAATGGTACTTGTGATGGCCATTTTAGCGATATGGCCATTACAAAGCATATCCTTCAAATGGGCTATTATTGGTATACAATGGAGAAATATTGTTGTGATTATTTTTAAAGGTGTGTTAATGCCAGCATCATGCTAATCTATCTCATGTACCTTCACAGGCATTATAACCAATACATTCAATATGGTATTTTTTGTAGTGGGGCTTCAATCTAAATGGTAAAATTTCACCCCCATATTTGGGCTAACACATGTTTATTTTAATGGCCACTTAATACTTCACAAAATGGGTAGAAGCAATTCCCCTTACCACTACAATAAGTGCATGTATTGTGGAGTTCATACTCCATAACATCATATGTTGTTTTGGTATTCCATCCAAGATTATTTTGGAAGATGGGCCACCCTTTAAAAACAAGGATGTTAGAGCTTTATGCACAAAATATAATATCCAACATAGATTTTTCAATTCCCTATTATCCACAGGCTAATGGTCAAGCTGAGGTACAAACAAAATGGTCGTTACCATTCTTAAGAAAATAGTAAATAAAAATCACAAGGATTGGCACCTTCAATTACCTCTTGCACTTTGGGCTTATAAAACTAGCATTTGAACACCAACTAGGGCAACTCCATTTTTGCTCGTATTTGGCATTGAGACCATCATGCCTTTGGAACTTGAGATTCCTTCATTGCACATTTTCTTACAGGATTTCATCGATGATGATGTTGCATGACAGGCTCACCTAGATCAACTTACACTTCTTGATGAACGATGCATTAATGCTCTTGAGCATCTTTACATTTATCAAGATCATATTAATTGAGCCTATTATATAAGGGTTAATACTAGGGAGTTTAAAATTGGTGATATTATGTTAAAAGAAAACCTACAAAATTCTAACTTGCCATCATATTTGCATGATAAAATTATGACAAACTAGTTAGGCCCATTCATCATAACATAGAAGCTGGGTCATGGGATTTATTTTTTAGCTTCACTTGAGGGTGTTGAGGAACCTAAACCACTCAATATTATCCACATGCGGGTATTTTATGCACAAAAATAAAATAAAAAACAAACAAAAACCCAAAAACAATATAAAACTACAAAAAGAAAAAAAACAATTTTGCATTATATACCATCATATATAATACATTGAATTTAATCATAGCTTTGGCCAACTGCATGTCTACTTCTTCTACATTAGGCATTCTATTTATAATAGATGCATACATCTAGTTTTGCATTATGTATTTTATTTAGCATCATGTGTTGTACCATAGTCACTTGTCTTGATGTAATATATTTTATCTAGGGCATATACACCACTACATTGATCATACATTCGCATATCCATGATGTTCATCCACTCATTACTTGATCCAAATTAGAGGTTACAAGGTGTCTAATAGGGTATTTTGGTCATTTAGCCATCCCTAGTTGGTCTCTTAGATTCTGTTAACAACCATCTTGACGTTTTATGATAGGTCTCACTTTGTTCGTACTTTGTTTATTTCAAAATTCCAAACATATTTTCAAAATATTAAATACAATTTTGGACAAGGAAAGATGACACTACAATGTATATCTTGCCTCAACAAGTGAAAAGTTTCTCTTGCTCTTCCTATTATGTGCATGGTCTAGAATGTTGTGAATTGACAAAAGGATAAGCTCTCCCTTCCCCAAAAAAAAAAATCCCCTTTCTCCTCTCCAAAACGAGCAAGTTTCCAAAAATCCAAGCAATAAATCCCTTGCTTCTCTCCAAAATTGGCAAGTCCCCCCCAAAAAAATCCCTTTTTATCCTCTCAAAATGAGCAAAATCCTCAAAAGCAATAAAATTCTTTGCTCTCATTCAAAACAATAAAGTATTCCAAAAACAAAAAGAGGCAAAATATATTGAATCTATAGAATTCTTAGTTTTCAAAAGCCATGGGGTGAATCCATCACCAATAATGGGTTATAGATACTAGCATGGTAGTAGAGTAGCCTTACATATGGTGATATGTCTATTAGTGACCTTATTTTGTATAGACCAATGTTAGTTTGTGGTTGAGATAACTTATTGATGGCTTGTATTCAGAGTAGTTAAGTCCAACCAAATCCAAATTTGCGGTAATGAACTTCACTATGCACACAGGGATATTGAGTATCATGGTCTTCCTAACATATTGTTATATTTTAGACACTTGTATGGTTAGTACATGGTTTTTTATTGGCCAACTAGGGTGTTTGAGTCTCATGAAAAACCTTATTGTTCCTTTGTGACCTATCACTATTTAGAATCCATCATCATCATTCATTGCATATCATTTCTTGTTGGATTTCCATTCAGGCGTATGCTCTAGAGGAGCTTGTTTACATATTGTTTTGTGACTCTAGTATATTTTTATAATGCATGTAATTAGTGTGTTATTACATCATAAAATTATTAATTATGTTTCATTAGTTAAGCATACATTCACAATGTGCATTAATTAAGTTATCATAAATCATTAGTACATCATAAGCATCCTAGTTCCATGCATCATTGTATCAAAAGCATCCATTCATTTAAAACAATATATCATCTAGGAATACATCTATAAGCATCTACCATATATCCATGCATCTAAATAACACATCATTACATGACAATAATAAACTCATGATAGGACATAATCAAAGTTGTCATATATATATATATATATAATAAGGTACATCATGATATAAAATGCTCACATGCTACAATGGTGAGTCCCTAGACCTCACATCCAAAAATAAGAAGCTAATAATCATACAATACAAGAGACCCCTACTCAGGATGGCCTTACACTGTGGCTCTCATCGCTACTCTCGATATTGTCTCTACAAGGCTACCGTTGGCCCTTGACCTATGGGATACAGTTGAAGCTAAAAATGGTGGTACGGGTGGAGCCACTAATGATTCTCTAGAGGCCCCACTACATTGACTTTGTGATGACTAGGAACTAGAAGGATGCATAGGAATGACAATATTATTAAGCAAAAATGTGTTCTCTAGAAGCCATAGATAGTCCCTATCTCACTCCAGATGAGCCATCAATGGAAATGACCCATGATTAACTGAAGGTCTATAAGACCCCACAACTTGAAGAGAATCTTGCTCAAATTATAGAGTGTCTTGCTCTACTATAAGCATATAAATGTCCTCTTGGATACTTTTTACCTATGCCCATAGGGTTTATCTCTCATTTTTCCAACCATACCATCTCTCCTTGTCATTGTCCCATTGGCTCTAAGCTATAGTGTGGGTGAATTCCCTATCAGTCAGTTGACCCTATAGGATATGCACCTGCTCCCTCAAGGCAATGATATACTCTTGTAGATCATCCTCATCTACATAATCATCCCTATCACCCTCTATAAGAGTCTCTAAAAAATCACTACCTCTTTGTGTTGCTGATCCCCCACATACTATACAAACAATGACATACTCATCGTAAAGGGGAAATTTCTTGAGCTCCACCAACCTTGGTCTCTTTAGTCATTGATCCTCTCTGATCAAGTTGGGCTATAAACAAGGTAATGTACTCAGTTGTAGTGCATGTATCCTCTACATTTGCATCTGTAAGTGGTACATCTGAGTCATCACCCATAGGATCAGGTCTAGACCAAGCTAGTTGTGTCTCGTCTATCCTCCACTGGTATACTACTGGCTCCTCAAGGACATCTTGTCTCACACCAAACTGGCAGGTCACTTGTGAGTACTAAAATTACTTGTGCTCTATACCATAGTAGCCAATAAGTCATTTGTTGCATCACATCTACCTCAAATGTAGATCCTCATTCTAATCTAGAGCTCCTCTCTAGGGCCTCCATGGCACCTATCTTAGTTGTAGCCCATAAAATGAATATAAATAGTGCTCTAGGTTGCCCTGATTGGGGTGAATTCTACCTTGGTCACACTGATGTATCCATCGCATGGCATACAAAATATCTTAGTAAAAAATGTATCACCGTGCAGTCCAAGGTAGGCCATGCAATCTATCAACACTAAAGTGCTCCCATCCCCACACATGTAGAATAAAGCTACACCCCAAGCCTAGTCAACATATCTTAGATATTGTAGAGCTCCTCATAAAGTTGTCCCAGTAGTGTAGTGCACTATGATATAATCCTAGGCTACTCTACCAAATCATGTACAATACCTAATAGATTCCAAGGGAACCTCACACTAGAAGAATTAGGAAAAATAAAGTTTGATATTAGAGATATGAGTATTGCATGCCTTGTTGTCAACAACCTGGTGGTATATCCAATTCTAACCATCACCCCATTTTTTTCTAAGTCACAGTCTATACGTCTCCATTGAGCATCGTAGACTCATCATAGTACTATCTCTCACTAGCCGGTTAGGGCAGTCACAATAGGCTCTCCCTCAATTAGGACCCGTATAATCTTATACACATACTCTAAATTCATAGTGATCTCCCTAGTTGGCATAAAAATGTGTTTGTTAGAGGATCCCATATATCTATCAATACCGTTAGATAGGCCTAATCACCAACAAAAATAAAATTTCATCAATTTCCAACGGCACCCAAGTTGATAATGTCATTTTTATCAAGCGACTCATCGTTATTATCATTTCATATCTTATCTATCGACTCATTTCTTGAGGGGGTAGATATATAAGTACAAAATTCATGTTCAATATCAAATCAATAATTAAACACTCAAACATACAAATCACATTCATCCAAGAATCATTGCTAAAAACTATCATACACTTCCTTATTTGTTGGGGCAAAAGCAAAAATCTCAAATTGATCCTTGGTAGGTCTAAAGACTAAACTTGTTATAAAAAGACTCCATGTATCTGGATGAAAACTACTAGGATCAGGTGGATCCTAAGCCTAAACTATTATACTAAGATGTTGTCTATCTCACTGAAAGGTTTACCAAAATTAAGTCAATCAATGTGTTGGAAGTAGTGACTCAAATATGTGTGCCCTTTTCATAGTTGGGGCTTGTTGGGTATTTTTCTTGCATCCTTGGGATAAGTTTTCACACTATAGGAAAACCTACCACCAATGAGCAACTACAAGCTCTGATCAACCTATCTCTTTAACCTGAGAATAGATTTCTTCAATATTTTCTAAACAGACCAGGTATGGTAAGGATACCCTTGAGGTGAAATTAATTTTTTTTAAGTTTTATATTCATGCTCTTCTAGATTTATGGTGGTGAATTAATGATTTTATACATTTTGACCGAGATAAATAATAACAGTTCAAATATACCTTATGTATGACCGGTGCCTTAATCCTTTGGACTATTGTAGCTTGAATTTAATGACAATTCAGTTAAAATAGAGATAACAGAGAAAGAGATAATCGGTGCAATTACATTCATTCAAATATCGTAATAAATGTAATAGTTGACCAATGAAAGAAATGTTCAGTATGCATTCAAATAATGTAATTCATAGAGAAGACACACACAAGACTGAATACAAAGAATTAAATAGAAAATAAGCCCAAAATTGTATAATATTTGAAAGATGATTACATGAAGAGTTTGCTTGAAAAAACCATTGAACTCTTGAAATATCAATACAATAAAGATCCTTGTTCAAATATCATAACAAGGACCTTTCACTCTTCCATTCGAATATCGTAACAACTGAGTCTCTAGACCTTTTTCTCAATAGTCTAGAAATATTCTCAACTTATTGGGTGCTTTCCTGTCAAAACCTGCACATAAATGGGAAGAATAAGAGATGGAAAAAAAGAAGAAAGACAAAGAGGATACAACAATAAAGAATGAGCACTCGAGTATACCTCTTAGAAAAAATATGCTATGTCAAAGCTCAATCCTTATTTTGGTTGTAGACGTCCTTCTTATAGCTGTGGTGGCTCTGTAACTACCTAAACTACTTTCATTCGAACTATCCACCTGGTGCCATCTCCTACGTTATCATTGGCTAGGTGTTGTACAACTTGTTATTGGCTATCCCTAAAATATAAATTTATTCTTAATAGGATGATATTTTACCTTAGTCATCCTCCTTATGGATTTATTTATTTGTTTTGAAGTGAACTCCTAAGTACCTTCTCGTACATTTGATACTATGGTCTGATGCTTTACCACTACAAGCTTTGATTTGTTTTACTGAGAAGATTATTGGAATTTATATGTATTATATTAGAGTGGGGATTTTCTTCAACTACATGGGGGCTTGTCTTATATTTAGGGAATAAAGGTTTCATTAAAAAAACTCGATGTATCAAGCCCTCTGCAACAATGGTGAAGAATAGAAAATTGGAAGTTCACAAGTTAAGGAAACCGCCAACAACATGGTACTTCCATAACTATACTCCATCGAGGTGATAATACTTTAACTATATTCCATCGGTGCATGAGAGATTTTTGAATATGACCTTCCATTTTGTACCTCTTATTTATTTTATAGCCCATGACCTGAGTCCTCTTGAAATGAATAACTCTCTCTTGGTAACTTATCGATAGCACACTTTGATCCATCTCTAAAATATCACTTGATCTTTAGAATGGGTGCCTTTCTATATAAAGGATGAGTTGATGTGGATTATTCCATCAAATTATGGCAAGTGAATAGGTCCTATTGATATGAAAATTATTTAGTTTACTTCAACCTAATGATTTTGCCTTAATCCAATCTTCTATTTGCATTATTTGATTTACAGAGTGTCCTTCCCTTATTTAGCATATGAGGATTCGTATCATTATACCATATTTGTTTATGTAGTACGAAGATTTTAGATATTTTTTTTTGGCTAGATTTGTCCATTAATTGTTTTACTTATTTTATCTCACCACCCCACTCTTTATTAGTGAATCATCCTATCATGGTTTGCTTCCCTCTTTGATGAATTTGCATAATCTGGATGTAGGAATTTGGAGTATAGTCTGCACTCGTGCGACATATTAATTGGACTTAAATTATATTAGTCACGGTTGCTTCTGATGTAACACTGATCTTATTTAGGCTAGTGATCCCTAAGATGTGCGTGTTATCGATCGATCGATATGTGTCGTTCAATACCATGTTGCATAAGTACTCATGATCATTGATCGTTGTCCAAACAATAGATGATTTTTTTTATTTACTTCAATTTTAATAGTTTTTTATTGATATTTTTGGTGATCAAAGTGGCACTTTATTTTGTCGAGACTTGGTTGACATATTTGTAATGTTTTCATCTCCCTTTGACCGGTTAGTTCCTACTGATTGTGTGTTTTTGGTCGCTCGCCTCTACTCTTCGGTTGAGTGGTTTAAAGTATACTCGTATTATGTGAAGAGTTGGTGCAAATTTTATCAAGGGTATTAGTTTAATAATATTCAACTAACCATAATGCATTTGAATTAAATGGTGATGTACCTAATTTTTGCTAGGTTTACCTTTATCTAGCTTGGTCAATCTGCACCATCAATTTCATTCGATCAATGATATTATGATGGCTATGATGAATTCAATTGATGATATTATTTTTTTGATCCTTTTTTGGCCAAAAGTATTTTAATTGCTCCACTTTGGCCACATCGTCGACCAATCCATGTAACTCTTTGGTCGATCAATGTTACTCTTCAACTAAAAATACTTTAATCATTGCTTTGTTGGTTCGAGTCTAACCAAAGGGTTTCGTAATTAACGAGTCAGATATTTTTTGACCACTAATATTTATTGGGCTTCAGTAGATTGATATTTTGACTATTGATGATATTTTCAGCCAATGACCTTTAGGCCACGTGTTTGGTTGGGTGATTCTTCCTTTCGGTTGAGCGCCTTTTTCAATTCTGACTTTTACCTCTTGAACCTTCGATCGACTCCTTACTTGCTTTGATCGAATGGTGTAATTTTGATCAGGTGAATTGATTTATGTTTAGTTGATAAAAATTTTTGGCTAGTTTGTTACCGTGGTTGACCAAAACAATTCTTTATTATCCCTTCAATCGGTTGATCAGTTAGTCAACAACTATTTATTTCCTATCGACCAAACATATTTTGATCGGTTCTTTACATTTTTCTATTCTTGGCTATGATTTTTTGCTCATCGGTCGAAATATGGGCTTTAATGATTTAAGTTTGGTTGGCCGATGTTTTCGGTAGACTAACCTTTCATTTTTGACAATTGAAAAATTTTTACTACAATTTTCTCTTCATCGACCAATCAAGGACTTTGCGTTCTTTTTATGTTTTGATTGTTCAGATTGGGTGGTTGACCGATGCTTCTTTACCAGTGCCCAAAAAAATTTTGTGCTAAATTTTTATTGGTTTATCTATTATGGTCATTGGTTGAATTCTTAGTGAATTGGTCGACCGATCACTCTTTATCGTTGGCCGAAAAATGATATTTGGTTTTCAGTAACTCTTTTTAACTAGTCGATCGATTAAGACTTGAATTGTTTTTCATTTGGGGGGACCATTTTTTATGCAGATAGTGATATAATGAATGACTTAAGCTTTTGAAGGTTTTGGGTTAGAATATTAATCCATGAGATTGTCTTAAAATTTGACTTCTTCATCAGTATTCCAAAAACATGGACCTCTTTTATGACCTTTAAAATTTTAAAATTATGGGTACATTTATGTTGTATCAATTTTAGCTACAACACAGGCTCTAATTAGGACAAATGGTGAAAATATGAGACATTTAAGAACCCTAGATTATTTGGTTATTAACAAGGCTTAAAATGAAAGAACTATGACCTTTATTTGTTAGGTGATTACTGTGAAAACAAAATAACAAACAAAACATTCAAACAATCTAAAGAGAAAATACCCTTAACCAAATAAAATATGAGACTCTGATTTTAAAATAGGGTGAACTTTCACTCCTAAAGGTTAGTTGTCTAGCAATATCCTCAAGGTGATTTTGAATAAAATCAATTAAAAATTACTATCACATCAATCCTGGGCTCAGAGTGTGTACTTGTGTATTCTTTTTATTATTTTTTTAGGTCATATTGAATTTTTATTAGCTGGGAAGGAGTTAGGCGTATTAATGATTTTACTCTTTTAAAGATGTTCACCTTGTCATTACTCCATAACTAGTCGAGCGTTTATAGATCTGGTGGAGGTGACCTTAATCACTTTGGACCTTCTATTTACCAGTTAGGCATCTATAGCCTTGGTAGAGGTTATCTAGATAGCCCTAAGCACTTGCTCAATTTGCATTATTGATATTTTCTTCTTGAGGAAGAATTTTGATAAATTGCAAAATATTTAGAACGTGCTTTTTTGGTTGAGGATCTTGAAGGCTATAGTATTGAGTGTATTTGTTTTTAGTCCAACTACCTTACCAATATTGAATATATTCTTTGACTCTAGAAATTACTTTTGAGGTCATGATAACGGACGACTTGGGCTTGATGTGTTAGTACTTCCTACTTTCATTTGTTATATTCCAAGCCTTACAATATGCTTACTGAAATCTTTACTTCCTAAGTTGTAAGATCATTTATACTCAATTCCATATTCTCTTCTCTCAATTGACTAAAGGTAGATCTCACACATACAAAGAAAAAACTTAATAGGGAGACTCAACAAACTTCTAACAGTCTAGAATCACTTAATAGATAAACAAACAAAACTAACTAAAAAGGAAAGATAAACTAACAAAACACACACCGATTTTTTAATTTTTTTTGTTTTTTGTTTTATTATTTTCTGGGTTCCCAGCAAGGATGATACAGTTTCAAGTTTTAGCAATTTATTGGGATTTTTATGAGATCACCTTCTAAGGTTTGTAGCTTGTATGTATTTGGGTCAATGATCTGAGTTATTTTGTAAGGACCTATCCACTTGGATTCAAGCTAACCATTTTCTCCATGTTTTTCATTTTTAGGGTCCCAGTATAATAATGTCTCCTTCAAAGAATGAAGTTCCTTTGGATTTCTTGTTAAACAATTGCATGGATTTTTGAGTTTGTTCTAACATCTTGTTCAGTGTATTTCTTCTTTCTTCTTGTAATTGTGCAATTTGGTCTAATCTCCTCTATAAGGCATTGAGTTTTGCATGATCTTGCAGTAACAAGGATAGAGCTATCCTTTCTGTATGAGGAGGTAGTAGGGATTTTTATCCAAATACCATTTCATAAGGATTTTTACCAGTGTTTCTATTTACAGATAATTTGTCTACCCATAAGGAAACTTTTAACTCACTATCCCACCCAATGATCTTTTAATTCTAGTAATTAAATTTTTATTTGATGACTCAACTACACCATTGCCTTGAGGATAATAATTAGCTCAATAATAAAACTCAATTCCATATTTTACACAAAAAATTATCATTCCAAAAGAGACAAAGTACTTTCCATTATCTGTTACCAACTTTTGTGGGGCTCCAAATCTGGTTAAGATGTTTTTCTCTAGGAAGTTAACAACCACTTTAGTTGTTGAATTTCTCAAAGGAGTTGCTTCTATCCACTTAGTGAAATAATCAGTCATTGTGATAATCCATTTGTGTCTGCCTAAGTAATTCAGATTTATTTCTCCGATAAGGTCAATTCCTCATTGTGTGAAAGGTGCCTCTATGATTACTGGCTAGAGAGGCATTGTTGCTAACTTTTTCTTCCCTGAAAACACTTGATAGTTATAGCAACCTATTACATATTGATGAACATATTTGAATAAGGAAGGTCAATAATAACCTACTCTCATGATCTTATTTGTAGTTTCTTTCAGGGCAAAGTGACCTCCACAAAATCCATCATAAAATTCTTCTATCACTTCTAATGTCTCTTTTTCAAACAAGCACTACAATAATACACCATCTGGATGTTTCTTCTTCGATGTAATATTTTTGAGCCTGTTGCTTGATGGATCTCATTTTATTTACATATATACCTCTGGAAAAAGATAGGATTTGTAAATATAACAGGATGTTATCATACCATTTGTATTTAAAATTATCTATTCTTTTGATATAATGCATGTCATCAATTGTGGCAACGTTTTGCATGTCTTCTCCCTCTTTATTAGCCAAATATTTATCTAGACCTTGTCCTCTAATTATTTTCACAGCTTTAAATTCTACATCATACTACAGTAATTTGACCATCCACCTAGCAAGACTACCTATTGGTTCAGGATGGGTGAAAATATCCTTTATAGCAGTGAATGGAATGCAGCATATAATCTTATTTGAACCAAAAAATACCTTTAATATGTTCTAGTTCTTGAATCACAACATATGCTTGTTTCTCAATCATTTTAAACCTTAAATGAGCTCCTTTGATTCCTGTAATCATGAAGGCTATGGATCTTTCATTATCTTCATCATATTTTTGAGAAAGGACTGCAACAATGGTATGTTCAGAAGTGAATGAATATATGTTAAAATTCTTTGAGTAGTCAAGGCAATTCAAGACTGGGGCAGTGGTGATAACATATTTAATTTTTTGAAAAGCTTCAAGATTTTCCTCTGTCCATTTGATGTCAACATTCTTTTTAATCATGTTATTGATATATTGGGCTATTTTAGCAAAATTGGGCACAAACCTTCTTACAAAATTAATTTTGCCAAATAATTATCTGACTCCTTTTAGATTCTTAGGGGGAGGTATCTTGGCAATAGCTTCTACTCTTGCAGGATCAATACTGATTCCTTTATTAGATGTTATGTGACCAAGGATTTTCCTTATGTTGTTTTGAATATACATTTCTTTGGATTTAAGGATATTTTATATTCTTTGCACCTAGCAAAAACTATGGCTAAATGTTCAAAATGGTCTACAAAGTTTTTTGAAAACACTATTATATCATCTAAATAGAAAACTACCATTTTGAACATTAGTCCTTTAAAGGAAAATTCCATGGCCCTATGGAACGTTGTTCTTGCATTCATTAATCCCAATGACATTCTCGGATATTCAAAGGTACCCCAAGAGGTAGTAAAAGTAGTTTTATATTTGTCTTCAAGATTTATCTGAATATGATTGTATCCTAAGAATCCATCCAGCAATGACATTTTGGATGAGCCTACTACAACCTGTAGTAGCTATTCCATATTAGGTAAGGGATAATTATACTTGAGAGAGCTTTTATTCATATTTAAAAAATCAACACAAAGTCTGATCTCTCCATTTTTAGTCCTTACTGGTACTAAGTTTGTTATCCAGGAAGAAAACCTCACTTTTTTTACTATTTTGGCATCTAGTAATTTCTAAACTTCCTTTTGCATAACTGGATGCAATGTGGGATTGAATTTCCTCTACTTTTGCCTAAAATGTTTAGCATCTTCCTTAGGGGGAATGATGTGAGTCATGACATTTGTTTTAAATGTTTTTAAGTCTTCATAACTCCAGGTAAAATATTCTTTATTTTTCTTATAAAAGCTAATGTGTTGTTCTTTTTCTTCTTTTGGTAAAGCCTTACCGATTTTAACAATTTTAGGCTCTTTTATTCCAATGTTCACATTATCAGCTTCTATTTCTTTGAGGAGTGGCTTATAGAATTTCTCAAAATCATCAAATAATCTTTCTAAAGAAACTAACCCCTTTGGTATTCTATTGGTTTTGAGTCGAATTACATCAACTGGCTCTCCAATTATATTTATCAAATTTTCTTCATCCTCATCTTCACATATAACATCTAAATACATATTCTGGAGGGTCATGAAATCTCTAATATCCACATCATCTTGTAACACTTACATATATACAACATTATTAGGCACAAAGGGTTTGTATACAGAGATAGTTGGAAACCTATCCATATACTCAGTGTCAATTTTTGGACAATCTGTAGCTGAAGCATTGATTGTTAATAAGTTTGCAATATAAATCTGCTCTTTGGGAATGCAAGAGATATTAAATTTCAAGAATTTATCAATTTCAGCTAAGACTACAAATTTGTATTGAATCTATGATTTTTATTTGATACTTATTTTTTACTTTTTGGATAATTAGTTTGACATCCCTAGTAATAGTCAAGAAATTTATGTCTAGTTCTTTAACTTTTCTTAGGCCTAATAGTAAAGCTTCATACTCAAAAAAATTATTGGTGCATGGGAATTCTAATATATAAGGGATTCCCAGGTAGTTTTCCTTTATATCTATTAAATTCACACCAGCACCTACTCCTGTTTGAGACTTAGCTCCATCAAAGGACATGGTCCACATTTTTTGGGTAAGAACTCTATCATATTCTGCATCTATTAGTTCTTTGGTTTCAAGGTCCATATATTTTGTATCAGGGACTTCTACCAGGAAAGGATTATGTCAAACTGAGTATAATCCTATTTCTTTCTCTTCTACAGAATTAACAAAATTAATCATGATGTCATCTGGCCTTACCAGTTCCACTGAATACTTATTAAATGGTTCCCTCCTTAAGGTCATGTTTTATTTTCCTGAAATAGGGATTGTGGCATAAGACCAATCCAATTTTATGGAACCACCAAACTGTTCTTCCAAATATCTTCTTAAAAATAATGAGAATAATGGGTCTACATCAACTACTAAAACTTCCATCACTATACCCTTCTTGATATGTTGATCTAAGAAAACTAACAGGCCAGTGATAATCCCTACATAGGGTATCTACCTATTGTCCATTACTAACACAAGTGGAGACTTCTTGGTACAAATCAGGCCTAGATGGTCTTCTATATATTTGGACATGATGTTATGGGATGCACAGTTATCTAGCATGCAATTGTGAATGACATACATTTCTCCCTCATCTAAATTATATTTGAGGGATACATAAAATTATCTCATAGATGAGGGTGTTCTAATCTCATGATTAGATGACTTGACTGTATTACAATATTGAGTTCCTTTTTTTCGATCAAGCCAAAAGCTTTACACACATGTTCTCAGTATTTTTGAATATTCATTAACTCACTAAAGGTAATGTTAACCTTTTATTTACTTATTTCATAACCAACATCAAATTCCATCTTCTTAACATCTAGCATTTTGATACATTCCTCATGTGATGATGACTCATTTATTTCTACATTGGTAGGAGTAGTTTTGGTTTGAATTTTTTCTATTTTTTTTTTGCACATTGTTATTTATAGTGGGCTATTCTCTAGTCTCTTACTTGAGATTTTATCAGTTTTATTAGGAATAGTCATATTTCTTAGATTTAAAGCATTGGCTTCAAGTTCTTCCATCTCTTGAGCTATTGGGATTACCTTCCCTTGTTTCATTTTATCATACCTAGTTTCTTGTCCTCTTTGTAGGATTTTTGTATTTTCTACAACTAGGATTTTAGGGTGGTGATTTGAAGCATATAAATCCATGTATTCCTCAAATAACCTTTCTCTAGATTCATCTTCAAAGTTCCAACATGCATTAATTATGATGTCTTCTGATTCCTCTTCTAAGTCTACGGGATGATGGATACCTAGATATATACCACATCAATCTAGATTATGAGGTGTATCACAGGCTGAACAGTAATAGGGGAAGTTTTATGTCAAGTTGATAGTGGGTATAAGATTTAGAACTAAGTCCAATTCCTTATTTATCTCTCTTTTCTTCCAGTTATTCCCATTATTTCAAATTTTCTCATCAGAATTATTATTAACCCAATTTCTATTAAAATTCCTCTTGAATTGTGGCCTATTGTCAGCTTGCTATCTGTCAAAACTGAGGGTGAGAATATTCATCGTTGCTCTCTTTATTTCTCTCGATTATGGCTAATCTATTGTTCATTATGTTAAATATTTCTATTATTTGATAGCCAATTTTTCCATGGGATCATGTTCAATTCTCTTATATAGGTTGAATTCTACCTTCTTAGGCTTCCTATCAACATGGTTATATTTTAGAGAGTATGGTTTTATTTTTCCACTATCTAACATATTCCTTTCAATATCTATGGCTTTCTACATGCATTCATCTATGATAGTAACCTAATATTGTCTCAAATCATAGTTAAATTCCCCTAGGAAGGCATTTTTGTAAAAATAGATTGATTGTATATTGTTTGATCGTAAAGCAATGGGGATCTTATTCCTAGATTTAGAAAACCTTCTATTAAAATCACTTACTAACTCATTTTATTTCTTTTTCATTGTTTCCAAGTTTGTTAGCAGCGAATGTTCATTTTTTCTCTCGGCTAACTTCTTTAAAAAGATAGTTTTCATTTTAGTGAAAATTTCAATATCATTATCAGGAAGGGTGTTAAACCATTCTCTAGCATCCTTCTCTAAGGTTTGAAGAAATAGTCTCAACACCACATCTTTGTGTTCAACTTCTAGACTATCCAAAGCATACAATAAGCTTTTAATGTAATCCTCACTAGTAACTACATTGTTTCCTTGAAATTTAGGTAAATATTTGTGAGCTTTACTAGGGAGATAATGTAATGGTGTTGGTAATTGAAAAGGATTGTATCTATTTATTCTCCACAATTGAATATTAGGTGGTGGATTGGCCTTATTAAATACTTGAGGGGTTTGGATAAGATTGACAGGGATTATAGCAAGTTGTGTAGTATTTATCCCACTAGGGATAGTTTGAGGTGTTTCAAATATATTCTCTACTATAATAATATCTGCATTAGAACCTTTTGAAGTTGGAAGGATTAGTTCTAAAAAATACCTTTAGTCTTGAGAATTCTAGATACACTCCTGAGCGGCTCTTCTCGTTCATGCAAAAACATTATGCTCCTCCTTTTATTTTTAATATTTCTATATTTGATCAGTCAGATTCGCCAGCACAATGTGTGCAAAAGGGACAAAACGTAAGGTTGATATTGCTCAACAAATATCACTCTCAATCACTTAGGGTTTAGTCTTTTTCAAGAAACAAGAAGATCAAGAAACTAAAAAAGTCAAGAAAATGATACAATCGCTTGTTCTTGAAAAATAAAATTAGAAACTGCAAGCATAGGCAGGAAACTTATTTGAAAAATATTTCAAGAACTGACACTCTGGATCCCATTACGCTAATTATTGCCAATAAATATTTGTCGTTAGTGTAGATGTAAAAACATGACACCAAACAATGCTAAATAAAATAGAATTCAAATAAACCAGATATTGCACAACAAATGAGATTTATATTAAATAAGGGGAGCCTAAAAACTCCATTGTTACAATAGTGGATTTAAGAATCCTTTTTTATATAATTTTTACAAATATTGCTAGGGTTCTTCGAAACCCTAGCCACAACAAATGGTGGTGTCTTCAGTTGCATATTTTCTCCCAACAGGTGTGAGTGGGCTTCTACGTATTCGATGTCGGGCCACTCTAGCTTAATCAGTTATCCAATGCTTCTGATATACTGTCTAATCTACACATAAAGGAACACCAGAGAGTTAGTAATAATAATGAGGGCTCCACTATGTGAGCCCTCAGAAATCACAACTAAAAACCTAGCTATAATAGTATGAATACGAAAAGAATTAAACAATATGAAAATATGATAAAATGAAATAGATTTACCTTGCTCCTTTCTTATTGTCTATTGATGGTTGGATATTTTGTAGGTCGATGGTGAAGGTGTGCCCTAGAAACACCTGAGGATCTTGCTTGCTATCATAATAGGGATATAAAATACAATTGAGAACTCGGGAGGTCTATGGGGAGTAGCAGGGCACTCAGGAGGATGGTGGAGAGTAGCAAGACACTTGAGACTATGGTAGAGAGCGACAGGGCACTCAGTACTATGTTGAAGAGCATTAGGGCACTCAATAATGTGGTGGAGAGTAGGAGGGCACTCAAGAATGCAAAAAAGAGTAATAGGGTTCCCGAGAGGTCAGATTAGATCTATAGAAGTAGATATGATTAAGGCAAGGGTTGCAATGGCAATGATGGTGAGTGAGAAAATAGATAATATGATGGATGGAGTGGGGGTTAGGGCACAAATGCTAGGTTGGAACTCTAAGGCACTTTGAAAGCTCAGGGAACCTCAGGGGACTCAAGATATTAAAAAAATTAGGATTCAAGCACTTAGGGGTTGAGCCATCAAAATGGCTCCTATTTATAATCCAACCTAGGGCATGCTAGGGTTTCAATGACACTAATCATGTGGATGAGATTAAAGCATATCTAAGGGTGGATAATAAATTTAGGGTGTGGCATGGATTAAGGTAAATGGATGGATGAGATTAAATGAAATCGGATGGATGGGATTAATTTATTTATATAAATATATATAAAATATAATATATAAAATATTATTATTTAAAAATATATAATAAATATATATTTATATATAAATAATGGGTGGAAATGGCAGGAAAGCTAGGATGGAGGACAAGTGGCTAGATTTTGGTGTCTATAGATACCCCTTTTTGTACCATGTTGTATGAAACACAATATGGTGAAAAAATACAAGACACCTGATCAAGCTAGGCTAGGCACATAAGTAGCTTCTCTCTCTTGTTGGAATGTGAAGATGAAATTGAAGGTAAAAGAATAAAGAATTTTGGAGTTATTACGTAGCTTACCCCCTCAATTGGTGAATGAGTTGCGAATGAATCTCATGAGCCAATTGAAAAAGAATTGATGGAAGAAATGTTGTGCAAAGAAGAAAATGGGAATGATGGAATGTGTGACCATTTTTTACCCCAACGGTTGAAGGGTGATTTGTGGAATGGGAAATATGAATGCGTCTATTTTTGCCCCAACAGATGAGGGGTTTTGGGAAAAATGATGATGATGATTGCATCTATTTTTGCCCCAACATATGAAGGGTTTTGTGCCAAATTTAAATGTCATGATCATGTGAGATGTATCCCTTTGTGGGAAAATCATAATCAAATTTAGTTACCCCAAATTTGGGGTGATTCCATGATGTTGAATAAATTTTGTCGTATGGCCTCATTGATATGCAATATGAAGATGCAAAAATAAAAGGAGTCAACTTTGGAGGGCCTGCTAGTGACTGTAGGATAATTCCTTTCAAATGGAACCAATCATCCTAGCTAGAGCCGATCGCTATGATGACTATCAAGGAAATTGGGAATGATGTGATGTAATTTTATCCATGTTTCAAGCCCCATGAACTAGGCCATCAATGATAGCTTTTTAGCAAGATTAATCTTGTCAAAGGTTCACTTGGAATGTGAGGAACCAAATTTGATTGTGCTTTCAAACTAGAAGATATGGAATGATGATGATGACCAAGTGTTCTTATGGTGATTCATTCATCTTACCGAATTGCATGGACGCAAATCACTGCAATCGCCAAGTATATAGAACAAACCACTATATACAAGATTCACTTAAAATGTGGTACATGTGGAAAGAAATGGATGATGGAGTATGATGTTGGTGAAATTTGAAATTTTGAGGAAGAAATGCGATGATTTGTGAAAAATAGAACTGATTGGCAAACATTGGATAGCATGTTGGTCAATTTTGCATTATTTTGGACACAAAATTCAATTTATTGGGCCAAATCAACTCAAATTTTCATATAAATTGATGGGATGATGGGAATTAAGATGTAGATGATGAAGATGGTCATTTTGTGAAAATTTGGACCAGTTTGATACGTTTTGTAAGTGGAATTGTGCTTTTTATGACTTTTGGTCGTAAACAAAAATTATGCGTCCAAACTGATTTTTGTTTTCACAAAACCTGATTTTATGATGGAATTGATGTGTGGGTGAAATTTGATGAAATTTGGAGGAGGTAAGCTACCAATTTTATTGATTTTTCCTTTTCTATATTTATGCGTCAAACGCCCACGTGTGTTTCTGATGTCTAGAAATGTCCTATTGCACTTCATGGTGCCAGAAAATACCCTTGCACATTTCAGCATTCCTACAAGCACCCATGCATGCTTAAGCCTATCTAAAATATCCCAAGGTACTTCAATGCACCTACAATTGCTATAAATAGCCTGCAGGTTGGAAAATGTAACTCATTTGTGCATTTGCAAGTTTGAGAAGTTGCATCTGAGGAGTGGAGTGGAGTGAGGAGTGAAGTGAGGTGGTGGAATTTTGGTATGGAAGCTATGGCAGTAGAGGGAATGAGTGTTGCGATTGGAGCAGAGGTAATATTTTCCAAGGTAATACTTTTGAAGACTTTTTGTGTTGTGCAAAATTTTTTATTTTTTTTTAACTAATGAAATGTGTTGATTGTTGCAGTTGCATATTTTGGAGCCTCGACATCGATTTTCTCCTCTTATTCCTGGGATGAGGAAATTATTGTCGAAGGTAGATTGGGATGTGTTGAAGGTGGTGGGGATAGAGGGTGTGGCCTAACTAGATATGGTGAGGGAAGATGAGGGGTATCTTTCAACTTTGGTTGAAATATGGGATGTGGATAGGGGGACCTTCTAGCTGTCGATCGGGGATGTGACCATTACCCTTGAGGATGTGTATCACATTCTCAAGGTGCCAGTGGAGGGGTTGAAGGTGGAGGTGGGCCATGATAAGAAGGCCCAGATGAGTAGGATGTTTGGGGATAGGTGGGAGGAGGTGAAGGTGGAGTGTGGGGGGATTCCATACTTGACCATGTATGTGGCCAAGGAGTTGAAGCCCCTCCCAGCTTTGGTGATGTTCGTGTTGGTGAACATAGTGATTCCCAACAATACTGGTTGTAGGTTCCCATGGAACCTATTGGGATTGGTGAGTGATTTTCTCACCACACTATAACCATATGCATGGGCACCTACTTTGTTGGTGTAGGTGTACTAGGAGTTGTATGAGGTGACACGATGGAAGAGGAAGGGCTTGGGGTGCAGCTTTCTTCTCCAGTATTGGGGATGGGAGCACTTTAGTGTGGCATGACCGAAGGGTCTACCCTGTAGTGAGTGGGATGGGGTGCAACCCTATGCTAGGAGATGGGTGGTAGTAGAGGAGGTACAGTTGAGTCATCTAGTGCGATCGAGCTAGTGGTACCGAGATATGTGGGCTAGACTAACATCCACCCAAGTGATGTGGAGGCCTTGGTGGGGGACTAGGTGGACTGGAGATAGGGAGAAGTTATGATGGGTGAGGCAGTCAAGGTGGATAGTTGGGAGGCAATAGGGTGAGGTGGAGTACTTCTAGTTCTTATGGGTGTTGTGGTAGTTTGGCTTACCGTAGGGAGTATTGGATGAGCTGGTGCTTTATAGGAGGTACCGAGAGGAGGTGGGGCTTCCATGTGCGGAGCCATGGAGGGTGGTGATCGAGGAGGATGAGGAGCTGGAGGTCCCTGATGTGGACGATGTGAGGGCAACCCCCGAGTATGTGGTGTGGTTTGGTGCCCAACTAGTATGGGTACCTAAGGTGGTGGCCAATGGTGAGGATGATGTTGAGGAGTTTGATGGGACTCTGAAGCGATCGAGACCCCTTCAAGCTAGTAATCAAAGGAAGAAGTCAAGAGGTGTGAGGTAGCAGACTCCTATGGTTGGTGGAGAGGATGAGGAGGGGGATGATATGGGAGAGATATTTGAGGCTTTGGTGCAGTCTCATGATGAGACTGTAGCACAACTATGGGTGGAGCTTAGTGCGTGGGATGTGACTATAGCTCATATGCAGGCAGAGCAGGTGATGGGAGGAGCTAGTGGGGATGATCGGGAGATGATCATGAGGCTCCAGGTAGAGCTTCTAAGAAAGGAACATCGGCATGGGCTGGACTTGTGATGACTTCGAGCGAGCAAGGCATATGTGCACTCCTTGGAGGATTTATGTATGGCTAATCATATCATGTTGCTAGATCCTCCATATTTCTTGACAATGCAGTCAACTAGGCCAGCTGAGTCTAGGCAGAGTTCTAGGTCTAGGGCTCCTAGTAGGTCCCAGGGGTCCACTCATGGGCATTAGCTAGTGCTTAGATGCACTTTTTGTATATGAGCCTTGGTGCTCTATTGTATGTAGCCTTTGGGCACTCATTGTACATGTGATATTTATACATATATATACATGGCTTTTACCTTTTGTGTTATATGTGTTTGTGAATGCTTTTGTGTTATGCATGTTTTCTATTGATGATGAATGCATATGCTATGTTATGGATGATTAATGCAAGATGAAATATATGGATGATTAATGCAAGATGGCATGTATGGATGATTAATGCAATATGGCATGTGCTAATGATCATTTATAGTTTAGATCTTTGCTTGACCCTTTTCTAGCATTGTTGTTTAATCAGGGGCACCAAACTTGGTGGCATATGGGATGAATGGATTTTTACGTGACATGGATGGTGACACAAAAGAAGATATGGATGTTGATATGGAAGAAGATATGGATGTTGATATGGAAGAAGACATGGATGTTGATATGGAAGAAGACATGGATGTTGATATGGAAGAAGATATGGATGTTGATATGGAAGAAGATATGGATGTTGATATGGAAAACTGCCTATTTTATAGAGACTCAAACATCCTAGTGGCATCAAACAAACTCACTAAAACTACCTAATACCTCTAGGACCAAATGTGTGTGTAGTGGATTCATTTACCAAATCAAGAGCATGGTAATGACTCGAGACAATCAAGAACTAGTGTGTGTGCAAGTGAGTTCATTAACTCATCTTGAGTAAATTGGGTAAACCTATTATGGTTGAAACCAAGAGGCTAGCTTATCCGTATGAGCGGTCATAGGTCTCTTTTAAAAGAGATATGTCACCACACATGAGCGTACTCCACTTCCAGTCAAGCATCTATAGCTCCGGTGGAGGCTAACTCCATAGTCCATGACTTTTGTTGTTGATATCTTAAGTTTTGGGGATGACTACCTAACCATCTGACTGGAAATGTAGTATGATCCTTACAACCTAATTGATCAGTGGTGTGTGATGTAAAATATTTAGAGTTTTTATTAGGGATTTTTCCCTACTATTTCTTTTATTTTTGGAATTGTGATAGTGGTGAGAACCACTATTTTTATGGACTATGTTGCATGATGGGACTAGCAAGGATGACCCTTTTCACTTCAAGGTTCATACCAAGTATGGTGTTATCCCTTTTTGACACAAGATGTTTTTAAGATGTGAAATTGTGTTTGGTTCAAGAATGTTTTGGAGTCAATTCCCAAAAACTCAATATTTTCTTAGTGTATATGTGCAATGGTCCTAAAAGAACTCGACATGTATTTTGGAGGTTTCTTAAAACACTAGGAGTGGTTGAGTGACCAAAAACACCTAGGACTTTATGGAAATGTGGCTTGTGCGAATGGAAATTTGACTTGGTGGAATTGTGTGGATGACATTGTGAAGGTGCCCCTGATTAAGGCAACATGACTTTTGTTGGACCAATTAAGACCTTGAACTTAATAAATGATCCCTATATGAAATGTGAAATATGGATGTGAATGCAATGTATGACATGCAATTTTGTGAAATGTGAAATGCAATATGAAATGTGGGTGAATGCATTGTTTTTGGAATGTGAATGCAAGTGAAATGTAATGTTATGAATGAAGTGTATGCAAATATTTTTGTGTATTAGCCATGTATATATACATATATAGTAATAAAATCATGCATAGAATGCTCTCAAGTGTATAACATTAAGTGGTTTGGATTCTTCCTCTCCCTCTAGACTGGCAAGCCTATAAGTACCATTACCCACTCTTTGTGTGACAATGTATGGACCTAACCAATTAGCCATGAATTTATCATGAAGATGCGGCAATGCATTGGTATTTTGTTGGTTCTCTTTAAGGACAAGATCTCCTACTTGGAATTTGTATAGATGAACTTTGGCATTGTAAGCACGTTTGAGGCGGTCTTGATAAACTCGTAAATGCTCTAAAGCATTGACTCACCTCTCATCAAGAAGTGTGAGTTGGTCAAGACGTGCTTGTCTAGCAGTGTCATCATCTATGAATTCCTACAAAGAAATTCGCAAGGAAGGGATCTCGAGCTCAAGAGGTATGATTGCTTCGGCTCCATAGACCAATGAAAATGGTGTTGCCCCTATAGGCATGCGGATGCTTGTTCGATAAGCCCATAATGCCAAGGGAATTTGTGTATGCCAATATCTATGATTTTCTTTGACAAGTTTCTTGAGAATAGCAACTAAGGTCTTGTTGGAAGCTTCAGCTTATCCATTTGCTTGTGGGTAATAAGGAGTCGAGAAACTATGTTGAATGTTATATTTCTTGCAAAGTGCTTGAACATCCTTGTTCTTGAAAGACTTACCATTGTCTAAAATTATTTTTGAGGGAATACCAAAATGAAAAATGATATGATGAAGTATAAACTCCACAATTCTAGGTCCTATCGTACTGGTTAGAGGAATTGCCTCAACCCACTTTGTGAAGTATTCAATGGTTGTGATGATGAATGTATGTTGTCCCGAGGAAGAAGGTGAAATTTTTCCAATTAGATCTAGACCCCATTGTGAAAAGGGCCAAAGGCTTTGAATGGGCTGCAAAGCTTGTGATGGTACATGAGTTAAATTAGCATGTTCTTGGCACTTTTTGCAATGTTTGACATAGGTGCAACAATCACATTCCATTGTGGGCCAATAATAACCCATGCATAGAATGCACTTTGCAATGGCCATTCCACTAAAATGACCACCACAAGTACCATCATGGGCTTTAGCTATGGCTCTTTGAGCCTCACTAGACTCGAGACAATGAAGGAGGACTCCATCATAACCATGTTTATACAACACGTCCCCCAAAAGAATGAAATAAGCTACCTTTTTCTTGAAAGTGCATTTGGTAGTTTGAGACATATCAAATGGGAGTGTTCCAAACTTGAGAAAGGCTACTATTTGGCTTGACCAAGGCTCATATGAATCTGACTAGATAAAGCAAACATCCTTTTCATATTTTGACTCAACATGGGTAATTGCAGATTTAGAGATTGTTGAAATGATAAGGGGTTGTACCTCTCCAAAGGAGTATTTTGGAATCAATGATCCAAGGGAGGCCATCACATCTGCAAATCTATTAGTCAAACGTGGCAAGCTATTGATTTCATACCAATCAAACTTAGAGAGCAATTTCATTGCTACTTCATGATAAAGCTTAATGGTAGGTTCTTTGCATTGGTATTCTCCATTGATTTGCTTTATGACAAGTTGAGAATCACCAAATATCCTAATACACTTAATGCTCATAGCTATAGTTGATTGAAGACCTAATATTAAGGCTTCATACTCTATAGTGTTGTTTGTGCATTGGAAGTCAAGTTTGAATGACAAGGGGATAGGTACCCCCTGTGGTGTGTGAAATATGACTCCAGCACCTTGACCTTTCATGCACTTAGAGCCATCAAATAATAATGTGATATCGACATCTTCCTTTGGAATGACATCTTCTTCTTGCTTGATGATAGCAAATACCGAATCATCTGGGAGCTCAATAATCAAAGGATGATCACTAGGTAGTGGAGATTCTGCAAGTTGATCGACTATTACCTGACCTTTAATGGATTTTTGGCTAATGAATTCCAAGTCAAACTTAGTAAGGAGCATTATCCATTTAGCGGTGCGAGTATTATTGTAAGTGCGGGATATCATGTAACGCAAAGGATTTTCTCTAGCTATGATGTATGTTGTATGGCTAAGCATGTAATGTCAAAGTTTCTTAGTGGTAAAAACCACTGCTAAGCATAGTTTTTCTACATAAGCGTATTTTGTTTCATAGCTTACCAATGTTTGACTAATGTAGTAGACAACTTGCTCTCAATTTTGTTCATTCTTTTGTGCAAGCATTGTCCCTAATGCAAAGTCCATTGTTGAGATATAAAGATAAAATGGGACCCCCATATGAGGAGGAGCTAAGACTGGTGGAGAAGCTAGGTATTTCTTAATGTCATCGAAGGCTTTTTGACATTCATTTATCCAAGAGAATGGCACCCCCTTTTGTAGTAGGTGATTGAATGACCTACATTTGTCAGAAATTTGCGCAATGAAATGATGGATTGATTGGATATTTCCTTGTAAACTATGCAATTCCTTTAAATTAGTTGGGGGAGGCATCTCCAAGATAGCCTTGACCTTGTTAGGGTCCACCTCAATGCCTCTTTTGGAGATAATGAATCCTAGAATTTTTCCCGAGGTAACACCAAAGACACATTTCTTGGGATTCAACCTTACATTATGCTCTAGGAGTCGGTCAAAAACTTTCTCCAATACACCAATATGTTCTTGTCGAGTTTTGGATTTAGCCAAGAGATCATCCACATAATCTTTGATAATCTTATGCATGTAGTCATAGAAAATGTATGTCATGGCATGTTGATAAGTGGCACCTATATTTTTGAGGCCAAAGGGCATCACCTTGTAACAAAAATTTCCCCAAGGTGTAGTGAATGTTATTTTGTGTTGGTCATCAAGATTTATTCAAATTTGGTTGTATCCTGAAAAACCATCCATGAGTGAAAGCATTTCATGGCCAACATAGGTATCAACAAGAGTATCAATGTTTGGGAGAGGGAAGTCATCCTTAGGACATGCTTTGTTAAGATATTGAAAGTCAGTGCACACGTGTATCACCCTGTTAGGCTTGTGAATGGGTACCATGTTTGAAAGCCACTCAGGATAGTCGATAGGAACAATGAAGTTCACGTCTAAGAGTTTTTGAAGCTCTATTTTTACCAAGAGGGCCATGATAGGATGCATTCTCCTAAGGTGATTTTTTCTTAACCAACTTCAGCATCAGGCTATAAGGTGATATTGTGGACAACCAAACTAGGGTCAATACCGGGCATGTCCTTGTATGACCATGCAAATATGCCCTTCTTCCTCTTGAGGAGAGCAATAAATTGCTCTTGTTTGTCATGTGATAAACTTTTGCCAAGCTTGACAATTTGGGGATTATCTTTATCTGAACTAAGGTCCACATCGATAGTATCTTCAATAGACATGTGGGAACCTTCCTCAAGATTATGGGGCATAGGGATCAAATGAATGTCATCTAAGATGTCATCAAACTCTTATGGCTTATCCTCATCTATTTCTACCTGGAAAACCTTAGGATCCAAAGGTGAAGGTGAAGGCGAAGGTAGAGGGGATGGAGGAATGTAGTTGGTGGAAGCCCTTAACAATTCCTCAGACAAGATAAATTTGGAAAAGGATGGAGGTGAGGAAATCTGGTCCATATCGATAAGGCTTATGTCAATTGGAATTGGCTTAGCCGGATCGTATGGATTATAAAGTGGGGTGAATAAATCAATAGGATTCATGTTGACTTATGGGCAAGGTAGATAAGGTTGGATGGAATGGAAGGAACTTAAGAATCGATGCTTAGGGGTTTGGTTAACCTAAATAGCAACAAGTAACACAAATAAATGCATTTGTCTAAATGATATGTACATATGCAATGCCAAGAAATAAAATATTTTTGTTGATTTTTAATTGATTTTTTATTTTTTTTAGGTAGTGGTGAAAACCACTATTTTTGTGTTATGTACATATGTTACAAGTTTGGCTTATGGAATTTCTTAATGGAATGGCTTAATAGAATGGACTTAATGGAATGGAGGTGGTGGTTCACCGGTAGGGGTGGCTCGCTCTTGTGGAAGAAGCAAGTGAAATATAGGCTCATGGATGGGGAACATGTTGAGATAAAACTCATCTTGTTCAGAATGGGGAATGATGGGCTCTGATTCTTCTTTAGATTCATCTAAAATTATCGACATAAGTTCAAATTCTTCATAGATTTCCTTATCATAATTATCGGGATGGAGGGCTTCTTCTCCTGAATTGAGGTTAAGCCTTTGGAAGGCTTGTTCAAGAGAAGAGGTGGTGGAAAGTGGGTGGTAACCTAGACCTGAACGGTCATGCACCTCTTGATATGGAACATTGATAGGTTGATGCACTCCTTGTTCATGCAATCCTAGGCCATGGCCTTGCCAATTGACTATGTGGAAATATCGAGATGGAAATCCTATCATGTTTGGAATGTTGGCAAGAACCGGTTCTTTGGGTTCTTCTATGGGATATGGACTTGATGAAGATTCAAACCCCCCATATACAAAATTTATGCTATTTGGAGCTGAACCCATGTTATAGATTGCTCCTATTGTTAAAGGTGGGTCACGTGGGTGACCGAAATCCTTAGCACTAGGGATGGTGAGGGGTGTGATGGTGATGTCTTGGACCACGTATTCACCAATACCAGGATTAGTGAGGTGGACCTCAACTTGGGATGACATGGGAGGATCATGGTCAAGTGAGGGATCAAGAAATGGTGGAAATGGAGATATCTCACAATCTATCAATTCAACTTGTGAAATATTAGGTGATGGTAATGGATTGGATTGGGAAGGCTACTGAGTGGATAGTGATCATGTGGATGGCAATGATGTTGATGATGTGGACTGACTGTGACCACATGTGCATGTAGTCAATTATGAAGATGATGGGGGTGTGGAATTTTGATGAGGGTTGGTGATAGGGAGCTCCTCAAGAATGGGATCCTTTGATGAAGAGATTGGTGAAGTGGTGGATGGATTGGATGATGGTAAAAGAAAAAGGTGAGTGGAAGGAAGCATGGACTCATAAGGATTTGAGATGAAATTGCAATACTTAAATGGATCGACGTCCATCGGTATGCAATGTACTTGTTCCTCATGAACATATTTCAAACATTGATGTAGTATTGAAGGGACACATCTCATTTCCCTCATCCAAGGTCTTCCAAGGAGTACATTGTATGCCATGGATCCTTCCAATATGTGGAAATATTATGTGTAATATTTTAGCCCCTACTTCGATGGGCAAAACAATAGTGCCAATTGTGGAACACAAATCATCATTGAATGCTTTGAGGGTGAAGGATGACTTAGTGATGTGATATGAAGGAAGGTTTAAATGATGGAGAGTGGATGTGGTGATGATGTTGATAGAGGAACCGATATCAATTATGACTCTTTTAAAAGACTTCTTGTCAATTAGAGCCATGATATGCAATGGAGGGTCTACTTATTCCGATGAGATTGGCTTAATCTCAAAGTCATAGAATGTTATAGAAGGCTCCATGTATGTTTGGATGCTCCCCATAAAGTTGTTGAAGGTATTAGGATCTTGAGATTGCAATTTTATGGATTTCAAAATGTCCATTAATGCTTCATGATGTGGAGGAGATTTTTGGATTAGCTCATAGATTGATAATTTAGTGGAAGCCATTTTTAGACTTGTAGTTAGTCGGCTACTCAATGAGATGACTGGTCGAGGTGGATGATTGATGGGTGGATTTGGAGGATTCGATTGACTAGGGATATGGATGGGAATGAAGAGAAGATTGGGGGAAACTTGGATGGGTGGTGATGTAGAAGGTTGTGACACACTTGCTTGAGGTGGTTGTCTTTGTTGGTTATTCCTTTGACCTCTAGTGACCACATGAATGGCCCCTACAAACCCTTGGTATTGTTGAATATGATTGACTTGATTAGGAAGAGTTTTGGTGTTAGCCCCCTATATTTGGTTGCACCTCCTCGTGATGAGGAAGTGGTGTTTGAAATATACCAAGGTTTTGGTTTTGTTGAGCGAGGGGATTATCAAGCTTGATCACCCCCAAGTCAATGAGGTCTTGCACTATATCTTTAAACACATGGTAGTTGTTAATGTCATACCCATTTTGCCTATGATAAGGATAAAATAGATGTTCCTGATAATGTTTCCCACATTTAGTGGGATCATCCAATCTAATGTCGAGAAAAGCAAGTTTATTCATCTCATACAACCTTCTAAAAAGGGAAGCATATGACTCGGCTAAAGGGGTGTATTGGTGATTTTATTAGATAGACTATCATCGGGGATGGTTTTCCATAGTTGGCACTATGTTTTGCACTGTTGGAGCTTGTGTTGTCGAGGGGACCGCATGATATGAAATTTGTTGCAGTGTTTGTTGCATAGGTTGTTATTGTTGAGCCATTACCAGCTGGCTCATGACCACTTGATTAAATTGATTAGATTGAGTGGTTGGGGTAGCCTGTGTTGATTTTTGTTGGCCAGAATAGTTGCTTTTGTATTGGCCCTTGTTTTTCCATTCTTTCTTTTTAGGCTTTAATATGCCTTCTTGGATTTTGATATCCTCAATGACACTAGCCTGAGCTAAAGCTTCTTCAAATGATTGATAAGTTCATAGTTGGAGCATCCAAGAGATAGGTTTTAAGCAAATCTTGGTGAATAGCTTAATTAGCTCATCCATTGGTAGGGTGAATGGCAATTTAGTGATGACAACCCTCCAATGATTTCCAAAATCATAGATAGATTCATCATCATGCTGCCTTAAAGCATAGACATCAGACAATGAGATTTTATTTTTAACATTTAGGATGAAACGATCAAATAATTGATCAATCAATTTCTCAAAAGTATAGATACTATGGCTTGGCAATTGATTGTACCATTCTATGGCATCCCCTCCTAATGTTTGAGGAAAAGTTTGAAGCATGAGAGCATTTTCATTTTGAATTCTAAAGTAGGCATGAACAAAGGTGCTCACATGTTCTTTGGGATCCTCAATTCCCTTAAATTTATCAAACTTAGGTACCATAAAGTCTATCGGATATGGTGGTGATGGTACCAAAGGATGAATTGGTTGATTGATCAATTGGCGTAAGGTTGGTTTCTGGTTTGAAAAACCAAGGGTAAATTGAATCAATTGATCTATCTATTTCTGCATGGCCTTAATTCGAGGGTCTTCCTCAGGAATGTGGAAGCCCTGAATTACCTGATGATTTTGTGGTGGTGTGGAGAAATATTGTGGAGTGACTAAGTGATGAGGGGATTGATAATGGTGGCTAGGTGAATTTGATGGAAATTGATGAATGGGAGATTGTTGATGAAAATATGGGGAATTATGGAATGATGTTGATGGATGAAGGTTATGGCTAGGTTGGCCAATGGGAATAGGATGGGTGATGGTATGGCTTGGTGGGGGAATAGGGATAGAAACCACAGAAGACTGTGGTACCCATGATGGACCCTGGTTGACAAGGATAATCTGAGTAGAGTTATGTAAGGGCTTAGGGTTTGCCTGTACTTGTTATTGAGCATTTTGATGTTGTCTAAGAAATTTTTTTAGGTGTTCCCATGCCTCACTAATCTCTTTACCAGAGGCTAAGGGTATGGAGGTAGATGGTATGGAAGATGTGGCTTGGGTACAAGTTACACTAGGTATGGTAACTTGTGAGGCTAGAACTTGTGAAGCAGCATTAACATGTGCTTCATACAAGGGGTTGGTGTAAGTGGAGGTATATGAGGTGCTAGGAGCACATGAAGGTTGGGGAATGGACATATGGGAAGAAGGTGCAATTGATGCCTCAAAAAATGGGTTAGTATACACTTGGGTAAAGGTGGATGGGGGCTGGGAATAAATAGGCTCTTATTGTAAAGTAGAATCCTATCTAGGTGAATTGGGAATGGACTCTAAGACATAACTAGAAGACTTCATGAAAGCTTCTACTCTTGCCATGTCTATATGGGTAATGTGATTTTCAATGGTAGGGGAGGTTGACTCCTCTTAGGGCATGGCCATATGGAAGGCTATGGATGGTAGGGAATGTGAGGGACCTATAGACAAATATGCCTGTGTCACATTCAGGGAATCTACCACAGAAGTGGTGGGGAAGGTGGATGAAGGTTCCATTAAGTTATCTTGACTTATAGCTTTATTTTGGTTTCTAGTTAATACCATAAGAAAATAAATCAAAATACAGATTAAACTATCAAATGTAACACAAAATTAAAATATTTAAGGAGCCAAAAAGGAAACAAACAACCAATGCTAAGTTTCAACCAATGTGGCTTACCTTGTTCATTGATTATCTCCTTTTTAATGTGTATTCATTTTAGGTGTCAATCTTGTGTGTTTTGATGTTCTAATCTTGCTTAATGAAACAAAGGTAAAAACTATGGTAAATATAGGGCAACGAGATTCTTGTTGGTGATGAAATCCAACAAGTTTTCTCGGGGGTATCCTATGGTTTCTATGGGTAGAGATTGGTGGATGGAGATGAATGCCACCATCACCAAATCTCAAGCAATGGTTGGTGATGAAATCCAACCACTATTGTTTTGAGTGAAACATGTTGTGTGTGAATTATTCCTTTTAAGTTTTTTGTTTATTAATGTGGATAAACAATGTTAGGAGCAACTAATTTCATAAATCTAAATTAGAATCCAATAAGAGAATGCCAATTTATCCAAAGGGTGTGAAGTACATCGCTTAAGACCCCCTATCAAAGACAATCGGAGGGTTCATCCACCCCTCTACCTAGAATCACCCAATGGTAGGAATACTCTTGGCACCCTAATGATGTTCCTACTTAGATAGATAAAAGAAGATACTTCTAACCCTAAAATGCAACTCTAATTTATGCCAATTGTCAATTCAAATGCAATCAGAATGCAGCATTTTATATTTGTGAATACATCATAAAAGAAAATCCTAACTGGAATATGTGAATGGATGCAAAAAGAAACCTAAAATGTAAACTAGGATGAATTCTTTTCTAGATTACTTAATGATTGTTCATTTTATGCTTGAAATATGAAAAATACATCAAAGAACCCAAAATACATAAAACAAAAAAAATGGATTTTA
The DNA here is from genome assembly GCA_028583015.1 of Wollemia nobilis. Lineage (NCBI taxonomy): Eukaryota > Viridiplantae > Streptophyta > Pinopsida > Araucariales > Araucariaceae > Wollemia > Wollemia nobilis. The sequence continues at coordinate 514,937 of JAQPPZ010002638.1, forward strand.
GATAGTGGACTTACTGGACAGCCTACGTTAATGTTCCAAATCACTATAAAAAAACAGTTGGGCACTTTTGATATGCCCCAGGGTGCTTCTGGAACACCTCCAAGCATTTCTGGATGATCCTCGAGTGTCGTAGTGCATTAATGCACCTCCTACAATTTTTTACAACTCCTTAGAAACCCTAACAGGCGAAAAATGTGTGATTTGCGCTCCTGAAAATCTGCAAAATAAGACAACAAATAGTAAGTTAGAATTCAAGATAAATTAGAACATGAAACCCTTAGGGGGTCCCACCATGATCACCATTTTTAGAGATAAAAACACGACACCAAACAATGCTAAATAAAATATAATTCAAATAAACCAGATATTGCACAACAAATGAGATTTATATTAAATGGGGGAGCCTAAAAACTCCATTGTTACAATAGTGGATTTTAGAATCCTCTTTTATACAATTTTTACAAATATTTCTAGGGTTCTTCGAAACCCTAGCCACAACAAATGGTGGTGTCTTCAGTTGCATCTTTGCTCCCAACAGGTGTGAGTGGGCTTCTACATATCCAATGTTGGGCCACTCCAGCTTAATCAACTATCCAATGCTTCTAATATACTATCTAATCTACACACAAAGAAACACCAGAGAGTTAGTAATAATAATGAGGGATCCACTATGTGAGCCCTCAAAAATCACAACTAAAACCCTAGCTATAATAGTATGAATGCGAATAGAATTAAACAATATGAAATATAACAAAATAAAATAGATTTACCTTGCTCCTTGCTTGTTGTCTGTTGATGGTTGGATCTGTTGTAGGTCGATGGCAAAGTTGCACTTTAGTGACACTTGAGGATCTTGATTACTATTAGAATAGGGCTCTAAAATGTAGTCAAGCACTTGAGATATTTACAGAGAGCAACAGGGTGCTCTGGAGGATGATGGAGAGCAATAGGGTGCTTGAGACTATGGCGGAGAGTAGCAGGGTGCTCAGGACTATGGTGGAGAGCAAAAAGACACTTAAGCATACGATGGAGAGTAGTAGGACACTCAGGAGGTTAGATCATATTTATAGAAGTAGATCTAATGAAGGCGAGGGATGTGATGGCGATGACGGCGAGTGAGGAAATAGAGAATATGATGGATGGAGTGGGGGTTAGGGCACAAATGTTGGGTTGGAACTCTAAGGCACTTTGAAATCTCGGGGAACCTTAGGGAACTCAAGGTATTCAAAAAATCAAGATTTAAGGACTTAGGGGTTGAGCCATAAAAATGGCTCCTATTTATAATCCAACCTAGGGCATGCTAGGGTTTCAATGACACTAATCGTGTGGTTGAGATTAAAGCATATCTAAGGGTGGATAATAAATTTAGGGTGTGGCATGGATTAAGGTAAATGGATGGATGAGATTAAATGAAATCGAATGGATGGGATTAATTTATTTATATAAATATATATTTATTAAATATATAAAATATTATTATTTAAATATATATAATAAATATATATAAATAATAGGAGAAAAATGGTGGGAAAGCTAGGATGGAGGACAAGTGGCTATATTTTGGTGTCTATAGTTAGGTTCCAAACTGTAATGAAAATATCACATTTTATCCCTAGAAAAGGCTCCAATAAACTATTGGGGATTTTTTTGCATCCTTGGGATAATCTATCATGCTACAATAAAACCTACTACCAATAAGCAACTACAGGATCTGGTCGACCTACCTCTTTAACCTAGGAATAGAGTTCTTCAGTATTTTCTAAATAGACCAGGTATGGTAAGGATAGCCTTGAGGTGAACTTAAATTTTTTAATGTTTTATGTTCATGATCTTCCAAATTTATGGTGGTTAATTAAATATTTTATAAATTTTGATAAAGCTAAAATAATAACAGTTCAAAAATACCTTATGTATGATCGATGCCTTAATCCTTTGGTCTATTGCAGCAATATTTAATGATAATTTAATAAAAATAGAAAGAACGAGGAAAGAGATAATCAGTGCAATTACATTCATTTGAATATCATAATAAATGTAATAGTTGACCAATGAAATAAATGTTCACTATGCGTTTAAATAGTGTAACTGATAATGAAGACACACACAAGACTGAATACAAAGAAGTAACTAGAAAAGAAGCCCAAAATTATGTTAATATTTGAAATATAATTACATAAAGAGTTGGCTTGAAATATCCATTGAACTCTTAAAATATCAATACAATAAAGATCCGCATTCAAATATCGTAACAAGGACATTTCACTCTTTCGTTTGAATATCGCACGATCGAGTCTCTAGACCTCTAGCTCAATAGTCTAAAAAATATTCTCAGCTTCATGGGCACTTTCCTATCGAAACCTACACATAAATGGGAAGAATAAGGGATGGAAAAGAAGAAGAAAGACAAAGGGGATACAATAGCAAAGAACAGACACTCGAGTATACCTCTTAACAAAAATATGTTATGTCAAAGCTCGATACTTATTCTAGTAGTAGACATCCTTATTATAGCTATGGTAACTTTATAGCTACCTAAACTACTTTCATCTAGACTATCCACCTAGTGCCATATCCTACCTTGTCATTGGTTGGGTGTTGTACAACCTATTATTGGATGTCCCTAAAATCAAAATTTATCCTTAATAGGTTGATGTTTCACCTTAGTCGTCCTCCCTACGGCTTTCTTTATTTGTTATGAAGTGAGCTCCCAAGTACCTTCTCATAAATTTGTTACTATGGCTTGATACTTTGCCACAACAAGCTTCAATCTGTTTGATCGAGAAGATTACTCGAATTTATATGTATTATCTTAGAGTGAGGATTTTCTTTAACTACATGGGGGCATGTCTTGTGTTCAAGGAAGCAAGGGTTCATTACAAAAACCTGATGTATCAATCCCTCTGTAATAGTGGTGAATAATAGGGAATTGGAAGTATACAAGTTAAGGAAATTGCCAACAACATGGTACTTCCATAACTATACACCATCAAGGTGATAATACTTTAACTATATTCTATTAAGGCATGAAATATTTTTGAAGATGACCTTCCATTTTGCACCTCTTATTTCTTCTACAGTTGGTGACTTGAGTCCCCTTTAAATGCATAACTCTCTCTTGGTAACTTGTCGATAGCACACTTTGATCTATCTCTAAAATATCGCTTGGACTTTAGTATGGGTGTCTTTCTATATAAAGGATGATTTGATGTTAATTATTCAATCAACTGATGACAAGTGGATAGGTCCTGTTGATCTGAAAATGATTTAGTTTACTTCAACCTAATGATTTTGCCTTAATTTTATCTTCCATTTGCATCATTTTATTTCGGGTTGTCCCTACCTTGTTCAACATATGAGTATAAATACTCATATGTGAATAGTATGGATGTAGGAATTTGTCCAGACCTATCCATTAATCAATTTACTTATTTTATCTTGCCACCCCACTCTTTATTAGTGAATTATCCTATCATGGTTTGTTTCCCTCTTCGATAAATTTGCATAATTTGGATGTAGGAATTTGGAGTAGAGTCTACACTTGTGCGACCTCTTAATTGGCCTTTTGTTACATTAGTCATGGTCACTTCTGATGTAATATTGATCTTATTTAGGTGATCAATCCCTTAGATGCATGTGTTATTGATCAGTCGATATGTTTCATTTAGTACCATATTGCGTAGGTACTCATGATCACTGATCATTGTCTGAACAACAAATGATTTTTTTATTCAATTGCAATAGTTTTTTATTGATATTTTTTGAGATCAGAGAGGCACTTTATTTGTTTGAGACTTGGTTGATAGATTTAGAGTGTTTTCATCTCCCTTCAACCTGTTAGTTCCTACTGACTATGTGTTTTTGGTTGCTTGCCTCTATTCTTTGACCAAGTGGTTTAAAGTAAGCTTGTGTTTTGTGAAGAGCTGGTGCAAATTTTATTGAGGGGATTAGTTTAATAATATTCAACTAACCATAATGAATTCAAATTAAATGGTGGTGTACCTGATTTTTGCTGATTTTACCTTTATCTGGCTTAGTCGATATGCACCATCAATTTCATTCGGTCCATGATATTTCGATGGCTATGATGCGTTCGATTGATGATATCATGTTGTTGGTCCTTTTTTGACCAAAAATATTTTAATGACTTATACTTTAATAATTGCTTTGTTGGTTTGATTTTGGCCAAAGGGTTTCGTAATTGATGAGTTAGATGTTTTTTGAACATTGATCTTGATTGGGTTTCGATAGATTGATCTTTTGAACATTGATGAACTTTTCAGTCAATGAAATTTAGACTACATGTTCTATCAGGTGATTCTTCCTTTCGACTGAGCATATTTTTTAATTCTAATTTGTATTTCTAGAACCTTCGATCAACTCCTTACTTGCTTTAGGTGAATTAATTTGTGTTCAATCAATACAAATATTTTACTGGTTTATTACCGTGATCGGTCAAAAAAAATCATTATTACCCATTTGGTCGACCGATCAATTAGTTTGTTGTTGTTTATTTCATGTCGACTGAACATCTTTTTGATCGATCCTTTACATTTTCTATCCTCGACTACAATTTTCTACTTGTTAGCCAAAATATGGGTTTTAATAAGTTGAGTTTGGTTGGTCGATGTTTTTGGTAGACTGACCTTTCATTTTTATCGATAAAAAAAAATTAACTACAATTTTCTCTTTGTCGACCGATTAACGACTTTGCATTATTTTTATGTTTTGGTTGTTTGGATTGGGTGGTCCGTCGATGCTTCTTTACCAGTGGCCAAAATTTTGTTGTGCTAAATTTTTTTTAGCTTATCTATTATGGTCATCAAATGAATGCTTAGTGAATTGGTCGACTGATCATTCTTTATCGTTGGCCAAAAAATGCTCTTTGGTTTTCAACAGTGCTTTTTTCTCTAGTCGATCGATTAAGGATTGAATTGTTTTTCATTTTGGGGGACTATTTTTTATGTAGATAGCAATATAATGAATGACTTAAGATTTTGAAGGTTTTAGGTTAGAACATTAATTTCTGAGATTGTCTTAAAATTTGACCTTTTCATCAGTATTTCAAAAACATGCTACAATAGGGTTTTCAGGTTGACTTGATCAATAAACATTATCCATAATCAATGCAACCATTCTAGATTATCTATTTTTGCTCTACCTTGTGCTTACGCACAAAGCATCCCAAAAAGGGGCATCTATAGACACCTAAAATGCATTCTTTTAAGGCGACTCACCAAAAGGCCTCCTTACTATCCCCATAGTCCACCTTGTGTAGCCTTAGGGCTAACTTGATGGTTTTTACCCAACTTTGAGCAACTTTTTCCATAAGCTGCCTAACCATCTCAACCTGATATGGTCTCTAGACCATGATCGTCTCAACCTAATAAAATCATGAAAAGTCAAAATTAAACATAACAACTAGTAGTCAAAACTGATTGTTAGTGCCACGCATGATTTTGCACCATTTTTATATGCCTTTGCATGATATTATTTTGAATTAATTTCTTGCAATCAAATATTCCAAGGCATGCATCTATTTTTCCAATGTGAACTGCCCCATTTGTTTTTTCATGTAGAGTGTCGTAGATGTGATCAAGAGATCTATAAAATGGCACTCAAACCATAATTTTGAGGATCCAAAACCTTTGAATTTGTGCAACGAAGTGCTACCGAATTCAATCCCCAATTCCAAAGCAATTAAGTGCTACCAAAAATCTGCTAGGCTTTCCTAATGCAAATAATATGCTACTAGACTACCACAAAGAATTTGAAGCCTCACTTTTGTCATCCACATAATCCATACCCTCGCTACGATGATTGTTCGAGTTCCTTAAACTTACATCCCCATAATGAAAATCCATCGATAATTCTTTCCAAGTTATCTCAAATGCCACTCAAGCTTGGAGACAAAGAATTGTAGGCCTGCTATAGTGATCATCTTGCCCGAAGATGGTCCATAGACAAAGACTGTCTTGCCTCGAGATGATCACAGTAAGGTGATCAGATTTACTATTTTATTGTATCTCAAGTTAGATCATCTTATTTTACTGTTCAGTATCAATTTATATTTTTGTTATCATATACATGAACATACTTTTTCATTTATTTAATTTATCTTCAAATTGAAAACGGATCCAACTTAGGTGGACCCCGCACATGCTACTAATTTGTTGCTATTTATTTGTGTGCAAGTTATAGGTATGAAGATAGTGAAAGACTTCACATAAAACCTGTTGGTCCGGCTTTCATACGCACCCCGCGAAGGATGAGCAGGAAGCTCCGGAGACACCCACGGGACGAATCCCACTCACTTTAGGATCTAGCTGGTTATCCAAGGTGCGAGTTACAGAGTTGGGTCGAATGGCTATTCACTCTTTTCCGCTTCTGGAATAGATTTCAATATGGACTGTCTATTACCTTATAGGGGGTTCCTGAACTTGTTCAGTAGTTGTCACTTGTTTATCAGATTTAACTTGAATTCTTGATCTAGCTCTCATGGGTCAGCAGATTCAAATAAAAGACAAATAAAGAAAGTAAAAATGGATCATTCACCGAAAACAAAGAGAGGGTAGGGTAAGGCAGAAAAGAGAAGTTTATCAAACATCAACTGTAAAACTTAAACTACCAATTTTATCTATGCTATCAGCTTCACAACAGAACAAATCAAAGAAGAAAGTGTCCAACTACCTAAGATCACTTTCAACTAAGAGCACAAGGCAGAGTGGAACAGATCTAGCAAAAAATTATAAACCCAAGGGCAAGTTGGTTAAAACCGGTATCTTTCACCGACAACTCTAGCTCACACAAAGGAAGACAGAGCAATTAGAACAAACTTAACCTCAAATCTATAATTTCCCCTAGCAGACAATAGAACAACTGAAGCCTAACAACATATTTAAACTTGACAATACAGATTCACAACATATATCTAACAAATTTTAATGGAACGGATAACAAAAGAAGATACACTTATCACACTCGCAAAATATTAGGCTCCTGGCCATGCTATCACAGAAAAGCTAAAGCACATCAACTCCAAGTCCAAAAACAAAGGATTTCACAAGATTTGCAAGAAATTGCTTATAAGCCTTTTATTTCTAAGTCTTCGCCTCCCGCAATTACATTGGGAAGAAGTATTTATAGATTCAGGACAGACCCTGATCTTTTCAAAAATATCTTCTTCCCCAAACTGCAAATCTTATCTTTCTAAACCCTAGGACCCGGGTTTTACAATAAAAATCCATTTAAAATCAAAGTCCAGATAGAACTTAACCCTTCGGCAAATCAGGGGAGTCACTGCCATAAATGGAGAAGATAAAATCTAAAGCCACTTGCATTCATCCGCAGCTACAAATGAATGCTCTCATTAATTTCTGTTGGTGAGCCGGATGAGTCACCACTTCTCCATCAATTTGATCTCCGCAAATCCATCTCTGAGTTGAGATGGTCTTCATGCTATCAATTCTATCATAAATTTGCCATTGAATGCTTTTACCGGCATCTTCTCCTCTAGCATGGCGGTCCTTGATCAAATCTGCACTTTAACTTTGTCTTTATGGCCTTTCTCGGTTGTCCCGTAAGTGCCAGATGGAATCCTGCATGAAAGACAAAAGATGCATTAGCACTTTAATAAACATTAAATTAAAGCATTTAAACATTAAAAATAGATTAAAATCAGCTAAAAAGCTTGCATGTCGGCCTTGCTCTGTCTCATACATGCTTTGACACGTGTCGCTACCCCAGGATGCCCTCTGTTTCAACTGAAATGCACTTTCAGGCCCTCTGAGGACTTTCTCTCTCCTATCGTGATTCTGTGACATGTCGCGATTTCGCGACATGTCGCGAAATCGTGACGTCCCCAGCGCTGCGCTGCTTCTTCCCCTATCGACCGCGAAAACGTGACATGTCACGATTTTCCGCAGACATGTCGCGAAATCGCGCCTCCCCCGCGCATGTCGCGACTTCCGGACATTTCTTCTCCAAATGCCGTACGATATCGCTACCATCTCTTTCACCTCTCGACTTCGAAACATGTAGCAGCATCCGCGCAAGCTCCAGCCCACGATTTTGAAGACATCGAGCGATCGCGCGCACCCTTACCTCTCGACAGCTGAACATCTCCACAGCGATTTTGACACATTTTTACCGCGATTTTGGAACATGTCGAGCGAATCCGCCTCCCTTTCTCCCTTTGGCCGACTTTCTCTTCAATTAGCGCGATTTCGCCATTCATTTTCCCCTTCTTCCATTCCACTTTCTCCATTCCACCTTATCCATTCCTTCTTCCCCTTGTCCAGTCGCATCCCTTTGACTTACCATTTTTTTCTCCCATCATCCTGTATGATTTCGCGCCCAAAAATGACTTAGCTGCTTTTGCCAAAATCCGTCGCGATATCGCGACATTTCCAAAATGGAAGTGTCGCGATATCGCGACACTACCAAAAATGGAAAGTTTTGGTTTTCATGAATTTATGCATCTGTTTTCTGGATTTTTCTCGGTACCGTGCAAGATTTTCTTTATGCATGAATGATTCTAGCATGTAGAAAGTTAAGCTTGGAATAACAATGCTAGAATGACTTGAAAAAAGGCACAACTTAAAAAGGAGGCAAGCAAAACTGGATTAAGACCGAAAAGGATCAAGAGGGTCCCTGCTGCAAAATGGAATTTCAAAGTTTTCAAGAGGATTGGAATGCATTTTTCAGTGGGGGTGTGTTGCTTCTCAACAAATGGCGATATCTACGGGTAAAATAGTAGCACTATTTTAGAACCCAAGACTCTGGCTTCAAAACAAAAAGACCATGCATCATGCCTTGCCACAGACATTCTTCACAATAAATTGACCGCTAACCGCCAATCGTTAAAATTTCCCAAGGACATACTAGGCTGGATTACTTCAAGGAAGATTTCTGATGTGCAATTTCAAAGGGTATAAAACTTTCTTCAAGGATGACCGGATTGAATGATGAAACTTGGACTGATCAACTTTTCTAGATCGTAAAAGGGGAAACCGAGTAGAGCTCGGTTTACTAGTTTAGCCTTTTACAGCCTAGACAGAGTTACCCTTTAGATTTACACGACCCAAATTTACAACTGTAGGGTAGAATCTATAACTTAGAAGATTTTGAAGTATTGGCTGCCTCTTTTGATTGTACAACTCTTTTCTTTTTCTTTTTTATATCTCTCTATATCTCAATATCTCTTTAGAGCAATTCACAATTTTCTTTTAACATTTGATCAATCCGGAACTGTTTCAGCCTAGGCACCGATAGCCTCTAGGGATACCCAAATAATTGCATGAACCATAGTCCCCTCTCATAACCAACTTTTCTTGGATTCCCTGGAGTTCCTCCAACTAAACAAGATAGCAATTTTTCTATTATTAAAACAACTCGTGGCAAGTAAGACACAAGATCCAATCATCTCTCTACCTTTGTCCTGAATAACAAAATAGTTCTACTATTCAAGGAAACTATCTCTATTAGAATGGTGAACAGCATGGGCATTGGATGGAAACTGGATTGATCGGCTCAGAATAAAACAATTTGAAGGCTGACTATTCCATTGATTGCTCAGGCAAAGGTTAAAAGACAGATTTCAAAAGCTGAAGGACTTTGTACAGGCATCCAAGGACAGGCACAGGCTTCTAAAGCAAAACAGAATCAAAACTGCACAGACTGCAAATAAAAGCAAGCTAAGACAAAAGACACTATACAGACAGCAAGGATTAACTAAAAACATAGCAACCAAAAATTGACAAAGGGAAACTGCAACAGCACTGAAATAAACTAAAGGAACTGTACAGACAACAAAGAAAAAGAACTGCAATAAAGAACTAAAGCAAATAAAATCGGGAGAGCTATTCACAATATGTACACATGTTACAACTTCTTCATAGCTCACTCAAATGATACATTGGATGGAACAGCAGAAAAATAATGTTTCAAGTATTGACCATTAACAGGGAGGTCCAAAAAATTACCATCCAGGTCTTGCAAGCGGAAAGCATTGTTACCCAATATTTCAGCAATTTGGTAGGGGCCTATCCATAGTGGCTGCAGCTTTGTGTGTTTACCCTTCTTCTCATGGGCCTTGTCCCATAGAAGCACTAAGTCTGCCAGCCTGAAAGCCTTCACCTTGGCTCTCTTGTCAAACCACCGCTTGACAGTTTCTTGGTGCCTACTGAAGTGCTCTAGGGCTTGGAGTCTTTCATCCTGCAAGTTAGTCAAATCTAAAACTCGGGCTTCAGCATCATCATGATCTTCAAAATAATCTAAGGCAAATTGGTAGGTGGGCAACTTCAAGGAGATGGGAACAATTGGCCGGGTACCATACAGAAAAACAAAGGGAGAGGTCTTAAGAGCGACTTTGTGTGTTATCCGGTCAGCCCACAAGTGCATATTTCAACAATGTATGCCACTGCCTGGGTTTATCTGTCGTAGACTTTTTGATGGCATTCATTAAGTTCTTGTTTGTTGACTCAGCCAATCCATTGCCTTGGGGATAATAGTTGGATGAGAATCTGATAACTATCCCCATCTGGTATGCCCAATCTGCAAACTCCAATGATTGGAAGGCTGGCCCATTATCACAGACCAAATTCAGGGGAACCCCAAATCTAGTTATGACATTTGATTCAAGAAAATCAATCACTTCCTGGGCTGTACTTCTTGTGGTGGTCGCCGCTTCAACCCACCTTGTGCAATAGTCGTAGTCGTCAGAACATATTTATGTCCCGCTGAGGAATTTGGATTGATCACCCCCACAAAATCAAGTCCCCACTGCATGAAAGGTTTGTTTATCACAACCGGTTGCAATGGCAGAGCCCGGTTAGCCTCTTTGGCTGCAAAAGTCTGGCACTGATGGCAGGTCCTGACATGCTGATGTGCATCCTTAAAAAGTGTAGGCCAGTAATAACCTGCTCTTAATATTTTATGTGCTGTAGCAGATCCTGATGAATGCCCTGCCCCTAGTTTTTCATGAAAACTAGCCATGACTTCACTGACTTCACTGGGAGAAATGCACCTTAGAAAGATGCCAACATAATTCTCCCTGTACAAAGTACCTGCCTTGAGGAGATAGTGAGCAGCTTTTAACTTTAATGCTCTCCTTTGAGTTCTGTTCAAATGGGATGGGCAAACTCCAAACTGTAGCAGATGAATGATATCCCCATACCAATCATCAGATTCGTAGTTTAATTGATTAACTTCTTGCCGTGGAGGCACTTCAGCAATGTGCCTGGACAAGCCAAGTCCTCTGATCAGTTTAGCAGGCCTAATCTCCAAGTCATACTCTTGCAACCTGGTGACCCAATTGCCCCTCAGTTCACCCAACTCATTTTGACTTAGAAGGTACTTGACAGCTGGGTCCGGCACTATGGCATGAACTTTGCTCCTCAGTATATAATGTCTGAACTGTTTCACTGCCCTTACCAAAGCATAAGCCTGTTTATCTAAACGGGAATATTTCAGTTCAGCTCCCTTCAAATTAGTGCTCTTAAAAGCAATTGGATGTTCTCCTGTATCTCTCCGTTGAGTCAGCACTGCAGCAAGTGTATGTTCGGAAGAGAATGTGTACAGATAGAAATCTGCACCGAAATCTGGGCTTACTAAGACCGGTGCTTGTTTAATGGTCGTCTTGATTTCTTGAAAAGCAGCCTTAGCTTCAAGTGGTCCAGCAATCTGGCAGCTTTGCTTTAACATATCATTCATTGGTTTAACTATCTCTCGCAAAGCCCGAGATAAACTTTCCGACAAAGTTAATCTTTCCAAAGAATGATCTCAACTCTTTCTTGGAGTTGGGAAATGGTATGCCGATATGGCCTCAACTCGCCTGGATCCATAGAAATGCCATCCTTTGTGACCAAATGCCCAAGCAGTTTGCCTTCGTTACACCAAATATGCATTTCTTTGGATTCAAAGAGATGCCAAACTCCCTGCACTTGTTAAACACAGACTCTAAGTGCTTGACATGGTCAAATCTAGATTTGGAAAAGACTGTTAGATCATCCATGTAAACTACAATACATTTGCCCATAAGCCCCTTGAAGGCATGGTCCATTGCTCTCTGAAATGTTGCTCCTGCATTTATCAATCCAAATGGCATCCTCTTGTAAGCAAAAGTCCCCCACTTAGTTGTAAAAGCAGTCTTCATTCTATCTTCCTTCTCCACCAATATCTGGTTATAGCCTGAGAAGCCATCCAAGAAAGACATCATCTCTGATCCATTAACAATTTGCAAGACTTCATCCATAGAAGGCAGGGGATAGTTGTCCTTTTCTGATGCCTTATTTAAATTCCTAAAATCCACACAAAGGCGGATCTCTCCATTCTTCTTCCTGACTGGCACCAGATTGGCCACCCAGGTAGAATGCCTGATAGGAAAAATAATTGCTGCACTCAAGAGCTTCTCCACTTCTTTCTGGATAAGGGGTTCTAACAGAGCATTAACATGCCTCTGTTTTTGTCTGAAAGGCTTGCAAGATTCTTTCAAAGGTATGATGTGAGTGTAAACCTTTGGGTCAAATACCTTTAAATCTTTGTATGACCAGGCCATTACATCCTTAGACCTGTGCAGGAAATCAATCATATTTCTCTTTATTTCCGGATCACAATCCTTTGCCAACTTGATGTTCTTTGGATCCTCCTCAGTGCCTACATTCAAGTTTTCAGTCTCATTGTCTGTGGTGCCCACATAATCTTCAGAATTCACCCTCTGCCTGATCTTGTCAACATCAAATAGCCTCTCCAGCTCTACCATTCCCTTTGGGATTCTGTTGTCCTTCAATCTCATGATTCCCCTGTCATCATCTAACTGTTCCATCAGGGTGTCCCTTTGGCCTTCATCAATTATAGCATTCTCAAAGGTATTAGTACTCTGTAAGAAGTGCACAATCTGCTGATCATCTGAGAAAACTTGAAAGCTATCTATATTGTTTGGAACTGAAGGACAGGGGACTAACTCAATTGAAAACTTATCCCACTTAAAATCTTCCAATGGCTTTAAACTTGCAACTGAAGATGCCAAGACATCTGCATGTGAATTTTGTTCCCTGGGTATATGTGTTAAGTTAAATGCATCAAAGCCTTCCACAAGATCCCAAGCTCTGTGCTTGTATCCCTTCAGATAAGAAGCTTTACATTGAAACTTACCCCTGACTTGACTTGCCACCAATTCTGAATCAGTGAAAACTTGAATGTTTTTCACATTTCTATCCAATGCAAATTTTAAACCTAAAATCAGAGCTTCATACTCTGCTAAATTATTAGTACATGGGAACTGCAGGCGGTAAGACATAAAAAATGTCTGACTTTGAGGCCCTTTGAGGACCCGCCCTGTTCTAGCATCCCTGTTTACATCTGGCTCCATCCACATGAAGTGTCCAAACTTCATTAGTATGTACAGGATGAGCTTTGTTAAACTTGTTACTCTGCCCAGTTGTTAAATTGTAGACTCCAATGTCTACTTCTGCAACATTGACAGTTTCATTTGCAGCATTGTACTCTGTAATGGTGTGCTTGTACCTGGGTTCTCTGTCAACCCGCAATTGATTTGCCACACCCTTCCATGGCAACCACATGTGTGAAAAGTCTGTTGCCAGATATCCATTTAGAGACTTAGACCAATCCCTACTCAACAGCATTCCATACCCCACCGGGATATCCACAACTTGGATTTCGATCTTATGTTGAGCCCTTGGCTCGGATGCCAATTGAATGTGAATGTTTTGCAGCTCTCCCACAACCTTAACTTCCGACTTGTCCAATTGGACAACTCTCCTCTCGGACTTCATTGGGGTCAGCCCCAACTGCTGACAAATTGCCAGTGGCATGACATTAGCAGATGCACCTGAATCTACCAAACAATTATGTAAATTCTTCCCAAAAATTTTGACAGTCAAGAAAATGGGGGAACTTCAGTCTTTTCCTTGTACATGGCTAGATTGGCATTGGCTATTTTCTTCCCTTTATCCACAGGTTTAGTAGCAGGCCGTAGTATGTCTTTATCGATTGTCTCTCTCGCTTCGAAATCTGTGCCAACTCATGCAAAGTAATGTTAGCCTTAATCTTTTTCATATCCTCCACTATGTTATATCCTTTGTTAAGTGGAGGAATAGCAACATCCGGTACTCTTTGAGCTCCTCCCTTTGGTGGAGGTGGATTATTGCTTGGAGAGGGGTCAGGAGGAATATTGTGAGAATTATCCGGAGGAGTTGATGTGGTATTAGGCTCAGGATTCCTGTTTCTCAGGTTGTAATTATCTCTTCTATACTGCTGGAAAGCCTGTACTTCATCCATGGGCATTTCAACTACATTCTCGGATTCATCCGGGAAAGAAAAAGAATCCAAGACCATAGCTGCACTGTGTCCAGATGAACTTGGGCCCTCGACAGTTCTTTGATTTTCAGGGGAGATCAAATCTCCTGACAAGGCTTCAAATGCATTGCAAAATTCCACACAATCCAACTCCCCATGCTGAGAAGTGGCATGAATTCTGCACCAGTTGGGCAGAGCCAAATCACAAATGTTCACATCATGAGCTTTACCCTTGTAATCTTTATTAGGCTCATATGGGGGCCTGTTAAATCTGTTTGGTTGATATGAATATCTGTTGGGATTGTCTCCAGTAGAAGTTTGCCTTTTAAAGCTCAAAAAATCATTGGCCAGCTTCTGAACAATCTTTGAAACTTCTTCAATCCTAGCATTGTCAGCCTCTTTCACAGGGTTCTGTACATTCTCAACAGGTGCAGCAGCCACTGGTGCTGCTGATGGTAAAGTCTGACAAACTGGCAAGATCATCTGATGTGGAATGGGATTGAACACAGGAGCAGCTTGAGTGATCAGAGGAACTTGCTGAGCATTTAAAGGCTGGGGTCCCAACTGTCTTTCCAGGATTAAAGCTTCTTTATAAGCTTCTGTCAAGTTGGTAACAGTGGCATCCCTCTTCAAGAAGACAGAGGTCATTGGGTCTAGAGAGTTCCTGAAAATCTCTAATGCCAGGTCAGCATTCGGTACATAATAGCCAGTGAGTCTACCATAAGCTTTCTGGAATCTGACATTATAGGACCTGATAGACTCATTCAGTTCTCTTTTGATGCCAGAAAACTGTTGATATAAAATGCTGGGATCTATCACTTCCCCGAACTGTGATACAAAAACTTTTTCTAAGTCATTCCAACTGGTGATGGAATCATTGGTGAGGTTCAAAAACCAATCATAAGCTCCCTCCTGGAGAGTAAACGGGAAGAGTCTGCAGACAACATCCTCATGTTGTACATTTAATAACTTCAAGGCATTCTTGAATGCAACTAAGTGTTCCTCTCAGCTCTTGTCCCATCATGTTTATACCTAGGGAGGTATCTTTCTGGATTTTTGGGCAAGTCATGGGCTATACCCGGAATGTTCAAAGCTGTGGAGCCCAACCAATTTGCCATAGCTAATGGATTAACAGGGATATTCTGAGCTCTGGTTGGAGTAACAATCAATGGTGATAAAACTATCTGTGATAGAGATTTGGCCCTTCTGAGGCTACTTCTTCTCGGAGTTTCTAATTCAGGGACAAGGAGCTCTCCAGCTCTGGGTGGGACCTTGTTACCCTGTATGTAGAATCCAGCTTTCACAAGCACTTATAACTCTGCAGTTCTCAACAGGTTCTGAATTTGGAAATTTAAAACACTGCACTGACAATTTACAAAACTGTCGGAGTTCACTGTGGGTCCTTACAAATGTTGGTGTTATGCCCTTACAATACTTGAACTGAGTTCATAGCCCTCCTTCTAGCGCCAATTAGATGTTGGTCCGGCTTTCATACGCACCCCGCGAAGGATGAGCAGGAAGCTCCGGAGACACCCACGGGACGAATCCCACTCACTTTAGGATCTAGCTGGTTATCCAAGGTGCGAGTTACAGAGTTGGGTCGAATGGCTATTCACTCTTTTCCGCTTCTGGAATAGATTTCAATATGGACTGCTCTGTTACCTTACAGGGGGTTCCTGAACTTGTTCAGTAGTTGTCACTTGTTTATCAGATTTAACTTGAATTCTTGATCTAGCTCTCATGGGTCAGCAGATTCAAATAAAAGACAAATAAAGAAAATAAAAATGGATCATTCACCGAAAACAAAGAGAGGGTAGGGTAAGGCAAAAAGAGAAGTTTATCAAACATCAACTGTAAAACCTAAACTATCAATCTTATCTATGCTATCAGCTCACAACGAACAAATCAAAGAAGAAAGTGTCCAATACCTAAGATCACTTTCAACTAAGAGCACAAGGCAGAGTGGAACAGATCTAGCAAAAAATTATAAATCCAAGGGCAGCTGGTTAAAACTGGTATCTTTCACCGACAACCTAGCTCACACAAAGGAAGACAGAGCAATTAGAACAAACTTAACCTCAAATCGTAATTTCCCTAGCATAATAGAACAACCGAAGCCTAACAAGATATTTAAACTTGATAATGGTAGATTCACAAGATATATCTAACAAACTTTAATGGAACGGATAACAAAAGAAGATACACTTATCACACTCGCAAAATATTAGGCTCCTGGCCATGCTATCACGTAAAAGCTAAAGCACATCAACTCCAAGTCCAGAAACAAAGGATTTCACAAGATTTGCAAGAAATTGCTTATAAGCCTTTTATTTCTAAGTCTCCGCCTCCCGCAATTACATTGAGAAGAAGTATTTATAGACTCAAGATAGACCCTGATCTTTTCAGAAATATCTTCTTCCCCAAACTGCAAATCTTATCTTTCTAAACCCTAGGACCCGGTTTTACAATAAAAATCCATTTAAAATCAAAGTCCAGATAGAACTTAACCCTTCGGCAAATCAGGGGAGTCAGCTGCCATAAATGGAGAAGATAAAATTGAATGCCACTTGCATTCATCCGCAACTGCAAATGAATGCTCTCATTAATTCCGCTGGTGAGCCGGATGAGTCACCACTTCTCCATCAATTTGATCTCCGCAAAGCCATCCTTGAGTTGAAATGGTCTTCATGCTATCAATTCTGTCATAAATTTGCCATTGAATGCTTTTACCGGCATCTTCTCCTCTAGCATGGCGGTCCTTGATCAAATCTGCACTTTAACTTTGTCTTTATGGCCTTTCCCTGTTGTCCCGTAAGTGCCAGATGGAATCCTGTATGAAAGAGAAAAGATGCATTAGCACTTTAATAAACATTAAATCAAAGCTTAAAACATTAAAATAGATTAAAAGCAAAATAAGCTTGCATGTCGGCCTTGCTCTGTCTCATACACGCTTTGACACGTGTCGCTACCCCAGGATGCCCTCCGTTACAGCTGGAATGCACTTTCAGGTCCTTTGAGGACTTTCTCTCTCCTATCGTGATACTGCGACATGTCACGATTTCGCGACATGTCGCGAAATCGCGACGTCCCCAACGATGCACTCGTTTCTTCCCCGTCGGAAAACGTGACATGTCACGATTTCTCTCATGTCACGAAATCGTGCCTCCCCGCCCGCCGTATTTTCTTGCTGTCCATTCAAACTCTTTCTCAAGCATGTCGCGATTTCACGACATGCTTGTCTTGCTCTCTTCCTCAAAAGGTGCAGCGCATCGCTACCATATTTTACCTCTCAACTTCGAAACATGCAGCGCATCGCTGCAAGCTCCAGCCCACGATTTTGAAACACGCAGCGCATCGCTGCACCCTTTACCTCTCGACTTCGAAACATGCAGCGCATCGCTGCAAGCTCCAGCCCACGATTTTGAAACGTGCGATCCGCACCTCCCATCCTTGACCGGCTCGATTTTGGAACATGTCAGCGAATCGCTGCAGCTTTCTCCCTTCGGCACTTTCTTTCGAAATCGTCGCGATTTCGTGACACCTTCCAAAAATGGAAACGTCGCGATATCGCGACACTTCCAAAAATGGAAATGTCGCGATATCGCGACACTTCCAAAAATGGAAAGTGTCGCGATTTCGCTACACATTTGCGACTTAGCCGATTTTCATTCTGCAGCCCACTTTCTCTCTCCTACCGTGAAAATGCGACATGTCACGATTTCGCGACATGTCGCGAAATCGCGCTGTTCCGTACTCATCGGCTTGCTTTATCCAAAAACGTCGCGATTTCGCGACATTTTTCTCCCCGGATTTCTCTCTCCTCATCCTGCAGCGATTTCGCGACACCAAAAATGACTTAGCTGCTTTTGCCAAAATCGTCGCGATATCGCGACATTTTCGAAAATGGAAGTGTCGCGATATCGCGACACTACCAAAAATGGAAAGTTTTGGTTTTCATGAATTTTCTATCTGTTTTCAGCATTTTTCTCGGTACCGGTGCGAGATTTTCTTTGTGCATGAATGATTCTAGCATGTAGAAAGTTAAGCTTGGAATAACAATGCTAGAATGACTTGAAAAAAGGCACAACTTAACAAGGAGGCAAGCAAAACTGGATTAAGACTGGAAATGATCAAGAGGGTCCCTGCTGCAAAATGGAATTTCAAAGTTTTCAAGAGGATTGGAATGCATTTTTCAGTGGGGGTGTGTTGCTTCTCAACACAACCCTCACATGATGATCTGAAAAACTGCTCCCCTATGAATTGTGTTGGCATAAAAATTCTTCTACTACACCAAGAGACCTTAAATATGATATTATGTATCATTGTATCGATTTGGTAGCATCTCCTAAGAGGGGATTTTGATTGTAACACCAAATAAATAAAAGAAGACCCACCTTATTTTACATTGTTTTATCATTGTGTGTTAATTCATTACTACTTTGTATTATTTTATTTGGTGCAAATTAAATTTTCTAGGCTTTCCTACTGCAAACACTATGTCGTTGGACTACGACAAAGGATTTGAAGCCTTGCTTTCATAATCTACATAATTCATACCCTCGCTATGTTAATTGTTTTATTTCCTTAAACTCACCTCCTTGTAGAAAGAATCCATCGACAACACTTTCTAGGTCATCTCAAACATCGCTCAAGCTTGGCGACAAAGAAACACAAGCCTGCAATAACGACCATCTAACCTCAAGATATTTCATAGACAGAGGCCATATTGCCTCGAGATGATCATGGTAGGTGATCAGATTTACTATTTTTATTGCATATTAGGTTAGATCAGCTTATTTTACTATTCTGCATTAGTTTACATTTTTTTATCATATACATGCACATGCTTTTTCATTCATTTCATTTATATTCATATTGAAAATGGATCCAACTTCGGTAGGCTCCACACATGCTATTGATTTTTTGCTATTATAAGTAAGAAGAAAACAAAATATTTTGTGTGTAGGTTATAAGTAAGAAGACAAAAAAATACTTCACATGCAACACTTGCGCAGCGATCTAGAAACCCAGTCCCCTACGAATTATGATGACATGAAAATGCTTCTACTGCACCAAGAGAATATAATTGTGATATTATGTATCATTGTATCAATTTGGTAGCATATCCTAAGAGGGTATTTTGATTATAACACCATTGAAAGATAATATAAATAAATAAAAGGGGACCCACCTTATTTTATGTTGTTTATCATCGTGTGTTCATTCATTACTGCTTTGTATTACTTTATTTGGTGCAAATTTTTGGCTTACAAAGATAACAATAGTGATTATTCCAAGGGGAGTTATAGATAAGTTGATTTTGGATTTTAATAGCTTAAGAGAATACATAGAAAGGTGCAGATATAATGTAAAGCACCAACAAAATATGAATACCACAAGAATGTGAAGAGATATTTGGGATATTCTGTCAAATTATTATTTCAATAATGGATTTAAGACAAATAATGAAGTAGAATCATGGGTGGCATTAGAAGGGTTAAATATATATATATATACAAATGAAATGGAACATAGTGTGGATGGAAGGTGATTCATTATTAGTAATAAATACAATTTTAAGGAAATCAAAGGCTCCATGGAACATAAAAGAGATCATTGTGGAAATACAAGATCTCGCTATAGAGTTTGAATAAATTGGGTTTACACATAGTTAAGGGAAGGGAACAATCATGTAGATAGACTAGCAAATAGAGTGGTTTTAATAGAGGATCATGAAGTTAAATTCTATTTTCCTTGGTTAGAGGAAATAGTAAGTTTAGCTAAAGTTTACAATAAAAAGTTGAATGCCTAAAGTAAATAATGATTAAGATTTACTTTAAGGTTTTCCATTGGTTATATTTGTTATATTTTATAACAATAATGTGTTTTCATATAAACTATTAATTATAATTCTGGTGGTTACACTTATGCTTTAGGATGGAAATTAGCAATCCATATCTAGTAAAGTGGACTGTGATAGAGTGAACTTTTGGAGATTTTACTCTACTAAGATGCAATTCATAAACATTAGAGGTTGATTTTTGGTATTGTGAAGGATGTTGTAGGAAAATATCAAGAAGAAGGATACTAAATTTTAGAATATTTGAATGTACAAAGAAAATTGAAGATCCAAAAATAAAAAATCAAGAATTCAGACATTTTCATTCATTTTATTTATCTTCATATTGAAAATGGGTCCAACTTCGGTGGGTCCCACACATGCTACTAATTTGTTGCTATTTCTTTGTGTGTAGGTTATAGGTACGAAGATAGCAAAATACTATGCATACAACCCTTATCATTTACATGCACATGCTCTTTTATTCATTTCATTTATCATCATATTGAAAATAGGTCCAACTTCGGTGGGCCCCATACATGCTACTGATTTGTTGTTATTTCTTTGTGTGTAGGTTACAGGTACGAAGATAGCAAAAGACTTCACATACAACCCTCACACGGTGGTCCAAAAACTCACTCCCCTACAAATTGTGTTGGCATGAAAATTCTTCTACTGCACCAAGAGACCTTAATTGTGATATTATATATCATTGTATCAATTTGGTAGCATATCCTAAGAGGGGATTTTGATTATAACACCACTGAAAGACAATACAAATCAATAAAAGGGGACCCACCTTATTTTACATTGTTTTATCATCATGTGTTCATTCATTACTACTTTGTATTACTTTATTTGATGCAAATGTTTGGCTTACAGATGGCAATCATGGTGGGTCCAAGTTCCTTTCTGATTAATGCAAGTTTTTTATTGATTGATTTGTTGTTTATGGGATTTACAGGTATATAAGCATAACCATATCATTGTGATATGATCCCTATTTCGTAACCATCTCAGGTCGATATGGTCTCTGATCATAAACTAGACAGTAGAAAATCTACATAACTCCATCAAACTTAGGCTTTCAAGGTTAGCTTTCTATAATTTTATTTCTAATTTCTATAAGGAAAGGTAGAAAAATATCCACTTATAGCACACTTGAAAAGTTGGTAATTTTTAAGTTAGTTAGACAACAACCATCTCAGGTCGATATGATATCTATTTGTGACCATTGTAGGTTGAGACAATCCCCTGTCTACAATCGTCTCAGTTGGAGATGGTCTCTATTTATAGTTTTCTGGTTTGCTTGTGTTGCTACCTACTAAAAGGTTGATCATTATCTAGGAAATATTACATTTTAGGGTTTTAAAATTTGCATTAGTGAAAGATCATCAATTTTTGTTTGATTTTATTTCTACAAAAATTAAAAGGAACCTACACTCACATTCATGAGGTATCTATAACGTCGGCTATTTATATTTCATCACCAACGACCAATAGTAATCTTGAAATGTGGGCATTCATATCTCAAAGTGAATTGATCCCTTAGAAACCTTAGTAGTCTTGTGAGTGGCTTTTCAGACTTCATCACTTAAAAGTCCCCTAATTTTATGTATATCCTAAAGTAGGATAGGTTTAGAAATCTATTTTTGGTCATTGTTGTATTCCCTCTCATCAGAGAGGTGGACATAAATGTACCTAATTAGCTTACACCTCATCTGTAGTCATAGGATTAGGTTCATCAAAAACACACAAAATAAAAAATAAATAAAAAACCAAAGAAAAACCAAAAATATTAAAATTATATATATATATATATATATATATTCAAAAAAAAAACCACTTGTTTACTTTGTTTGCATTACTTGTGTAGTTTAGAGTGAACATGCTATTTGCATAACTAATGGTAGAGACACGCAGTCAAGCTCACTCATGAGTGAATACTGCTAGATCAACACCAAGAAATATGGATCACTTTCAAGTTAATCCACAATACCTCATAATACCTTAATGGCAACGTGACCCTCAGGAAGAAAGCATTGTTAACCATCCTACTGACCTCAACATATTAGGTGTCATTACTCTATTGGAAATTTTGAGTTAGTTGTGTTGTCATTGATGTCAAGAGTCAGTGTCAGGAATCAGTGTAGGACTTGGCAAAAGAAGGGTTAAAATATTTATATTTTAAGCCCAAGAGATTTGGTCTAAGAGCTCCACATGATTGGTCAAAAGGATGGTTAAATACCCTGAAGAAAAGGCCTAAAGGAAATAATATTATAATATTTATTATTATAATATTAAAGGTGGTCAGAAAAGGTCTAAGGGCGAAAGAGAAAAACACCTAGGCCAAATGGAAATAATATTATAATATTTTATTATAATATTAAAAGTTTAATTAATGCCTAAGGTAGTTTATAAATAATTTATAATATTTATATTATAAATTAATTTATAAAAATAATAATTTTATAACCCAAAGTTGGGTTGGGAGCCAAGTTTAATTTAAATTTCATATTCCTCTGTCGACGTTGAAAAATAGAAGCATATGGTATAAATACCATAGCACTTACCTCACAAAGGTAAGTCTCCAAAATATTTGTGCATGCGATTTTGAGTGAAGGCTGAATAATTCATGAGCAAGCAAAGGACAAAGGTTTCAATTTTTAATTGGCCCCAAAATACATAGAAAGCAAAGTGACCAAGGTAGGAAGTTTCAACACCAACCAATGGTTGGGCTAGCGATGAATCTGAGGTGTGTAAGGTGTTGGGAATGCAGAGGTGTTGCATTCGAGTCTCGATGGTGATGCAGGAACAAAGCCTTTTGGCTTTGGCATAGGGGAGGAAGAGACAAAGTGCTCTAGGTACTTTTGCCTCCCACGTGAGCGCTTAGCTCATGCGGTAGGGTAGCCATGGCTAAGGCACAGGTGGCGCTTCATCCAAGGATCGAGTCCCACCGAGGAGCGCATTGAGGTATTTAATTTTTGTGCCTAGGTTAATGTGTATAGTGGGAATGTTATGAGCACGTGGTGTATTTGATTTTGTTGAGTGCTTAGGGAGTTAAAAGGGGTAAGGTAAATTATTTTTACCTTAGAAAAAAAGTGAGAAATATTTTTATTGAAAGTTAAAAATAAATTGCATTGTTTTATAAAGTTAATTATTTGAAAATGCAATTTTGAGTAGGGAGTTATAAGGCTTTAATTTTATTTTTATGAAAAGGAAGTTAGGAGTAATAAGGGTTATTGTGATTTGTTATATGTTGAATATTATTTTGAAAGTTGGAGATTATAAGGTGTAATTGAGAATTAATAATTTTTGTATGGTGAAATATTTGAAGGAAATAATTGAGGATAGATTTTTGATATCTAACCATTGAGATTGGCAAAGAGGTTGATTGTGTTGAGATAGGTTTTGAGGTCATTTCTCCATCAAGAAAAAGGTATGGGCATATCTTCCTTGTGAGTGAAATATTGTTGGGTTGAATGTTATGAATGCTAAGTTGGAGTGAAAAGGTTTGTTTGATAAGCATTGTTGAGTAAGATTTCATGTGCATGATTGGTGAATGTTTGTGAGAACATTTGAGTGAGAGATTGAGAACTATCTTGAACTAGGGTTTGTGAAAGATCATGAGTATCATTGTTATGTGAGATTGTTTGATAAGCATTTTTGGAAATATTTGAGTAAACCTTCATGTGCATGATTAGGGTTTGTGAAAATATCATGAGTATCATTGTTATGTGAATGAGGAATCATCTTGAGTCAAGGATTGAGATTCATAGTGTGAGTTGTTGGAAGTGGAGTGAAACACTTGTTTAGGGTTTGTAAGCAAGTTGTGTTTCATTGAGTGATTGATTGAGTGGAGTTGGTTGAGCATAGTTGATTGAGAGTGTTGGAGTGATAGTTCAAGTTCTATGAAACAAATTTTTCTTTATTCTTAATTTATTTGAAGAGAGTTTGGAAGTGATTGAGTGTTGTGTGAGAGTGAAACATATTGAGTCTCTAACCATTCTCCATATGTTTCTATGGTTAAACAAGAGAGTTTGAAAGTGATTAAGTATTGTTGTGAGTGTGAAACATATTGAGTCTCTAACCATTCTCTATATGTTTCTATGAGATTAAAACAAGATTCTGTGTGAAACTTGTTTGTGTGATTGAAGAGGTTTTCTATGATAGATTGAGTTGAGTTGAATAAGCTTTTGTGAAAGCTAGTGGACAGATTTGAGTAAGTTCTAGAGTGGACTTAAGGACAGAGTTGAGTAAGCTTTTGTGGAAGCTTACAATGCAGATTTGAGGTAAGTCTTGGTGAAGACTTGTTGAGCAGATTGGACAAGTTCTAGTGAGAACTTGTTGAGAAGATTTGAGGTAAGTCTTGGTGAAGACTTGTTGAGCAGTTTGAGCAAGTTCTAGAAAGGACTTGTGGATAGATTTGAGGTAAGTCTTTGAGAAGACTTGAGAGCAGAGTTGATTGATTGATTTGTTCAAACCTTGAGTTAAGGTTTGGGGTAGATCTAGCAGAGTTGATTAGTGATTAGGTCAAGCTTTGTGTTAAGGCTTGAGGATAGATTTGAGGATAGAGTTTGGTGCAGATTTGAGGATAGGTTTGTGCTAGACTAGAGATAGATATTGAGAAGATTTGTGCTAGACCGAAGGACTATGTTTAGTGTATATTTGAGATAGATATTGAGCAGATTTGTGCTAGATCAAAGGATAGTGTTTAGTGTAGATTTGAGAAAGATATTAAGTAAAATTTAGTGCTAGAGAAAGGAATATTTTTAATTAGACTATGTTTAGTGCATATTTGAGATAAAAATTGAGAAGATTTATGCTAGACCGAAGGACAATGTTTAGTGCAGATTTGAGTAGAGCTAAAAGTAATCTTTGGAGGTGATAGAGTAGAGGATAGTAGTCTCTAGTGGATAGAGATCCATTAGCTAGGGTAGAGAGGATAGAGGTCTTTAGTGGAGAGAGATCCACAAGCCAGAGCAATGGAGGTAGTAGTCTTCTAGAGGATCACCAACCAGAGGAGAGGAGGAGTTCTCCTATGGATAGAGATCCATAAACTAGCTAAGGATATTGGTGTCTCCTATGGGTTGGTGCCCACAAACTAGATTAGGGGATTGGTGTCTCCTTTGGATAGAGGTCCATAAATATTGTAATAGGGAAAGGATTCCCAAGAGATTTGTTGAGAAAATTTTAGTGAAATATTTTCTCCATGGAGTAGCCCACATTGGGTGAACCACGTTAAATTGGTGTCTCTATTGTGTGTGGTGATTTATGCATTGCTTTGATTACTACTATTGACATTGCATTGATATATTGGATAATATTATTTGAGTAAAGAAAAGTAAAAAGTGGTCTTATATTGTTCACCCCCTCTCAGTATAAGCTTGTGTTCTTCAATTGGTATCAGAGTGGGTTCCTTCGAAAGAGTTTAACAACTTGAAGGAAAAGATCTCAAGAACATAGATGGATTCTCAGAATGGATCTTCAGGGAATTCAACACCATTGTTCGATGGGAACAATTATGTACTTTGGAGTATGAGAATGAAGATTCACCTAATGGCACTTGGAAATGAAATATGGGAAGCAGTTGAGAATGGATACATACCACCAACTACTCCACCTACAGATAAATATGGTAAGCTCCTACATCTGAATAATTCAAAGGCAATGAATGGAATTTTAAAGGGTTTGCATGAAACAGAGTTTATAAAGGTTATGCATTGCACATCAGCAAAGGAAATTTGGGATAAATTGAAAGGTATATATGAGGGAGACAAAAAGGTCAAAAGGGTAAAGTTGTAAAATTACAAGAGAACATTTGAAGACCTAAAGATGAAGGAAGAGGAAAACATTGTTGCATATCTACTTCATGTGGATGAGGTTGTTAACTCCATGCAAGGACTTGGGCTTAAAGTTGAAGAAATAGATGTTTGTGATAAGATTTTAAGGTCACTCCCAAAGAGGTATAGTGAAAATATTTCAGCTATAGAAGAGTCAAAAGATATTGAAATTTTGACAAGGGATGAATTACATGGAATTCTCATAACTTTTGAGATGAGAATAAAAGAGGAACCTATTCCCTAGAAAGAAGCAACCTTCAAAGTTACTAAGAAGACAAAGAGTAAGAAGTCAGATTCAAGCAATGAGTTATCTAGTGATGAAGAAGTAAATTATGGCAGAAGGAACAAGGACTCAAGAAAGTATAAAGGTACAAAATCAGTTAGATGTTTCAATTATGGAAAATATGGTCACTATGCATCTGATTGTCCAGAGGCTAGAAATAGTAATGATGAAGAAAAACAAGATCATAAGAATAGGGAAACAGGAAAACATAGGTACCAAAAGAAAAGTAGGGATGAACAAAACAAGCAAGGAAATAAATTCTTCCAAAGGCATAAGAAGAGTTTCTATGCAGACAAGGTAGGTAAGAGTTCAAGTGATAGTGATGAAAGTTCCTCAAATAATGATGAAGATGAAATTCTATTTCTAGCAGAAGAAAAAGAAGTGGTTAGAAATAGGTCACCAATAATTCTCAAGTGTTTTAGATGTGGTAACTTTGGTCATCTTGAAGATAGTTGTACAAGGAATGGATTCAGTTTCAGTGATGATGAATATGAAGATACACTTGAAGGTCCAGAAGAGGAAAGTCTTCTTATGGCAATAGAAGAAGAAGGAAGTGCTTCTATTGAAGATAAATTAGAAAGGAATGAAGATGATTCTAAAGGCAAAGGAATAGAGGAAGAATCAGAGGAAGGAGAAGTTGATCTTGAGGGTGAGCTTATTTCTGCCCTTGATGCATTAAGGAAGGTAAGAAAGTAGAACTCAAAACTCAAGCTTCAATTTCAAGAATGTGATGAAGAGAAAGGAAAGCTTATAGAAGATCTAACCAACTCAATAGCTAAGACAAGGAGATTTAAAGAGAGGTTAGAGGCTAAGGTTTTAGAATGTGAAAGGTTAGAGCATGAAGTAGCTTCACTAAGGAAGGAAGTAAAAGAGTCTAAAGATAAGCTACACAGGTTTGGGAGAAGCTCAAAGAACTTGGATAAGATTATCAAGGTACAAAGATCTTCATCAAACAAGACAGGTCTTGGTTTTGAATAGGTACAAAGAGAACAAGGAGAGGAGTCAATCTCAAGCTCCAAAGAAGAAGAAGCTTCAGAAGAAGAGAGTGTAAGAGAAAGTGAGACTTCTGAGGAAGAGTTGAACAATAGAAAGTTCAACAAGGAAAGGAACAATGCACAAATGAGGAACATATGGAACAGGAAGCAACACAGGGTAGAAGAGACTAAGAGACCAATGGGGTCAAGGCAAGGTAGTTTCAATGGATGATGCTTCTCATGTCATAGGTTTGGGCACAAGGCTACACAGTGTAGGACACATGAAAGACAGGAATATGGGAATTTTAGAAATAGGCATCTCTTTCAAGGGTATTGCTACTCTTGTAATCAGTTTGGTCACAAGGCAGTAAATTGTAGGGTTCATGATAGGAATGGATATGGCTTCACCAGGAGAAACCCCAAGATATTTTCACCTTTAAGGAATAACAAAATTAAGTGTTATAAGTGCAATAATTATGGGCATACAACAAAGTGGTGTAGAGAAGAAATTCTAGAGACAAGCAGGAACAGGAATAGTCAGAGGAATCAAAAGGATCAGTTGAGGAAGAAGGTGGACAAAGGTAAAGATCAGTGTATGTTGGGAGTAGAGATACTCCCACCCTAGAATTAACCACCTCAAGAGAGGAGGTGGGGGAGGGGCTAAGCTAAGAGTCTCATTCTTAGCCCCAAGCCCCAAAGGTGGCCCTTTGCCATTGATGTCAAAGGGGGAGAGATTTGAGTTAGGGAGAGAGCATTCAGTCAGGGGGAGCAATTTTGAAAGAGGAAAAGGTTTGGTCAAAAAAGGGGTTGCCATCAATGACAAAGGGGGAGATTGTTGGAAATTTTGAGTTAGTTGTGTTGTCATTGATGTCAAGAGTCAGTGTCAAGAATCAGTGCAGGACTTGGCAAAAGAAGGGTTAAAATATTTATATTTTAAGCCCAAGAGATTTGGTCTAAGAGCTCCACATGATTGGTCAAAAGGATGGTTAAATACCCTGAAGAAAAGGCCTAAAGGAAATAATATTATAATATTTATTATTATAATATTAAAGGTGGTCAGAAAAGGTCTAAGGGCGAAAGAGGAAAACACCTAGGCCAAATGGAAATAATATTATAATAATTTATTATAATATTAAAAGTTTAATTAATGCCTAAGGTAGTTTATAAATAATTTATAATATTTATATTATAAATTAATTTATAAAAATAATAATTTTATAACCCAAAGTTGGGTTGGGAGCCAAGTTTAATTTAAATTTCATATTCCTCCACCGACATTGAAAAATAGAAGCATATGGTATAAATACCATAGCACTTACCTCACAAAGGTAAGTCTCCAAAATATTGTGCATGCGATTTGTGAAAAGAGAAGGCGAATAATTCATGAGCAAACAAAGGAAAAGGTTTTAAATTTTAATTGCCCCTAAAATACATGAAAAACAAAGTGACCAAGGTAGGAAGATTCAACACCAACCAGCTGGTTGGGCTAGCGGTGAATCTAAGGTGTGTAAGGCATTGAGAACGCAGAGGTGTTGCGTTCGAGTCTCGACGGTGATGTAGGAACAAAGCCTTTTGGCTTTGGCATAGGGGAGGAAGAGACAAAGTGCTCTAGGTGCTTTTGCCTCCCATGTGAGCGCTTAGCTCATGCGGTAGGGTAGCCACGGCTAAGGCGCAGGTGATGCTTCATCTAGGGATCGAGTCCCACCGAGGAGCGCATTGAGGTATTTAATTTTTGTGCCTAGGTTAATGTGTATAGTGGGAATGTTATGAGCACGTGGTGTATTTGATTTTGTTGAGTGCTTAGGGAGTTAAAAGGGGTAAGGTAAATTATTTTTACCTTAGACAAAAAGTGAGAAATATTTTTATTGAAGGTTAAAAATAAATTGCATTATTTTATAAAGTTAATTATTTGAAAATGCAATTTTGAGTAGGGAGTTATAAGGCTTTAATTTTATTTTTATGAAAAGGAAGTTAGGAGTAATAAGGGTTATTGTGATTTGTTATATGTTGAATATTATTTTGAAGGTTGGAGATTATAAGGTGTAATTGAGAATTAATAATTTTTGTATGGTGAAATATTTGAAGGAAATAATTGAGGATAGATTTTTGATATCTAACCATTGAGATTGGCAAAGAGGTTGATTGTGTTGAGACAGGTTTTGAGGTCATTTCTCCATCAAGAAAAAGGTATGGGCATATCTTCCTTGTGAGTGAAATATTGTTGGGTTGAATGTTATGAATGCTAAGTTGGAGTGAAAAGGTTTGTTTGATAAGCATTGTTGAGTAAGCTTTCATGTGCATGATTGGTGAATGTTTGTGAGAACATTTGAGTGAGAGATTGAGAACTATCTTGAACTAGGGTTTGTGAAAGATCATGAGTATCATTGTTATGTGAGATTGTTTGATAAGCATTGTTGGAAATATTTGAGTAAACCTTCATGTGCATGATTAGGGTTTGTGAAAAGATCATGAGTATCATTGTTATGTGAATGAGGAATCATCTTGAGTCAAGGATTGAGATTCATAGTGTGAGTTGTTGGAAGTGGAGTGAAACACTTGTTTAGGGTTTGTAAGCAAGTTGTGTTTCATTGAGTGATTGATTGAGTGGAGTTGGTTGAGCATAGTTGATTGAGAGTGTTGGAGTGATAGTTCAAGTTCTATGAAACAAATTGTTCTTTATTCTTAATTGATTTGAAGAGAGTTTGGAAGTGATTGAGTGTTGTGTGAGAGTGAAACATATTGAGTCTCTAACCATTCTCCATATGTTTCTATGGTTAAACAAGAGAGTTTGAAAGTGATTAAGTATTGTTGTGAGTGTGAAACATATTGAGTCTCTAACCATTCTCTATATGTTTATGTGAGATTAAAACAAGATTCTGTGTGAAACTTGTTTGTGTGATTGAAGAGGTTTTCTATGATAGATTGAGTTGATTTGAATAAGATTTTGTGAAAGCTAGTGGATATATTTGAGTAAGTTCTAGAGTGGACTTAAGGACAGATTTGAGTAAGCTTTTGTGGAAGCTTACAATGTATATTTGAGGTAAGTCTTAGTGAAGACTTGTTGAGCATATTGGACAAGTTCTAGTGAGGACTTGTTGAGAAGATTTGAGGTAAGTCTTGGTGAAGACTTGTTGAGAGATTTGAGCAAGTTCTAGAGAGGACTTGTGGATAGATTTGAGGTAAGTATTTGAGAAGACTTGAGAGCAGAGTTGATTGATTGATTTGTTCAAACCTTGAGTTAAGGTTTGGGGCAGATCTAGCAGAGTTGATTAGTGATTAGGTCAAGCTTTGTGTTAAGGCTTGAGGATAGATTTGAGGATAAATTTTGGTGTAGATTTGAGGACAAGTTTATGCTAGACCAGAAATAGAGATTGAGCAGATTTGTGCTAGATCGAAGGACTATGTTTAGTGTATATTTGAGATAGAGATTGAGCAGATTTGTGCTAGATCGAAGGACAATGTTTAGTGTAGATTTGAGCAGAGATAAAAGTAAGATTTGGAGGTGACAGAGTAGAGGATAATAGTCTCTAGTGGATAGAGATCCATTAGCCAGGGTAGAGAGGATAGAGGTCTTCAATGGAGAGAGATCCACAAGCCAGAGTAGTGGAGGTAGTAGTCTTCTAGAGGATCACCAACTAGAGCAGAGGAGAAGGAGTTCTCCTATGGATAGAGATCCATAAACCAACTAAGGAGATTGGTGTCTCTTATGGGTTGGTGCCCATAAACTAGATTAGGGGATTGGTGTCTCCTTTGGATAGAGGTCCATAAATATTGTAATAGGGAAAGGATTCCCAAGATATTTATTGAGAAAATTTTAGTGAAATATTTTCTTCGTGGAGTAGCCCACATTGGGTGAACCACGTTAAATTGGTGTCTCTATTATGTGTGGTGATTTATGCATTGATTTGATTACTACTATTGACATTGCATTGATATATTGGATAATATTGTTTGAGTAAAGAAAAGTAAAAAGTGGTCTTATACTATTCACCCCCTCTCAGTATAAGCTTGTGTTCTTAATGCTCAGTATCAATTTACAGAACCTAAGAACAATCAAGATATAGATTATTAAGATCAAGAAACCTTGTGTGCCATGTATAGGGACAATAATTTCCAAGAAAAAACATCTAGGAAGTCCCTACCATACATTAGAATCTTGACTAGACCTATAACTCCCCTAGATCAAGACCAAGAGTATATTCCCCAATGAGACATGGATGTTCAAGCCACTCCAGTTGATCACCCATGGATGAGTCATAAGTATAATTTCTTAGATAGGTACTCCATTGAGGGTCATCACAAAGCTACCACATCGGCTCATGCATTTATCATGACAACTCATGGGCCCAGGGAGGGTGAACTTGATCCTCCCATTACACCTTATGATAGATAGTATGGGCAAGGATGATGTGCTTCAACACCCCCTAATTACATAGAGCCTACCTTGAGATATCCATATCAAGTTAATGCCACTTCTCGAGATCATGGAAAGCAAGTCATTGATCTTTCCAAAGTTGAAGAGCAAGCCACACCTATCCACACTACACATGCACATGCTTACATAGTAAAATAGGTGAACAAATCTTATCAAGTACCTAGGCCAAATCTTGAGTACCAACAATGATTGTAGAGGGTGATGCAACAAATATTACCAATGCCTACACATCAAAGGCAACAAATTCAACATAATCTAGAATGACAAACTCAATATCATCATCTCCCTCCACATCCTAATCAGAACCTTCCCCCTCATCCATGCCAAAATCATGTTCAATATCAAAGGCCACTACCTATTTATCATCAAGAACCTCCTACTCCTCAATAGTACCAATATCAATAGGAGGAGGGATTATATGAAGAACCCCAATAGGAATATCAACAAGTTGATACCTACCCTAAATCAGCTTATGGTGAGGTACCTAATGATCATACTTATCACCCACCACATCAACATCAAAATCCACCACCTCTACCTAATCAAGGGTGGAGGTGGGTAGATCATATCATTTCTCTAGAGGCATACAAAGTGCTAACTGATCAGATAAATTCATTAGAAAAACAAGCTCAAGGCTTAAGTTACCAAAAACCCACCCTAAGGTAGCTTAGAAATCAACCTCTACATCCATCAATGCCATCACCACCATACCCATCACATTTTGAGATGCCTAAACTCAAAAATTTTAAAGGTGACAAAGATGTACAAGAGCACATGACAAGCTTTATCAATATGTGCTTTCATCTTCAAGACAATGACTCCTTGATGTTAAGGACATTCCTTATGACATTGGTTGGGGGTGCTTTGGAATGGTATAACCATCTACCACGCCATAGCATATACACCTTTGAGCAACTAGTGGATGCATTTTTAGAGTGCTTTACCTTTAGCATTAGGAAAAAGGTGAATTTGACTAACTTGTCTAACCTTCATCAATTTGATGATGAGCCAGTCATGGAATATGGCAATAGGTGGAGAACGATTATGTCAAAATTACCCTTCACCTTACCCATAATAGAGCTTACTAAGATGTTCACTAGGAGTTGCTCAAAACAGATATCACTTTTATTACAACTCCAACAATATAGGACTTTCGAGGAAGCCCTAGCCCAGGCCAAAGTAATTGAGGATATTAAGATCCAAGAAGGAGAAATTAAGCTCCAAAAGAAAGAATGGTCAGGAAAAAATACTAAAGGGGGCCAAAACCAAACCCAAAAACAAGCAACTCTAGTAAACCAAATTATTTTGAGTGTCCCTGGACCCTCAAATCGAAATCCACCTCAACCACCAAATTATCAGGCCCAACCACCACTTGCACAATATCACACTCAACAAGTACAATAACCCCAACAAAATCAATAACCCACTCAATAGAGGCATCCCCCATACCAGTATACACCATTGCTAGAACCTTTGGCAATAATATTTCATCAGTTGTGTAAGGCACAAGCAATAACCCTTCCTGAGATTCACCCATTGGACCCAAATCATCCTAAATATAAATCTTATAGGGAGGATCAATACTACATCTACCATAGGCAAAAAGGGCATGACATTCAATCATGCTACAACTTTAAAAACCTAGTGCAAGACATGATTGAAAGGCAGGAGATTCAAATCGATAATCCTCTTACTATAAATAATCAAAACATGGGGGTATATCAAGACCCCCTACCTCAACGTGAACCAAACATAGCACCAATAACTACAGTGGAGCAACCAAAACTGGTCAATCAGGTTCATGTCACCCCACCTAACCAAGGTTTTGTGGGGATGATTAGCATAGTGATGAGAAATAGAAGGTATCCAATGCAACCCACACAAACTATGGGCCCCTCCAATGTGCCTTCAATATCACAAGCACCACAACAACCAATGCCAATCATACCTCATCCACCTCACCTAGTGCTTACATTACAAAGTAGACTTACTCAAAGTCTAAAAATAGCATCGATGAAACTCTCCATATATGAGCTTATACAACAATCAACCCCACATCGAGAAGCTCTGATGGAGATTTTAAAATTGATTGAACTACAACCCCAAGATCCTAATTCTTTTATCAACTTTGTGGGGCATGTTCAAACATGCAAAGAGCCTATGATTACATTCCATGATCATGAAATCAAGATGATACCTATAAAAATAGTTGATCCACCATTGCATATCATCGCTAGTGTGGATAGGATCCCTTACAAATGTGTCTTGATAGATACAGGCTCCTCAATTAATATCATCACCATTGTGGCACTCCAACATCTTAATCTACCACCAACACACATTGCATCTTCCACTTTTACCCTTCATACCTTCAACGATGTGTTGTGTTCTACCATTGGCACAATCATCCTCCCTATTTAGGTTGGACTAAAGACTATACCTACATTATGCCATATATTAGAAGGTGCTATGTAGTATAACTTGTTACTTGGTAGGCCTTGGATTTGAGACATGAAATGTGTGCCTTCCATATTGCATCAATGCATCAAGTACATACATGAAGGCCAAGTTCATTGCATCCCAACGGACTTAGAGCCCTTCAAGTTTTGCAATATGGTTCAACATTCATAGGACCACACCTTGCCTTCCACCCATCTAGATGTTCGACCCAATGACCCCATCCAATCTCTAGATTTACCACCATCATCCATCATTTCATCACCACCAACTCCATCCCAACCCTCATCATCGATTACTTTGAAAGTTCCATCTCAATCCATTGAATCAGATATCCCAAATCGAAACCCATCAAAGGCACCTATGATGTCACCTCAAGACACAACCTCACCATCCACATCACAATCACCAAGGCCTCCTCCTATACCTTCAATCTCAACAATCGATACCACATCTATCAATGACTCCCCTATAGGAGAAGCACCACCATCCATCATAAATCCTCCATCACAACCTACATCTCCATCATCATCCACCCCTCCACAAGTCAATGTCCACATGACCAACCCAGGACTCGATGAGTATCTAGTCCAAAATATCACATTTACCCCTATTATTGAGTCAGTTAGAGACTTGGGTCAACCTCACAACATGTCATTACCTATTGGCACTATCATTCCCCTTGGGATTCTCCCTAAACCAAATGAATTTTATTTATGGGGGTATTAATGTTTCCACAGATGCACCTCTCCTACTAGAAGAGGAAGAACTATTTCAAGTGAATATCAATTATATGTCAAACCCATCCTTTGCTTTATGATACTTTGATCATTACCATTAGCAAGGGAATGGCCTAGGTTGATATGAACAAGGTCTCTAAACCCCTTTAGAGCCAAGCTATCAACTACCTATGAATAAATTTGGATTAGGATATTCTGTAAGAATGCCTGATGAGCTACTTGTAGATTCTCTCCAATGCCTTACCCTAGGCTTTGGGAAGGATATCGATATTAATGAGTATGTTGCTCCAAGCTATGCTCATTTTCTTAGTGATCATATTTAGATCACTATGCTATCGATGGATCATTATGATACGTCAGATGATGATTACAAAAATGATTTCATTTCATCAGATGATGAGTATGAA
The DNA here is from genome assembly GCA_028583015.1 of Wollemia nobilis. NCBI lineage: Eukaryota > Viridiplantae > Streptophyta > Pinopsida > Araucariales > Araucariaceae > Wollemia > Wollemia nobilis. Next base: position 550,228 of record JAQPPZ010002638.1, read on the forward strand.
GATGATCTCATTGACTCATCAGATGAGGAGTATGAAGTTGATTTCATTGAAACTCTATCCATCATTTTAGATAGTTTGAAGGAGTCCTCCCCCATTGTTCCTCTCATGAGAGTGTAGATGAATTTTACCTTTATATTTTCCCTATGCATCAGCCCATTTGGTAGTAGCTACTTCTCCTAGAGGATCCGATCATCTCTACTCTACCTCATGCCCATCCGATCATCCTAATTCCACCCTAACCACCTCGACATGTTTTTTTTGCCTACCAGTCATCAACCACCGACTATCACCCAAGCATGGAGTTCATCCACAATCCATCAATATGATCTCCATTGACCTAACCACACCACTCCATTATCTAGGTGACCCTTCAAAGTCTTTGCACCTCAACCTTGAGGCCATTGATTTTGATTGCATTGCATGTCTACCTTCGCCCGATGAGTTCCTACCCTATAAGGAAATGTTGCAACCATTTCACTTTTCCTTAGGTCCATCTAAAGATGTTCTTCAAGCTGAGATAGAGCCTAATGATATATTTGATTCTTCTAATCTAGCTGATGACATTCATTTGATCCCTACTCCTCATCAATTGGAAGAGGGATCCCATATGTCAATTGAAGAAATAATTGATGTTGATATCAACATTAATCCTAAAAATCCTCAAATAGTCAAATTGGGACAAAGCCTCTCAACCATAGAACATGCTGATTTCACTACTTTCTTAATAGAATATAAGAGAGATTTTTCTTGGTCCTACAAAGACATGTTAGGTCTTGACCCCAACTTAGTTGTTCATAACTTAATACTCAATCCAATAGTCAAATCGATCAAGCAGAAGCTTAGAAAGATGCATCCAACAATAGCATTAATGGTCAAATATGAACTACAAAAATTGTTGGATGTAGGATTCATCCAACCCATCGACTATCCTGAATGGGTGTCCAACATGGTACCTATCAAGAAATTAAATGGGGGGATTCACATATGCATAAATTTTTGAGATCTCAATAAAGTGAGTCCTAAGGATGAATTTCCCCTCCCTAACATCGATGTGCTAGTAGACATGATTGTTGGTCATGAAATGCTTTCCCTTATGGATGGTTTCTTGGGTTATAATCAAATTTATGTTAATCCTAAGGATCAACCCAAAATGGCCTTTACAATGCCATGGGGGACTTTCTATTACAAAGTCATGCCCTTTGGACTAAAAAATGTTGGTGCTACTTATCAACAGGCTATGATGTATATATTTCATGACTATATGAACAAGATTCTAGAAGACTATGTCAATGATTTATTGGCTAAATATTTGTAATATATTGAGCATCTTGATGTGTTACGTAAGGTCTTCGATTACCTCTTAGAGCATAATGTATGATTAAATCCTAAAAAGTGTGTTTTTAGAGTAACTTTTAGGAAAATTTTAGGTTACATCATTTCTAAATGAGGCATTGAAGTAGATCCAAACAAGGTTAAGGCAATCTTAGAAATGCCTCCCCCAACCAACCTTAAGTAGCTCCATAGCTTACAGGGGAAGATTCAATCCATTCGATGCTTCATAGCGCAACTCTTAGATAAATGTCGACCACTGAATCATCTTCTACAAAAGGGGGTCACCTTTGATTGGAATGAAGAATACCAAAAGGTATTCGAGGACATAAAATAATACTTGGCATCTCCACTAGTATTAGCTCCTCCTAGACTAGGTGTACCATTTTTATTGTACATTTTAGCCACTAACTTTACCTTAGGGACCATGTTGACCCAAAAGAATGAGGTAAATAAGGAACAAGTCATTTACTACATTAGTCACACCTTGGTCAGTTATGAGATTAAGTATGCTTACATCGAGAAGCTATGCTTAGTGATGGTATTTACCACCAAGAAATTATATCATTACATGATCAATTAGACCACGTATATCATATCTAAAGAAAACCCCTTGTGGTATATGATGAGTCACACTTATCATAATAGTCGTACCACAAAGTGGATCATGCTTCTGATAGAGTTTGACCTGGAATTCATAAGTCAAAAATATATTAAAGGATAGGTCATTTCAGATCAATTAGTAGAGGCACCTCTTATCGATGATAAGCCTCTAACCATTGAGTTACCTGATGATGCAGTTTTTGCATTATCAGACTTAGGAGAACCAGAAGAACCAGAGAACAAAGTTGATCTAACATTGTTCTTTGATGGTTCCAAATGTGAGCAAGGGGGTGGTGTAGGAATTGTGTTTTTCATATTGCAAGGGGCTCCTATACCCCTTTCATTTAAACTTGACTTTCCATGCACTAACAACAATGTTGAATATGAAGCCCTCCTTTTGGGTCTTCAAACAACCCTCACCATGAATATCAAGAAGCTTAATATCTTTGGTGATTCCTTGCTCATTATAAACCAAGTCAAGGAAATATATCAATGCAAATGCTTGGTCTTGAAATCTTACAAGGCCCTTGTGGATAAACTTCTTGCTAAATTTGAATGGTATGACATCAAGGTTATCCCTCATTCCTCTAATCATTTTGTGGATACAATGGCTTCCTTAGGATCCTTAATCCCGTAGAACCCATCAGATGATGTCACCACCATTCATGTCAAAACACTCTCACAATCCATAGTATCATGAGAAAATTCTAAAGAAGAACAAAGCATCCACATGGTATAGATTGAACCATACCAAGATTGGTTCTCTCAAATTCAAGACTTTTTGAAACTTGCTTCCTAGGAATCGTTAGTCCCACAAACACCTTTTGATAATGGCACAACCATTTATCTTAAGGTTCTCTCTCAATCCACATTTGTGTGAGATGAGTCTAGAGAGGGGCAAGTAATTCATCTAGTCCAAATTAAGGCATATCAAGACTAGTTTGCACAACTCAGAGATTTCTTGAAACTTGGAAATCTTCCTTTGAGATTATCGCATGTCGCCAAATGTACATTTAAACAAAAAGTGGTAAAATATGTCTTTCTAGGAGATATACTATATCATCGAAGCTACGATGGTCTTCTCCTTCATTTCTTAGAGCCCCAAGAATCTACTTGGGCAATTTCCCAAGCTCACAATGGTACTTGTGGTGGCCATTTTAGTGGTATGGCTATCACAAAGTGCATCCTTTGAATGGGCTATTATTGGCCTACAATGGAGAAATATTATTGTGCTTATGTCAAAAGGTGTATTAAGTGTTAGCATCATGCTAATCTATCACACGTACCTTCATAGGCCTTACAACCGATACATTCAGTATGGCCTTTTTCATAATGGGGCTTTGATCTAATTGGTAAAATTTTACCCCCATCTTTAGGCTGACACACATTCATTTTAATGACCACTGAGTACTTCAAAAAATGGGTGGAAGCTATTCCCCTTACCACTATGATAGGTGCATGCATTATGGAGTTCATACTCCATAACATCATATGTCATTTTGGTATTCCATCCAAGATTATTTTAGATAATGGGCCACCATTCAAAAACAAGGATGTTAGAGCTTTGTGCAACAAATATCATATCCAACATAACTTTTCAATGCCCTATTATCCATAGGCTAATGGGCAAGTTGAGGCATCAAACAAAATAGTTGTTACCATTCTTAAGAAAATAGTAAACAATAATCACAAGGATTGGCACCTTCAATTACCTCTTGCACTTTGGGCTTATTGAACTAGCATTCGAACACCGACTAGGGCAACTCCATTTTTGCTCGTATATGGCATTGAGGCCATCATGCCTTTGGAGCTTGAGATTCCTTCATTGCGCATCTCCTTACAAGAGTTCATCGATGATGATACTGCATGATAGGCTCACCTAGATCAACTTACACTTCTTGATGAACGATGCATTAATGCTCTTGAGCATCTTCACATTTATCAAGATTATATTAAGTGAGCCTATGATATAAGGGTTAATCCTAGGGAGTTCAAAGTCGGTGATCTTGTGTTAAAATAAAACCAACAAAATTCTAACTTGCCACCACATTTGTGTGACAAATTCATGATAAACTGGTTAGGCCCATTCATCATAACATAGAAGTTAGGTCCTAGAACTTATCATTTAGCTTCACTTGAGGGTGTTGAGGAACCTAAACCACTCAATATTCTCCACCTGCGAGTATTTTATGCATAAAAAAATATAACAAAAACAACAAAAATAATATAAAATTACAAAAATAACAAAAATAATTTTGCATTTAACATCATAATTGCATTATATACCATCATACATAATACATTGCATTTAATATTAATCATAGTTTTGGCTAATTGCATGTTTTGTTCCATTGCATTAGGCATTCTATTCACCATAGATGCATACATCTAGTCTTGCATTGTGCATTTCATATAGCATCATATTTTGTACCAGAGTCACTTGTCTTGATGTAATATCTTTTATCTTGGGCATACACCCCAATGCATTGATCATACATCCACATATCCATGATGTCCATCCACCCATTACTTGATCCCAAGTAGTGGTTACAAGGTGTCCAATAGGGTCTTTCGATCATTCAACCATCCCTAGTTGGTCTTTCAGATTTTATTAACAACCATCTTGATGTTTGATGATAGGATCTTGCTTTGGTCATACTTTGTTTATTTCAAAATCCCAAACACATTCTCAAAATCTTAAATACGATTTTGGACAAGGAAATATGACACTACAATGTATGTCTTGCCTCAAAAGTGAAAATTTTCCCTTGCTCTTCCTATTATGTGCATGGTCTAGAAAGATGAGAATTGAAAAAAGGACAAGCTCTCCCTCCCCCCAAAAAAAAATCCCCTTGCTCCTCTAAAAAATGAGCAAGTTCCAAAAAATCAAAGCAATAAAATCCCTTGCTCCTCTCCAAAATGAGCAAGCCCCCCAAAAAAAATCCCTTTTTCTCCTCTCAAAATGAGCAAAATCCTTAAAATAATAAAATCCCTTGCTCTCCTTCAAAATGAGCAAGTATCCCAAAAAATAAAAAGAGGAAAAAGAGCTTGAATCCCTAGAATTCTTAGTTTTTCAAAAGCCATGGGGTGATCTCCATCACCAACAATGGGCTATAGACATTGACTTGGTAGTGGAGTAGCCTTACATATGGTGATATGTCTATCACATTAGCGACCTTCTTTTGTACAGACCAATGTCAGCTTATGGTTGAGCTAGCTTGTTGATGGCTTGCATTCAGAGTAGTTAAGTCCAACCAAGTCCAAAGTCGAGGTAATGAACTTCACTATGCACACACAAGGATATTGAGTATCATGGTCTTCCTAGTAGATTGTTATCTTTCAGATGCTTGCATGGTCAGTACATGGTTTTTGATTGGTCAACTAGGGTGTTTGAGTCTCATGAAAAACCTTATTGTTCCCTTGTGACCTCTCACTATTCAGAATCCATCATTATCATTCATTGCATATCATTTCTTGCTAGATTCCCATTCAGGTGTATGCTCTAGAGGAGCTTGTTTACATCTTGGTTTGTGACTCTAGTACATTTTTATAATGCATATACTTAGTGTGTTATTACATCATAAAATCATTCATTATGTTTCATTAGTTAAGCATACATCCACAATGTGCATTAATTAAGTTATCATAAATCATTAGTACATCATAGGCATCCTAGTTCTATGCATCATCATATCAAAAGCATCCATCCATTTAACACAATATATCATCTAGGCATACATCTATAAGCATCTATCATACATCCATGCATCTACAATTACACATCATTACATAACAAAAATAAACACATGATAGGCCACAATAAAAGTCATATCATATATATATATAAAAAAGGTACATCATGATACAAAATACCCATAGGCTACAATGGTGAGTCCTCAGACCTCACACCCAAAAATGAGAAGCTAATAATAATACAATGTGAGAGACCCCTACTTAGGTTGGCCCTGCACCACCACTCTCACCACTACCCTCAACCTCATCTCTATGAGGCTACCTAGACCTACTAGCCCTTGACCTATGGGATGCACCTGAAGCTAAAAATTGTGGCATAGGTGGAGCCACTAATGATCCTACAAAGGCCCCACTATATCAACTTTGTGATGACTAAGAACTATAATAATATGTAGGAATAGTAATATTATTAAGCAACAAATTATTCTCTAGCAGTCGTACATAGTCCCTCTCTCACTCCAGATGAGCCATCAAGGAAAATGACCCTTGATTAACTAATGGTTTGTGATATCCCATAGCTTGAAGAGAATATTGCTCAATCTGTAGAGTGTCTCACTTTTCTATAAGTCTAGCAATCTCATCTTGGGTATTTTTTACCTATGCCCATAGGGTTTCTCTCTCCTTTGCCCAATCCTACCATCTCTCCTTGTCAGGGTTCCACTGGCTTTAAGCTATAGCATGGGCAAAGTACCTATCAATCAATTGACCCTATAGGATACGCACCTGCTCCCTCAATATGATGATCTACTCCTATGGATCATCTTCATCTACATCATCACCCCCATAAAACTTCACAAGAGTCTCTAAACCATCGCTACCTCCCTATTTTTTTGATCCCACACATATTTATCCAAACAATGTACTTATCACTAAGGAGAAACTTCCTCAGCTCTATCAACCCTGGCCTCTTTGGTCACTGCTCCTCTCTGAGCAAGTTGGGATATAAACCAGGTAATATACTCAACTGTAGTTTTTGGATCCTTTGTATTTGCATATGCAAATGGTACATCTGAGTCATCACCCATAGGCTCAAGTCTAGGCCAAGCTAGTTGTATCTTGTGTATCCTTTATTGGTATACTACTATATCCTCATGGACATCCTATCTCACACCAAACTAATGGGTCACTCATGATTATTGAAAGTACTCATGCTCTCTACCATGGTAGCCAGTAGCTTCATCACACCTACCTCAAGTGCATATCCTCCTCAGTATAAGCTAGAGCTCCTCTCTAGGGCCTCTATGTCATCTATCCTAGTTGTAGCCCATCAAATGAATCTAAATAGTGCTCTAGGTTACCCTGATTAGGGTGACTCTGACCTTGGTCATGCTAATGTATCCATCACATGGCATACAAAATCTCTCGATCAACAATGTCTCACCATGCAGTCCATTAGTGGCCATACAACCTATGAATACTAAAGTGCTCCTATCCCCACTCCTATATAAGAAAGCTACACCCCAATCCTATTCAATGTCTCTCTCGGATCTCATAGATCTCCTCATAAATTTGTCCTAGTAGTGTAGTACCCCATGACATAATCTTATGTTGCTCTACCAAATCTTGTACAATGCCTAATATGTTCCAAGGGAACCTCGCACTAGAAGAATCAAGTAAAATTAAGTTTGATATTAGATATATGAGTATTGCATGCCTTGTTGTCAACAACCTAGTGGTATATCCAATGCCAACCCTCACCCCATCATTGTCTAATTTGTATTCTATACATATCCATTGAGCATCGTAGACTCATTGCAGTATTACCTCTCACTTGTCGATCAGGGAAGTCACAATAGGTTATCCCTCAATTGGGACCCGTAGAATCCAATACACATCCTCTAAAGTCATAGTGATCTCCCTAGTTGACATGACAAAGGTGTTGGTCATAGGGTACCATTTATCTATAAAGTTCATCAGATAGGCTTGATCACCAACAAAAATGAAATTTCATCTGTTTCCAAAGGCACCCAAGTTGATAATGTCATTTTGGTCAAGCAACTCATCGCTATCATCATTTCATATCTTCTCTATCGACTCATTACTTGAGGGGGTATTTAGATAAGTACAAAATTCATATTTAAGATCAAATCAATAATCAAACACTCAAAGGTAAAAAATGTGTTCATCCAAGAATCATTGCTAAAAACTATCATACTGACCCTTGGTAGGTCTAAAGCCTAAACCTGTTAGACAAAGACTCCATGTATCTAGAAGAAAACTACTAATATCAGGTAGACCCTAAGACTAAACTATTAGACTAATATGTTGTTTATCTCGCTGAAAGGTTTACCAAAATTAAGTCAGTCAATGTGTTGGAAGCAATGACTCAAAGATTTTGGAAGTAAGGTTTACCAAAATTTGATTTTTTCATCAATATTCCAAAAACATGGACCTCTTTTATGATCTTCAAAATTTTAAAATTATGGGTACATTCATGTTGTATCAATTTTGGCTACAACAGGGCTCTCAAATTGACTTGATCAATAAACATTATCCATAATAAATGCAACCATTTTAGATTATCTATTTTTGCTCTAAATTGTGCTTATGCACAAATCGTCCCAAAAAGGGGCATCTATAGACACCTAAAATGCGTTATTTTAAGGATGCTCATAAAAAGGCCTCCTTACTACCCCCATAGTCCACCTTGGGTAGGCTTAGAGCGAACTTGATGGTTTTTACCAACTTTGGGCAACTTTTTCCATAAGTTGCCTAACCATCTTGACCCAAGATGATCTCTAGACTGTGATCGTCTCAACCTGATACAGTCATGAAAAGTCAAAATTAAATGTAATAGCTAGCAATAAAAATTGACTATTAGTGCCACACATGATTTTTCATCATTTTAGATGTCTTTGCATGAGATTATTTTGAAATAATTTTATGCAATCAACTATTCTAGGGTATGCATCTATTTTTCCAATGTGAACTACCCCTTTGCTTTTTCATGTAGAGTGCCCTAGCTTTGATCAAGATATCTATAAAATGACACTCACCCCTCAGTTTTGAGGATCCAAAATCTCTGAATTTTGTCAACAAAGTGCTACCAAATTTAATCCCCAATTCCTAAGCAACGAAGTGCTATCAAAAATCCACTAGGATTTCCCACTACAAACACTATGTCGCTAGACTACTACAAATAATTTGAAATATCACTTTTGTCATCCACATAATATATACCCTTGCTATGGTGACTATTCAAGTTCCTTAAACTTACCTCCCCATAGTTAAAATCCATCGACAATACTTTCCAAGTCATCTCAAATGCCACTTAAGCTTGGCAACAAAGAAATGTAGGCCTGCAGCAGTGATCATCTTTTCCTGATATGGTCCATAGAAAGATACTGTCTTGCCCCAAGATAGTCACATTCAAGTGATTAGATTTACTATTTTTATTGCATCTCAGGTTAGATCAGCTAATTTTACTGTTCAACATCAATTTACATTTTTGTTATCATATACATGCACATGCTTTTTCATTTGTTTTATTTATCTTCAAATTAAAAATGGGTCCAAATTCTGTGGGGTCCGCACATGCTATTTATTTGTGTGCAAGTTATAGGTATAAAGATAGTGAAATACTTCACATACAACCCTCACATGATGGTATGGAAACCTGCTCCCCTACAAATTGTGTTGGCACAAAAATTCTTCTATTGCACCAAGATACCTTAAACATGATATTATGTATCATTGTATCAATTTGATGGCATCTTATAATAGGGGATTTTGATTTTAAAACCTTAAATAAAGGGATACCCACCTTATTTTACATTGTTTTATCATTGTATGTTCATTCATTACTACTTTGTATTACTTTACTTAGTGCAAATTAAATTTTCTAGGCTTTCCTACTGCAAACACTATGTCGCTAGACTAACACAAAGGATTTGAAACCTTACTTTCATCATCTACATAATCCATACCCTCTTTATGATGATTTTTTGAGTTTCTTAAACTCACCTCCTCATAGCAAAAATCCATTAACAACACTTTCGAGGTCATCTCAAACGCTTCTCAAGCTTGGCAACAAATAAATGCAGGCCTGCAACAACGACCATCTCACCTCGAGATAGTTAGTAGATAGAAGTCGTCTTGCCTAAATATGGTCATAGCTAGGTGATGATATTTACTATTTTTATTGCATCTTAAGTTAGATCAGCTTATTTTACTGTTATGCATCAGTTTACATTTTTTTATCATATAAATGCACATGATTTTTCATTCGTTTCATTTATCTTCATATTGAAAAGGGGTCCAACTTCGATGGGCCTTGCACATGCTGTTATTTTATTGTTATTTCTTTATGTTTGGGTTATAGGTAATAATATAGTAAAATACTTTGCATATAACCCTTGCACAGCGATCCAAAAATACGCTCCCCTATGAATTGTGTTGACATGAAAATTCTTCTACTACACCAAAAGAATTTAATCGTGATATTATGTATCATCGTATCATTTTGATAGCATCTCCTAAGAGAGGATTTTTATTTTAATGTCATTGAAAGACAATACAAATAAATAAAATGAGACCCACCTTATTTTATATTTTTTATCATCATGTGCTCATTCATTACTGCTTTGTATTACTTTATTTGGTGCAAATTTTTTGCTTACAAAGATAACAATAGTGATTATTCCAAGGGGAGTTAAGGATAAGTTGATTTTGGAGTTGAATAGCTTAGGAGAATACATAGAAAGAAGTAGATATAATGTAAAGCACCAAAAAAATAGGAATACCACAAGAATATGAAGAGATATTTGGGATAGCCCAATCATTCCAAAAATAAAAATATTTATATGGCTAGTAGGTCATAGAAATTTTTTATCCTAGGATAACCTAATGAAAAGAGTTTTTCATGGCCCCTAACAATGTGTTCTATGTAAAAATTAGGTGAAGAGCATAGATCATCACTTAGATCACTGTTCAATAGCTTAGGAACTATGGCAATGGATTCTTATATGTTTGGTAAATCCATGGTAATAAATGGTAGAATCGAAGAATGATTAAAGCAGTGGCAAAGCACTTTTAAAAGTGAGGCATTACAAATAATCTGGGATATATCAAAAGATACATTAATTTGGATTGTATGGTTGGAATGGAACAAAAGAATATTTAAAATGAAAGAAAAGTAATTTAGTGGTAAAAAAAAGGAATATTTATTCAGCCATAGAGGAGTCTGAACCAACCTTATTAACTCACCCAATCCTCAATATTGAAGTAGAGAGCCTTGATAGATGGATTCAAGTCATCAAATGAAATTATGATATTGGGTATAGGAGAAACAAAAGAAAGACAAATAATATAAAGTGAAAACCACCAGAATTTGAGTTGATCAAATTGAATTTTTATGGAGCATCTAAAGGAAATTTAAGGACAACAGGAGGAGGAGGAATAATTAGAAATAATAGCGATGATATTTTATCAAATTATAATTTCAATAATGGATTTAAGACAAATAATGAAGTTGAAGCTTGGGTGGTATTAGAAGGGTTAAAATATATATATACAAATGAAATGGAATAGAGTGTAGATGGAAGGTGATTCATTATTAGTAATAAATACAATTTTAAGGAAATCAAATGCTCCATAGAACATACAAGAGATCGTTAATGAAATACAAGACCTTGCTATAGAGTTTGAAGAAATCATATTTACACATACGTTAAGGGAAGGGAGCAATTATGTAGATAGACTAGCAAATAGAGGGGTTTTAATAGAGGACCGTGAAGTTAAATTCTATTTTCCTTGGTTAAATGAAATAGTAAGTTTAGCTAAAGTTTACAATAAAATGTTGAATGCCTACAGTAAATAATGATTAAGATTTACTTTAAGGTTTTCCATTGGTTATATTTGTTATATTTTATAACAATAATGTGTTTTCATATAAACTATTAATTATAATTCTTGTGGTTGCACTTATGATTTAGGATGGAAATTAGCAATCCATATATAGTAAAGTGGACTATGATAGAGTGAACTTTTGTAGATTTTACTCTACTAAGATGCAATACATAAACATTAGAGGTCAAGTTTGGTATTGTGAAGGATGTTGCAGGAAAATATCAAGAAGAAGGATACAAAATTTTAGAATATTTGAATTTACAGATAAAATTGAAGAAGATCCAAAAATTTAAAAAAAAAACAAGAATTCAAACTTTTTATGAAAAAGTTATAGCTATCTAGCTATAGCAACTCTATTGAGATGAGAATTGAATCTAATTGTAAACTCTCAATATCTAAAGGAGAGAGTTATGATTTGTCAACCCTAGTACAATCTACTTTTCTCTAGCTATAAAATAATGTTCATAGCTTATAATATTGTCTCATCTAATAATATTGATTCATGTAATCTTGTCCACTAGGAGAGAGTAGTGGGAGAGAGTAGAGCTAGTAGAAAGGTAGTTTCAATTTTGAATTAAAACCAAGGGTGGAGGTTTATGCGATATCAAGCAAGAATTTGTAGGAACCCATTACAAGACTATGATTAGACTCTAGTGGACAAAAAGTAAGAAGGAATTTATGGGCCTAGTCTTCTTTGAAAAAAGCAAGGACTCTTTCATAGATATTATGCATGGAAAATCCCACATTTATGGGAAATGTGTTAGTTTCTAAAAACATTCTACTACTATTTCAACAAAAGCCCTAATTTTTTCCAAGCAACAAAAAGTTTTATTTCTTGGAGGAACAATAGCTAGAAGAGAATAGAGGAACAATAGCTAGAAATATAGACTCTATAAATAATATTGGGGACTTTATTACTAATGTAGGTTTAGTAAACTAGATTTGAAAGGATCTAAGTTTCCATGGACAAATAGCATTGTGGGAAATTAGAACATCTAAGTGAAGTTATATGGACCTTTGTGCTCTACCTGATGGTTTGCAAAGAGCTTTAATCTAGTGTTGATATCTTTGGCTATAATAGGATCTAATTATTCCCATATAGTAGTTGTTGGGAACTAGATCAGTTCAATTTTATGCTTCAACATGGTGACCACTCACTATAGTTGTCAAGTGCATCTAGTGCTTGTGCCTTGCATGGAGTGTATAGTTTAGGAATTTTGAGGAGCATGTGACAGCTCCAAGGACAACCTTTAGGGTTTTTTACCAAGGCTAAATCCTTTTTGAGATGTCTTCATGGCACACATTTTCCTAATCTATCCTAGTCTACTAGAAAAAGGGTTAGAAGGAAAGCATTAAAGGAAAAAAGTAAACCCTAGCTAGCCTAAACTAAGGGTGGCAATACACCAAGAAATACAAGTTTTCTCAATGTATTTATGGGATTAATGAACACATGGCTCACCCATTCTAGGAAATTAAACACCGTATGACAATAACATACATATTTCTCTCATGAAATTTGCACAATCAAGAGACAAATACTAGTCGAGGTTCCCCTAAAAATTTACACACGTATAAATAATGGGGCAGAGAGTAAATAGCTATAGCTCTTATATGTATGTTAAAATCCTTAAATACATATACTAAAATAAAATATATCAAAGGGTCATATGCATAGAATTACTCAGGGCTTTAGTTTAGATCAATACATAAGAAAAGAGAGAATAACTCTAATTGATCCAAATTCTAGGCGTGAGGAACTATAATTCTTCTCTCCCTTACAATGTGGAAAGGATTTGTATTTATAAACAAAAAATTGGGAAACATTTGTCTCCCCAAATTTAAAATATATTTTCAAAAATCCTTCTTTAGATCCATTACATTGATTGCATACAATATCAATGTCTCTAGATATGAAGCTATCAATACTATAAGGGCTTGGTTCTCCTGGAGGTGATATATCATAGTCTGTTCTAGCTACCCATTCTATAAATCTATAGTTATTGGACACAAAGTTCACTTTTAATCAATATTGTCAGGTCTATGGTCACTTCTTGACAAGATCCATACTGATGCCAACAATATTATACTTCTTTGCAGGAGAAAGATTGTACACCCTAGAAGATCGAACACCTCGATGCAATATGTAGGGCTTATAGCCTAGGTGGAGAAGGTAGCCTATTTGGAATTTGATTACCAATATTTTATGAGTGATATTTCCTTGATATTTGTCCATAGTTCTAGTCTTCAATATTTCATGCATTCCCTACTCTGTTTTGACATTCCTTATAGTCAACCTTGCCTCTGCCCTTATTTGATGTTCTAGTTATCATTTTCATCCAATGATTACTGGTTGTTTTATTTTGGTGGGTGCATCCAAGCCACTCTTCTTTCTATTTTTATTTTTTTTATGCACATTGTTGCTTTAGGCTTTTGTCGAGCTCTTATTTTATCCCTTTGTTGTCAATTCTGACCTTGAGGATCTAGTGACCAAGCTTTTGCACTCGTATTTATCCAAACTCTTCCTAGGGAACCAGATTTTCTTTATTTACCTCTTTATCATCTTCAACTTTCCTTCGACACTCAAGATTTTTGGATCTTGGATATATTGCTTCCCACCAAATCCATATCTTATAAAATTGACCAAGGTATTACCTCCCTTGATTGTAGTGATAATTCACTACAGTTCTAGTGAGTCACAAGGGATTTTCAGCTCAATTAAGATAAGAAACATAGAGAAATTGTCACCTTATCTATTGTATGTAAAGTAAAAAATTAGGATGGAGGTGGGGAGGGAACTTGAGTGGTTTTCTCATTTCTATCTCTTCACAAAATTGGGTTACCTATGAACATCAATAATTACCTGTAACAAATCAAAACCTATACTAAATATATTATATATGTACAAGGGGTGAATGGGTGGCCTTATCCATTAGGCACAAAGTCAACTAAGGCCCCTTAATTATTGCTTGAGTCTTATTTCTTCTTTTTCTTTTTCTAGTTATTTTGACATAATACTTTCACTCATAAAGAATTGGGACTCTTAAGTAGCCCCCTTACTACAAGTAGATTGGTACCAAGGGTGAGTGATCTCCTTGGTATAGGTCAATCGATACCAGTGCCAATTCCTTCTCTACTCGTAGCCTTGTGAGAGTGAATTCTCTACCCTAACTTAGATCCTTTATCTCTTTTATATTTCTATAGGATGTGAGGTCTTTCATTTGGGTTCATTGAGTTCCCATGCTCATTTTCTCAAACACTCCAAAGGGCTTTGAATCCCTAATTTCAGTCACCCATCATCTTTTGTGATCATTAAGTTGGACTTATGGCCTACTAGGTGTTGAAATATCTACTCTCTCTATCCCCACATCAACCCATTCTTCATCTCATATCATCATAACCTAGTTAGAAGGCGTGGAATTGATTCTTAGAAGGGTATTTTTTGCTTGAAACCTGAGGGACTAGCCCTGCATCTAAGCACTTTTCTCATGATTATCACTATGTTATTGTGTGGGAGGAGGCTAAGGAGTTATAGGTTAATTGGTCAAGGTTTTCTAATTATTTTCTCTTAACCCATACATGAATAGGTAAGCAAGATAATCCCATTAAAAAATGTCATTAGGAGAAAGATATTCATACCCTTCTAGAGCTTTACCTCTATATTATGCCACTAGTAGTCTCAATGCCATGTTATGCCTTGTGATGTTATACAGTTGATACAGGTAGACTATGTCTTGTGGATTCTCTAACGAGGTTGTTAGATCCTCTCTGATATAGTATGGAAATGACTTGAATGCTGACATTAGAATCTCATCTCATATATATGGTGGCACTAGAGGTCATAAGGGGCTTCTTTTATTCCATTTTGGGAGTCTTCTAGGTGGTGGAGAAACCATATTCTAGTGCTTGTAGGTTAGAAAAAACAAAGGACTTGATATTAAATCTTTCATTCATAACTTTTAGGTCCCTTGCTTTGAGCTGAGTCACAGGTGAATACCTCATTTGCTCTTTAAACTGAAATATTGATATCTTCATCAAGATCCTAATATAAAGTCCTTCAAAGTGACTTCTTCTAGATGTTTGTTCTTGAGAAGAATCACCAAGTAAATACTCATGATGCTTCAATAAGAGATAAATTTATACCTTTGATGTGATTCATCTTACTGGGCATGCCAAATAAACTATTGGGAACCGAATCAACTCCAGTTCATGCTTTGACATGGTGACCACTTGTTGTGGTTGTTGAGTGTATTCAATGCTTACACCTTGCATGGAACATATATTTTGGTAAGTATAGGGAGCATGGGACATAGCTTCAAGGATTACCTTTAAGGTTTTCTACCAAGGTCGACTCTTTGTATGGGTGTCTTCTTAGCACACTTCCTCCTAATCTAGTCTAGTCTACTAGAAAAAGGGTTAGAAATAAAGTAGTAAATCATGTCTAGCCTAAACTAAGGGGGGAAATGTGTCAAGAAATACAAGTATTCTATGTGTATTGATGGGACTAATAAACACATGAATCACCCATGCTAGAAAAGTGAACATCATCTCACAACAACATACATATTTCTCTCATAAAATTTGCACAAGGGATAAATACGTGTTATGAGGTTCTCATACAAATTTACACACATAAAGAATGAGATAAAGAGTAGATATCCATAGCTCTTATATGTGTATGTGTATGTGTTAAAAGCCTTGAATGCATAAATTGAAATGAAAGGGCTCAAAGGGGCTTGTATATAGAATGAATCAAGGCTCGAGTACATATCAATACATAAGAGAAATGAGAAAATAACTCTAATTGGACCATATACTAGGCATGAAGAACTATCATTCTTATCTTCCTTATAATGTAGAAAGGATTAATATTTATAGACAAAAAGGAAGAAATTTTTCTTTCCCAAAAATCAAAATTCCTTTTCAAAAATTCTACCTTGGGTCCACTACATTGATTGCATATAATCTCGAGGCCTCTATATTTGAAGCTATCAATGTTACAAGGGCCTAGTTATCCTAGAGGTGAGATCTTGTAGTCTACATTAGATACCCATGCTGGAAATCTACATTGATTGTACGTACAGATCACTCTCAATTAATGTTTTCAAGTTCATGGTCACTTCTCATTAGGCTCCATATTGATGCCTTCAATGTTGTACTTCTTTGCAAAAGGAGGACCATATACCCCAAAATATTGAAAACCTTGAAATAATGTGTAGGGTCTAAAGCATGGGTGGGGAAGGTAGCTTGTCCAAATTCAATTACCACTCTTTTTTGAGTGATATTTTTTTGAGCTCTGATCACAATTTTTTTATTTTTTTATTTTTTATTTAATTTACATGGTGGAATCGATAGTCGCCACGAATCCGGGCAGGCTATCCAGCTTTTTATGGCCACCATAGTATTTTGTTATGTTCGCCCCAGAAGCTGTCACATAGATCTTTGCGCAGTCCACCCCTATAACCACCATGCCACAATCATTTTAAACCTTTTACGCCACTGAAAGCACCAAGAAAGTGACAAGCGTTCAGTCCGGCGAGCAATCTTTGATCACAATTTTGGTCTTCAATATTTCATGCATTTTCTCGTTTGGATTGATATTTCTTGTAGCTAATCTTACCTTTGCCCTTATCTAGTGTTTAGGTTATTACCACCAGTTAGTTATTATCGATTGTTTTAATTTGGTGGATGCACCAAGTCACTCTTATGTCTTGTTCTAGTTGATTTATGTACATTGTTTCTTCAAGCTTTTATTAGATCTTTGATTCTATCACTTTAATATCAGCTCTAACCTTGAGGGTCCAATGACCAATTTTTTTGTGGATTACTTCAATCACCTTTAATACTAAGAATATTAGAGTAGTTTGGGATATTTTAGAGTTTATACCTAAGATAGTCACTAGATAGATGAATGAAATATTAAATGCCTTTGTATCTAAGAAGGAAATTAAGAAAGCAATTTTTATCTTAGGGAAGGATAAGGCTCCATGGCTTTATGGTTTTTTTGTAGGTTTATTCAAATCATGTTGGGATATTGTGGGTAAGGATGTGATTTGAGTAGTCAAAAAATCCCAAAAAAGGAGTATATGTTGAGAGAATTAAATATCACCTTTATAGCCTTGATTCCTAAGAATCAAGATCCATGCATGTGTGTTGGCTTTAGATATATGTCTTTGTAACTCAATGTATAATTCATTACCAAAATTATGGCTAAAAAATTAAAAAAAAAATTACCCCCCATAATTTTGGATAAACAAGGAGATTTTCTTCAAAGAAAATAGATCGTGGATGGTATAATTACAATGCATGAAATAATCCATTCTATTTCAAAAAGTAATAGAGCAGGTAAGGTGGCTAAATTAGATATGTTAAAATCCTGCGATAGAGTTGATTGGGATTTATCAATAGGGTCTTGGAAAGGTTTGGTGTTAATAAAAAAGTGGAAAATTTGGATTATGGATCATGTGACTTCTCCAAGATTCTTAGTCCTAGTGAATGGATCCCCTCAAGGTTTTTTCAACAACTCTAGAGGGAACTACAAGGGGAATATTCCTTACCCCTACCTATTTGTAATCTTAGCATAATATTTAGGGAAAAGTATAGTGAACCACAAACAAAATGGGATTTTAAAGGTTTGAATATAGTTACTCATGATTTAAGGCTAGTTACCCACCAACAATTTTTGGATGACATAATATTATTGGCAAAATCTTTAGCTACAAAGGCTAGGATCCTTAAGTAGGTTATTGAATTATACAAAAGAGTGTAAGGGAAAAAATCAATAATTATAAGAGTAAGATTTTTTTCCTCAACACCCCTCATAGGAGGTAGAGGAAGATATTGGATATTCTAGGATGGCAAGTGGGTAAATTACCTTCTACTTATTTAGGAGTTCCTATATTTAAAAGAAGAATGACTATAACCTTATGGAATCCTTTAATGGAAAGGTTTCAAAGGAAGTTGACCAATTGGAAATCCAAGCTTCTTTTATAGGCAGGAAAGCTACAACTATTGAAATTCAAACTTCAAGAATTACCTATTTACTTGATGATAACCCTGATAATGTCGACTAAAGTGCAACATTATCTAAAAAGGAGACAATAATCTTTCTCATGGAAAGGGATATAGGACATACATATATTACCTCTTGTTTGTTGGTATTGAGTATATAGACCAAAGAGATAAGGGAGACAAGGATAAGGAGTTTTAGAAAAATGAATGAGGCCTTAGGGGTAAATTATGATGGAGGTTTAAATAGGAGAAAGCTTTTTGGGTAAATATTTTGAGAAGGAAATATTGGAGGTAGTATGAAGAAATGGCACAACCTATTAGCACAAAATATAAGATATGGAATGACGATATTAAGAGTCAAGATGTAATAGATAAAGGTGTTGTTTGGAAGATTGGAGACAAAACCAAGGTCAAGTTCTAGGATGATAGATTTTTGGGCTCCAAACCTCTAAATCCATAGGAGAGTTTCTCTAACTACATCTTATCCTCTAAATATCCTATGTAGAAAAGGTGAATGACTACATTCAGGATAGAGGTGGCTTCCATATTTGGAGATGTCAAGTAATGAAGAATAGCTTTAGGGAGGAAATGGGTGCTAAAGAGAAAATATTGAGATCTTATTATATTACTCAATTACCAATAATTGAATAGTTGTGATGTCCATGGTCCCAAGATGAACAATTACAAGTATAGTATGGTTATCAGGTGTCAAAAGAGAAAGAAAATCAAAATTTTCCTTGGATAATGATATGGATTAGGAGAGGTGTCCCAAAATTAATATTCTTCTATTGGATAGTTGTGCAAGGGAAAGTTTTAACTATGGATAACCTTCACAAAAAGGGCTTTTAAATACATTCTAGTTTTGAGCTTTGTCTAGCTAAATAATATATTCATGGTCATATCTTTATCCATTCCCAATGTGCAATAGAAATTTGGGATAAATTTTTTGCCAAAATCAAAATTTCTTGGATTTTTATAAGTAATTTGAAGGACATGGTGATGTAGTTAGAATACACTTTTTTAAGTAAAATAATTTAGTTATTTTTTTCTTTAATCCCAACCTACACAATCTAGAATATTTGGTTCTAAAGAAACATAAGAAATTTTAGAGGAAAACATGATTGTAGAGTAGATTGGTTTGAACATCAAAGAAATAATGGAAATTTAGCACTAGAGAGATAGGGCAAAAAAGGATAAAGAAGTTGAAATATAGAACCTATAACTGATCCTCCATTAATGGGGTTAGGAATAAAGGGAATAATAGGGATATAATACAATTGAACCCACCAAAGGTTGGGTCAAATTGAATTTTGATGAGGCCTTAAAAGGCAACTTGGGGATAACTAGAGGAGGAGGGATTTTTCATAACCATAAGGAGATTATCCTTAGTAATTATGCTAAGTATTTTGGGACCAAAACCAATATAGTGACTGAGGTAAGGATAGTTTTACTTAGAATTAAGAAACTTAATTGCTTGGTTTAAACTGAATCTATGTAGAAGGTGACTTTTTGGTTGTCATTAATAGCCTTAAAGATAAAAACTCTTTAAGGGATTTTCTTCAAGATATTATTTATTACACCAAGAGGATCCTTAATCATTTTTAATAGATTGAGTTATCCCATATTTATAGGGAAGGATTAGGTAGAAAACTAAGGAATAATTAGTAAAGGAGATTTGGCTTAAGACCAACAACAAATTCCCCTTGATCTTTCTAGACTAAATAGCTGGTCCACATTCCAATGATGAGAAGATTTAGAAAGAAGCAAGAGGAGTAAATCCTTAATTATGGAATTTCATGCTTGGTAGATATTGATACCAATATATATAAGAGAGCAATTTCATGGCAAATAAATTGGAGGATATGATCCCTGTTGACTTTGAATATGACTTTGATGGTGATGATTAGTGTGATGATTTATATCTATTTTATGGTTTCCCATTTATTGCTTTATATCTAAAGTTTTAGTTTTAGTTTTGATAGTGTAGAGAAATGTTTTGTTACAATATTTGCTAATATGGTTTTAGTTTTTGAATGGCTATATTTTGGCTATGGTGACTTATAGCCATTAATTGAAAAAAAAAATTGTAAGTGGGATGGGGACCCACTCAAAACCCTATTTTTATCAATTAAAAAATTAATGTAATATTGTCTCTCTAACATCTTCTTCATTTATGATCTCATGCAAAGACACTTGAAAAAAGGAATTTGAACTTCTAGAGGTAATTTAGCTTCTTCATCATATTCAAGAGATAATGTGGTTGCCCCCATGGCAATTCTATAACTTGTGAAATAAGCTCACAAAGTAATATATAAGTTGTGCCAAACTTCATTAGTTTATTTTACTATTCTTTGCAAGATTTTGAAAAATATTTTTTTGGAATATTTTACTTGTCCATCACATTATGGGTAATATGATGATGAAAATCTATGTTGTATATAAATTTTCTTACACAACTCTTTGACATACTTATTCTTGAAACATATGACATTATTTGAAATAATAGTAGAAGGAATGTCAATTCTACAAATGATATGATGAAAGATGAATCTAAAGATAATAAGTCTCATAGTAAAAAATAAGGGCATTATCTAAACACATTTTGTAAAATATTTAGTGGTAGTAATGACAAACTTATAACCATCCAATTATAAGGGTGAAGTGTTTCCCACAAGATCAAATCCCCATATAGAAAAGGTCAAGATGCATCTATAAGATCAAGGGTTTGTGGAGGAACATATACAAGATTTTCATTATGTTGACAAGGATCATATTTAGACATGTTCATGAGAATGTTATTCCATGGTAGGCCAATATTTCCCACATCCTAAGAATATTGTGAGAAGTAGAATGACCACTAAATTTTCCCTCCTACCGCCCTTTCCAAAGTTTTGAAATGGAATTCATGTAAGGTAGATGATATTTCATCTTCTTATTAGCATCTAATTATTAGCATGATTCATGTAGTATAAGGTTTCTCCTAAGATAACATGCTCAGTAGTTTTCTTGTGAATACAAATTTCTTTCTTAAACTATTCATCTTAGTTCTCAAAATAAAATTCTTAAATAATTTTCTATGATGCAATTCCTTACTTTAAGATTTACATATTTGTTGGAGGTAACATGAATTATTGACATAGTGTAGTGGTTATCTTAGGAATAAAAGGGGCTTGTTTATTTTAAACTAAAGATTCATATTTAACTTGCTCAACGAGTAGTGGAGGTTCCCCTAAGGATATTTATTGTTTTTCAATATTAAAATACAATGGATGCATTTCTACCATATTGATGTCTTGGCAAAAAAAGTTCACTTAGTTTTTCTTTGTTGACTTTAAAATTTGAGGACCTCTGATATGCCTAGATATCATATAAATATTATTGGATTTTTCTCTTCCTCTTCTTCCTCATTGGAGAGAATAAAATATATTTCCTTCTAATAAAGCTATAATGTTTATATCCATTGCTTTACTAGTAATGTCTTCGTAGCAAGGATATATTTTTAATTACTATCCGTGAAGCCATAGTATCATTGTTTTGGGGACTTAAAGAGTGTCCCTTGTGTTTTTATACCTCTTAAATATTGTGTTCTTAGTATTATCTTAAAATAAAATTCAATGAAGGATTTTTTTGTATGAATATTTCTATGTATGATTTACTATATTTGTCTAGATTTTCTTGATACTTTCCTTATCTATATTGAAATAGATATTATAAGTGATAATAGAGAAGATTTTAATATTCATTTTCTCTTTGAATTAGTTCAACAATATTTTTAGAAGGGATTTATACATTGTCATTATTAGGAGTTTTCCCCCTTTCTTGGTTCCCCAAATACTTAGGGTCTTTTGTTGTATGGACTAGACATGTTAGAATTTTCCAAGTTCAACCTAAGATGATATAAGACACATTTATTGATCACCACTCACAAGGAGTGATTTATTTTTGTTTTAGTAAGAGTTTTTACCTATATTTGTATAGGCCAAGAAGGATAGAATACCACATAAGTGAAAGCAACACAACATCAAGTGTAAACCTATATGAAATACCAAAAAAAATAATAAGAAAGGTGGGGAAGGTTAGGTTAGAATCTAATATATGAATAACGCTAAGGAAGTAGTCTAAGTATGGTAGAAAATAGTCTCTCTTTCTCACACACACACACACTAGCTAGTGTTCTATGCAAAAAAAATTGACCTTAACAAAAATAAAAATAATTTACTAATGGAAATTGACCCAATATGTAAGCAAAGTTAAAAAATAAAATAGATAATAGAAGAGAAGTACTAACCTTATTTAAAAATTTGATGAAGACTTGATGACATTTTTTATTGATCTTTCTCCTTGATATCCTTGTCCTTTAAGGATTGAGACCCTTCTTGATTAATGTTTCCAACCATGACCTTGGAGTCAACAATACTTTTGAATAAATACTAAGAATAAAAGAAGAGTGATTTATCGTTTGATTTTGTAAGAAAAAATAGTGCTTAATTGCCTATTACCTACCTTAGTGTCCTATAATAAATTTTGGATGAGATACGAGGAAGATGATGTATATCAATAGGATAGGATTTTGGAAGAAGAGGATAATTAACCTATTATGAGTCTTCTACCTAATTTTTGATAAATTTTTTGTTGGAATGGAAAATATGACTTAGTCTTTATAACAATTTATTATTTCAAATTAATCATCACAACTACGTTGGTCAACATTGGTGGTAGTTGTTGCTCAAATTCTAAAGAGACCAATAATGTCAACATAGATCTAACCAAGCATAGAGACATAAAAATTTGATGTTAGGTAAAGTTTAGAACTTAATTTAGGATATTGTGCCACTTTTATAAGGTGATTACATCATCGTTATAAGCAAACACAATTAGATGACAAGTAGTGAAATGACAGGTGTAGTTGATAAAATGGAGGTTTTTAATAAAATTGGACATGATAAATCTTGGTCTAAGATCTACCTAAGTGAATGATATGCGCCCTCAAGACCTTACAAGAGCTTGGATGGCTCACAAATAGGTATTTTTGAGTCAACCTTTGAATAATATCAGTTCCTATGTGCCTAGCTAATATAACTAAGTGGGGGATTTATAAACTAAAGTAAGAAATATGGAAGGGTTATAAAACTAAGCTAGAAGTGGTGCAGATTCAACAACATCAAGAGACATAGTGTATAAAGTCTTGCAATTCAAATTTAGATTAAACCACCTAATAAAATAACCTACTTTCCTTATGCTTTAAGAATAATTAAACATGAATAACTATTAGCATCGTTGAGTCATTCCAAAACTATTACGATAAGTCTGGGTAGAAATATAGAATGTAAAATAATTGTAGTAGAATTATCCATTCTTAGCTTTAACAAAAATGCTTAACTACTCAATAAGACTTACATATATGTTCAACATTAGAAATGAGTAGGATTCTAGATAATAATCCAATCTTCATTCAAAAGGTATATAGCCTCAATAAATATAGCTATACCAATTGTAAATTCCAAATAGTCAATCATTATAATGGCTTATATTCTAGTATATATAGAGATTTACAATGTATTCAATTATCTAAGAATGATTGTCATTATAACTTGCTTCGCATAGAGAGTGGTTGTCGCATTCAGCTTAGTTGTGCTTAACTACTTCAGGCATGCTTTTTTGATGTGTGTGATGTTGATTTCATTATGAAGTTGGATTGCATGTTGCATTGTAACCATCAAGTTATGATCCACTCCTTTCTATTACATATATCCAATTGAGAAACAATAGGTGTGCAATGTAGAGGGCTTTGATCATTGAGATATTTTGACAATGATGATTTTTGGTGACTGATCGACATGTGCAAACCTACTAATTTGGATAATTCCATATTACTCATGCAAAGGTTAGTGACATGAAAGCATATTTTTTATTATCAATCATTTTTCATGATCGAGTATAGCTTCCTTTGGCCTTCTCCTTATGCCAGATTGAACTTCTTGTTGAATTTTGGGTAGCTTCTTTACTTCTAATTATGTCAGTATAAAGAGTCTAATAGCTTTATTTTCTAATGTATGATGTTGGACCCTATGAGTCTATTTTGAGTCTTATTGCTTTATCATTGGGTCCCTTGGATTTATTTTACATCTAAAATTGCATTTGGCTTATCATATATTTGATCTTCTAATGATGACATCATCACCATTTTAAGTCTGGTGCTTTTAGAAGCTTTGCAAGTTATAGTATCGGATGTTGGAAACTAGGCTTAATGCATTAGGTTATTTCTTGCTTGGTCTTGCTTTATATTGCACTAGAATTTTTATGTCATTATTAGACATCAACTTTATAGTTCGTTTGACTTGCTTTATTCACTTTTCTTCAATATTTGACTGCTAGACATTGGGTGACGGATTTCGGGTTTTATACCTTTGATTTTCCTTTTGAATAATGTCAAATGTTAGACTTTTACTATGCTATTGCTAACATCAAATTCTAAAATATTTGGCTATATTTCTTTAATTAGCCAATTTTTATTTCATTTGGCTTTGTTGGATATTGATTTTAATGTCTTTGTACAAAAT
The DNA here is from genome assembly GCA_028583015.1 of Wollemia nobilis. Lineage (NCBI taxonomy): Eukaryota > Viridiplantae > Streptophyta > Pinopsida > Araucariales > Araucariaceae > Wollemia > Wollemia nobilis. Next base: position 575,328 of record JAQPPZ010002638.1, read on the forward strand.
ATTATCTGATAGTCTCCTGCTTGATGCATTATCGTTGCCTTGACATGCTTTGTATTCGAACATCTCTTTTCTGCTTTCAATCCCTTATAATCATCTGGATCACTTTGAATTAAAATTTCATTTTTGTTTCTTCTATGGTAGCTTCCTCTAGTGCTCTTCTACCTACCTTCTAAACTATTGCATGCCCATTATTACACTATTTTCTTAGCAAAATAAACATATGGTCTAAACTATACCACATAGTGGATGTAGGTAATGAAATTACCTATAATTTTGGCAACTTATGAGGATTTTTGCTCATAAAATTAAGATCCTAGTAAGCTTTATATATGAGATGGTGAAAATGATATGGAAACATAGCTATAAGATAAGTTGATCAAGAGTGATGGTTATGGGGATGGGTGAGAGATATCGTTATCAAAAATAAAATAATTTCATAACAAGGATGGGAATTGATGTAGTGAAAGGAAGAGGTGAAGGTTACATGGGGTGGGGGAGGTAAGTGAAGCAAGGAATGTGAATATTGGAGTTTTGTGATAATACATACAAGCATATAGGGTGAGGAGATGACTATGGTGGTGATAGATGTGAAGGTATGGAAGTCAGTGATAAAAAGAGGAGGGAAATACTGATAATAGAGATACTTGAAAGCAAGCACCTTCTACAAGATTGGAAATTCTATGAGCACATTTTTCTATAGCTAAACTTTATTTTAGGTCCAGGTTTTGAGGCTGAGGTGAATGTTCACTTGTGCAAACTACCTTAGATAAATATTGCAAACCTCCAAGAATTTTCTTCTTTTCTTCATCCTTTTTTTTATGAAGTCACATAGATAGTAGTATTTAGAGTCACAGAGTGCTCCAAAATTTATCATTTCTTTATTTTTCTACATGGCTACCCTTAGGAGATTTTCATGCATTAGATAGCCCTTGGTTGCATTTTAAAGACACTTGAAGTTGATGATATTTGGATCCTCAATTAAACTAGATTTTGTTCATGCTAGCCCTAATTTTTTGGATGAATCTAGTTTTTCCTTTATTTCATCGAACCATAACTTCAAAATATAACACCTCCATTAATGGGACACATGTTTTCTTTCATATTTTTTTATTGCGGCATACGTGTCTCACTTTTAGCAAGATTTTTTCCCTTTTAAACCTTGATGCTAGTGCCATATATGTTTAATTTACATATGCCAATATTGCTTTGTGACATCATCATGGTAACCCTTGGCATCTATTTACATCATGACAATACTGATAAAATTAATTCTGCATGTTACCATAGTTGCATGAAACAATTGTAGTTATTCACAAGAGATGATTCATTCTATTTTCTCCATTGGGATATAGTATCGAGCAAGTGACAAAAGTGGAGAAGGGAAGAGAAGATAAGTGGAGGGAAAATAAAATAGGATGAGATGAAAAATATAATGAATAAATGATTTATCAAATTCCCTATCAGAATGCCACTTATTATCCCCATAGTAATGGAATAAGGAAATACAAGAGCATATCTCAGTATTATTTGAAAGCACGTGCTTTTGATGTTTAGCAAAACCTATTTTAGCTAGCAATCATCTTTTGATGATTAGCCTCTGAATATTTTCAGGTCACCCCTTCTTTTTCCTTCTTCTTATGCCTCTTGGTTTTACCTTTATTGTTGTATGCTATGCTCTAGGTAATCAAAAGTAAAAAATTAAAGGGGTTATTAGAAGAGAGAGTTCATTATTACCATCCTTCATCATTTACTGCAAGACTAAGAACTGAAGGCGATGAAGCAATATGAGCAAATAGTGCTTCTTATAGGCTTTATAAGATGCCTAGATTTCCTCTTATTGGTTATTGCATTCTTGCAATTTCACACATGTGATTTTACTTAATTACTTGAACATTTTTCTTTTGTGTGGTATGCCACCTTTATTTATTTTTGCCTACATATTACAGGTTTTATTTATGTGATGGCTATTTACACAAAATAAAAGTATGACATTTCATGCCATCGGAGTACTTCTACTTATTCACTAAAATCTACAGTGACCTGACCATATCACACCATATTTGAGCTTTCTCCATTGGTACATCCTTTTAGGCTTAAAGTTGGCAGCGGGATACTTATGATATTAACATGATCCTAAGATGATTATACCTATAAAAGGTATCTAACATGATACATGAGAAAATAATGTAGTCAACTATCATTTTCTTGATGCTTCTACCTCTTGAATCATATCAATATGTAGTTGAAGGATTCCCAAGGATTTGTTGTCCATTTAAGATCCATTTTATCAAGATGTCATGTCATGTTCCAACCTTTTGTTGATGATTCTAGATCTTCCTACCATATTTATTGATTTTTTTGGACTTGTAGACCTTGATTTTGGATATACTTGGCTCCTGACTTTTGTTGGCATGTCTAGTTTGACCAATCTTGCTTCCTATATCAGTGACTACTCAAGATTTTAACAGTATTATCTTTTTGCTTAGGAGCAGTAAATATGTCCACTTGTATGTCTTTAGAAAATTTTTGTATTGGACATGTTTGTTGCTTCCCATATCTCTTGATATGATACAACTTGATTTTCTAGCTATAAATCCTAACTATTCCTTTGACCTGTGAAGTTTAAATATAAGCATGATTCAAAGCCAAGTATCCCCCTAACTAATCTAGAAAATCATTGGAAAAAAATACCTCAAATGATGGTGGAAAGTCAATAACCACTATATCTTGTACTACTACAAATCTTGAGCATTTGTGCAATAGGATTGGAACCTTTTCTATTATGCCAATTATCTAGATTTAAAAATCCTTATGAAGCAAGATTTCAAATCCTAGCTGAGAATAATTAAATCTCATAGCCTCACAAATTTCCAAAGGAATCCTGATGACAGTGCTTTATGCATCTATAATACAATTATGTACAACCTAGCCTCCTAGTTACAAGGACATATAGAACAACAGGGACTGAACTTCATGTCATCTAAGTAATGATTTCCTAATTATAGGTTGATTGTCTTGGCGAGCATTCCTTCTCCTTGATTGCTTGAGGGAGTATTTGACTAGATATGCCTATTCATTGACCAAAAAATATTTTCTTATCCCTTTAGATGTTTATTTGAACAATTCCCTATATTGTTGAGCTATTTCTATCCTATTTTTTTTAGTGGTTGTTGGATAATACAACTTCTTGTGGGCTTCACTTTTAGATCGTATCAGCTGGTTGATTTTCCATGGTTCTGGATTTGGATTGGATTGCTCTAAACTTATATCTAGCTATTTATTTTCATGTTGACTCTGCACCATTTTTTGCTTCTCATATTTTTTTTTACCAAGTTTTTTCCCTTTATACCTACTATTGATTGTACTTTGAGCATATATTAGAAAGAAATCATGCTAAGACTTGGCTAGATTTTTTTGGACAGAATACAAATGTCCTTTCTACTGCACATAAGTTCATATTTGTTATACAAACCTTGAATCCTTTGAACTTAGAGTTGAAATCATTTTTTTATTCTTGTCAGGACTTACTTCACTTGTCCATTCTATACCTGCCTCTAAATTTTTTTCCAAGATATCATTTTGATCATATGCACTATTTTTTGGCTTACTATTCTATTGTTCAAGCCTCTTAGAGAAGCATTGGATTATAGCTTTCAATTATTCAATCATTTGAGGCTCATCGACTATGGCAACAGGTTTGTTTCCATATTTTCTTGTCCCTCTTGCAGGAGTTGCTTCTAGGATAACATGTTATTGCGAGCAGGATATGGACAGGACTATAGCCTGTGGATTCTTCTAATGGTTCCCATGGGTGGGTGGAAGTTTTCTTACTAATATAAGCATATTTTTAGCTAAGAAAACCAGGTGGAAAAATTATGGGAATATCATTTCCTTGTGTTGTAGTATTTGAAGGCTTAGCTCTAGATCCAAAGCTTGTAGATAATGCATATAAGCTTATGCTTGTGATGGTTGTACTTCACAAGGAATCCTACTCTAGAGCTATTTGAACTGGATATTGAATTCTAAGAGGCTTTCCTAGGTATTTATCTGGATATATAATATTTGAGTGAGCAACAAGAATGGGTCTCCTAGATCATCATACACTGTTATAAAGGGTTCTACTAATTTTTTCCATTATCCAATACTATCGTCTTTTAGGAACATGTACTATTCCAATGTCCTACCCCTAAAATACTAAGCCAACAACCTTACCTTTACATCCTCAAAGATGATGTCACAAAAAATAGCTAGGGTTGAGACATCTTGGTAATTCTCATAAGAAATTTTTCATTGCCATCATATATGGGTAGTATCTTTAATGTGACCTAAGGAATCTCATGGAGAATTGGAAAGTTAAGTGGCCCGGTACTATTCTATATCAGACAAATTTATCCAACCATAGCTCAGAGATTTTATTGATGCATTTGCAAAGCCAATTGATTTGTACATGGAATATTATCTTGGTTTTTTAGTACCTTTACCATTTATTTCTAAGCCTTCTTTCCAATAGAGTCACCAATTATTTTATATTTTTCCTTTCAATAGAGTCACCACATAAATATATAGTCTTCGCAATTGAGATCAAGACTATTCACCAAGATCTTGAGTCTGAGTGATTGAAATAGGATCTATGAAATCCTATCCCATTGGGCATGCCAAACTACTCTCGGTAGCACAATGGATAGATGCTCTCTTCAAGTGTGCCAAAACTCTTGGCACATAAGATAGCTTCTATGTAATTTGATCTTTGTTATCAAAGGAATGAAACCTAATTAAGGGACTATGGTATTTGTGTCCCATCGAGTGTGCCAAATTACTCTTGGTATGAAATCTACCTAAGTGAATGAGATGCACCCTCAAGACCTCAACTAAGAGCTTGGATGGCTCAGAAACAAGGATTTTTAAGTCAAACTCTGGAGAAGACTGATTCCTATGTGCGTAGCTAATCTAACTAAGTGAGGGGTTTTTAGACTAAAGTAATAAATGCAAAAAGGTTAGAAAACTAAGTTGAAAGTGGTGTGGATTTGGAAAAATCAACAGATAGTGGGGAGATTCTCACAATTCAAATATATATTAAACCACCTTACAGAACAACCTGATTTTCTTATGATTTAAGAATAATTAAATATGAAGAACTCTAAGCATTGCTAAGTCATTCTAGAACTATAATGGTAAATCTAGGTAGAAATCTAGAATGCAAAATAACTATAGAAGAATTATTCATTCCTAGATTTAATAAAAATGCTTAACTACTCAGTAAGGCATACATACATGTTCAACATAAGAAATGAGCAATATTCTAGACAACAATCCAATCTTTATTCAAAATGCATATAGCCTCAATCAATACAACTATGCCAATTATAAACGTCAAAGATTTGACCATTAGAATGGCTTACATTCTAGTATATATAGAGATTTACAATGTATTTAGTTATATAAAAATTATTACCATTAGAGCTTGCTATAGGCTTCAAGGTAGGTGCAAAGAGTGGTTGTCGCATTCAGCTTAGCTATGTTTAACTACTTCAGGCATGCTCAGCTAATGTGTGCTATGTAAATTTCATTATGAGTTTGGCTTACATGTTGCATCATTAGATTGTAACCATAAGGTTATGGTCCATTCCTTTCTATTACACATAGCCAACTGAGTAGGGGCAAGAATGCGATGTAGAAGGATTCGATCATTAAGATATTTTGATAGTGATAATTTTTGGCAATTGATCAACACATGCAAACCTATTTATTTGGATGATTTTAGATTATCATGTAGACGTTGGTAGCATGAAAGCATATTCCTTTCTACTAATCATTTGTTATGATCAAGTATGGCTTCCTTTGACCTTCTCTTTATGTCAAGTTGAACTTCTTCTTGTTTAATGTTGGATAACTTCTTTAATTTTGATGATGTTAGTCTAAAGATTTTGACAAATTTAATTACTCATGTGTGATGTTGTACATCGATAGTCTATTTTGAGTCTTGATGATTTTTTTATGGGTCCCTTGGATTTATTTTGCATCTAAAATTGCAATTGGCTTACCATATATTGAGCTTCTGATGATGACATCATCACCTTTTGAATTCTAATGCTTTTAGAAGCTTTGCAAGTTATAGTGGCATATGCCAGACACTGGGCTCAAAACATTTCTCACTTGGCCTTGCCTTATATTGCATCATACTTTTAATGTCCTTTTACTAACAATAGCTTTGTAGTTCGTCTGAATTGCTTTATTCACTGGTCTTCAATATTTGACTATCCAATGTCGCGTGATGGATTTTGGATCTTGTGCCTTTGATTTTCCTTCTGAATAATGTTAGATTCTAGAATTTTATCATGCTCTTGCTGACATTGGCTTCTAAAATCTTCAGCTAGATTTCTTTACTTAACCAATTTTTATTTCATTTGGCTCTATTGGATATCGAGTGTAATACCTTGGTGTAAAATATTATCCGACAGTCTCTTGCTTGATGCCTTATCATATGCCTTAACATGATTTGTATCCAGACATACTTTTTTTCTTTCAATCCCTTTGCAATCATCTATCTCACTCTAAATCAACCTTTCATCTATGTGTATGCTATGATAGCCTCCTTTGGTACTCTTCTACTTGCATTTTGAACTATTGCATGCCCATTACTGCACTATTGTCTTAGAAAAAGAAATACATGGTCTATATACCACATAATAGATGTAGGCAATGAAGTTTACATACAATAAACAATTGTTAGAAGTCTTCTAAGGTTCTTAGAGACTTCTATATGGTCCTAGCTAATAGAACATGATGGTTTCTAACATGTAGCATAGTTAAGGGAAGGAATTCCTAATGGGCCAACTAAGGTATTGTACCTCAAGGATAACTCACCCTTCCCAAAATATATTAATCAAGAAGGGTAAGAAGATTTCTTACTTGATTTTGTGGATTTGCTTTTGAATTTGAGCTTTTGGATGTTCTTCTAGTATATAGGAGCATACATACATAAATCTATTATATTAACACACACGTATATAAATGTAAATGTTAACAAAAATTGAGACTAAGCTCATAAATAAAAAATAATAATAATGATAAATAAGATATTTTAAAATACTCAAGGTATGAATATGGCCAAAAAATGAGTTATCAAACAATTAATATATTCTTATAGTCCTAAATTTATTTGAATATAAGAAACAAAAATAGGTAATGAGTGTAATAATACATATACAAATTTTAAAATATGGAATATTGTCTAACAATTATTATAGGGGCTTTAAGAGGCATCACAACAATATGCAACAATTGCAATTGGAATGGACAATTGTTAAAATTAAGAAGAAATTAAGTCACTTGTCTTTTTGTAAGAAAGGGAAAAATATGAAAATCAAAGGCATATATATATATATATATATATATTTACATGTATATGTACATGTATGTATGGATAGGCTGAATAGTGCACCCAAGTCTAGAGAATGGCATCAAAGAAGCAAGTGAAAGAGAAGCCAAAGGAGCAAGGAATTTTTGGAGAGCTATAGTAGAATAGTGAAGGAGACTAAGATGCATAATATTAGAGCACTTGAAGAGTGCAACATTGGACACTGGGCTGATGTGACTATCCATTGATAGAGAAAGAAAGGAGTAAAAAAAAAGAGACCAAAGAGAGGAGAAGAAGAAGAGCAGAGTAGTATTGAAGGAACATAAACAATTCATAGCAGTGTGAGGAGAAACCAAAACATGTGCATGCAAAAATACTCGAGGTAAAATTAAATATTGAGAAAATTTTGGTTTGAATATTATGGGCATGATTTAATGTTTAAGTGTATGCAAATAAGTTTTAGGAGAATTAATTGAGTGCATACAATAGAGCATGAACAAGTTTGGTACACACACACATATGGCTTTAATTTTCATATTTTTCTCTTTCTTGAAAAAATACAAAAGACCCAATTACTTCTTGCTTTTAATAATTGTCCATCCTAATTACAATTATTGCATATTGTTGTGATACCTCTTAAAGCTCCTACAATAATTTTTAGACAATCTTCTATGTTTCCAAACAAAATTATATGTATCCTAACATTCCTCGTTACCTATTTTTGTTTTTTATATTAAAATACATTTAGGAATATAAGAACATATAATTTATGCGATAACTCCTTTTTTTGCCATATTCATACCTCAAATATTTTGGAATATCATATTTATCATTATTTTTTATTTCTTATTTATGAGCTTAGTCTCACTTTTTGTCAATATTTATAATTATTATTTATATTTTCCCAAATCATTATTCTACTAAGTTTCATTTTCTATTTGTTCTTACTTTGAGGATCTTTTAAAAAAAGCATAAATGCTTTTTGTGGAGTTTATTACATTATTTGGTACATTGCAAATACCATGTAAATATTTTGTAAATACTTGATGTAGTGTGAAGGAGTCTTGTAAATATTTGTTATTTAGTAATCATTAGGTGTTTGTTATTATTAGAGAGTCCATAAATATATTTCTCATATGAGAAATATGAAGATTCATATATGTTGTGAGTTTAAGGATATGGAGAGTTAGTGAAAGTAGAAAGGTCAAGAGTCTTGTGAATATGAAGAGTTTCATGTTCTAAGTTGTATATATTGAAGACAAGACATTGTAATGGAATCATCAAATTAGATTTACATTACATTGTGTTGCATAGCTTATGTGCATTCATTTTTAATAATATTTTTAGTGTGTTATTGTTATTGAGTACATGTTATTGTGAGTGACTATAGCAACTTTTTTCATTTAAATATTACTCATTGGTTAACAATGGTATCAAAGCCACATTGGGAGTGCTTTGGAGAGAGAGAGAGAGAGAGAGAGAGAGAGAGAGAGAGAGAGAGAGAGAGAGCCCACGTTGAGCCAATATTGGAAACACTACTGAGAGAAAGTCAAGTTTGAGAGCCACTATTGAAAGAGGAGCACCCAAGTTTAAGTTTAGGACTAAATAGAGTGGCCAAGTCTAAGACGAGTAAGGTTTGAATAGTGCATCCAATTCTAAAGAAGAACATCAAAGAATCGGGTGAAAGATAACCCAAAGGGGTAAGGAATTTTTGGAGAGCTATAGTAGAATAGTGATGGATACTAAAACAAAATATTATAGCACTTTAAGAGTGCAGCATTGGATATTGGGCTGATGTGATAGTCCATTCATAAAGAAAGAAATGAGTAAAAAAAAGGAGATACCAAAGAGAGAAGAAGAAGAACAAAGTAGTATTGAAGGAGCATAAATAGATCAAAGCAGCGTGAGGAGAAACCAAAACATGTGCATGAAGAAATACTCGAGGTAAAATTAAATATTGACCTATTTTTTGTTTCAATATTATGGGCACAATTTAATTTTGAAGTGGGTGTGAATAAGTTTTTGGAGAATTAATTGAGTGTAGACGATAGAGCACAAACAAGTTTGGTAAATTAAACATTGGAGGAGCATGGGATTTGAAGAATTAAATGTAGAAGCATTATATTAATAATTATGTGAATGTGGATCAAGTGGAATTAACTCTACTAGTTAGATTCCTCAACATTTAAGGAGGAGACCTAAGTTCGATTATTGCCAAGCGATACATGGATAATATCCAAGATTTGTTATGATACCACTATGTGGTGATGATGGTGTATGAGTGAGGATTGTTTCAATCCCATATAACCAATTAAAAAAAACAATTATGTGAATATTGAGGTAAATATTATTGTTTTATCAAAGGTTGAATGTTGTTGTGTGATCAGAACCATTACATATAAAAGCTTTATATTTTTTTTAAAATGATTTGAAAAGCAGGTTTTTGAAAGGGTTGTCCTTTCCCTTTTACATCATATCAGACTATATAGCCTATTTGAAATCGTTGAGATTTGAACTTGGTATTGTTTACATCATGTAATCAACCATTGAACCAAGACCTCTTTGCACAAAGGTGTTATATTAACAAGCACATGATATTTGAATATTATCAAAAGTTGAATGTTGTATTGTATTGTGAGCATATTAATGATGTGTGTAAATGAGAATAAGTGAATGTTAGAAAAAGTAACTAAGTGTGAATGAGTTGAAGAAAATAATATAGAAAGCATTGGATGAAATTGGAGTATTGAAGTAGAACAGATTCAACGAATTAAATGTGTGTAGGAAGATTTGGAAATTAAGCACAAGATTGGAGATAGTAGCGGACTTACTAGAAATTATCAGGCAAAGGAGACATTAATCATAGAGGATATTAGGATATGACCAAGAATTAATATATGTGTTACATTTGCAAAACCTATAACAAAGAGAAGAAAGCACATAACGTGTTGACCTAATTCGAAGAAAAAGCAAAGAAGATTGGGATTTAGATATAAAGGTACAATTATTTTATAAACATGAAAGATTTACTCAGTGAATATTTAAAATTTAAAGGTGGAAATTAAGCATATAGAGTGAAGGAAATTGATTTATGAAAAGAAAATAAAGTCCATAGAAAGAATATTGAGAAGAAAAATTGTTGAAAGAAATTTATAAGGAAGAACAATAATATAAAGTGAGAAGAGAAGAAAAATATTTTTTTAAAATTAAAAAAAAATATAGGTTTAGGAAAGCATTTGAAGAAAGAAAGTTAAAAATATGTCAAAGTGAAATTTATTGAAAGAAATTAATTAAGACAAAAGTTCTCTTTATTTGATAATTAAAAGAGTTGATTTGCAATAAAAGAAATAAGAAAGTTGATCACATTTTTTTAAAGGATTCTACATTTTGAAGAAATGAAAAACAAATATCTCTTAATCAAAAATTACTTTTACAAATTCTCATTTGTTTGAAGAACCAAATTTTGTTAGAAGAAGGACTCAAAAACATAGAAAATTGTCTCAAAGAAGAACATGGTCAAATGAATTAAACCACATTCTTTCAATAAGAAAATGGGGAACAAAAAATTGAAATGACACATGGCATAGAAAAGTTAGAATTATCATTGCTAGATTTTTTTAGGGGCACGTAATCATATGACTGGTAGTATGCTTTGGTTTGATTCTATACAAGTAAAGCAAAGCATGCCTATCAAGAATATAGATGATAAAATCTACCAAGTTCAAGGAGTAGGTATTGTTAAACTCAACCTACCATTTTTTGAATGCACATTAGAAAATATATTGTATGTTCCTAGATTGGCCAACAACTTAATAGCAGTATCACAATTATTGGACAATGGCAAAAAAAATTGAATTCATTAAAATACAAAGAGATTGAATCCATTGGTTCTATCAAAAATAACATATTTACCCTAAGATAGTGTTGTCCTCTTTAATTATCCTAGTCACCAAGTGAGTGTACCATATGGTCAGGACTATCACGCTTTACATAGAGCAACACACGAGGGCTAGTCCTAAGAGTGTAGGGTTTGGCTAATTGGGAACCTTTAATATTTTTTACAAAGTTGACTCCTTTAAGATGTGATATTGAGTGCACTTTTCCTACTTTAGCCTAATATACCAGCTTTAGGGAGAAAGGGTTAGAGAAATGCAAAAAATAAAGATAACAGAAAGGAAAAAAACCCTAGTTAACAAGTGATGTGCCAAAATCAATATAAGATTCTCCTGCACAATAGCTTTGACCATAATACACTGACTATGAATTATTCCTCCTCTAAGCATATATAAGCACAGGCTGAAACATAAACATACATATACAAAGAAAATGGGACATGGAGAACAAAAAATTGGAACTAAATAGTCACAGGCCTCCAATATATATTCATATGGAAATATTACAAAATATTATGTCAAAAGTAGGTTTGGATTACCCACAAGATGACCCAGAGATGTGTGTACTACTATATAGAAGTAAATGAAGGTAAATCTATATAACTTGTAGAGATATAACATGTCAATCCTTTATAATGATAAACTAACTACCATTTATGGATTACAAGGGGATATTCTCCCTCTAAAAATGTGCAAAGATTTCCATAATGACTACTCTTTTGCATGTCAATTCATATCTTCATTCAAGAAATTGGATCCTTTAGGATCTATGGATATACACTCACTAATGTTGAATTGTTTTGAGCTTTTAATGGATGTGCAATTGTTGCTATTATTTCCATCCACCCTTTCTTGGAATTCTTGAAGTTTGGATGTAGGAAATATTTTGTAATTGATGTTCAAGATCTAAAGTAGTCCTTTGTTGAAACTCCCAGGATTTTGCCTTTAATGTGTCACCTATTTTCCTAGATTTTCAAGTTTAATATGTGCAGATAGGTGGGCTTGAGGCTCTTTCTACCCTTTTTGGATTATGATCTCAACTGCTACCTTTGGGAGAAATGCTGAAGACTTCCAGGCATTCCATGGTTGTAGGAACTTTTCTTTTTTCTTCTTCTTCAGAACATTTCATACTTTTAATCTTAGATATTTGTTTTTTCTTAAGTCTTTCAAACATTTTGCCATATTTTCACTTCTAGGACTCTATATATCACAAGTCATTAGAACTTTTGTCTTTCCTATTTTGTTAAAAAATTTGGAAAGTAGTGCCAACCTTTGATCAAAATTTTTCATTATCTGAGAAGACTCGTTCCTTGAAACTTTTCTTAACCTTTTGACTTTCAAAAAATTTTATTGGAACCTTGCCCACATTTTTCCAACACTTAATTATCTACTTTTAGCCTACCTTGCCCTCTACTTAGGCCATTTCTCAATATTTTTTCAATACAAAAATTAAGTGTAGTGAGAGTTCATTATAGTTCTAGCAACTCATAGGGAATATTTAGTTTGATGAATATAAAGAACCTAGAGAAAGTTACCTTGTCCATTGGGCACAAATTCAAAGATAGCCAAAATTGGAAAGTAAGAAGAGGTAAGAATTTAAGAATAGGTATGCGACTTCTCATCTCTACATATTTTAAACCTTGAAGGTCTCATGAAAACAAGATTGTTCTCCAAAAACTGGCATTTGTAGCTTGCAAAAAAATAAAACATATAAGATATTTATACAAGGGTTATGGGTAGCCTTTATCCATTAGGTATGGAGTTAAAATACCCTCTAGTTGTTGCTTGAATCATTTGTTTCTTTCTATTTTTATAATTCCTTGGGAAATTTACTTTTACCCTTAAAGAATTAGAAATCTTGAGTAACTCCCTTGTTACAGGTAGACAGATGCTAGTGTTGACTCTATCTCTACTCTTGACCCTGTCAGAGTACATATTCCACCTCTAGATTAAATTATTTATCTTTTTTACATTCTTAGAGGTGGAGGGGCTCTTTATTTAGGTTTTTTGAGTGCCCATTCTCATTTACTTGAGCACTTTAAAGAGATTTGAATACTAAATTTTAGTTACTTGTTGGACCGTTTGATCATCAAGCTTTGTTTGTGACCAACCAGGTGCTATAATATTGTTAGGATTCTACTCCTAACCACCATACTAATCACATTATTAGTTAATTATTTAATCACTCTCTCTTTCACAAAGGTTGTGACCTTTGATCACACCTTCACACTATAGGCCTTTCAATTGGTATAGTTGGGGCATCGAAGAATATAATTATTAATTAATTGTTGGGTTCCCCATACAATACAACAACGATTCCTTAATAAAAGTGATTCCTTTTTATTATTCTAGAATTATAATCAATATTTCTCTATTGGGTTCACTACATCTGGTATCAGAGCCTCGTCAAAGGGGAAGAAATAATCAAACAATTTTTTTCCCTTCTTTGTTTTATCACGTGGTGCTGATTGCAATTTTCTGGTGCAAATATACAATTCACAGCGTCACGAATCCCCTGCATACGTGACAGCCCGATGAGCAGAAGAAACCAACGATTTTTAGGCATCCATTTTTGACTAAAAACATCTAAAATACCTACCACAAATCGAAAAGAACTACTATACGATTAATCAAATTCACAAAACGTCGTTGCTCACTAAAAAAAAAAAAAAATTCCAACCAGTCGCTCACCCTACTTTTCTGGCAACTGCATTCGAAATCGATGAAAGGAAAAATTAAATAACCTAAGGTTTAAATAATTCTAGCATCATAAATTTGTTTCCAATCACCATTAAATCTTTTGTCATCACCATTTAGAAGTTTTTCTGTGTGAGCATTGTTTTCCGACGGAGCCTAAGAAACTGGTGAATTTTTTTTATTTTATCAAAGTTCTGACTAAGGTTATCTAAATTTCCGATCACCGAGAAAGGTTTGCCGACGTCGTAGACAGCGAAGAGAAGGAAGTTTAAAAAAGGGCATCAAAAATTAATATCAAAATTTTCAAGCAAAATATGGCATCACAACGTCTTCGTCTCCTTTCCCTGCTCTAGAATACCAAGACTTAGTCACCAGTGAAACTCAGTATCCTAAATGTTAGCACTACATTTATTTTATGTCCATGTATTAACTAGGACCTCACGTGCAGCAAACATCGAGCCCCTACAGTAAACAGAGAACCACCAATGAGCACAGGTGAAAAAATAGGGCAGTTAGGTAAACTAAAACCCACCGTGAATTTCATAGACCGAAGGAAAACAACCAATTGAACAACAAAAAAACAACCATTTTTGTTCATAGCCATATGCGAACAACCAATTAAAACACCAAACCAAGCCTGCATCTTACCAGACGTTCCACACTCACGCGATCCACTGTATCACAACCCTGTAAGACTTGTTACTATTGCAAATTCTTGCTAAAAGTTGTCAAGGCATTGAAAATTCTCACTAATTTTGCCACTTACGAAGGTTATAAAATCTCCAAAACCTAACCGCAATGGTCGAAGGATGACGACTTTCAACACTTTTTGCGACACCTTTTCGCCAAACGACTATGCAAATGGCCGATGGAAGAATATCTCATGACCCCAACCTACTTTTGCTACTTAATCTTGCCCACCCATGTCAAATCGCGTCAGTGAGTGTATATAAAATTTAGTTATAGGATATCGCCAATCGCATCACAGGGTTGGACGAATCAGTCCTCATAAGTGGGTTCATCAATGGATTGAAAGAAGAAATTAGAGTGAATATCATGATGTACACTCCTCACACCCTATAGGAAGCCATTGGATTAGCCTTGTTAGCCGACGATACATTCAATGTTCAATGTCAACATGGGGAGCAACCTATTGATAAATCGACATTCATGCACACTATTCCAAAACATAAACCCTTGCCAGTTAAGTACCTTAGCCTACAAAAAATGGAGGAGCGACGAGCGAACGACCTCTGTTATACTTGTGATGAGCAATTTGGGCCCCTTCATTGTTGTGCTACACAAACATTGTATTTATTGAATATAGTTGATCCCTGTCACTCCATAGAGGAAGAAGGTGAGGAATATGTGCACAACATGACCAAAGCACCTGATCATAACAATGAAGGAAATGAGGTCGATGTGCAAGAAGTGCTTGATGCACCATGAAAAGATGAGGTAGACATCCATGCAGTAAACAATGAAGGCAAGACATACACTCTCAAATAACTACACACAAGTTCATCACCAATAGTGAGTTCTCATCGTATAGGCAACCTGATTCAGAAAGGAGGCAAAAGAGTGAGTGCAACTTTATTTTCCCTTCATTCTACATAGGAAGAATCAGCTAAAGCGGAAGCCTACCGTCATCACAATTCTCCTAATGAAGATTCTACTATTCTTTCTAGAAACCCCCCACTAATGTTTCGACCTTCAATATATCCTTGCCTTCGAAAAAGTGACATTAAAATAGTACAAGAACTTGCACAAATTCAACTGGAAAAACAAGCAACAAAGCTCCTTACTTTGAGCTTTGAGGACAAAGTTCTTTTTAAGAAAGGTGGCATGTTAGGATTCTACTCCTAAACACCATACTAATCACATTATTAGTTAATTATTTAATCACTCTCTCTTTCACAAAGGTTGTGACCTTTGATCACACCTTCACACTCGTAGAAATAGGCCTTTCAATTGGTATAGTTGGGGCATTGAAGAATATAATTATTAATTAATTGTTGGGTTCCCCATACAATACAACAGTGATTCCTTAATAAAAGTGATTCCTTTTTATTATTCTAGCATTATAATCAATCTTTCTCTATTGGGTTCACTACAAATATCCACTTCCTTTGTCCTCATATCCATGTCTTCTTCATTCCATATTATCATAATCTAGTCAAAAGTCATGGAAATCATTCTCGAAAGAGTATTTTGAGCTTGAACTTTAAGGAATCGATCTTGCAGCTAAGAACTCTCAAAATTATCAATGGGTTTTTATGTAGAAGGAGGCTAGAGTCATAGGTTGTATGACTAGGGTTTTCCACTCTCTTTATCTAAATTCATCCATAAATAGGGTATCAAGTTGATTCTATTCAATAATTGAGTGTGAAGAAGGAGAGTCATACCCCTCATGAGCTTTGCCTCTTAAAGATACCACCAACAATATCAACATGATGATCTACCTTGTGGTGTTGTGCATTTGATACAGGTAAACAATAATTTATAGATGATCCAATAGGGTTGTCAAATATTCTTTGGTATAGTATGGCAATGATTCAAGAACTAATGTTGGAATGTCATCCCATACATATGACAACACTAAATGTTACAAAGAGGATCTTTTGTTCCATTTTAGGAGACTTTTGGATGATAGAGTTACCATATTCTTTGGTAAATAGTGGGCAATGGTACTAGCATGTGTAGATTAGAAACAACAAGAGATTTTGTAGTTGATCTTTCATTCATAGCTTCTAGGTATTTTGGTTGGAGTGGAGTCACCAAGTGAATACAACATGTCCTCTTTGATAAGATAGACTGAGGTCCTTATCAGAATATCAATCTGATGTCCTTCAAAGTGTCTTCTATAGATGTTTGTCTTGAGAAGAGTTGTCAGGTGAGATTTTTAGGTGCTTCACACAAGCATATAAGCAATGACCCTCAATAGAGTTAGAACCTAATTCTTATTTTAGTTTTAGTACCAATGATGAATCAATGAGGTCCCACTAGGAACACCATTAAATTGTTGTCCTCTCTAATTATATCGATCACCAAGAAGGTGTGTCATATGGTTGGGACTATTGTACCTCACATAGAGCAATACAACATGGCCAATATCAAGAGCATGGGGTTTGACTCAATCAAGGACCTCTAATATTCTTTACAAGGTTGACTTTTTTAAGATGTGATCTTGAACACACTTTTTCTACTCTATTCTAAACTACTAGCTTTAGGGGCAAATGTTTAAATAAATGCAAAAAATAAAGATAGAAAAAAAGGAAAAAACCTAAGCTAATAGGTGATGTATGAATACTATGATAAGATTCTCTTGTACACCAACTATGACCGTAATGGGCTGGCAGTGAACACTTCCTCCTTTAAGCATATATAAGCATAGACTTAAACATAAACATACATATACAAATCAACGAGACAAGGAGAACCAAACAATTAAAACCAAATAATCACAAGCCACCAGTATGTGTGTGTGTGTGTGTGTGTGTGTGTGTGTGTGTGTGTGTGTGTGTGTGTGTGTGTGTATATACATACATATATATATAGACATATATTGGTATTGTGAAGGCTATTGTAGGAAAATATCAAGAAGGATGTTGAATTCTGAAATATTTGTATTCAAATAGAAAATTAAAAAATATCCAGAAAATGAAAATTAAGAATTTAAATATTTTATGTAAAATGATGTAGGTATCTAGCTATAGCAACTCAATTGAGATGAGAATTGAATCTATTTGTCAATTCTCAAGCTCTAATGAAAAGAGTTGTGATTTTTCAAGGGTGGGGGACCTAAACATAACCCCTTCTTCTCTAGCAAAAAAAATATGCATATGGAAATATTACAAAATATTATGCCAAAAGTGGGGGTTCAAATTACCCACAAGACCACCCAAAGATGCACATACTACTATACAAAATAAAAATAAATGGAAAGATATATAACTTGCAAAGATATAACTTGTCGAACCTTTACAATGCTAAACTAACTACTATATATAGATTACAAGGGGAGATTTTCCTTCCAAAAATATGTAGAGATTTCCATAATGATTGCTCTTCTATGTGTCGAGTCATGTCTTCATTCAATTCATTCGTTCCTTCGAGATCTATGCATCTATGCTTATTAACGTTGAATGGTTTTGGATCTTTGGATGTGTAAGTATTTTTATTTCTATCTACTCTTTCTTGGGATTCCCAAAATTAGAACGTAGGCAATCTAATGCAATTGATGCTCTCGATCTGAAGTTGTCTTTTGTTGTAGCTCCCTATTGAGTGATATTTTTGTCCAATCATAAAAACATACCCACAGTCAAGATTCTGCCCGGATATCTTCTCTTGCAAGGAAACATTTATGATTTCCGCAAGGTTCTATTTAATGTATTAATTTGTTTGCAATGCTTAATGAAAAATATGAAATGCCAAAATTAGTGGGATACCTTAGTGTTGCATATGCCTGTTAACAAGGGACATGTTTTGGGTTGATTTGATTTGCAGTGATTTTGTTGTTCATGGAATTTATGAAAATGTGAAATTATTGATCAACTAACAAACTTCGATTGTTAACCAAATTTTATCTTCGATTGTTAACCAAATTTTATCTTCAATTGTTAACCAAATTTTATCTTCGATTGTTAATCAAATTTTATATTCGATTTTTAATCAAATTTTATCTTTGATTATTAACCAAATTTTATCTTCAATTGTTAACCAAATTTTATCTTTGATTTTTAATCAGATTTTATCTTCAATTGTTAGTCAAATTTTATCTTCGATTGTTAACGAAATTTTATCTTCGATTGTTAACCAAATTTTATCTTCAATTGTTAACCAAATTTTATTTTTGATTGTTAACCAAATTTTATCTTTGATTGTTAAAATTTATTTGAAAATAAAAATGAAATGATTAAATCTAACTTTTCCATGTAATACTTTGGAATATCATATTAATTATTCATTTTAATGAAATTTTTTTAATTTATTGAAATTTCAATTTTCATAAAATGAAACTAATCGATTATTTGGAAAAATTGTGCAAAGTTTAAAACCTCAAATTTTTATTAAAAATGTGAACTTACATAAAATGAAAATTTTAACTTTAATATTGAAATTGATGTACTTCTTTCTTTTTTTAAGGATTTTAATTTTTTTATTTTTTGATGAAACTTTAACAAAAATAAAAGGCTAGGGTTAGAAAAATAAAATGAAAAGAACAAGTCACTGTAGCTTCTAAAATTTCAACCTGAATCTGCATAAACAAATATTTTGAACCTAAATCAACATTAAATTTGTCAGTCTTCACACAACCCATAATTAATGTGATGCAATCTTCTAATAGGATAAAGGAATGCAAAAAATAAAGATAGTAGAAAGGAAAAAACCTAAGATAATAGGTGATGTATAAATATTATGATAAGATTCTCTTGCACAACAACTATGACCGTAATGGGCTGGCAGTGAACACTTCCTCCTTTAAGAATATATAAGCATAGACTTAAACATAAATATACATATACAAATCAACAAGACAAGGAGAACCAAACAATTGAAACCAAATAGTCACGGGCCACCAGTATGTATGTGTTATATATATATATATATATATATATATATATATATATATATATTGGTATTGTGAAGGCTATTGTAGAAAAATATCAAGAAGGATGTTGAATTCTGAAATATTTGTATTCAAATAGAAAATTAAAAAATATCCAGAAAATGAAAATTAAGAATTTAGATATTTTATGTAAAATGATGTAGGTATCTAGCTATAGCAACTCAATTGAGATGAGAATTGAATCTATTTGTAAATTCTCAAGCTCTAAAGAAAAGAGTTGTGATTTGTCAAGGGTGGGGGACCCGAATATAACATCTTCCTCTCCAGCAAAAAAAAATATGCATATGGAAATATTACAAAATATTATGCCAGAAGTGGGGGTTCAAATTACCCACAAGACCACCCAAATATGCACATACTACTATACAAAAGAAAAATAAATGGAAAGATATATAACTTGCAAAGATATAACTTGTCGAACCTTTACAATGCTAAACTAACTACTATATATAGATTACAAGGGGAGATTCTCCCTCCAAAAATATGTAGAGATTTTCATAAGGATTGCTCTTATGTGTGTCAAGTCATGTCTTCATTCAATTCATTCGTTCCTTCGAGATCTATGCATTTGTGCTTATTAACGTTGAATGATTTTGGATCTTTGGATGTGTAAGTATTTTTATTTTTATCTACTCTTTCTTGGGATTTCCAAAATTTGAACGTAGGTAATCTAATGCAATTGATGCTCTCGATTTGAAGTTATCATTTGTTGTAGCTCCCTATTGAGTGATATTTTTGTCCAATCACAAAAATATACCCACAGTTAGGATTCTGCCTGGATATCCTCTCTTGCAAGGAAACATTTATGATTTTCCCAAGGTTCTCTTTAATGTATTAATTTGCTTGTAATGCTTAATGAAAAATGTGAAATGCCAAAATTAGTGGGATACCTTAGTGTTGCATATGCCTGTTAACAAGGGACATGTTTTGGGTTGATTTGATTTTCAATGATTTTGTTGTTCATGGAATTTATGAAAATATGAAATTATTGATCAACTAACAACCTTCGATTGTTAACCAAATTTTATCTTCGATTGTTAACCAAATTTTATCTTCGATTGTTAATCAAATTTTATATTCGATTGTTAACCAAATTTTATCTTCGATTGTTAACCAAATTTTATCTTCAATTATTAACCAAATTTTATATTCAATTGTTAACCAAATTTTATATTCGATTGTTAACCAAATTTTTTCTTCGATTGTTAATCAAATTTTATCTTCGATTGTTAACCAGATTTTATCTTCAATTGTTAACCAAATTTTATCTTCGATTGTTAAAATTTGCTTGAAAATAAAAAATAAATGATTAAATCTAACTTTGCCATGTAAAACTTTGGAATTTCATATTAATTATTCACTTTAATGAATTTTTTTTAATTGATTGAAATTTCAATTTTCATAAAATGAAACTAATCGATTATTTGGAAAAATTGTGCAAAGTTTAAAACCTCAAATTTTATTAAAAATGTGAACTTACATAAAATGAAAATTTGAAATTTAATCTTGAAATTGATGTACTTCTTTCTTTTTTTAAGGATTTTGATTTTTAATTTTTTTATGAAGCTTTAACAAAAATAAAAGGCTACGGTTAGAAAAATAAAATGAAAAGAACAAGTCATTGTAACTTCTAAAATTTCAACCCGAATCTACATAAACAAATATTTTGAACCTAAATCAACATTAAATTGGTTAGTCTTCACACAACCCAAAATTTATATGATGCAATCTTCTAAGGGGATAATCACAATATATTTAAAAAATGAATAAGTATACCACCCACATGCATATAACTTATAAAAAAATCCAATATATTGCCAAAATGAAAGATGTTTAATGAATGCTCCTTCAGAATACCTTGCTTCAAATGGATTACAATGGTGAAATTTTTGTAGTCCAGCAACCATGGAGGATATGTTCTTCCACAAACTCAAATTTCCAACATGCACTTGCTACCAATATTCTCCGACCTGTTTTCCTGTGTTCCAATGGCTATTTAAAATTTTAAGAACCCTTTTTTTCCCTTTCGCTTGTTCAGTTGCATAAAACTTCCTTTTCCATTAATGCGTTCATCTTTCATCTTCTTTCTTTTCAACTTGTAATCACCATATTTAACAACTCTTGCATCGCCCTTCATTGCCTCACTTATGGAAATATATAACGGATGACCTACAATGTGTAAATGGGCAAGTTACATTCCATATCATGATAGCTTGCATGGTTTATCTAACTTTCGAGGACATTCAATACAATCGATAGCCTTGTCCTTCGTCCACGTTTGTATCCGTGCAGCTCCAAGACTTCTAATTAGGAACCCTTGATGACTGCGCTCTACAAGAAGATGGTCATACAACTGAAAAAAATTCCAACTTCAAATAATAGCGGTACAACATAGTTACCTTCTCCAACTTCGAACCGATAATATTTATATGATGTTGTCCACCCTAATTACCTCCTTGAGCTACTGTATACCACTGTTGTCGCCATCCTTCCAGTATTCTTGGCTCTCGAATGCTGGTGAGGATGCAACCCAAGGATTCCTTTTACTGTGAAACATAAGCGTCTGCTATTCAATGCCTCCACTTCTCGAAGTGCAATCCACAATAGTGGTTACAGAATGTAAATAAATTAATATCCATACAGTGATGAATATCATAAACAAATTAACCATTTCACTTACGTGCACCATTATGCATAGTGGTGAAACTTCGCCATTGGGGTGAAAAACCCATTTTCTAAAATTCAAATTCGCAAAATTTTTGAGACTCGGACGTCGGCCATGTAGCCAAAATTTTCGAGAAAAAATAAATTTTCGGTGTCGGTTAGCCATCCTTTGATGAGAGTATCATGAATATTTTAAAAAATTCGCAAGTAATTTCACCTAAATAAAGTACCCTTTAAGCCCTAAAAGTTTAGAATTTCTAAATTATCTTGCCAAACTCGCTAAGTATACCTCTATATATAATTAAAACCCTAGGGAAAATACCTACACAATTTTTCACAACATCGAAACCTTTTTTGCCATTGGTCGTAACAAATTTAGCAATTGAATGGAACAGTATTTTGTTCTGCTGTCGGACGAAACTAATTCTGCAACCGACCAAAATAGTGTCTTGCTCTGCAGTTGGATGGAACTAATTCTAAAACCAGCCAGAACTGTGTCTTGCTCTGTAGTAAGATGAAACTAATTCTACAACTGATCGAAATAGTGTCCTGCTCTATAGCCAGATGGGACTAATTTTATGCAACCAGATGGAACTTGTTGTGCAATCGGATGAAACCTGCTATGCAACCAACTGGACAAAACCTTTTGTGCAGCTGGGCAAAACCATCTGTGCAGCCATATGGAACCTTCTGTGCAGCTAGACAAAACCTTATATGTAGCCAAATGAAACCTTCTATGTAGTCGAACGAAACCTACTGTGCACTCGATCAGACACTTTTGTATTTGTAACCTGTTGTGCAGCCAGACGGTGTCTTCCCAGCTTTCAGCCACTGTCATGCAACCGGGTAAACTTTTTATGCTTTCGGATACAACCGTGCAATCGGGCGAGACTTTTATGAAGTCGAACAAAACCATTTTTTGAATCCGCACACTTCATTGCAATGATATGGAACCATTTTTGAATTCGGACACTTCTGTGCAATCGAACGGAACCATTTCTGAGTTCAGGCACTTTCGTGCAATTGGATGGACCTGTGTTT
This sequence comes from Wollemia nobilis, assembly GCA_028583015.1. NCBI lineage: Eukaryota > Viridiplantae > Streptophyta > Pinopsida > Araucariales > Araucariaceae > Wollemia > Wollemia nobilis. The sequence goes on from JAQPPZ010002638.1 coordinate 598,609, forward strand.
ACCATGATCATTTTTTGCATCCGATTGGAACCAGTATCTCTGCATACGAACATACTATCTTTTAGCACCAGGTTCTCTGTCACTTCTCTGCTTTTCTTTATATTGCCATGTTCTACTTGTTATTTTTCTAGGTTTTGAATGTCATTGCTCTGTTGAGTGTGTTCCCTTTTTTTTCTTTGTTTTGTCATTGCTCTATTGAGTCTGTTCCCTTGTTTTCTCTATTTTGCTTTGATTCTTAGTTTTAATTAAGATATTTTTTTATTGCTAAGATTATACATAAGTAAATGCTTTGGTTATCTATTGACATATTGATGCTCTTTTTCTCTGTTAGAGTGCTTTCACCAGAATAATAACTAGTGGCATAAATTAATAAATTCACAATAAAGAATGGCTAAAAAAAAGTATGTATAATTTACTATCCAACAATTGTTTATTCTATTTACAATAATATCTAAAGAACTCCAGAAAATACACCCTCTTTAACTTTATTTTATCACTAGTAAATTGTCACCCAGTGATGGAAAGAAGGGCACCAAATCTTCTACTGAAAAGAGTATCCTCAAATATTTTAGCCAAACTTTGAAATACGACGAACCAATGACATCTATGCAAATTCAAGGTACAAATGATTTTTTACTTCCTAGTATGTGCTTGATTGACAATTTGTATATTTTTTTATAAAAATTTTCATCCAATAGTGATAAAAAATATTATGGTATCCTACTATGCAGAATACCCTGTCAATCCTGATATGCCTCCACTTGAAGATATTCCCCAAGAAGAGATGACTTTCATTGAAAATCCCCTTAGAAATGATATCCAACAAACACCTAATGACAACACGTAAAATGACATCACAATTGAAAATGAAAGTGATAAATTAAAATCATTACAAGTGTCAATTGATTCTTCAACCAAAAATTCCAAAAAAAGAAAAGCATCTCTTTGGATACTTGGAAGGGGAATTAGGAAAGAATGGACAGAAATATTTCCCTAGCTTGAGCCTGTCATGACTGAGGATAACCAAATTGATGAAAAAAAATGGATATGCAAAATTTGCAGTTGGAGACTTGGTAAGGATCATAGGCTTTAAAACAAGATTGATACAATTGAAAAACATGATGGCAAATGTTATGTTAAAGTTATAAAAATTAATGGTGAAGTTAGTAAAGAAGTTAAGTGGAAGGATACATCAGAATGTATGCATTTAAGATATGCTATAGAATATGACAATCACTTAAAGCAACAACAATCTCTTGTTGAGAAAAGTGGAACAACTGGAGCCCAATTTGAAAAATTACAGAAGATTGTTTTAGCTTCAAAAAGTAAGTAGTTTGCCATTGTTTACAATATTCTTAAGAAAGGTAGACCAATGTCCGATTTTATTGATTATAAGCAGCTATTATGCCTTTTTAATGTGCAAAACCTTCCTAGTTCTCATTGGTCAGATCGAACTGGTTGGGAAATGGTAAAATGTTTATCTTTGGTTGAGAAAGAAGACCTAAGGCAGCAAGTAAAACTTGCCAAATTCATTTCACTTTCTATTGATGAGGTAATAGTTGTGGATAACACTTCTTGGATTTGCATGCATGTGTACACATTTCAAAATCATGTTAGAAGGCCTATTTTGTTGGGAATACATAAGATGTTGGAAAGTTCAAATGCATAAAATATTTATAATGTTGTTGTTAAAAGTTTAAATAATATTGCAAGAATGAATTATATATACATTGCAACAAAGTTAATTTGTGTTGGAGCTGATGGAGCTGCTATTATGCAAGGTCACAGGTCTGGTCTGTGTGTTCGACTCCAAACCATAGTTGCACCATATATGATCCCCATTCACTGTATGGCTCATAGAGTAAATCTTGCATATAAAATTGTGAGCACATTTTCAAATGTTGCTAAAGTTGAAAACCTTGTTCATAATATTCATTCTCATTTCTCATTAAGTCCAAAAATATTTGCAAAGTTTCAGCAATTTGCACTAGGAGTTACATAAGGGAAAAAAATGTTAAAATATGTGGATACAAGATGGATTTCACTGTTTTAACCTGCTCAAAGAGTTTTTGCAGAATATCAATCACTGACAGGGTTTATGCATGCAAATCGCATAATAGTTTATAAGGCAAAAGATATGATGTTCCATTTGACTAACTTGGAAACACTTTTGACATTATGTGGTATTCTTCCAATGTTAAAAGAAATGAACAGATTAATTAATCTTGCACAAGAGAGATCTATCTATATCTCTGATTTTGTGAGGATGAGAAAACAAATATGCATGCTTCTTGATTCATTATATGTGTCTAATACAGATTTTACAGAACCTGTATTTGATAGTTCGAATACATTGATAAACGTGAACAATCCAAAAAGTTTTTTGAAGTTTGACATCAATGATCATCTCTGTATTAATGTTCATTGAAAGATGATACCTGTTTATTGTTTTGAAAGGCAATCAAGTATTGTTGTGGAATATTTTGAAGAAGTTCCTATAAAACATAATAGATTTCATGTTGTAATACATAAAACAAAGAGTAATTTGTCAAATATAGCAAAAACTTTGATAGGTGAGATAAGAGAACGGTTTCAGAGAGATGAGTTGCTTGAGTCCATGGGTGTGGTTAACCCCATGTTTTGGGGGCCTTGTACTGAATATAGTTCTGCAAATGAGTTGTTTATTAAATATATGGGTAATCTCATTGACAACTTTAGTAAGAGTATGGAATTCAATGGTGTAACAATTAATGGTTTACTCAACAGTGAACTTTTGAAAGAACAATCATCGCATTTTGGAAGAACAATGGTTTTGCAAACATCACTTATGACAGATATCCATGAGATTGGTTCCACTACACGTTTGTGGAAAAAATTATATCCAAGCATAGTCTTAAAAGATAATATAAGTGAATACTTTCATTAATATGAATTATGTGAAACAATGATTTTGGGGTCAGTCGAAGATGAAAGAGTTTTCAGTGCACTTGCTTTTGTTAAATCTAAAATCCGCAACAGACTTGATAAAAATTTAGAAAATTGTTTAATAATTTATGTGTCCTCATACTAGTTGGATACATTTCCGTATGACAGGGTGTTGGAATACTAGAGTTCCTTGGTAGACAGAAGAGGAACATTGAATACAATTGATAACGACGATGATGATGCTTTCAGTGATCAAATGGTGGAGACACAGATTTTTGCTATGCTTCATAATAATTCTGGACAAGCTGATATGTTTTAGCTTCCATAGTAATAATTTTCCATGATTTCATTGACAATAATAAACACGAACTGATTTGATAGCAAATTTCTCAATATTGTTCCAGATTTATATGATTTCAATGAATTTTTTTAAATCATATTATTGTTTTAAAATTACATGGCTTAAATCATTTTTTGTAGATTGTAAATTTTTATGTTTGGGTCTTAGTGTCTCAACTCTTATTTCATGGAATATGATAATAATGAATTGTTTGATAGCAAATTTCGGAATATTGTTCCAGATTTATATTATTTCAAGAAATTATTTTTTAAATCACGTTATTGCTTTAAAATTACATGGCTTAAATCATTTTTTTAGATTGTAAAATTTTATGTTTGGGTCTTAGTTTTTGAACTCTCATCTCATTGACAATGATAAACACAAATTGGTTTGATAGGAGGTTTTTATATATTGTTCCAGATTTATATTATTTAAATGAATTATTTTTTTCATAACTTTCATGTGCATCATAACTTTTTCAAATCGATTGCAGTATTTTTAAAATGCTTTCAAACAAAACTATATATTGGATCATAACTACAAATTAGATATTAGATATTGCAGTTTTTTTCAAACCCAAATTATGTGCATCATATATTTTTCAAACCGACATTAGATATTGCAGTCTTTTTAAAACATTTTTAAACAAAAAATTTCAAATTAACTAGTTCAAAAAGATTTATATTACATCGTTCAAAATTAGATAGTTATGTTTTCAAACAAATTAGATATTACAATATTTTTAAATCAAACATAAATTACATGACATTTTCAAACAAAATGTTTCATATCAACTAGTCAAAACGAAACATAACATTTTCAAACATAAATTAATATATTGCAATATTTTTTTAAACATTTTTCAACTCATATCTCAAATTTTACATACCAATTACAAATAGAAATTCTCAAATATTAGATAACATTTTCAAACTCAAATATTACATAACATTTTCAAACCCAAATTTTGTGCATCATAACTACAAATTAACTATTTCAAAAAGACATATATCATATCTTTCAAACACTTTAAACCCATATATTACATACCATTTTCTAACTCTATTACATAACATTTTCAAACCAAAAATAAATATTCCAATATTTTTGATACATTATCAAACAGAAATTACATGACATTTTCAAACAGAATGTTTCATATCAACTAGTTCAAAAAGAAACATATTACATCATTCAAAAATTTGTAAAGATAAATATAACATAACATTTTCAAACAAAAATTAATATATTGCAATATTTTTTTTAAACATTTTCCAACTCATATCTCAAATTTTACATACCAATTTCAAACAGAAATTCCCAAATATTAGATAACATTTTCAAACTCAAATATTACATAACATTTTCAAACCTGAATTTTGTGCATCATAACTACAAATTAACTATTTCAAGAAGACATATATCACATCTTTCAAACACTTTAAACTCAAATATTACATACCATTTTCTAACTCTACTACATAACATTTTCAAACTAAAAATAAATATTCCAGTCTTTTTAATACATTATCAAACAAAAATTATATGACATTTTCAAACAGAATTTTTCATATCAACTAGTTCAAAAAGAAACATATTACATCATTCAAACATTTGTAAACATAAATATAACATAACATTTTCAAACAGGAAATTAATATATTGCAATCTTTTTTTTAACATTCTTCAACTCATATCTCAAATTTTACATACCAATTTCAAACAGAAATTCCCAAATATTAGATAACATTTTCAAACTCAAATATTAACTAACATTTTCAAACCCAAGTTTTGTGCATCATAACTACAAATTAACTATTTCAAAAAGACATATATTATATCTTTCAAACACTTTAAACCCAAATATTACATACCATTTTCTAACTCTACTACATAACATTTTCAAACAGAAAATAAATATTCCAATCTTTTTAAAACATTATCAAACATAAATTACATTGTTCAAACATTTGTAAACTCAAATATAACATAAATTTTTCAAAGAGAAATTAATATATTGCAGTATTTTGAAAATATTTTCAAACTCAAGTCTCAAATATCACATACCAAATTCAAATAGAAATAACATATTTCAGTCTTTTAAAAACATTGTCAACATTTTCAAATTTTAATTTTTTGATTGGTGCATTGATGCTTCACTAGTGTTTGGAGTTGTCGTTTCTTTTCCTTTATCAACTTCTTCTTCTGGCAGTGCTCCAACTCTAACAAGGTTATCACGTACTTTCACAATACTTGACACACATGCAGCTTCTTCTTTGTTTGGATCTTCAAGTATTGTTGGAAGTGTTTCTTTAATTTTATCAAGCACCATTTCCGGATCTTCATGTAGCTTCTCTCTGATGAATTTTTTGAACTTATTATTTTCTGCAATCTTTGACTATATTTTCTTTTTCATTTCCATAGATTTCATCAAACATGATTTTGTTGTAAGAATATTGGCATCCATGCTCTTAACCTGTGTTTTCAAGTTTTCAAAGTTTGACTGCAAAACAAATTGAAAACTTTATTCAAAAGGGATACATTGAAATTATTACAAATTTTTAAAAAATATAAAAATGTAAATGCAATAGAAATTTGGAATATATATAACTTTTTTGCCTCATCCAATTCTTTTGCAGCCTCAGCAACTGCAACCCTTTCCTTATCAAAAGCCCATAAGTTGTAAAATGTTTGGGCTTCAGCATTAACATTCTCCAACTACCAACAGCAACATTTAAGACATCATCCTCATAAATAAAATCATATTTAACTATTCCTGAAGTAGCCTTTTTTAGCAAGCCATCAAGTTTTTTAGGTTCATATTTGACTAAAGAATAAATAGAATCTCTTTTTTCATAATTTTTATATTGGGCATTAATTTCCTTAATAAGGACCTTTGCCCGATATTCTCATTCTTTTAACCCTTGCAAATCTTTCAAAACAAACTCATGAATTGTTGACTCGGCACTGGCTGCCAATGAAATATTTTCATTAAAATTGACAACATCATCCTCAGTTTGAGGACCTTGGGGATGATGGGTGTCTCCTTGGATGGGTGGTTCTGATGTCTATTGAGCTGCAGGGACTTATTCTCGTGCTCTATCTTTAATCACATATGTTTCCCTGAATCCTTCAATCGGGCCCTACATCATGTAATCATCATCAAGAGGAATATTGTCAAATCCTTGTCCAGAACATTCAGGTGCTTGTGAATTTGAAGAAAATGTAAACTGATAGAATCCAATTCTTGCCAAACTTGGTGCTGGTCTTTGTGATTTCTATGGTTGTGAAATCCCACGCCTAAAACTTCATGAAGTGGCTTGTGAAAAAAATGTTTTCCAACACCAGCTTGCCCTCGCATAGGCTAAGTTTGTGATTGTCCCTGTTGTTGATTGTATGTAAAGGGTGATTGTCCCTGTTGTTGATTGTGTGTAACTGGTGAGTGTGATGCTTGTGTAGGAGGTGGTGGTGGCATATGCCCTCTAACTTGTGATGTTACTACTTGATCACGAGAATCAACCAAAAACAGTCAAAAAAAAATTGTTTCAATTTTGCTTGAAATAAAAAGAAATCTAAATTTTAATTAACTACACATAGACTTATATATTTACTAGATGAAATGTGATGCAATTATTCTGCATTGGGGGAGGGGTTGGCCACACTAGATTCATATTGCACATTTTGTGCAAACCTAGGTGTATGAGACACCCCATGAGTGTTGCTTGCTTGGCACGTTTGTGTGACCTCTGCATAGTAACAAGTGTTGCTTCAGAGCCCGTATCTTCATAATCACCTATTTGCTCTGACCTGTGACCCCTATTGGCAACAATCTATTTAGTCCTTGAAATTTTTGCCTTCGCCTACATATAGATGAAAAAAAATTAAAAAATATATGGTTAACTATAAATAGTGTGTCAAAGACAATGATGTAGTTATTACCCTTAATTCCCCTGATGTCATGGCCATAGAAAATAGTTTTGAATGCATAACAGTTGGTACAGGAGTAGTTGATAAATTATGAAAAGACTCAAAGTATAAAGCTAAAATATAATTTACACTGCCCACAGTGGGCTAAGTCTTGGGGGGCTGAGTCTTGGCGGTTGCAAGTTTGATTGCGTGCAACTCAGTTTTGACTCAATCAGAAATATATGTACACCAATTAAACTTTTCATTTTTTCAGAATGAATAATATAATACAGTGCCCAAAATAGAATTTTTGGTCTTCCCACCAGAATAAGCTTGGCCTAGAAAAACTCAATAATGGCCTTCATATTTTGATGGTTAACATCGTTAATCGCTAAATCTCTTTTTGTTTTGGTGTTAGAAGTTGCATAAAAAAATCGATGTCAATTTAGAAATTTAAAACATTGAAAATTAATAAAATACATTTAACAAGATTTATACCTACAAAATCTTCTGATGAAAGACCATAATTGTTATCGAGGTGTTCTTTATCATCTGGAGAAAGCTATAACCTCAATGACACTTGATTAAAACCAATAAATGGAAGACCTGTTAATCTATGAATATCTCTAGGGGTGATGCTGAAAACAACATTTTTAGATCGTAGATTAATGCTTACAGTACCTCTATCATGGTCATAACCAGAGATAATATGTTGCAAGAGTACTTTTTCTATTTTGAAATGTGGCATGGAAATGAAGGTTGATAAACCTACATTATACAGCCACTGAAAGTTCATCCCTGGCATTGTCATGAGATCTGAAATCAAAGTGTATGCAAAATTCTTAAATTTTGGTTGGATTGTGGAAGGGTTATCCATTAGAAGTAGTTGGAAGTGAAAGAAAACTAATTGGGAATGGAAACTGAAAGGTCGATCAGAAAGGTTAGCTCTAGTTGTAGTTGTCGCAGAAAAAAAATGGGAAAATAACTTTTTGATGCCCTTTTATAGACTTGAAACATATTTGACACGTGGCAACATTGTATTAGACATGTAGGATGGGACATGCAGTATTAGACATGTGGCAATACGATGGCGGTCAGACTAAACTATGTGATTCATAATATGCATCCAGTTTAACGTCGAAGCATAGTATGCATTCAAGGCATCGGGCGGTTGCATATTATGTAACCGGTTTAACACCGGAGCATGGTTTACATCTGCTCGGCACCCGAACGCATAAAATGCACCCATCTGATATCTGAATGCATAATATGCTCTGATTTTAAATCGGTTACATAATTTGCAACCGTCTGATACCCGAATGCATAAATGCATTTACCTGGTGTTCGAATGCATTTATGCATCCGATCGGTGCCTAATGCATTTATGCATCCGCTCGATGCCCGGATGCATAAATGCATCCGCCCGATGCTCGAATGCATAAATGCACTCACCTGATGTCTAGGAAAATTATACCGTCGTGACATTAAATGCATCCGTCTGTTGCATCCAGTCCATGGTCATAAAAGGCCAAGATCCAATACAAGACATGTTGGTCTTCTTCCTGATGGGTGTAGTTGATTTCTTGCCTACTACACCCATCAGAAAGAGGCCACCCTTCTTGTCTTGAATCTTTGCCTACTTTACTATGAAGGAATTTTCTTACTTAAGCTTTCAAATTAGAGTACACTAAATCATGTGGGATAAATAGTTATGTGGGATAGATAGTTATGTGGGATCAACTTTGCCAATATTGTATGTATTTTCCCCCTAACAATGCCAATAGCGATAAGCGGCGTTGTGATACAATCCTTATGTTTACTAGACGCCATATCATATCTCTTACTCAAATATACGGTACTTATTATGCACCTGGCTCGAGACCGTTTCATGTTTTGCAACCCGTTCGAAACTAGATCATATTATGCATTTGTTCCATGATCGGACCGCAATTCGCGTCCAAGATTTTGTCAAGATTGTAAACGTAGCTGGTATATTTTTGGCCTGGTCCAGCAAAACTTTAAAATTCTTCCATTTTTGCCAATTTTTTGAGAAAAATTAAAATCATTCGCCATGCCAGCATACATGCAGTTCGACAGATTTCGCCATCGTTTCGAAATTGTTTCACCATTTTTTTATAAGTACCTTTCGGGTCCTACCTCTTATGCATAACCCTACTTACATGAAAGCATGTACACTATCGAATATTTGTTTTCTTCGTAGATTTTGACTAAAACATACAATATTACATTAGGATCTCTTTGTTTTTAGGGTGACGTTGGCGATAATCATAGTTAATCATGAAAACAAGAGACAAGTCCTATGGAGCTTGATATTGTAGGCTAACTCACAAGTTGAGACACATATCCTTCCACCAAAACAAATGACCAAGAGCATGATTATCTAAGGGATATTAAAATTTGATGCTTTGTGGATGGAAAGACTACCCGTTGTGACATTTCTAGAGGTAAAGAAGACTATATTGATAGGCTTCGGATGAATCTTTGAGAGAAACAAATATTATAATGAGCACTTTCATGAAGGTCAATGTGATCATGTAGAAAACAAATGACATCACTTCCCATCACAACTTTGTTGAGCATACCGAAATCAAGCGATCTGTGTGAAATTTTAACGAAGCCTTTTAGAATTAAATCAGCATGATTTATTCATTTGTATGCACTTTCATCCTCCCGAGTCTTCATCAAAATACTTGGTTTTATGACTGTCACAGATATTCATATTGTAAACTCAAAACTACCACTTTTTACTACGTCAACAGTGATAATGGCTTACCAAAGTATAACCGTCCTTTTATATTTTTGTCGCCCGAGATAACAAATAAAATATTATTTTAGTGCTTCCAAGGGCCCATCACGGCGGTCAATATCTTACTCCATAATTTTATAGATTTTAATTAATATTGCTTGGGAAGATACAATTGTTGGAGGTAAGGATATCTTTCATGACGCTCAATACCACCATCTCATCAAGACTATATCCAACACGATCAACCACATATTCAAAATTGTTATTGTCAGCCACGTCATACCTCTTTAAATATAAACAAATAAATAATTAATATAAACAAATATTAAAGTAAATAACATACCTCTTTTTTCATCCTTCAAATGGTGACTCGCACTAATATTTAATTAATCAATTAAATATAATATTAGAATTTTTGCTTGGTTTAAAGGTGAATCACAAGATGGAGACTAAGAATATTGAATATTCTAAGTATATATAAGACTGAAATCATTTAAAACTTTGCTATGTATCCATCCAATTTCATAAGTTTATTAAGGTATTTAAATGTGAGTTTAGCATTAGAGATTTAGAAAGATCATAAAATTATTTATTTATTGCATAACCTGAGTGATCCTATAAATTATTAAATGGATTCTAAGCCATAAAAAATTCAAAACAAAGCTTTACATCACATCAAAATGTTAAGAGGGTCCCCAAATTGGGGTATGTTGTGCAATGGCAACAACAAATGATGACTCTGCTGGAAAATGCTCCTGAGTATTTTGGATTAAAAAAACCGAGTCTGAAATCAAGAAAAACAAAGATTCACAAAATAAATCATCTAGTAATACCCAAGAAATATGGGATTCAATAGCTTCAATTGAATGTAAACACTTCATTTAATTTAGCTTAGTGTGTTTTTTGTGAATTTATTCTCTATTTTTTATTCCATCAGAATTTCCTCATTTGTTTTGCAATTAGGCTATGAAAAAAATGCTACTCATAAAAATTGGCCTCTGCATTGCTCCACTACCAATCACGCATTCATAGATCTGGTGGATATGACCTTGCTCTACTGCTAGCCAGGCATCTATAGCCCTGGTAGAGATTATCTGAACCACCGAGGCACTTGATTGATTTACGTTTATCTCTTCTTTTTTTATAAGTATTTGATTGCTTCGCAAATATCATATGTGCCTCTTGGGTTAGAGATCATCTAAGGCTTAAGATGGAGTGTATTAAAAAATTTGCCTAATAAAAAAACTAGAATGATTTCATCCTTCAGAAGTCAAAAATATCCTTTAGACGTAATTTTACATGTGAAGCTTTAGCAACATGTTGCATTGCTTCAATATCCACCATGTTAATCCATAATACATGAATAACTACTAAACAATCCAATTTTCTTAGCTTCACCTCATTTCAAACAAGTTATTCATCTTCCATGACTAAGAAACATTTCCAACAAAGTGGTAAAAGTTTATCACAACTACACAACTATACCATTATCTGAAATACCAAAACCAAAACATGTTTTTAAAATGAAGAAGCACAATGTGAACATAAACCAAAACACAACAATTTGGCATGAACTGATATTCTTGAAAGACAAAAATTTGAAACAAACAAAATTGAAAAATGAAAAACAACAAAACAAACAAATAAGTTATGACTGCATCCAAATGGTATGCACACACACAAACTATGCACACAAAAAAAATCAAAATAAAACACCATAGATACGTACAAGCAAAACTTGCAAAACAAATAATTATGTACAAGAAATGAATATGCTTTTTGTCTCAGGGATGGAAATAGTGCTTTTAAAAACTGCCTATTGATAGAAAAAGGAATGTTCTCTCCACTTAAATTTTGCAATCTAAAATTTTTTCCCAAATAATATCAAAATTTTGGTAGGGGCCTAACCAAATATTATCAAATTTATCATGATCACCCTTCTTTTCATGTGCTTTATCCCACAATAAAACCAAATCAGCAATCCTAAAGGCTTTGACCTTGGCTCTCTTGTCAAAGCACCTTTTAACAACCTCCTAATGCTTACTAAAATGTTGTAGGGCATCTTCCCTCTTTTCATCTAGACTCATTAAGTGAGTAGATCTTGCCTTTGTTTTATCATCAGTTTCAAGATAATCTTTCATAAACTGAAGAGTTTGCAATTTCAAGTTAGCCAGAAAAATGATATCTTGATCATAAACTAAATGATAAGGAGAAGTGCCTATGGATCCTTTTGATCTAGTTTTATCTGCCCACAAAGCATATTTTAACTTGTTATGCCAGTCTCTAGGATTCATTTCCAAAAACTTCTTAATGATTGATAATAAGTTCTTATTAGTAGATTCTGCTAAAACATTACTTTGTAGATGATAATTTGAAGAAAAATTTATACTTACCTTATTTTCATAAGCCCATTCTACAAACTAAACTGGAGTGAAAGCATAACCATTGTCACAAATAATAGAATATGGTATACCAAATCTAGTAACAATGTGTCCTAAAAATTGAATCTTCAGAATTATAGTTCTTAGTGGGAATGGATTCAATCCATCTGGTACAATAATCTGTGGTGGTTAAAATGTATTTGTGACCATGAAGAGTTTGGGATTATATATCCTAAAAAATCTAAATCCCATTGTGTAAATGGTCTAGCCTTAACGACAAGATGTAAAGGCATGGATTCATTTCGTTCTTTGTTGATGGTAATCTGACATGTATGGCAAGAACGAACAAGAGCAAGGATATTTTTTTAAATGTGGGGTCAATAGTAACCAGATCTCAAAATATGGTGTGTTGTGGTATTAGTTGATCCATGCCTAGTCCCATACTTACCATGAAAATCCTTGATAATTTCCATAGCCTCATCCTTACTCAAACATCTAAGGAAAATTCCTTTGTGATTTCTTTTGTATAACACACCAGCTTTAATCATAAAATTAGAGCTCTTTAATTGAATTACTCTTCTTTACATAGAATTTAAGTGATCAGGGCAGTTACCATTTAAAATAAAATACACAATATCATTATACCATTCATCCATGGTTATGCTCTTTGCATTGTATTGCTAACACACAATTTGAGGATTAATTTCAGGTAGAGACTTTGTCAATCCTTGTCCTCTAACAAGCTTCATTTGACAAATCTCTAAATCAAACTCCTGCAAAGTAGCTAGTTATTAGCCTCTCCTTTCTCCCAATTTGTTCTGCATCAACATTGTTTTGACAATTGGGTCAGGTACTATTGCAAAAATTCTATTGTGAAAATATTATGTCTAATATTTTTCATTGTTTTGAAAAGAGCATATACCTATTTATCCAGAATAGTGTATTTCAATTGTGCATATTTTAGTGGTGAACTTAAGAAAGTAATAGGATTTTCTAAATTGTCTTCGTTCTTTTGTGTTTATACACTAGCAAAAGAATACTCAGAAGCAAATGCATAAATATAGAAATGTTTCTTGTAATTATGACTCACAAGCACAGGTGCAGAAGATAATGCATTTTTAACATTCTAAAAATTTGTTTTGGCTTCACCAGTCCAATTAATGTTAGCATCCTTTTTCAACATCTCATTCAATGATTTGACAATTTTAGCAAATCCTGAAATTAATTTCCTGACAAAGTTGATTTTCCCAAAAAATGATCGTAATTCTTTCTTGTTACCAAGAAGAGGGATTTTCTAATTGGCTTCGATTCTTTTAGGATCTATGGAAATTCCATATTTTGAGATAACATGACCTAAAATTTTATCTTTAGTTACTCAAAAATGCACTTTTTGGTATTTATAAAAATGCCATGTTCTCTACACCTTTGAAGAAATTTTCTCAAATCATTAACATAGTCAGATCCGTTCTTTGAGAAAACAGGAATATAATCAACATAAATAACTATACATTTAGCTATCAAATCTCTAGATGCATGGTTCATGGATCTCTGAATTGTGGTACCTATGTTAAGCAATCCAAAAGGTATACTTCTATAAGCAAAGGTACTCCACTTCATGGTAAAAGCAGTTTTTATTTCATCTTTTGGATCAATAAGAATTTGGTTATATCCAGAATAGCCATCAAGAAAAGATATTATCTCATAACCATTAACCATTTTCAAAATATGATCAATGGAAGGCAAAGGGTAGTTATATTTTTGTGAGGCCTTATTGAGATTTCTAAAATCAATACACAAAAGGATTTCACATGTTTTCTTCCTAATTGGTACAATGTTTGCTACCCATGTAGAGTGTCTGATTGAAAAGATAATCTTAGAATACAATAATTTCTTAACCTATTTTTGTATAAGAGGCTCTAGCAATGGTTTAATTGGTCTTTGTTTTTATCTAAATGGTTTTGAATCTGGATTTAAAGGAATAGTATGTGTTATGATGTTTTCATTATAAGTCTTTAAATTCTCATAACTCCATGCTATTACATCAACATAGTCTTTCAAAGCTTGAATTATTCCTTCTTGTTCCTGATGAGTGCAAGATTTTCCTATGAGAACCTTGTGTGGGTCTTTATTAATACCAAGATCAATAGAATTATAAACATCTTATGGGAGCAAGATTTTGTTAAAACTTTTTCTTTTGTAATCAATTTCAAAAATCTTTTCGATAGAAACTATACCTTTAGGAATCGCATTGATTTTCTTTGTTACCTCATGATCTTCATTTTCATCTTCTTGCAATATTTCATCCTCATCGATCACATGATTTTCAAACACACCTGAATTAGTTACAAAATCAAAAATGTGTCTGTCACTTTCAAATACCTGTAAATTTTTCACATTGACAAGTATAGAAGGACTGGGTATCAACTCAACTGAAAACTTCTTTAGCCTCCTATTATCAATAGGTTTAAGAGTACCTTTTGTGACAAATAAATAATCTACAATTCGATTCTTCTTCCTATATATCAATGAAATATTGAAAGCATGGAATTCATCAATCAAATCCCTGACTCTATTTTTGTAATGAATTAGCCTTTTATCATGACATGTGTATTGGGATTTCACCTATTTAACAACAAAATCTGAATATCCTAGCACTTTCAAACATTTAATGTTTTTATTTAGGGCTAACTGCAAACCGAATATTAAGGCCTCATATTCTACAGTATTACAAGTGCAAGGAAACTGTAATCTATAAGCTACCAGAGATGACTTACCTTTAGGACTAATAAATTCCACACTAGCTCCACTACCTTGTTTGGATTTAGATCCATCAAATTGGATTATCCAAATAATATTTTAATTCTTAATTGGATCAATAGATGATATTTCATTTTCAGATTCACCTATATCCAATTTTATTTCCAAAGTGTAAACACCTAACTCAGACTCATTGTAAATAATTTCATTGATTTTGTTATATTCAGTAATCAAATCCTTGAGTCTAGGTTCTCTTTCAACTCTAATTTTGTTATCAACACCCTTCCATGGTAGCCATATATGTGAAAAATTTGTGGCCATGTATCCATTTAAGTTCCTACACCAATCTCTACTCAACAACATTCCATACTTATGAGGTATGTCTACAACATGTATATAAATATACTGTTGTATCCTAGGTTATGAGGCTAGTGGTATGTAAACATTATTAAGCATTCCAACCACATGAACTTCAGATTTATCCAGTTGAACAACTATGCGGTTAGAAGGGATGGGTTTCAAACCCATTTTTTAACAAACAATGTGAGGCATGACATTACCGGATGCTCCTAAATCAACAAGACAATTGTGGAGATTTCTTCCTACGATTATTATGGTCAAAATAAAGGGAGAAGCTTTTCCTTTGTCCCTTTGTGAGGTAAATTACACATCCATGGATTTTGGGGACTCATTTTTGCTTTGATTACCAAAATCCTGAATCAAAAGTTCTTGTTGATTAGTCAACTTAGTAACATCAAATAATATATATTCGTTTTTGTTTTCTTTAAATCCTCCATAATATTATAGGTACTTTTATCATGTGGTGGTTGATCCAGATCAAGTTTATATGTAGGTATGGAATTATTACTAGCATGTGTATCATGAGGAATGATGGTATCATTTGGGGGAGTAGAAGAAGTAAAAGGAGCTTTAGTCTTACTCCTAAGCTTATAATTATGATTTCCTTTTTTAAATTGTTTGAAAGCTTGAACTTCCTCTTCTATAGACCCATCATACCCTTCCTTATATTCTTAAATTGATTCAAATTTTTCAACTACTAGCACTTATTCTTTCTCTTTGCTAGTACAAGCCTGTTGGGAAGGATCTTCATTTAAAACAATTTCCATATTATCCATCTCTTTTTGTAGAATATCTAGTGTTTTGAATTCAGGGCACTCATTCTCACTATGTTGTGTTATGAAATGTACCCTACATGAATTGTTTAAATTCAAATCCAAAATATTTACAATGGTTCTTGTTTGATTTGCATTAACAAGATTGGGTACTCCTCCATTGTTCGAACGAGTATTCCATGGTTTTCTATGAAAACTAAAATTTCTATATTGATGAGAATTTTGAGGCAATTGTTTTTGCATTTGAACCATGTCACTATTGAGTTTTTTGAAAACCCCCTGTAGGTTGTTTACCTAAGAATTAGGTTCATTATTTTATCCTACAACAGTTTTATTGGTTGTGTTACTTGCAGTGGCTGTGGGATTTTGGAAATTTGGCAAACTTTGATTTTGGACAACTTGTGGGAATGTCATGTTATTTTGATGAAATGTTGATGCATTTGAAGTGGGTGTTGTATTAAATAATGTAGGCATGGTTTGAGCATTTTTTTTAGTTATTTTATGAGTGGTGAATTGATTTTCTAAATATAGCGGAGTGGTAGGATAAGTGGGCGTGATTGATGGATTATATGGCAAATTGAAATTATTGAATGGCATGGAATTCAACATAAGCATTTTTTGATATAAATCTTGATTGATCATAGGCACTTGATTATAAGCACTTGGATGTCCTATGGAAGGCAATTATCATATCTCAAAACCTTGTGGCATCAATTGTTGTTCTATAGTTAAAGCCTCATTGTATGCCATGGGTAGTGTAATGATTTGAGGAGCTCTCCTTACAAACATAGATGTTAAAGGGTCCAATACCATAAAGTACATATGTATGGAAACAACTGCTTAAAGTGTATAAGGAGCAGCTAACCTACTATACAACATATGGAAACAAGTATTGAACAATCTCAAAGGTTCATTAGGCTCTCTCCTAGCTGACGCAAACTGATGATAGATTACAACAGGATCTATGGGTAGCCTAAATTGATTCAAAAAAATTATTTCCAACTGAGTCCAAGACGTAATGAAATTGGTATATAAACTAATGTATCAATCATATGCCATTTTGTCTAAGGTGAGAGGAAAAATTCTACAAGCAACATCCTCATGTTCAACTTGCAGTCTAATCAAGGTATCCTTGTAAGCTTGAATGTGCTCTTTAGCAATTCTAATTCCATCACCTTTTTGTATTTTTGGAAATGTCATAGGCATCTCCAAAAATATTTAAAGTATTGCTATGAGCACCTAACCAAGCTGCAACTATTGTCATTGGAATTACAAGTGGGAGAACAAATAGGATGATGGGTAGCGATGAATTTCTATTGAATGGAATAATAATCGACTGGTTTTTGGATATTTTGATCCTATTTGTAGGAGAAATTTTGTGGAAAATAGTATCTACAAACGCCTTAGATCCTGTGATTATGATTTTTTGTTCCAGTTATGATAATGAAAACAACAAGTGTTTAGTACTCTTGAAATGAAACGACTTTCAACTTTCAAAAGTTTAACTGATAAATCATCATGTTCGTTATAATGCATCAATTAAACCATAACAATAAGGAACATTCTCAAATTTGTAAAATGTTAGCATCAATGCATCATCAATTAGAGAATTTTCCAATCAATAAATGTGAACAACTTTCAATAACTTCATAAATCAAATCAATTACCTTCACAGAGGCCCTCCTTATAGCGCCAATTATGTTGAGTGTATTTTTTTCAATCACAAAAATATACCCATAGTCAGGATTCTGCCTAGATATCCTCTCTTGCAAAGAAACATTTGTTACTTCCCCAAGGTTCTATTTAATGTATTAATTTCCTTGCAATGCTTAATGAAAATGTGAAATGCCAAAATTAGTGGGATACCTCAGTGTTGCATATGCCTGTTAACAATGAGCCTGTTTTTGGTTGATTTTATTTGCAATGATTTTGTTGTTCATTGAATTTAGGAAAATGTGAAATTATTGATCAACTAACAACCTTTGATTGTTAACCAAATTTTATCTTCGATTGTTAACCAAAATTTATCTTCGATTGTTAATCAGATTTTATCTTCGATTGTTAATCAAATTTTATCTTTGATTGTTAACCAAATTTTATCTTCGATTGTTAATCATATTTTATCTTCGATTGTTAATCACATTTTATCTTCGATTGTTAATCAGATTTTATCTTTGATTGTTAACCAAATTTTATCTTCGATTGTTAACCAAATTTTATCTTCAATTGTTAAAATTTGCTTGAAAATAAAAATGAAATGATTAAATCTAACTTTGCCATGTAAAACTTTGGAATATCATATTAATTATTCACTTTAATGAAAATTTGAAATTGATTGAAATTTCAATTTTCAAAAAATGAAACTAATCAAATATTTGAAAAAATTGTGCAAAGTTTAAAAATTCATTTTTTTATTAAAAATGTGAACTTACGTAAAATGAGAATTTGAACTTTAATCTTGAAATTGATGTACTTCTTTCTTTTTTTAAGGATGTTGATTTTTTTTATTTTTTTATTTTATTTGATGAAGCTTTAACAAAAATAAAAGGCTCGGGTTAGAAAAATAAAATGAAAAGAACAAGTCATTGTAACTTCTAAAATTTCAATCCGAATCTGCATAAATAAATATTATGAACCTAAATCAACATTAAACCAGTCAGTCTTCACACAACCCAAAATTAATGTGATGCAATCTTCTAAGGGAATAATCATAATATATAAAAAAAAATTAATAAGTATACCATCCACATGCATATAACTTATTAAAAATTCCAATATATTGCCAAAATGAAAGATGTTTAATGAATGCTCCTTCAAAATACCTTGTTTCAAATGGATTACAATGGTGAAATTTTTGCAGTCCAGCAACCAGGGAGGAGATGTTCTTCCACAAACTCAAATTTCCAACATGCACTCACTACCAATATTCTTTGACCCATTTTCCTGAGTTCCAATGGCTATTTAAAATTTCAAGAACCCTTCAGTTTCCTTCTACTCATTCAGTTGTGTAACGTTTTATTTTCCATTAATGCATTCACCATTTGTCTTCTCTCTTTTCAACTTGTAACTGCCATATTTAACTCTCGCATCACCCTTCATTACCTCACTTATGGAAATATATAACGCATGACCTACAATGTATAAATGGGTAATTTACATTCCATATCATGATAGCTTGCATGGTTTGTCTAAATTTCAAGGATGTTCAATATGACTAAAAGCCCTATATTTCATCCACATTTGTATCCGTGCAACTCCAAGACTTGTAATTAGGAACCCTTGACAACTACGCTCTGAAGGCAGATGGTCACACAATCAAGAAAAAAATTTGGCTTCAAATCACGATGGTACAACATAGTTACCTTCTCCAACTTTGAACCGATAATATTTATACGACGTTGTCCATCCTAATTACCTCCTTGAGCTATTGTATACCATCATTATCACCATCCTTTTGGTATTCTTGGCTCTCGAATGCTAGTGAGGATGCAACCCAAGGCTTCCTTTTGTTGTGAAACATAGGCGTCTGCTATTCAATGCCTCCACTTCTCGAAGTGTGATCCACAACAACGATTATAGAAAATAAATAAATCAAGTCTTTTGGAATGAAATTGATGTGATTTATTCAATTGTATGCACTTTCATCCTCTTGAGGCTTCATCAAAATACTTGGTTCTATGACTATCATTAATATTCATATTGTAAACTTAAAACTATCATTTTCACTACATCGAAAGTGATAATGGCTTACCAAAGTATAACTATCCCTTTATCTTTATGTCATCTGAGGTAACAAATAAAATATCAGTGCTTCCAAGGACCCATCATGACGATCAATATCTTACTCCATCATTTTGCAGATTTTAATTAATATTGCTTGGGAAAATTTCATCGTTGGAGGTAAGGATCTCTTCCATGATGCTCAATACCATCGTCTCATCAAGACTATCTCCAACATGATCAACTATTTCTTCAAAACTATCATCATCAGCCATGTCATATAGAAACATGCCAAAACATCAAGTGAAGTCCTTATGCTGGAAGCGAGTCATGGTAAACGAAAAAGCTTGACACTATTTTTTCCAATGGACTACCTCTCACTATAGTGATAGTCATCATCCATCCTTTTTTCTTTTGTAACTTTGATAAATTTCCTGCATTAAATAAGAAAATAGCATAATCAATAATTAATATAAACAAAAATTAAAGTAAATAACATACCTCTTGTTTCGTCCTTCAAATGGTGACTCACAATAATATTTAATTAATCAATTAAATATAATATTAGAGTCATTGCTTGGTTTAAAAGGTGAATCACAAGATGGAGACTAAGAACTTTGAACATTCTAATAATATATAAGACTGAAATCATTTAAAATTTTGCTATGTATCCATCCAATCTCATAAGTTTATTAAGGTATTTAAATGTGAACTATGGGGTAAGATTTAAAACTCAAGTAGATTTAAAGGTTAAGCATTTGAGATTCAAAAAGATCATAAAATTATTTATTTTTTGCATAACCTGAGTGAGCCTATTAATGATTAAATGGAGGCTAAGCCATAAAACATTCAAAATAAAGCTTCACATCACATCAAAATTTTAAGTGGGTCCCCAAATTGGGTATGTTGTGCAATGGCAACAACAATTCCATTCTTTAGCCTTTAATGCATCAATTATTTTCTTGGGCTATCAAGTTTAAGATGTGTAGGTAGGCAGGCTTAAGGTTCTTTCCACCCTTGTATTTATGAGTTCAATTATCGCCTTTTGGGATACATGCTTAGGACTTATAGGCATTCCATGGATGTCATAAATTTTCTTCTCTCTTCCTTCAGATTAATTCAAATTTTCAATCTTTAGACATTTTTTTTTCTTATGCCTTTTGGAATTTTAACCATATTTCAACTTCCAAGACTCTCGAAATCACAAGTCACTAAAACTTTTATCTTTCCCCTTTTATAAAAACTTTTGGAAAATAACACCAACCTTCAATCAAAACTTTTCATTATCTGAGAAGACTTGTTCCTCAAAAATTTTCTCTACCTTTTGACTCTCAAACTTGTGATCGAAACCTTACCCACACTTGTCTCACACTTCATTCGCTACTTTTTTCTTGCCTTTCCCTCCACTTAGGCCACTTCTCAAGATTTTCTCAAGGAAAAAATTGAGTGTAATGAGAATTCACTACAAATCTGACATCACTTACTCATAAACACTTGAACCAACTACTACCACAAGGAAAATATAAATCACTAGTGCAATATCATGGAAGAAATTAAAAACAACAAGGGAACATTTTTCATAAAAAAAAATTGTACACAAATATTTTATGGCTAAAAGTTGTGTAAAAACAAAATAACAATTAAATACTATTTTATATTCTTTTGATGACTTACAAAAATAGTATATAAAACAAGCAAAAACAATAAAGATGCACATTATGAAAGAAATAAATTACGATTGTAAGGTAGAAAAGGATAGCTCAAAACAATGTCCCAAATGGCTCTTGGCAACCTACAGAGAACAATGTTAACAAGATGCAAAGAAATTAAAAAATATTCGCAAGATGAAATATGTGAGTTGTGATACTAGTGATCTTTAACATAATAAAAATGAGAATGCTAGTACAAAAGGTTTTTGCTTTGATTATATATAATATGTTGGCCAATTTAATAGAGTTGATGGACAGGGTGTTGTTAGTGAATTGAAGTCTTCTAAAAATGACAAGGATTACAATAATATATATCATAAAGAACTTGTTGATAATGGTACTAAATAGGGATATGATGAAACAAGACAAGCTGATGAAAGTAATTTTATGACAAGGAACACTAATAACAATTGTAATAGGGAAAGTTGTGATAGGAAACAAAAAAAACAAAGTTATGACAAGTTTCAATTACAACTATTATGACAAATTTACATATATAAAAGATAAATGTTTGAAAGAGCTAAAACCAAAAAATAGGAGTCATAGTCAATGCCAAAATTGGAGATTTAAAATCAAAGTCATAGTGAGAAGTTGACATCATACCAAATAATGTAATATGAGGGAGTGTTGGATTTTATTACATTATTTGGTACATTGTAGGTACCATGTAAATATGGGAAGAATTAGGGGAGAGGGTGGCTCCCACCCTAGCCGGATGTCCTCGTTCCATTTGTCTGCTCCCCTGCTCATATTCCATGCCTCCAGGATTCACCTAGAACCTTCCAAGCTGGTTTTTTGGTGTTTAAATATTTTTACATAATTATTTGGACCGTCCCAATGACCGTATCCCAGGTGCCTTGGTTTTATTGGATTATAGTTTACCCAGTTTTGTGGTTATGGCTTCTGGAAGAGGGTTCAGCATTTACTTCCTATTTTTGGTGCTCGGGATCCCAATTTATGTTTTTTTTCTTGGCTTTGAGGGGGCCATAATTTTATCATCCACATATGGTTATCTCATCTTCTTCTAGATCAGGGTTTGCAGTACCTCTTGGTTTGTCTATTTCAATATGTGTTGGTGGAGCCTCTACTACAGTCTATATTTTTGGTCTTGGGATGGGACCCTATGCTTCTTCTTGCAACTATGGTTTTGGCTCCTAAGGTTTCTTCTCTCAACTAACTTGGTGGGACTGTGTGCTTTTTTGATATGGATGGTTGTATGGCTTGGCTCTATAGTTTATCTATTTAATGATCTTTAGTAGGGGACCTCATTTTTCATCGTTGCTACAGATGTCAAGCCCTGTTGACAATCCTTGTATCTAGGATTGCTCCAGTCATGGGTCTTCTTGGTGGCTAGTGTATTTAGACTCTCTTTTTAGCTTGTGTATTTAGTCTCTTCTGTAGAGAGATCTTGTGGCCTACCGAGATATCTGGTGTTTATTGATCCACTTTCCAGGTTGTATTTTCTCCTTCAATTGTTTATGGGATTCTCCTTACTACAATTGGGATTTTATATTTACCTGTTTAGATGGATCTCTATGTTTCATATACCTTTTTGGATGATTTTTCATTGCTAGACTAGTTTATGATGGTCTTGTGGCTCTCTGGTCAGGATCCTCCTTGTTGAGACAGTTTATGTTGGTCATGTGGCTTCTTGGTCAGGATCTTCCTTGCTACGACAATTTCTATTGGTCTTGTGACTTTCTGATCAGGATCTTCTCTACTGAGATAGTTTCTATTGGTCCCATGGCTTTCTATTCAGGATCTTCTCTACTGAGATAGTTTCTTTTGATCCTGTGGCTTTCTGGTCAAGATCTTCTCTGCTAAGATAATTTATGTTGGTCCCATGGCTTTCTGCTTGGGATCTTCTTTTTTGAGATAGTTTATGTTGGTCTCATGGCTTTCTGGTTAGGATATTCTCTTATAGGATAATTTATATTAGTATCGTACCCTCATGGACGAGTTTGTCCTTTGTTGTTGTAGATTTCAATTTTACTTGATGCTTTTCTCTGGTCTAGCTGCCTCTCCAAGGATGGATTTTCTTTCGAAGTGGTTTTGATTTTTGGTTTCTCCTTGGCAGGTTTCAGTTTTCTAGTTTGGGCAGGATTTGTAATTTTAAAATATTTCTAGCATGGGTGGGATTCTCCTTTTTATTTTTAGGCTCTTTTGGTGGGCCTTTTTTGAGTTATTTATGTACGAGTCGATCTCACATACCTATTTTATCCCACATACAGGTTGATCTCGCATCCCTGTTTGATATCGCATATGGGTTGATCCTGCATCCCTATTTGATCCCATGTATAGGTTGATCTTGCATCCTAGTTTAATTCCACATACGGATTGATCCTGCATCCTAGTTTGTTAAGACAGTTGGTGATGGTCCCTCCGAGACCGTCCCCCTATGCTCCTTTTGATTTTCTTAAGGCCTGCCCTTTGGCCCTCTGGATGGTTTGTTGACCTTTTGTAAAAAGGTTTTGGGGCCCCTTTCAAAACCCACTACTAATAAAAAAATTTACCAACAAAAAAAAAAGTACCATGTAAATATTTTATAAATAATTTATGTAGTTTGAAGGAGTTGTAAATATTTGTCATTTAGTAATAATTAGGTGTTTGTCATTATTAGAGAGTCAATAAATATATTTCTCATTTGAATAATATGAAGAATCATATCTCCTATGAGTTTGAAGAGATAGAGAGTTAGAGAAAGTAGAAAAGTCAAGATTCTTATGAATACAAAGAGTCTCGTGTTCTAAGTTGTATATATTGAAGATGGGATATTGTAATGGAATCATCGAATAAGCTTTGCATTATATTTTTTGCATAACTTATGTGCATTAATTTTTAATAATATTTTCAATGTTATTATTATTAAATGCATGTTATTATGAGTGGCTATAGCAACTTTGTTCATTTGAATATATTCATTTGTTAACAACTTTGGTCCTTATCAATCTTTTTCTTTTTCTAAAATAATTGTATTTTGACCTATCATTTATAGGTTTTTATTGCCATGAAGAACCTAAAGTGCAATGGATAATCTAGAAAGTACTTCTATTTTATGTTGCCTTGAAAAACCTAAAGTGCAAGGGACATTCTCCATACTCCATTCATTGTTGTTGCAAAAGAGATGATTTTCTACCATTTGAAGGAAATGAATATGTTTTAGCAAAATAATATTATACTTCTTCTGAGACACAAGTTCAAAACCCTAGTATGAGGGGATCGGGACCCCTCATAAAAACCCATGTTAGATTCCTTAACATTCAATATTTGTTGTAATACCACTATGTGGTGATGATATAATACAGGTCGATTAACCAATTGAAAAAGAAATACTATATGATCTACTACCTGGTGAAAAATGTCTCTCGCCCCCTCTATGTGCTCTTTGCCCTCTACCCCCGGTCCTGCTAGCCATGCTGCTGGCAGACCACCGTCAGGAGATCCCTCCCTCGTGGATGCTCTGGAGCTTGGGGAGATCCCCTCGGACGGTATTCCATTGGGGCTCGACCTTGGGGGGACCTCAGCTATATCGTATCTCCAAAAGGTGGTTGGGCACCCCCAACCCTCTCCCGTCTCCGTCCCTGGTCGCCCTGACGTCATTTTGGATGGTGACAAATTGATCCTCCCAGAGTCTCTAATGAAGGAAAATCTTTCCTTTGAATCCCTTTCCCTCGTAGGCAATTTTTTTGGAGGGAGACCCGATATGGAGTCCATTCGGAAATGGGTTAGCTTTAAATGGCACTTGCGAGGAGATCTCCAGTTGGTGGCCCTCACCAAAGGTTTCTTCCTAATATACTTGAATAACCAAGAAGACCATGCCCGCATCATGATAGGAGGCCCATGGTTTTTTAGTAGAAAAAGCTTGTTTTTAAGGAAATGGGGGCAAGATTTTTGCCCCAGCACATAGGACATCAATATCGTGCCTATATGGGTTCATCTCCCAGAGCTTCCCATTCATTTCTACCATGAAGACATCCTTCACTATATTGGAGACTACATTGGAGAAACGGTGGCCCTAGACCCTGCAACAAAAGCTCGATCCCGCATGGCCTGTGCCTGCATCTGCATTAACGCCAACTTAGCCTCCAAGCTCCCCACCCACATCAATATCATTTATGGCAATTTCCACTGGTGCCAGGCCATTGAATACAAAAATAAGCCCCCCTTTTGTATCGAGTGCAAATTGTAGGGGCATCTTCGTTCCCAGTGCCCCTCCCTTAAACCGCAGTGGCCTGTCCCTGGCAAGGAGCCTCTTCCCCGGTGTGGTGATCAGCATTCCAGACTGACGAGCATTGGTGGGAAAGCTATTCAAAGGGATCCTTAGAGGTCTCCCACCTTCAATACTTCTTTGAATCTTGACCAGGTATGTTCCATGTTTGCTTTCTCGAACAGGTTTGGTCCTATTCAATCTTCAAAGGATGATATTATCTTTCCCGAATCTATCCCTGCATCCAATCCCCTACCCCAAGGAATTTCCTCCCCCTCCCTCTCAGCACTTGGACCTTCCAGTCCTTCCTCTGTCACCCCTTCAAATCCCCCCGTGGAACCCTTGCTTTTTCCCAACCCCTCCCCTTCTCTAGATGCCCATGCTAAGGATCCCCTCTCTCCCTCTGAGTCAGACTCAGATTCCCTGGATCAAATCCCCACCATCATCACTAGAAGCAAGAAAGCCCCAATCGACTCTAGTTTGGAAAGGAAAAGAGGGAGACACCCTAACAGCAAGTTAAACAAGAAAGAGACCGAATATCAGGTGGCAGATGGAAGCCAGCTAACCTTGTCAGAAACCCTTTTCAGTCACCAGAAAGATGATAGTAGAAGTTCCAAACCTCCTTCTACCCTCAGCAAAGGAGGCAAAAAACCCCCCAAATCATCGAGATGAAGATCCTTTCATGGAACATAAGGGGTCTTAACAGCAGGAGCAAACAGAGGTTAGCTCGATCCATAAGGAAAGAAAATAATCCGTCCATTCTTCTCCTTCAAGAAACCAAGATTGATATTAACATAACTACAAGCATTGCCCCCAAGATTTGGAAAAAGGGGCAATGGGCAGCATCTCCAGCAGAAGGGTCGGCAGGAGGCCTCCTATGCATGTGGAACCCTGAAGTGGTAGAGGGAAGAATCATATCTTATTCGAACAGATCCCTAAATATGGTGTTTTACTGCAAAGAAAAGAGATTTGCATGGGTGCTTTCCAACATATACGCTCCCAACAACCCCATGGAAAGGAATAACATGTGGGCTTCTCTGACACTCATGAAGAACGCAGTGTCCAACCTTTCATGGATGGTGGCAAGGGATTTCAACTCCCCCATTTATGCGTCTGAGAAAAAAGGGGTAACCAATCTACCATATAAAAGCATGAGCAATTTTTAGCACTTTGTCTGTGACAATGAACTCATGGATATTCAGCTCCAGGGACACCAATTCACATGGAGCAATAGAAGGGTCGGGTCTGACCATATTCAAGTTAAGTTGGATCGGTTTTTCCTATCCCAACAAGCTATTCCCCTATTTGGTGACACCTCCCTCCTTCCCCTTCCTCACATAGGCTCAGACCACTCCCCCCTCCTTCTGGAATCCAACATAGCCCCTTCCTTCAAGACCCCCTTCTAGTTTGAAAGCATGTGGATCCTCCACCTGGAGCTCAAAAAAAGGATCATGGAGTGGTGGGCCATTCCTATCCAAGGATCAACCATCTCCCATGTGTCTCAAAAGTTGAAGATCATCAAAGAGGGACTCAAAATTTAGAACAAGGAAGTCTTTGGGGATATTTTCAAAGCCAAAAGTGACATCTCCGACTGCCTCAAACTGCTTGATCACCAAGGCCAACTTAGCCCCTGGACTCCTTCAATGATGGAAGAGGAAAAACTTTTACTTGCAGACCACCACAACATTCTGGCCAGAGAAGAATCCTTCTAGAGACAGAAGTCCATGGTCCTGTGGCTCAAGGAAGGGGATGCCAACACCAATTTTTTCCATGCATCCACTCTCCGTAACAGAAGCTCTAACAAGATCATGGAGCTCCACATCACTGACGGGTCATCTACCCAGGACATTGTCAAGATCCACCAAGAAGCTTCTTCCTTCTTTGATAGCCTGTTGAATTCAGAGATTCCCCTTGATCGGCCTGCCCAGGTTTCTCTCCTTAACAACATCCCTCCTCTCATTACTCTGGATATGAATCAACTTTTGACTCAACCCTTGGAGGCCAAAGAAATCAAAGATGCCCTTTTCTCCATGAAGGGTGACAAGGCCCCTGGGCCTGATGGGTTCCCCCCCGTTTTTTCCAAACCTACTGGGAGGTGGTTGGAGAAGAGGTTCTCAATGCAGTTCGGGAAATGCAGCTCATAAAGATCATCCCTCATGGGATCAATTCCACTTTCATTGCCCTTATTCCCAAGAGCCCCCAGAGCAAATCCTTGAATGACTTTCGACCCATTAGTCTGTGCAACATTCTCTACAAAATTCTAACCAAATCCCTGGCTCAAAGGCTCAAGAAAATCCTCCCCTCCATCATTGACCTCTACCAAGGCAACTCCATTGAAGGGTGATCCATAACTGACAGTATCATCTCCCTCCATGAATCCCTTCACTCCTCCCTGTGCAACAAGCGAGCTGTCGTGTTTATCAAACTGGATAGCAAAGCCTTTGACAGAGTCGACAGAGACTTCCTGCTTCAGGTTCTGGAAAAATTTAGATTTCACAAAGAATGGACTGCTCTCATCAAAGGTTGCATCTCAACCCCCTGGTTCTCAGTTTTGGTCAACGGGTCGATGGCTGGTTACTTTCCAAGTTCAAGAGGAATTCGTCAGGGAGACCCCCTATCCCCTTTCCTCTTCATCATTCTAGCTGAATCCCTGGGCAGGGCAATCAAAAGGAATGTGGACGACGGTGGCATCTCTGGGCTATGGACATCATCTCTCTCCCCCCCTTATCCCACCAACAATTTGTGGATGATACCATCATTGCTACACAGACCTCTGTCCCTCAATCCAAATGCATCAAAAGGATCCTTGACACCTACGTTGCTGCTGCTGGTCAAGAAATAAACTACACAAAAAGCAACTGCTATTTTCTTCACATCTCGGGCATCAGACAAAGAAGGATTACCCACATCCTCTAATGCTCCATTGGCAAACTCCTCGCGACCTATTTAGGCCTCCCCTTGTTCACCCATAGCCCAAAGAATGCCATGTGGGATGGGGTTATTGACAGATTTAAGCGTAACTTAGCTACGTGGAAAGGCTCCCTTTTGTCCCAAGCAGCAAATTCTACACTCACCATGGCAGTTCTTCAAAGCATTCCAGTCTACTTCATGTCAATATTCAAAGCTCCTGCCTCCATCCATGCCAAGATCGAGCAAATTTAGAGGACCTTCCTTTGGAGAGGACCAAAAAACTCTAGTAAATTTCACCTGGTCAGTTGGGAAAAGGTCTACCAACCCAGGGATGTTGGAGGCCTAGGTTTGAGAAGGTCGACAGATATGAATCTTGCCTTGTTAGCCAAACAAACGTGGAAGCTACTTACCAACTTCAACGTGGAGTGGGTCTCTATGATTCAGGACAAATATTTGAAACATAATTCTTTGCTAGACAGCAACATCCTCTCCAATGGATCAGATTTTTGGAAAGCGGTCCTCCACATCAGATCCCTTGTATCCAAAGGAACCAGATGGATGTTGGGGGATGGGTCATCCATCAGTTTCTGGGATGACATCTAGATCAAAGATAAACCTCTCAAAGAGTATCCCTATTTTTCTTTTTTACGTCAGGAGTCAGAAAGAGAGTGGGGACGAAGGGTAAAAGACTATATTGACCATCACAATCAATGGAGGTGCTTCCCAGGCAGAGCAGGATCTCGTTTGTCTAAATTGTTAAAAACTCATATCATTCCCACGGTGGCTACTCCTGACCGCCTGATCTGGGCCAGGACTGATAGTGGTGATTTCTCAGTTAAGTCAGCTTACTCCCTCCTCAAGAATCCCCCAAGAATATCCTTCCCTCCTGCTACGGTCTGGGTCAAAAAACTCATTCCCAAGATTGGGTTCTTCGCTTGGATTGCTATCCAAAACAAGGTGCTTACCACCAACAACTTGATGAAAAGAGGGATCCCTATCCCCAATAGATGCCATCTATGTTTATCCGACTGGGAATCGGTAAACCATCTATTCGTTGATTGCAAATTCACCAAAGAAGGTCTTGACTTCTTGAATTCATCCTTCCAGATTCAGTGGGCCCGTCCCAATTCCTTGGTGGATATCTTTGCCCAATGGCCCTCCCATTTCTGTCATCCCAAAATTGCCTTCCTTTGGAAGATCTACCTCCATCATTTTGTCTAGAAAATCTAGCTAGAACGAAACCACAGGGTCTTCTCTAGGACATCCTCCAATCCCATTACTATAGCCAGTAAATCCCTCATTTATGCCATTGAAAACTTCCAGCTCATCCCTTGGGCCTATGCCCCCCTTAACTAGGTGGAAGTCTTCATCCTCACATCCCTCAGCATCCCCATTCCCATATTGGACCCTCCCACCCCCCATCTCTAATCCATAGTAGTTTGGCATCCTCCCAAGGCTGGGTGGATCAAACTTAATTTCGATGGTGCATCTAAAGGTAATCTAGGGTTGGCTGGAGCTGGAGGTGTCATGAGGGATCATCATGGAACCATTATTCTCACCTTCATAGAGAACCTACATCATCATACCAATAATTTCACTGAGGCCTAGGCTTTGTGGAGAGGCCTATAGCTCATCAAGGACCAACGCTCTGGTATCCATATTGAAGGTGACTCGACCATAGTCACTGGTTACCTAAAGTCAAACAAGCAACCCCCATGGAACATCCAAATGGTGATTCTCAAATGCAAATCCCTCCTGCACCAGCACAACCAAGTGGATTCTAACCACGTGTACAGGGAAGCAAACAGAGTCACTGACGGGCTGGCCAATTTTGGGCTGAGCAGACATTCCCTGACAATTTGGCACCATTCTCTCCCACTAGAGATCCTCCAGCTGGCGCATTCTGAAGTCGTCTCAGGCATGTGATGTCCCAGCCATTTTGCACCATGATTTTCTTCAAAGGATCGCCTTTTCCTCGTGTGTTTTCTTGCCACCTCTGTTGTCTACGAAACACGATTTACTGCAGCCATAGGAGTGGCTATTCTCTATCCTCGAGTGATAGTCATTATTTCTACTGGTATTCCACATCATCTTTTACTGTGCCCCTTTGGGTGGTGTATCTTCCCAATGTCCTCCTCGTGGCTTCCTTATTTTGTGACCCTTCACACATCCTTGCACTCGCCTCCCTTTCCTTCTCTACCACCTTTGTGGTTATCCCCCCAATGTCCATTCCCCCGCCTCCCCATCCCCATGTTGATTCCCAATGGTCCACTTGTCATCTCCCTGCTTCCTACGGCATGCCTCTCCAGCCTCTCCCTCCCTTTTTCAACCCTGTAGCAGAGCTATTCCTCCCCGTCCCTGTCAACATGGATGAGGATGTCGTCGACATTGATCCTTAGATGGAAGTCAGTTCGTGTTTCACTAGTTTTTTGTTCGTTTTCTAGTTCACTGAATGTTTTTTGGGTTTTTTTGTAAGGCCCCCTATTCAACTCCTGCGCGGGTTGCAGTCTCTTCATTTGCGGTGTATATTCCCCTACACAGGAAGTTGCGAGCCTGGTCCCTTCCCTTAAGGGATTTTTTGCTGATTTTTATGTCTGCTTTCTTGTTGTAATTCTGGGGTAGGGACCCAGTTAAAACCCTTTCAATATTATCTTTCAACTTACCAAAAAAAAAAAAAAATACTATACTTCTTCCATATTTAATTTGAAAATTGACTTTGGATATTCCTTTATAGCCTTAGTTTATTTTGAATTTAAACTTACACATTACAATTTTCCATATTGTGAATCCTTGTTGGTTTCTTCTAATGTTCGGTTTGAATGAACTATAATTGGCTTTTACATCTAATGAGGCAAAGGGATTTTCTTGCCACTTTTTGAAGTGGGAAGTCCGTGATTTGAGCCACCTCCTACTATAATTTGATCCCATTACTTTAACATTGGTTCTATATTATAACAAAAACTTGTCATCTCTTTTAACACATTTTTAATTTGTAATCTTTTGCTATGTGATCAGTCGCATGGCATACGCAACATTGGAATGCAATATTTTCATAATATATGTATTGAACTCATTGCTTTGATTTATGTTTTAGCATAATGAATTTTACCAAAGGTTTTGAAATACCCATGACAACACATATCTAAATTAGATAACTTGTTTTCACATATAAAAGTAAGTACCTTGTATATGAACTTCCCTAAAGTACTAACAAAATTATATTAAATCTCCTTGTTGATAAGTTGGTATAAAAGTTCAAAAAGTTTGACCTACATTGGAAGATTTTCAAGAGTTGATATCTCTAAAAAAGAATTCACTCTATGTTCTTAATATAATATATCCCTCCCCATATTTTTTCAAATCACAAAAAAATAAAATTCCAAAGTGCGATGGATTAGGGTTTTTTCCTGAAAACATCTCATCTTTTAGGATCCATATCTTCACGAAGAATTATTCGATTCAGTCGATTCTTGGACCAACTTGTGTAGAATTTGAATAGCTTTAAAATGAGTGGTCATATGCAAAAATCCAATAAATATTGAGGGATATATAACCCTATGAAGTAAACCATTCAAAACAAGGGCAGTGACGATTTTTCAAGTCGTAAAAAATGAAATTGCAATTATTTGCCAACTAGGGTTCGAAATATGGGAAGAGCAATGAAGGGCTAGGACTTCAGTGAGGCAAGACATTCTATCTGGACAAAGAATTTTTTAGCTAAATTATTTTTTCCCTTTCTTTATCTTAGAAATTGTGCATGAAAATTTTATAAAGTTTTTTATCAAATATTATATTTGTTATAGAATTTTCAGATAAATTTCATTAGATTTTGAGTTTTAGTTTCCTTTCCATGGATCGATTTATAGTTAAATCATTAGAATCATCCCTAGTGGTAGAGGTTAGTGAACGCACCTCAAAGAGATCCTCATTTCTCCAAGATAGGGTAGTTTTTGGTAAATTTAATGGGTATTGGCCAGGGGCTTCGACCTTGAGAAAATGGATTTATAGGAGTTGGAAGTCTCCAAGAGTGATTTTATCATTTCTTCCCAAAGGTTTATTCCTAGCCAATTTTTGTTCTAGGGAAGAAATATAAAGAATCCTAATAGGGGGTCCTTGGTTTATGGGAAGAGCAGGGCTCTTCCTTACCCGCTGGTATGAAGGCTTTTCACTTGAAAATGTAAATATATCCCTAGTACTAGTCTGGGTTAGGATGTTTGGATTACCCATTGAATTTTATGAAATAGATACCTTCAAGGAAATAGGCAACACTCTAGGAGAATTCCTTGAGATTTCAGATACAATAAAAGATGAATTTTTGGCTATTTATGCTCAAATATTAGTCATGATTGATACAAGTAAAGCTTCACCAGAATAAATCATTATTAAGTATGGGGATAAGATGTGGACCCAAACTATATATTATGAAAACATATCTTTTAGATGTAGAAGATGTCATGAGGTGGGGTATATTGAGAGATCATGCCCTAAGAAGAGCCCAACATAATCATTTGTAGAAAATCATAAGAGAAATTTACAAATGGTTATGGATAAAGATGGTTTTCAACTTACAAAAAATAGATATAGAAAAATAAAATAAAATGAACAGTTGATAACAATAAGAAAGGATACTAAAATAAATTCCAATTATTTTGAGGCTTTATCTTATGAATAAAAAGTAGATCAAAACTTAGAGAACACAGGACAACAATTTTAACATATTAGCAAGGAACCGTCTATTCAATATGATCCTAATTTAAGGAAGAACATTCTCGATGAACCCAAGAAATGTGTTTCATCAGATTTTTAAGAATCTCTTGAAGTACCATGCACCATTCAAGAGAAAATAATTGGTAAAGAAAAGGTAATACCTTTGCCATTAATAAGGAAATACCATAAAATGAGTAGGATAAGTCAAAAGCTTCTATAATAGAGCCAAGAGAGGATAAATATATTGAAAAATACAATGGTGAAAGAATATTGAGGAACAAAATAATAAGACCTACTCCTGATATAAGTAAGGCAAAAATAGGAAAACCCTCAAATTATAAAGCAAGATCCATGGAAGCAAGATCTAACATAGAGAAAGGAACACAAACTAAGTTGGTTGAACTTCTCTTTACCAAAAAATAAAATGATATTGGTAATACGTAAGAGGGGCTAAAAGTCCCTAATGAGACATGATTATCATATCATGGAATATAAGGGGTGTTAATGCCCCCTCAAAGCATAGGTGTATTAGGGACCTATGTTTAAGTAATAAACCTAATATTCTCTATATCCAAGAAACTAAAATGACAAAAGAAGAAGTTTCAAAAACTATGAAAGCAGTTTGGGTAAGATGTGAATGGGATGCTATGGATTTTGAAGGAGCAGCAAGGGGAATTCTAACTTGTTGGAATCCTTCTAGAACCTCTTTTGTAACCATTCATAAAACTAGGCATTGGATAGCCTCTTTAGTCACTTGCTACTTTGTTGATATTCAGCTTCATCCTTATCAATGTGTATGGTCCTACAACTAAATCAAGTAGATTATAAGTTTAGAGTGGGATTGAGACCTTTATGAGAAGTAAATACCAAGAAACTGATTTCATGATCATTGGAGATTTTAATGCCATTACCAAGCTAAATGAAAAATTTAGGGGAATTAGAAAATTGACCCAAAGTATGAAATATTTCTTAGATTTTATTAAGAACAACAATCTATGGGAAGTTGAGTTTGAAGAAGACAAATATACTTGGACCAACAACAAGAGAGGCCAGAACCTAATAGAAAAAAAAATAGATAGATACATTATCTCAGATCATTGGCTATATGAAGGAACTTGTGCTAAAATTAATACCTTAACAAGGATTGGTTCAGATCACTGGCCAATAAGAGTTAAAATGGTGGTTAGTGAATTCAAAAAAAGATCATATTTTAAATATGAGCAGATGTGGGAAGACCATCCTCAATTTGTTGATATGATAGCTCAAACATGGAATTCTTTAGGTAATGGTGGGTTGTATTCTCTTCCAAACCAAATTAAATCTATGACATCTAGATTAAAATAATGGAACAAGAACACCTCTGGAAATATTTTTGAGAAGAAAGAAGAACTAAAAGATAAACATTCAAAATTCCAAAAAAGGTGATGAAAATAATACAAGCTCAGAATAAAGGGAGTTGCTTAGTGAATATCATAATATTTTGAGTAAGGAAGAGAAATTCTGGAGATTAAAATCAAGATAGACTTGGTTAAAAGAAGGAGATAAAAATACAAAGTTTTTTCATAGGATGGTTATAGTACAAAGATCTTCTTCTAGAATTGGTAGAATTAAATCAATAGAAGGGGTTTGGATTGAAGATCGGAGTGAAATTAGAAAAGAGGCTAAGTCATTTTATCAAAATATTCTAGGTTTAGAGGAGACCGAAGTTCTTAATGATAAACTTCTTCAAGATGTTCCTTCAATTATAATAAATGAAGACAATAGGAAACTTATGGAGCCTATTACTCTAGAAGAAGTTCATTTAGCTCTTTTCTCTTTTAATAAGGATAAATCCCCTGGTCCAGATGGGCTCTCTGCAACTTTTTACCAACATAATTGGGATATAGTGAAGGATTATTTATTGGTGGCAGTGGAACAATCTAGGGTAAAACAATACATTCCTTTTAAAATAAATGCAACTTATCTTACCCTAACTCCCAAAAAGAAGGATGCTAAATTGTTTAAATCTTTTAGACCCATAATCTTATGTAATATGGCTTATAATATTATTTCCAAAGTGATGGTGAATAGATTAAGGTCATTGTTAGACAAAAAAATTTCAGAAGAGAAAGGATGTTTTATGAAAGGGAGAAAAATTTTGTATGGGATCATAGTAGCTCATGAATTTATACATTCAACAACTTCAAGAAAAGAGAAATGTATGATCTTAAAACTTGATATGAGTAAATCCTATGATAGGGTTAAATGGAATTTTCTTTTTACATTTTTAGATAAGTTTGGTTTTGGGAAGAAATGGGTTAGATGGATTAAAGCTTGTGTCTCTACAGTTTCTTATTCAGTGTTGGTCAATGGGTTAGTGACATAATTTTTTAAAGCCAAAAGAGGCCTTAGACAAGGAGATTCTTTATCTCCTTATTTGTTCATTATCATGGCAAAATTTTTGAGTAGGGACTTAAAGAAGGCTTACAAATATGGGTTTATAAGTGGACTTGAGGTTAATAACATCGATAACATCACCCATCAACAGTTTGTAGATGATACAACTCTTTTTGGAAGGGCAAGGATAAATGAGGCCAGAGCTTTGAATAACTTTTTTAAAGAGTACAAAATATCTTCAGGGCAAAAAAATAATAGGACTAAATCCAAAATTTACTTTCTTAACACTCCTAATATCAAAGCAAGAATTTGTAGGTTGCTTCAAATGGAGGAGGCAAATTTATCAACAACTTATCTAGGGATGCCTTTATTTGAGGGGAGAATGAGGATAGATTTATGGAATCTAGTTATTAGTATAGTTCAAAATAAACTAGCTTGGAAAGGTAGATGGTTATCTTTAGTAGGAAGAGTGCAGTTAATTAATTCAGTCTTACAAGCCATTCCAACTTATTATGTCTTTGTATTCTATGCCAAAATTAGTTGATAAAAATTTAATCTTTATTATGCGATCTTTTTTATGGTTAGGTTTAAATGATAAAAGGAAATTTTATTTGGTGAAATGGAGCAAGTTGTGCGATGACAAAAATAGGGGAGGTTTTGGTTTAAGAGCTCTTACAGATGCAAACTTAGCTCTTAGGGGAAAAGTTATCTGGAGATTGTACAAAGAGAGTCAAAGATAATGGACAAGAATTCTTCTAAGTAAGTATGTTGATCCCAATGACCCAAGTTTAATATTTATTGCATTCTCTCTTCCAAATGGTTATGCTCTTTGGAATGGTTTATTGATCTTATAATTAAAGGTTTAATATGGGTGGTGGGAACTAGAGAAAAATTGCATATTTGGATGGATACTTGGTGTGATAAAAAACCACTCAATTTAGATCCAATTTTGAAACCTTGGATGAGATTACTTCAAGATAAATACGGTGATAGGGTTTCAAATATTTTTTACAAGGATCAAGAAGGAATATACAAATGGAAAGAATATTTTTTTACAAGTATACAAAACATTGATGCTAGGAGGTAATTGAGTAGAAAGATAACAACTATAATTATTTTGAGAGGTACCAAGGATAAATTGATTTGAAAGTTGAATAGCTCAGGAGAATACACAAGAAGAAGTGGATATAATGTTCAACACCAACATAATAATAACATCACTAGAATTTGGAGAGATATTTGGGATAGCCCAAGCATTCCTAAAGTTAAAATGTTTGTTTGGCACTAGTAGGTCATAGAAGAATTTTATCCTGGGATAACCTTATGAAAAGGGGTTTTCATGGCGCCTCTAAATGTGTTTTATGTAATAATGAGGAGGAGAGTATTGACCATCTCTTGGGACATTACTCAATTTTTTGGAATCTATGGAAATGATTTCTTAATATGTTTGGTAAATGTTGCTGGGAAAAAACATTGGTTAGTTTTCTACATTTAAGTTCACTACCTCATTTAATTTGTCAACCTGGGGTAGGTCGTAAACTTGTGAGCAGCCTTGCACAATTTATGCTTATAATTTCCTCCACAGAGATGAGTCCCTCAGATTTATGATTTGGGGGGTGTTTGTGTTCGTTTAAGTTCTAATTTTGATTTACAAACCATTAATATATCCTACGTTTATGAAAACATGCCTAAATTATTTTTAGAAATTAAAACTACACATTATTGGAAATTATAGAAAATAGGGGAAATATAGGGAATGAAATTAATCTACATAAATGAAAAAAAATAAAGAGAACAAAAAATAGGGGAAAGTAAAGGGAAGAACGTTGTTGAGAGTGGGCCCACTTTTCTAGTAGGTTCTGCCCACATTAAATCATTCATCGGACGCTTAGTCAATTCAACCAAAAATGACTTAGAAAAATGTTTATTAAAACTTGTAGCAAAGAATATATAGGGGAAATCTAGGATCATCTTTTTAGGGGTGGCCTGCATATTTATAATATATGTGGCCACACCCTATTTACAAAATAGAAACAAATCAAATTTTTTATTTTACTTTACAACTGCATGCATGAATACAAGGGATCGAGCAAAATATCAAGGCGTATTCTATTTTATCATAATACGTCTGATATTGGTTTTGCTTGATTTACATAGATATTTATGTAGCAGCTAAAAAATAGATGGTTAGTCATATTTGAAACTTTCCCTCATTCAGTTTCAATGTTAAAATTCAATTTACACTCCTTGTTGAAATCACATTCTATTTTTCTGACCACAGAGTCGTACTGGAATTCAGCTTCAATGGGAATCAAGTGCCTTGTCTGTACAAATCGATATGTAGGTGCCTTGACTATAGAAGTCGAAATATAGGCACTTTTACTATAGAAGTTGGGATGCAAGCACATTGACTGTAGTGTAGACACCTAAAATGTGTTATGTTTAGGAGACTACTCATATGGGCACATCCGAAGACCATATGACTGATCTTGGACCTTTCCAAGAGCTAGAAGTGGTCCTAACCACTCACAAGGGGAAATTCTGGCCCATTTAGGCTTGGTTGCTATTGACTAGAGTAGCCACTGTTGTGGACAATGGCTAGAACTAAAACATAAACTAGCCATGAATGAGGGCCCAAATCATATATAGTGACTGCACTTGCATTTTTTGTGAGTGGTTTTTGGTGTGGATCTCTAAGAGCTCCTCCTAACTACCCAATCCATGCAAATATGTGATTGAGCCTTCCCCTTCAATGGCCAGTTACATGCAGATCTGGATCTTGGATTCTCCAAGAAGCCAAGATCTAGAATTTGGGAGGTCTACATATGCATCCTCCCAAGAAAAATAAAAAGAGATCACGATCAAAGTTTTTATGTAGCGAAGCCCTAGCAAATTGGAGAGCGATTCTACATCCCCTTGAGGAGTAATGAAGTGTTATCCAATTGAGCAACGATAACGCACCATTCAAGCATTCAGTTCAACATATTTTTCACCACCAATCAGTCTCTGGACACGAAGGTGACCCTTGAACATCAATTTAGATGAAGGATTGAGTGTCACAACCCCTGGTTCGGGAGGCAAAATAGTCATAGTTTGTGGCCATTATCTTCGATAGTGGCCTGTAGTCACGGTCACCCTGAGCGACAATGGCTAGGGTTTGAGGCACTATTTCCCAAGTTTTTAGCATAGATTTCTCATTGTTTTTGCTTTATCAATTAATATTAGCATAGATCTATCTTTTCCATTGCATTTGTATGGTGATTTCTAAGTTATTTATGCATTTCTACTTATCTTTGCATCTTTATGCTTTTATCATGCTTCTATGTCATTTCATGCAGATCTTCAAAAGAAAGCCTCATCATGAGAGGCCACATATGCTACTGATCATTCTCTGTTATTTCTTGTATGTAGATCATAGGTTCCTGGACTAATTCAAAGCATCTTTGGCATCAGATCCCTCCAAGCAAGTGAGAAGAAGGCATCAGTAAGCCCTTGAACAAATTCGTGTCGAATCTAAGAAGCCTGTGGAGTACACCATCCCCTTTAGGGGTTATTTCAATTTGTAATCATTGTATCAAGTGTTTGGTATCCCTAAGAGGGACCTATCTATAATCAAATTTCAACATGAATTAATGAAAAAAGATCTTATGTTTTTATTAATTCATTGTCTTTATGCTTTCATGGTTTTATGCTTGATATAATGATGCAAATAGATTAGGTGTATGCTTCTTAGGATCGTACATATGGTGATCACGGTGGGACCCCCACCCAGTTTTTTTTTTTTAAGTTGATTTGCTGATATTTTACATGTTTTTTGTGTGCATGCACGACCACTCTGGTTGACAGCAGCCATCAAGTCTTGGTCACTTTTGAATACAGCGTCCTGTCACGACCGCCTTGAGCGATAACGACTGGCAGAAAAAGTGCAACAGCATACAACCAATTGCTTCAATAGACTTGGATTCCAGGTTGGTGGGATTCTCTATAATTTTGTGCTTCTCTATCTATGTTTAATTTCTAGAATGCAGTAGAGAAAATTATTTTAATTAGAAAACATAGAGAAAATTAAAGGAAAAATGCATAGTTTTCTTAAGTTTTCTACTAGCCATTGCTAGGAACAATGGACTTCTAATTTCAAATCCACCCTAGTCTCCAACGGTCTAGGTTTATTTGTAGAGATTGCTTGCATGGGACCCAGCTAGAGGCCATTGCTTCATAAAGTAACAATGCATTCTCTAAAAATCATGTAATCATTTAGATGTGCATTTTTCTAAAAATGAAACATTTCTTTTTAGGCATATAGGAAAGAGCATGAGTGCTTCATGATGCATCTTTTTCTTTGTGTAAAATTTAAAAGGAACAATCACACACCATGCTTCATCTAAATGCTAGTGAGTTGGACTTCATCACCAACCACTAGTAGAGTTTAACAATGGTGGCTTTCATCTCCACCCGTTGGCTCAAATCCCATGAACCTTTTATATTGGCCAATACCGGATCCAAGAATTAATGTAGCCTAGAAAATTTGCATGTACTTCTCTTTAGAGGGTATGATGTTGACTAGGTGAGACTGGGTGAGGATCTGGCAGGACCTATGCTCCCTGATTGGGTGTGGACTTCATCACCACACTTTGGTGGGTTTACGTGATCAAAATTTCACTATCAGTTGTCAAGTTGTGAGCATACAGGTGAAAATCCTTAAACTATTCAAGTATTACATCAACAAATATCAAAACACGATGAGAGTAGTTTATGTATTCAACAAATATGAAACACACTAAACAAGTTTTAGGACACACATCTAATTCTTAAATGAGATAATCATATTGTCTACTTTGTGTGTTTCTTTATTATTTGGGTAATCAACATAAGATCCTTGATCTAGGACCCTAATTAAAAAAAAGCTACTTTTTTATTCTACATCCAACAGATTGAGAATCATGCAAATTAGAGCTATAACAAAAAATTTATGTTGGTTTTATGATTACTCTATTTTTGAAGCCGAAAATAGGGAAAAACTGCACTAAAACGGTCATAGAATGGTCTAGACAACCCCAAAAATTGCCAAATTTATTTTTTTGTCTTAGTTAACCCCTTGTGCACCTCTCATAGAAATTTTGAGTCCTAACTCTTCATGCTTCAAAATTTCCCAAAAATTCCTAAAAGTAGGCATTTCCCCACGAGCCTCGGTTGGCCAATTATTTCAAAAATACAAATTTTTGACCCAGAGGTCAATTTTTGGAGTCATAGCCCATTGTGATCAGCTCATTGCATTGATCATTTTGGTATATAACACCCACAACCTTTTTTGGAAGTCAAATTTCACAAGGTTATGGTCAATACATGGGGCCATCCCCGGTCCAAGACTGAGGTTGCACCCAATGCACCAGAGGGCCCAGACCACCCTAGAGGTAGCACACCTACCTAGAACATACCTGAATAAACTTTAGGTAGTCTCAGAGGAGACAACACCACTCACAATGGATCTCACCAAGAAACCCCGCTCAGGAGAACCAACACCAGATCTTCTCATGACCTAAATGAGAATACTTCCAGACCCACCACATCTCATTACACTGAGAGTTCAAATCAGCCCAATGAGGGGTGAGATAGAGGGA
This sequence comes from Wollemia nobilis, assembly GCA_028583015.1. Classification (NCBI taxonomy): domain Eukaryota; kingdom Viridiplantae; phylum Streptophyta; class Pinopsida; order Araucariales; family Araucariaceae; genus Wollemia; species Wollemia nobilis. Next base: position 640,065 of record JAQPPZ010002638.1, read on the forward strand.
AGGTGACCATTCACATACCCATTGTAATGCCAAATCCTTTCAAACATGGAGGATGTCATTTGTCTGACCGTAGTGTTGGTGAGGAAGGAACTCCTCTTGCCCAACCTTGGAAGACCCATCACCTTGACTTCTTAGATCAAGGTGCTAGAAGATCCCAACATGGGACATTTGAGCATGGAAGCATATATCATGATCATACCCCTCATGGATCTACTGGATCCATTGAATAATACATCATGGATGAAGGAACTGTAACTCAGTTGCATCCTATCCGTACCTATGGTGAGTGTTCCCAGTGAACACGTGACACCCCCACAACATCCTTGCATGAGGATTGCACCCCTAGGGAAGAGCATAATATCAATGCAATCTTGACTCATCGAGGGAAGAGAGTTTCCAACCTTGTTGTGCAATTTGAAGCAAACAAGAACCCTCGCACGGAGTTGCAGAGTCATAGACCTAGCACAACAAACCGATCAAATCGGTCACATAGGTCAGATGCAATTCAGAGAGAACAAATGCTCCAAGATCAATTGGAGGATTTGTGCATTGAGCATGAGCATTTAGAAAATATAGAATGAGAAAGCGCAAAACAACAATGGTTGCACCAACAATGATTATATGAACACCGCCTAGAAGAGCAGTGTCTCCTTGATCTAAAGGAGTATGAAGAGCGATCAAATAGATTGGCTCGATTAGAATTACCTCCCCATAGTGAGTATAGGTAGCAACACAATGAGAGACATGCTACTTCACACCTTGAGCTGCATAATAGGCGAGTGGATGATTATATTCACCATACTTCTCAACATGCTTCTCGGCCACATGAGCATTTAGTGCCAAACAAGCCCGAGCATAGGCATTATGAAATATCAAATTCGGATGACCAGGATCAACAATATCTTGAACCATATTCTGTAGACGTGGCCGATGAATACAATCGACCACCCCATACTCAAAGAAACTTACCTTCACTTGCACCCTAGAGACCCCTTCGGGAGGAAGAGATCATTTCTTCTCAAGCCTACAAAGTGCTAGCTGAGAGAGTCAAATATCTCGAGAAACAAGATGTGGCTGGTCAAAAGCCCACTTTAAGCAAGGTACACAATCAACCATTATGTCCATCAGTGCCAAGCCCTGCTTACCCTAAGCATTTTGAAATACCTAAATGGGATAAGTTTAAGGGAGAGGAAGACGCGCAAGAGCATGTGACCAATTTCATGAACGCGTGCTTCCAGCTCAAACACAATGATGCCCTGATGTTAAGAATGTTTATCATGACATTATCAGGTGCAACAACTGAGTGGTTTAACCAACTACCCAAACATAGCATCACCAACTTCGAGCAGTTGGTGAATGCTTTCCTTGAGCGCTTCTCATTTGGCACCAAAAAGAAAACTAATCTATCCGACTTGGCCAATCTACGTCAATATGATGACAAGCCAGTCATGGATTACGAGAATAGGTGGCAAAAATTAATGGTAAAGTTACCATTCTCTATTCCCACTACTGAACTTACCCGAATGTTTACAAAAATTTGTGCCAAGCACATATCATTGTTGCTCTAGTTACAACAATATACGATATTCGAGGATGCTTTGGCGCAAGCCAAGGTCATTGAAGATATCAAGCTGGAAGAAGGAGACCTAAAGCTTCATAGCAAGAAAGAATGGAACAAGAGCACGCGACATCAACCACAGTAGGCCAAGCCTACGTACATCAACCAGATCGTGTTAAACATTCCAAAAGTAGCACAGATCCAACAACAAGAGAACTATCAAGCTCAACCTCCTCCTATGCATTACAACCAATGCAATAGGAATCAAGGCAAGGACAAACAAAAATGTCCACCTTGTAACTATACGCCATTGCCTGAATCTTTGGCATCAATTTTCAACCACCTTTGCAAGGCCAAGGTTTTAAACTTGCCTAAGGTGCACACCCTGGATCCTAATTGCCCCAAACCTAAGGGGTATAGGGAAGATATCTATTGTGTTTATCATCGACAAAATGGCCATGATATCCAGGATTGTGTTGCATTCAAGAATGTAGTGCAAAATATGTTGGATAAGAATAAATTGCGAATAGATGGCCCTTTAGCTATCGATAATCAAAACATCGACATATTCAAAAATCCTCTTCCCAATCATGGGGCCAACAACAATCAAGTTGAGCACGTCAATGAGGTGCACATAGCCCCACCTGATGAGGGTTTTATCGGTATGATCAATACTACAATAGGAAGCAAAAGATACCTTGATCAGCCCAACATACCAAAAAAGTCAACTAAAGTTGATAATCTATTATGATCCACACCAACAATGAGTTCAATTCACTTACAAAAGGACCCTGTGATTACCTTTCATAGATAGGAGATTAAGCCAATCTCTAAGGATGAACTCGATCCTCCGCTACACATCATAGCAAGCATCAATCAGATTTTGTACAAGAGAGTCTTGATTGACATTGGGTCATCTATCAACATCATCATGATTGTAGCTTTGAAGTATTTAAATTTGCCGCCTTCACGCATTAAGGACTCAACATTCACATTGAGAGCCTTCAATGATGCCACTTCCCCAAAAATTGGCACAATAATCCTACATATACAGGTTGGGATAAATATGATACCTACATTGTGCCATATCCTGGGGGTGAGAGGTAGTATAACATATTTCTAGGTAGACCATGGATGAGGGATATGGAATGCATGCCTTCCATAGTGCACCAAAACCTAAAATTCATACACCAAGGACAAGTGTATGTGGTCCCCCATGATCCTGAGCCATTCAAGTATTACAGGAAGGTCGATGAGCCACAAGAAACTCTGGTGACATGCGAGCCTCAAAATATTCATTCGGATAAAATCACCAAACATTCGACTAAGGCTTGCATCAAGAAATCGCTACCTTCTCCCATCACCAAAAATCATGGTATCATATTACCTGATGAGGAGAAGAAAACATCAGTTAACATGACTGATACAAAAGCACCTCGACTAGTTGATGATTTACCTACAGCTAGTCCAAAAGCTAAAGCGCCTTCTCAAGAGTTCGTGGTAATGGTCAACATCAAGACAGAGGGCCAAGTGACTCTAAAGCAGATAAAACAATAGGTGATACAATCAGATATTGCTTCCACATCAAAGGTGTCAAAACCATTTGGAATTAGTCACCCCTAATTCATTTCTCATGGTGCCTCCTCAAGAGCAAGAACGGGTGCCTTCCCCACATCAAACTAGGGGTACTCAGGCTCGCATGTGTCAACACTACAAAGTGAAGTAGAAATCTGAACTGAGTAACAAGCAAGAGCATGTGGATGCCACTATCAAAGTGGATCATCAAGAAACATCCACATCAACTCAAATGAAGGAAATGGGTGATCTACAGTTACCTGGTGGATCTTTAGCACCCACTCTTTCATCTCCTTCAGTAGACAATGGTATTTCAAACCAATCGCTAGAAATACACATGAGAGCCTTGTCCGTCTTAGAGCATATGCAAAATCACCTTTATAATATAGAGGCACAGATGGAGCAAAAAAATGAGGTATTGCACTTTATCATGAACCAGCTTGAGAACCTAGAATTACAAAAGCAACACACATCAGAGGTCAAACCACCTCCTGTGCAGCCACAAGAAAATCCTCAGCAAGAGCAAGTGTCAGTGAGGCCGCCCCAACAACTTGGCAAGTATCCCTCATTGCCTGAGCCTGCAATATCGATTTTTAATCAATTATGTGCCACAAATGCCATCACCTTACCTGAGGTTTGCTAGTTAAATCCAAATCATCCAAAACCCCAAGGGTATGAGGAAGAGATACATTGTCTATACCATAGACAAAATGGTCATGATATTCAATCATGTCAAGGTTTTAGAGCCATAGTATACAACATGCTTGAAAAAAATAGCTTTGGATTCTCAACCAACAAGTGACCATAGTCAGTAATCCATCCCTTGCACCCAAAAATCAAGAGGAGCCCACTAAGCTAGCAATTGACATACCTAGGGCTCAACCTGGTCATCAAACTAAGCTAGTACAAGTGGAGCACCCAAAACATCAACAGCGCATTTGGACTCCTTTAAACGAGCCCATGTCAGACATCTTTCAAAAGTTGCAAGAGGCTAAGGTCATCACATTACCTGATATAAAACCTTTAGACCCAAATAGAGCTAAACCTAAGGGTTATAGGGAGGACCATTATTGTCTCTATCATCGAATAGAGGGCCATGGCATTCACAATTGTTATGGATTCAGGAATGTGGTTCAAGATCTCATAGATAGTGGGGCTTTTCCCATAGATGGTTCATCCATAGTGCCTCAACCTTTCAAAATAGAGGCTACATCATCCCAATTGAGACCCCAAGGTCAATCGCAGCCTCATAGGCCTAACAAGCCACCTCAACGAGTAGTTTCATTTCAGATGACTATCGCAACCTTATTTCAAAAGTTGTATGAGGCAAATGCATTCGTATTACCAGAGGTCAAACCTAGAGTACCCAAACCGGGGTCACCTGATGAACGTCTCTTTTGTATGTATCATCGTATACATGGGCATGACATTTGTAGCTCCCATTCATTCAGGAAGGTGGTCCAGAACCTATTAGAACAAAATGAGCTTCGTGCCGATGGTTCACTCATTTCTCCCCACCAAGATAGGGGCACCCCACAGAGGTTTGTGCCCCAATTGGGAGAGTTGATTTCTGTCACTCTTCCTAAGCAATATGATTACATTGCAGTAGATAACATGCACACTGGGGGTGCCTAAGGTATCATACCTTCCCCCTAAGAAAAATCAAAAATCCAAAAAAATAGCCAAATAAATCATAAAATTCCAAAAAAATTAGAAAACATCAAAATCAAAAAGCTCCAAAGGCATCATAAGCCCTTTGGTCAACTCACAAAATGCCCCAAAGGCATCATAAGCCCTTTGGTCAACTCACAAAAACTCCAAAGGCATCATAAGCCCTTTGGTCAACTCACAAAAAGCCCCAAAGGCATCATAAGCCCTTTGGTCAACTCACAAAAAGCTCCAAAGGCATCATAAGCCCTTTGGTCAACTCACAAAAGGCTCCAAAGGTATTTAAGCCCTTTGGTCAAAAACAAAACACAAAAACATAAAAAAAATTGAAAACATTAAAATACAAAAACATTCACATTATGCATTATGCATTTCATTTTGCACATGCATTCATTTAATTGCATTGCATTTAGGCATTCCCATCCATCGCACTTGCATTAGGATAGGTTGTGTTTGCAATATTACAAATGACACCACATTTGTATTTCAATCATGCATTTATGCACCATCATCATCCATCACCCTTGTGAGTAATTGTGTTTTTCAACACAACCCCTCCTATTGCTATAAGGAATATACTAGGGTTTTTCGGTCATTCAACCATACCTAGTGATCTTATCAGATTTTGTAGAAATCTATATTTGCTTTTGTAGATGAGGTCTAGTTTTGATAGCACCTAGCATATATCAAAATCCCATCACTAATCAAACACATTAACAATCCTAATTAGGACAAGGAAATATGAACACTACGAAGTGGTCCTAGTCACCTTAAGCGAAAGGTTTTTACTTGCTCATCTTGTGATGTGCATGGTCTAGAGTGTTGATCATTGAAAAAAGGACAAGCTCCCCCCTACCCAAATAAATCCCTTGCTTTCATACTGTAGACACCAAATTACAGCCACTAAACCTCCATCCTAACCATCCCACCACCCACTTGTCTTCCATTCCACCTTCCCGCCAATTATTTGGCCCAAATCCACCTTCCCGCCATTTCCTAGCCTAATTGGGGTTATTTTAATATTATTTTATAATATTTTATATTTTATATAATATTTTATTATATTTTAATATATTTATTATAAAATATATATAAATAAACTCAATTAACCTTAGCCATCCGATTTCATTTAATCTCCACCATCCATTTTCATTAATCCATGTCACATTCAAAAAGTAATCTCAACCCTAGGATATGACTTAATCTTAGCCACACGATCAAAAGTGCAAGGCTAAAACCCTAAGAAAACCCTAGGTTGGATTATAAATAGGGTATTTTGCAAATGCCCAAACCCTAGAACCTGGAGATTAAGAGATATACTTGGAGAAGCATTTGTTGATGCCCTAGTGAAGCGGAGATAGAGAGAATTGAAGATCTGATGCCCTAGCTAAGCCAACAATACTTCTACCATTCCAACCATCGTCCATCCATCCTCGCTCATCGCCATAGCCATATTCCATCCACCGCCTCCGTCGCCATCCTTCCTGATCTATTTCTGCAGATCTGCCCTACCCTATGAGCATTGTGTCGAGCTTGCGAAGCTCACTGTAGAGCTTGCCAAGCGCCCACCAGAGCTTGCCCTGTCCAAGCTCACTGCAGAGCCTGCCTAGCGCCTTCCAGAGCCTGCGATAGTCCCAGGTGTGAACCAGAGCTTGTGAAGCTCATGTTAGAGCTTGCTGTGACACTAAAATGAAGATCTAAATCTGCTACACCACAAAATCTACAACAACAAAGCAAGGTATATTTAGTATTATTTTATTTCATTTATTCATTGGTTTGGCATGCATTTTAAATTGATTCTTAAGCTAGGGTTTTGTTAATTTCTGAGGGTCTCACACTGTGGAGCCCTCATAGGTATTATTGATGCTCTTGTGTTTTGTTTTGCATGTAGATCTACGAATTCAACATATTCTTTGATGGTTGTTGAAGCTGGAGTGGCCCCACATTGGATATTCAAAGCCCACTCAACCTGTTGGGATCAAGGACACACTCAGATCTGAAGACACTTATGTTATATCTAACTAGGGTTTTGGAGAACCCTAGTTCCACTATAAATTATTGTATCAAATATCCGCATTGGATACTGATTGTAACAAAGGAGTCTATTGGCCCCCCCATTGAATACATATTTCTTTTGTGCAATCTGTTTTGTCTCATTGCTTTATTTGATTCTACCATTTTATTTTCAAGTGTCGTGTCTTTGCATCCACAAATGGCGATCACGATGGGACCCCACAAGGGTTTCATAATTTGATAGATCTACCTTGCTAATTTTTTGTTGTTGTTGTTGCAGGTTTTTCAGAAAGCATAAAAACTACCGCATTCATTGCTAGGGTTTTTGAAGCATTCTACAGTAGTTCCAGGGATCACACAGGTGCCCTTCCGTGCTTCACAGGTGCTCTCCTGCACCTGAGCAGGCGCACAACTATGCCTAGCATTAATTTGAAGCAGAGCTGAGGCTTCCAAGTGAGTTACGTAACCCTAGTTTGCCATTCAACAATTTACGTATTTTGTTTCTTGTTGCTATTTTTTTCACTGTTTTTGTGTTCACATTAAGAAATCAGGGAAAGAATCAGTAGTAAGTTACATCTAGGGTTTTTGTGTGATTTAGGATATAAAATATACTTCTTGTTCTGAAATTGCAAGTCTAGGTGATTTGTCTGCATTTTTGAGTGCATATAAAACGCAAAAGCATCTTAGAGTTGCATTTTAGGGTTAAAAATTATTTCAAACTTGCATATCTAAATAGGAACAACATTTAGAAGCATAAAGTAATCCTGCCCTAGGCTGGCCCCTTTGGTAGAGAGGTGGACGAACCCTTCGGTGCTCTTGTGATTTTTATCACTTGTAGGCAGGGGTTTTAAGGGTGTACTCTATGCTCTATCGATGAAATTTGCATCTTTATGTTGGATTCTGATTTAGATTAGTGAGGTTGGTAATTTTTAATATTTTTTGCACACTATAAAGAACAAGGAACATAAAATTAATCAATCACACACTTGCACGCTGCACTTTTTAATAGTAATAGTTGGATTTCATCACCAACTATTGCTTGAGGTTTGGTGACGGTGGATTTCATCTCCATCCATCAAATCTCTGCCCCTAGACACCATAGGAATACCCCCGAGCAAACTTGTTGGAGGTCATTACCAACAAGAATCTCGTTGCCTTGGCCAACCATAGTTTTTACCTTTGTTTTTCATTAAACAATATTAGGCTACACCGAAACACACAAACCCAACAATTTTAAAAGGAACTTCACATTAAAGGAAGAAAATAATTAATGAACCTGAGGTAAGCCACACAAGGTGAAACCTAGGATTGGTTGTTTTCTTTGCTTTATTTCTTTAGAAAGGAAATTGTTAATTTGTGTGATCTAGATTAATCTTGAATTTTTGGTTTAATTGCTTTATGGTGTTAACACGTCAACAAAAGAAGGTAATGAACCAAAATAATTTAATGGAAAATAATTCCCATGAGCCTGCTACTTCGGTAGCCCCATCCACTATGATTCAGACTACTTTGTTTGGATCAGCCCATCCATCCCACTCTCAAGAGGAGTCCCATCCACTTAATGTGGAAGCCGCCACCACCTACATAGACATGGATAGAGTGCAGGCCATCTACAAGGCCTCTAACTATGTCATGGAGCCCCTTAGCCAAGATGATTTTGAAGAACCTGAATTGGCTACCACCTACCTTACCCAAGGATATCCTAATTCAAGATATGAATATGGTATGCCTTCCACCGTAAGCCAACCACCACAAAGCCCAAGTGTTCAAAACACTTACTTCACATCCACCTACACCAACCCCTTGTATGAGGAGCATGTCAATGCCACCTCGCAAGTCCCCAACCTTCAAGTTGTAACATCAAATGCAACTTGCACCATACCCATGACCTCTCATCTATCATCCACACCTCCATCATCACATTTAGCCAACATGACCATGTCATCCACACCTCCATCATCTCATTTAGCCAACATGACCATGTCATCCATCCCTCCATCATCTCACTTAGCCAACATGACCATGCCTAATCTTCCATCATCATCAGCCCAACCATCATCTCATCCAACCTCAACCCCATCATTCGACACATGGTCAAATCAGGAACTCATGAATACATTAGGGCTCATCAATAGATTGCTTTCACAATGAACAAAAGGAAAGCAACCGGTTAACACAAACCCTATGACTCAAGGAGTTCCAACTCAACCTCCACTCATCAATAAAAATTCCTCATGGGTCCCTCAATCCTCCATAGTGACCATCCCTAACCCACCACCACTCCACACATCCACCATACCAATCAACATTGCCACCAATCAATAATCCAATCCTTTCCTCCATCATCCTCATCAATCATCCCCATCCTTCAATCATCCATCTTCTCCACACACCCAACCCAATCCATTCCACAACACCATGTTGGTCACACCCCAACATCCATCATCAAGCCCATCAACCAACCACCACCTAATCCAGGGTCCTCACATTCCAATAGAAGACCTTAGACTTCAAGCAATGCAAAAGCAAATCGATCAGTTGATGCAAAATTCATCAGGAACAATGAGCCAAAAGCTCACATTAAGCCAACTGATCCATCAACCAATTCATCCATCGGTACCATCACCGCCATATCCAAAAGATTTTATGGTACCAAAATTTGACAAGTTCAGGGGAACTGAGGATCCCAAAGAGCATGTGAGCTCATTTGTCCATGTATGTTTTTAGATTAGCGATGATAACGCTCTCATGCTCTGAACATTTCCTCAAACGCTAGGGGGATGCCATAGAATGGTACAATCAATTGACCACACATAGTATATACACTTTTGATCAATTGATAGATCTATTCTTAGAGCGCTTCACCCTAAATATTAAAAAGAAGGTATCCTTATCAGATATTTATTATTTGAAACAATGGGATGAGGAACCTATCTATGACTTTGGAAACCGTTGGAGGGCAGTCATAACTAAATTGCCATTCTCCCTACCAATGGAAGAGATTATAAAGCTTTTTACCAAGAGTTGCTTAAAACCCATCTCTTGGATGCTATAGCTAAACACTTATAGAACATTTGAAGAAGCTTTAGCATAGGCTAGTGTCATTGAGGAGATCAAAATCCAAGAGGGTGTCATTAAGCCTAAAAGGAAAGAATGGCAAAATAAGGGCCAATACCGAAATAACCAATCTGGCCAAAACAAATCCACACAAGCCTCAACGGCTAACACAACAAACCAAGTTAATCAAGTGGTGATGAGCCAGCCCGTAGTGGCTCAAAAATTGGTGCAACAACAAATTTCATATCATGCGGTCCCATCAGTTACCCAAGCACCAATGGTTCAAAACATAACACCAACTATGGAACAACCTATCCGTCACCAATTCAATCGCCCCCAAAGATAATACACTCTATTAAATGAGTCGTATTCATCCCTGTTTAGAAGGTTGTATGAAACCAACAAATTAGCCTTACTAGACATTAGGCCCCTTGATCCCACCAAAAGGCCTAGGACTTATAGAGAGCACTTGTTTTGTCCATACCATCGACAAAATGGGCATGATATCAATTCATGTAATGTGTTCAAAAACGTAGTGCAAGACCTCATAGACTTAGGGGCCATCAACGTGGATAACCCCTTAGCTCCACAAAATCAAAATTTGGGCATATATCGGACACCTCTACCTAACCATGGGGAGGTTCAACACAATGAAGGAGGTAACAATCAACAACAACCTCCTAATCAAGTAAATCATGTCCAACAATATCAAAACTTTGTCGGAGCAGTCAATGTGGTCACTAGAGGGCAAAGGCAAAATCAACAACATGATCAACAACCTTCAAACAGACCACCCATCCAAACATCACCAAATCCATCTCCTCCCATCAATCTATCCAACCCATCCCATCCACCTATCCTTCATCCGATTAGGCCAGCGGTAACCTTAACCAGCCGGTTAACCACTAGTTTGAAGATGGCATCGGCCAAAATTTTTGTCTATGAGCTCATTCAACAATCCCCTAGGCATAGAGAAGCTTTTATGGAAATACTCAAGTCAATTGAGTTAGAATCCCAAGACTCCAATGCCTTCAACAATTTTGTAGGGAGTGTTAGAACATGCATGGACCCATCAATCACCTTTTATGACTTTGAGATAAAACCAATGAGTTCAGAATCGGTGGACCCTCCATTGCATATAATGGCCTTAATAGATAGAAAGCCCTTCAAAAGAGTGTTAATCGATACCGGCTCATCAATCAACATCATTACTACCGCTGCCCTTATCCATCTCAACTTACCGCCATCCCACATTACCAAGTCATCACTCACCCTCAAAGCATTTAATGATGCTTTGTGTACCACAGCTTGGCACTATCATTTTACCTATAGAAGTAGGGGCCAAAATGTTGCACACCATGTTTCACATCTTGGAAGGTGCCATGGCGTATAATATACTCCTTGGTAGACCTTGGATGAGGGAAATGAAATGTGTCCCATCAATTCTTCATCAATGCTTAAAATATGTTCATGATGGACAAGTCCATTGCATCCCCGTGGATGTTGAACCCTTTAAGTATTGTAACTTCATTTCAAATCCCTATGAATCCATGTTACCTTCCACACATTTTTTCTTGGCGCCATCATCAGATCCATCAACGTCATCTTCCAATCCATCTTCTTCCTCTAATCCACCTTCATCTTCTTCTAAGGCTCCCATCATAGAGGAGCTACCCATCACATCATCTTCTCAATCATCCATTTCTTCTTGTACATGTAATTGCGGATAAGCTTTCGTTAGCACATCGTACATCGCAAAAACTTCTTCCACTACAACCACTTCTTCTAGGCCATCTCATCATTCCACACCACCATCTCATCATGCCCCGCCACCATCCAATCCAACTCCATCAGTCGATGTGTCACAAGTCAAACTTTTTGATTGTGACATATTTAATTCCCTGCCATCCACAACCAATCTAGAGCCATCCGAGCCTTCACCATCCACCTCATCAACCCAAGTCGAAGTCCACATCACCAATCCTGGTATAGGTGAGTATGTGGTCCAAGACGTCACCATCACCCCCTTAGCCATTCCAATAGCCAAGGATTTTGGATGTCCCAAAGACCGTTCTCTATCCATAGGTTTTGTCTACGACATGAGTACCACTCCAAATAGCATTAACTTTGTTTATGGAGGGTTGGATTGCTCAACTGGGGCAAACCCACCCGAAGAACTAAAAGAGCCTAGGTGTGCCAATATACCTCACGTGGAAGAGTTTCCAGCCAGATACTTCAACATGTTCCATTGGCAAGGTCAAGGTTTAGGTTCCCATGAACAAGGAATGCATGATATCCTAGATGTCCCATATAGAGGTGCTCATGATCATTCCGGATTAGGTTATACCCCATTGTCCTCCACCGCTTCTCTTGAGCAAGCCTTCAAAAAGCTTAGCCTCAATGATGAAGAGCCCTCCATGCATCCATTGCCATCAACATCCTCTCTTGAACAGGCCCTTCAAGAACTTCGCATTGATGAAGTAGACGAGGATGATCCCATCAATTTCTCCTATCCGGTCTTTGATTCCGATGATGAAAGTTATGAAGAATTTGAAGTCATGTCAAATGCTTCTGACGATTCTGAAGAGGAATCACTCCCCATTGTCCCCATCACCCAACAGGAAGAGTTTTACCTCCGAATGTTTCCCATCCAACATCCCATTTTCCGCTTGCTTCTTCCACAAGAGCAAGATGATCCACCTGGCAATCCACCTTGAGCCCCACATAAGCCAAGAATTGTAACATATGTACATACAAAAAAAAACAAAAAAAAAAAAAAAAAAACATAAAAAAAACAAAACAAAACAAACAAATTGCATGCTCTTACATAGGCATTTCCACATTGCATACATTTCATTTGCATTTAGGCATTTACATTCAATCATACATATTCCGTTACATTGTACAATTTCCATTTGCATATTAACAGTCATTACACTAGGCATACACATTTGCATTCATCCCATCCCATGCTCAATGATCTGGCATAGTAATGATGATATGGCCACAAACAAAAAGTCAAAGTTATAGAAATTGGGGGTACCTAGTTTGAAACAATCATGCAACTTTCATAAGCCAACAACATCACATGTCAAAATCACAAAAGCCTAAAATTTTTAGTCACTCAACCATTACTAGTGTCGAAAGCAACCTCCAAGTGGATGTCCAATTTTCTTTAGGACCAAAAGCACAATTTACACACTAAGAAAGTCTTGAGCGATGTCAATTGATTCCAAATGCAATCTTGAACCAATCACATTCCATCACATCTTAAAAACATTATGAGTCAAGGAGGGTTAGTGCCATACTTGGGTAGTACCTTGAAGCAAAAAGGGATAATCCTCGCTTGTCCCATCATGCAACATAGTCCAAAGCAAAAATAGTGGTTATCACCACTACCTCAATTACTCTTCAAATATAAGCATAAAAACATAGAGTAGTAAGGATAGGGTCACAATTCTCATCACACTTCGGTTGAGAATCCGATTCCCCAAAGCTCTATACAAAATTAACAAATAAAACTCCCAAATACCCTTGATCCCTAAAGTCGTAAGGATTCGTACTACACGCCCCTGACAAGGATGGGTAGTCATCCCCAAGGCCTAAAAGATCAAATCCCATTGGACTATGGAGTGAATCTTCACCGGGGCTATAGACGCCTGATTGGCAGTGGAGTAAGCTCATGCGGGGTGACATGTCTCCTTGGAAAACAAGAAGACCTCTGACCGCACATAAGGGCAAGCTAGCTTTAGGTAATCTTCATAACAGGTCATGCCCAATTTACTCATAGTGGGTCAATGAACTTCACATTCACACACACTGGTTCTTGATTGATAGGGTCATTGTCACACTCAAAGATTTGGTAATTGAACCTCACTTGCACACACATTGGTCCTAAAGAAAGTTAGACAACCCAAGTGAGTTTGGTTGATAACACTAGTATGTTTGAGTCTTTGAAAATTCTGTCGTACTCATTCCATATCAACATCCATATCTTCTTCCGTGTCAAATTCCATATTTTCTTCCACATCAACGTCCATATTTTTTGACATGTCCACATTCATGTCTTCATGGTAAGTCGAGTTGCAAAACATAACAAAACTGGGTACTCCCGATTGTCAAACAATGGACAACAAAAATGGCCAATAGTATTTCTGAACTATAATAGATCATATGAACAACATGCATTCCTATCATGTAAGTCTGCATTCATTTAGCATTAACTTGCATTAATCATATCAAATTCTCATAAGATTGCATATAGTTTACAATCGTCATGCATTTACTTACAATAATAACTCATCATTAGCTTGCATACATCAAATCAAATAAACATTAGGCATATACATCATAGTCATTAGCTTGCATACATCATCATAAACATTAAATAAAGCATTGCATAACACATAAAAACATCCACACAAAAAGACAACACGCATATATGAAAAGGCCATGTATATATATAAGCGTCCAATATACAATAGAGTGCCAAGAAGGCTACAAAAGGGAGCACCAAGGCTCACATGTACAAAAGAGTGCATATAAGCACTACATCAACTATCCATGAGAAGACCCCTGAGACCCGATAGGAGCCCTCGGCCTAGTACTCTGCCTCGACTCCGTCTGCCTCGATGGCTCGACCATAGATGAAGAAGGAGGATCTGGCAAGGTGATGTGATGTTGCATACACACATCCTCCAAGGAATGTGTGTATGCCTCACTAGCTCGAAGTCACCGCAAGTCCTTCTGATGTCATCGCTCCTTCACCAAAATCTCTGCCTGTAGCCTCGTAACTATCTCCTGCTCCTGAGCTATAGTCACCCTGGCCTCCCTCTGAGACTCTAGCATAGTCTCTCGCTCCTCTCGTAGCTGCTCAAGCTCAGCCCGTAGCCTAGCCACCTTGAAGATCTCGCCCATATCCTCATCATCCTCCCTCTCCCCTACCACCAAACCCACCTCTAGAGCCTATTGGGCCGCTACCCTCGACCGTCTCCATCCCATCGACCGCTGAGGCCTCGTCCTCTTTGGAGTCGACCTTGACCCCACTGTTGTCGCATCCTCACCTGCCACATTTGGTACCCATACTGGCTGGGCACCAAACCACTCCGCATACTCCAGAGTCACACCGACATCATCCACCTCCAGTTACTCATCATCCTCCAATGGCACCCACCATGGTTTGGGACAAGGTAGTGTCACCTCATCCTTCACCCGTTGATACAACATCGGCTCATCAGGAACTCCTTGAGGTAAACCAAACTGCCTCAGCACCCGTGAGTACTGGAAGTACTCCACCTCCTCATCCCTCCGCCCAACTATCCATTGACCCTACCACACCCACCGTAGCTGTCTCCCATATCCATCCCACCTAGCTCCTCACCATGGCCTCCACCACACGTCCACTCGAGCCAAGCCTAACCACATATCTCGGTACCACTACCCAGTGTGTACCTCTCAACTAGGTTGAACCTCCTCAACCACAGCCCATCGCCTCGCATACGGCTCATCCATCCGCCATGACTCACATGGCAACCCCTCGGGCCGAGCTACCACAAAATTCTCCCAAGCCCAACACTGAAGGAGAAAGCTACACCCAATCCCCTTTCTCCCCCTCCGTGCCACCTCATATAGCTCTCGGTATAGCTGCGCCAATAAAGCAGGTGCCCATGCGTACTCCCGAGGATCCATCAGTAGATCACTCACTAAGCCCAATAGGTTCCAAGGGAACCTACACCCAGTGCTATTAGGTAGCACTATGTTGGCCAGCACGAACATGATCAAGGTGGGGAGTGCATATAACTCCTTCACCTTGTACATGCTCAAGTACAGTATCCCTCCATCCCCTATCTGGGCCTCCCGCCATTGATCCCCAAGCATCTTCTCCATCTCTGCCTTCTTATCCCTCCCCACCATCACCTTCTCTCCCTCTACTGGCACCTTGAGAATGCGATAAACATCCTCAAGAGTGATAGTAACCTCTCTAGTCGGTAGCTGGAAAGTCCCTCTATCCGGGTCCCACCTCTCGATCAAAGCCGAGAGGTAGCCCTCATTAGCCCTCACCACATCCAATTGGGCCACACCATCTAGGCCTACCCTACTCAACAGCCCCCAATCCTCCTCTGAAAGCTTCTTCCTCATCCCCAAAATGAGAGGAGAGAAGCGATGTCGAGGCTCAATATCCCTCAACTGCAACAAACAAAAACACTTTGTTAGTTTTAAAATTTCAAAAAAATCAAAAAAAAAAAAAAAAAAATCAAAAACAAACTAAAAACAAATTTTTGCACAAAGGAAACAAAGGGTATTACCGGGATAAATGTCGCCTCCGCTCCACCAATAGCACCAAGGCCCTCCGTCGCCATCGCCTCCACACACTCGCAAGCCTCACTTAGCTCACTAAGTCACTTCCCTCCTCAGACGCAGCTTCTCAAAGTTTACAGCGCACAAATGAGCCTAAAAATTCCTCAAAAAGCTTTTTATAGCTTTAACTAGCACATTCAGGTGCAGAGCTGCGCCTGAACATTGCGGGCGCATGCAGGCGCACGCAGGTGCCTGCAGAACATGCCAAGCATAGGCACGCACCAGGAACAAAAGAGAATGAGGACAAAAACTCCTAAAATGGTAGCTCCCATCATCAAATCTGAACCAAAATTCATCCATACATCATGTACATCATAAAAGTTGATTTTGTGAAATTACAAATAGTTTTGCATGCATATTTTTTGAGAAAAAGCAAAATTCTTCACAAATACATATTGCATTGCAGAAACATGCCAACCAAGGTCACATTTTTGCAAAATCAACATCCCACAATTCTTCATCATCTACGTCATCACATTCTTCCATCATCATTATGCATATATCATTCATCATTTTTATTTTGTCCAGGCCATCCAAGCGAACCTCGTATCTAGTATGTTATTCTATAAACTTGGTGATTGCAGCGATGATAATCCATGCAATTCGGTAAGATGAATAATGTACAATAAGGACACTTGCTCATGATCATAATCAATTATCTCGTCATCAAAAATCACAATCACATTTGGCACCTCACATTTTGAATGCAACCTTGCCAAGAACAATTTGCTCACAATCAATCATTGATGTCCTTGTCTGTGGGGCAAGAAAACATAGATAAATCAAAATCTCAAACACTCATTCATTCGACAACAGTCAAAGTATAGGACATGTCGGTAGGTTGATTGGTTCCATGATGGAATTGATGAAGAAATTTCTACAGTCACTACCCCACCCCTACGATTGACTTAGTCATCATGCATCTTTCATACATTGCATACTCAATGACGCCATTGTGGCAGCTTATTCAACAAGCATCGAATCATCCCAAAATTTGGGGCAACCATGTTACATTATGATTTTCCCATGATGGGATACATCTCACATGATCATAACATCTACACTAGACAAATACCCCTCTCAACCGTTGGGGCAAAAATGGTATCACATTTTACATCATTCATATCATCTACATTCACATGGTATCATACACCAACCCCTTCCCACCGTTGGGGCAAAAACGGTATCACATTTTACATCATTCATATCATCCACAATCATTTGCATTTCACATCATTCATTCATCAATTGCACAAATTCACTACATCATTCATTTTCAATTGGCTTGTGAGATACATTCGTAACTCATTCGCCAATTGAGGGGGTAAGCTACAAAAACTCAAAAAAATTCTTTATTCTTTTGTCTTCAACATCAGTGTACAAATCCAACAATAGAGAAGTTGCTTCTATGCCCATAGCCCAAGAGGTGTCTCGTATTTTTGCACCACATTGTATTTCACACTACATGGTGTAGACACCAAAATCCAGCCACTTGTAAGTCATCTATACCTTCCTGCCAGCCACGTGTCAGTCATCCATCCTTCCCGCCATTATTTGGCCCAAATCCACACTTTCCCACCATTATTTGGCCCAATTTCACTTTTCCCGCCATTTTTCATCCCCAAATTTATTTAAATTAATATTTATATATATTTTTTAATATTTTAATATATTTTAATATATATATATAAATAAAGTTTAAGTGATTTAATCTGAGCCGTCCATCCTTCATTTAATCTCATCCGTCCATCCATCTTAATCCGTTTCACAACCTAGATTTATTCTCTACCCTTGGATCCACTTTAATCTTAGCCACACGTTCAAAGTGTCGTTAAAACCCTAAAGTGTGCCCTAAGAGTAGATTATAAATTGAGTCACCTTGATGGCTCAAACCCTATCTATCTCTTCGGCTAAACCTACTTATCTTCCCTATCTAAGTCTGGAGTTGGCTATTGCTGTTAATCCTGAGTCTTCTGAGTCTTCTACGGCCCTAAGTCTGAACTAAACCCTTTCGTCGCATCCATCGCCGCCGCCTGGTCTCGCCGCGTTAACAGGAAAAGGTATAGATTCGTCTAAAGCAAGTAATCTTTCTTTATGTATTAATCTTTGTTGAATTCTGCATTCTATTTATTTTTATTTCATAAATCTAGGGTTTTAGACTGTTTCGAGGGCTCACACGGTGGAGCCCTCTTATTAGTTTCTAACTCTTTGATAATTTTAATGTGTGCAAGATTCTAGTGGTAGATCTGATTTGTTGATAGCAGCTGCTTAAGCTGGAGTGGTCCGAGCCAAAGGATACAACGAAGCCCACTCATTCTATTGAGGTTAAGGATACATTCTTCGGAGACGCCACCACATTGTGCCAACTAGGGTTTCGGAGAACCCTAGCACAAATTGTAACTTTGTATCACGAAAAGGGTTACAGGCCCTGTTGTACTTAAAAGGAGTTTCTAAACTCCATTGATTAATAAAAATCATTCATTTTGTACAAAAAAAAAATTGAAAAACTATGTTGTTTTGCATTTCAGGTCTTTCGAGGTCTTCACCGGTTTTCCCTTCCATTCCGCCCATCCTTTCTTCCATAAGTCGACAATGAATTTTGAAGACTTATTCACCCGCTCCATAATCCATATGATCCGGATAAGCCAATCCCGATCAACCCAAACATGATTGACATGGATCGGATTTCATCTCCTCCATCTATTTCAGAGTTCATCCTTTCGAGGAATTGTTAAGGGCTTCCGCCAACTACATTCCTCCTTCACCTCCACATTCACCTTCATCTTCTAAGCCAGAGGTCTTCCAGGCAGACATAGACGAGAGCAAGGCACAGGAGCTTGATGACATTTTAGATGACATAAATCTGATCCCTACTCCCCATCAGCTTGAGGAAGGTTCCCACATGTCTATTGAAGAAACTATCGATGTAGACCTTAGTCCAGACCAAGATGGCACCCAAATTGTGAAAGCGGCTAAAAGTCTATCATCAGAGGAACAAGAGCAAATGATTGCTCTACTCAAGCGGAAGAAGGAGATATTTGCATGGTCTTACAAAGACATGCCAGGCCTAGACCCTAATTTGGTTGTCCATAACCTCACCTTACAAAAAGATGCTAAACCTGTCAAACAGAAACTTAGGAAAATGCATCCTACCGTGGCCCTCATAGTTAAATCGAAGATTCAAAAACTTTTGGATGTTAAATTTGTCGTCCCGATTGATTATCCTGAGTGGCTTTCTAACATGGTACCCGTTCGCAAGCCTAACGGGGGAATACGTGTTTGCACCGATTTTCGAGATCTAAATAAAGCGTGTCCTAAGGATGACTTTCCTCTTCCAAACATTGATACTCTTGTCGATACTTGCGCTGGTCATGAAATGCTTTCGTTCATGGATGGATTTTCGGGATACAACCGATTCGAATAAACCACGAAGATCAACACAAAACAGCATTTACCACACCTTGGGGAACTTTTTGTTACGGGGTGATGCCCTTTGGCCTTAAGAACGCAGGTGCAACCTATCAACGAGCCATGACTTATATTTTCCATGATTATATGCATAAGATTATCGAAGATTATGTGGATGATTTATTGGCAAAATCTAAAACTCGACAAGAGCATTTTGATGTATTGGAAAAAGTTTTTGATAGACTTCTAGAGCATAAAGTAAGGTTGAACCCTAAGAAATGTGTCTTTGGTGTTACCTCAGGCAAACTCCTAGGTTTTATTATCTCTAAACGAGGTATTGAGGTGGACCCAAACAAGGTCAAAGCCATTATGGAAATGTGTCCCCCAACTAATTTGAAGGAGTTGCGTAGTTTGCAAGGAAAGATTAATTCAATCCGTCGCTTTATTGCACAACTTTACGATAAATGTAGGCCATTTTGCCACCTACTACAAAAGGGGGTACAATTTTCATGGACGAGATGAGTGTCGAGAAAGCCTTTGATGACATCAAGCGGTACTTAGCGTCTCCGCCGGTCTTAGCTCCGCCTCGTCCGGGGGTCCCTTTCAATCTTTATATCTCAGACAACGGACTTTGCCTTAGGGACAATGCTTGCACAAAAGAATGAACAAAATCGTGAGCAAGTCTGTCTATTATATTAGTCGAACATTGGTAAGCTATGAAACCCGATATGCTTATGTGGAAAAGTTGTGCTTAGCGGTGGTTTTTGCCACTAAGAAACTTCGTCATTATATGCTTAGCCATACAACATATGTCATAGCTAGAGAAAACCCTCTGCGTTATATGATGTCTCGCACTTATAATAACACTCGTACCGCTAAATGGATAATGTTGCTTACCGAATTCGATCTTGAATTCATTAGCCAAAAATACGTTAAAGGTCAAGTTATAGCCGATCAACTTGCGGAAGCTCCACTACCTAGTGATCATCCTTTGATTATTGAGCTCCCAGATGATTCGGTATTTGCTATCACTGAACAAGAAGAGGACATCATTTCGGAGGAAGATGTTGACATCACGCTATTCTTTGATGGCTCTAAGTGCGCGAAAGGTCAAGGTGCTGGAGTTGTGTTTCATACACCTCAAGGGATTCCCATCCCTTTATCATTCAAACTAGACTTCCAATGCACCAATAATACAGCAGAGTATGAAGCCTTAATTTTAGGTCTTCAATCAGCCATAGCTATGAGCATTAAGCGTATTCGGATATTTGGGGATTCTCAACTCGTGGTTAAACAAATTACGAGAGAATACCAAGCCAAAGAACCTACCATTAAGCTTTATCATGATGTAGCAATGAAGTTGCTCTCTAAGTTTGATTGGTATGAGATCACTAGTTTGCCTCGTTCGACTAATAGATTTGCGGATGCCATGGCCTCTCTTGGATCATTGATTCCAAAGGACTCCCTTGGAGAGGTACAGCCCCTAATCATTTCCACAATCTCTAAGTCTGCAATTGTCCGTGTTGAGTCTAAGGATGAAAAAGATGTTTGCTTTATCCATTCGGATCCATATGAGCCTTGGTCTAGTGAGATAGTAGCCTTCCTCAAGTTTGGAACACTCCCATCTGATTTGTCTCGAACTGCCTGCCGCTGTTTTAAGCAAAAGGCAGCTCGTTTTGTTCTTTTGGGGGATGTGTTGTATAAACGTGGATATGATGGAGTACTCCTCCACTGTCTAGAAGCAGGTGAAACACATAGAGCTATTGCTTGAAGCCCATGATGGTACTTGTGGTGGTCATTTTAGTGGAATGGCCATTGCGAAGCGTATTTTACGTATGGGGTATTATTGGCCCACTATGGAACAAGATTGTTGCAAATATGTTAAACAATGTAAAAAGTGTCAAGAACACGCTAATTTAACCCATATACCATCACAAGTTTTACAGACCATCCAAAGCCTTTGGCCCTTCTCACAATGGGGTCTCGATTTAATTGGCAAGATTTCACCTGCCTCTTCAGGACAACATACTTTCATCATTACAGCCACTGAATACTTCACAAAGTGGGTTGAAGCTATTCCTCTAACCAGTATGACAGGTCCTAGAATTGTGGAGTTTATACTTCACCATATCATTTGTCGTTTTGGTATTCCCTCTAAAATTATTTTTGATAACGGCAAGTCTTTTAAGAATAAGGATGTTCGAGCTCTTTGCGAAAAGTATAATATCCAACATAGTTTCTCAACTCCTTACTACCCACAAGCCAATGGACAAGTTGAAGCTTCCAATAAGACCATAATTGCTATTCTTAAGAAACTTGTTAAAGAAAATCATAAAGATTGGCATACACAAATCCCCTTAGCATTATGGGCTTACAGAACAAGCATCAGAACTCCCATTGGGGCAACGCCATTTTCTTTGGTCTATGGAGCTGAAGCAATCATGCCTCTTGAGCTCGAGATCCCTTCCTTGCGAATTTCTTTGCAGGAATTTATCGATGATGATACTTCTAGACAAGCACGTCTTGATCAACTCACACTCATAGATGAAAAACGAATCAATGCTTTAGAGCATTTGCGAGTTTATCAAGACCGATTGAAACGTGCTTACAATGCCAAAGTTCATCTAAGAGAATTTCAAGTAGGGGATCTTGTCCTTAAAGAGAATCAACAAAACACCAATGCATTGCCGCATCTTCGAGATAAATTCGCGGCTAATTGGTTAGGTCCATATATGGTCACTTAAAGAGTGGGTAATGGAACTTATAGACTTGCCGAGTTTAGAGGGAGAGGAAGAACCCGAACCACTTAATGTTATACACTTGAGGGCATTCTACGCATAGTTTGAATTTTATATGTACATATATACATGGCTTGTACAACAAAAAAAAAAAAAAAAAAAAAAACAAATAAAATAAAAAGAATTTGCATTTCATTGTTAGTTGCATACATCTCATTCAAAAACATTGCATTTCATGTGCATACATCTCATTCAAAACCATAACATTTCATTTTCAGCCATAGTTGCATATCATGTTAGAGACCATTCTATCTTTTGGATATAAAATTTGGTCAAGCAAAAGTCATGTTGCCTTAATCGGGGGCACCTTCATAAAATCCATCAAACCGAATTGTCATTCGTACACCCATTTTCCATTTGCACATATTTACATTGCCAAAATGTTTTCGATCACTCGGCCATTCCTAGTGTTTTAAGCAAACTTCGAAATGCATGTCAAAGTTCTCTAGGGCCATATCACAAATTACACTAAATAAAATCTTGAGTATTGGGAAATGATTTCAAAAGCGGTCTTGAACCTATCACATTTTCACATCTTAAAAACATCTTGTGTCAAAGAGAGATAACACCATCCTTGGGTTGTGCCTTGAAGTGAAAAGGGTAATCCTCGTTTGTCCTATCATGCAAACATAGTCCATAAAACAGTGGTTCTTACCACTATCACAAGCAATCACAAAATATAAATATAAACAGAGTAGTAAGGATAGGGTAAAATTCTCATCATACTTCGGTTGAGAATCCGATTCCCCAAAGCTCTAAGGAAATGAACATTTTTCACACACCATCGATCCCAAATAAGTTGTAAGGATCGTACTACTTGTCCGAGTCAGACGGATAGGTAGTCATCCCCAAGGCTTACAAAGGTCAAAAACAACATGGACTATGGAGTTAACCTTCACCGGGGCTATAGACGCTTGACTGGCAGTGGAGTATACTCATTGCGTGGCGACATGTCTCTCCTCAAAAAGAGACCTCTGAATGCTCATACGGACAAACTAGCTTCGGGGTCTTCTCCATAACGGGGTTACCTAATTTATGCAAGATGAGGTTAATGAACACACTTGCACACACACGAGTTTTTGATTGCCTAGAGTCACTACCATGCTTCGGATTTGGTTAATGAACTCGCATGCACACACATTTGGTCCTAGTTGAATTAGGCAGTGTTAGTAAGTTTGTTTGATACCACTAGCATGTTTGAGTCTTTGTAAAACAGTCTTCCTCCATATCATTCTTCCATATCACCCTCCATATCTTCTTCCATATTCATGTCATTCCATACGTCATCCATTCACAAGCCACCAAGTTCGGTGCCCTTGATTAAACAATTATGATAACAGTTGGCTAAATCTAACTATCTAAAAGTATGAGTGCTTCTTAGTGCATATTTCATTTACTTAGTCTTGCATTAATCATCCATAGATTTACATATCATTTACTTAGTCTTGCATTAATCATCCATAGATTTGTATGTTATATACTTAGTCTCGCATTAATCATCTATAAGTTTGCATTCCATTCCATCACATATGCATCAAAAACATTAAAACATATAAAAACATGCATCACAAAAACATAGGCATTCACACAAAAGAGAGTAAAACACCAAATAAATAAAAGCCATGTTATATATATATGTATAAAGGTCAAAGCTGTACAATGAATGCCAAAAGGCTACAATATACAATAGAGCACCAAGGCTCATAAAGAGTGCATCTAAGCACTAAGCTAACCATCAAAAGAGGACCCCTGAGACCTAGTAGGAGCCCTAGACCTAGTGGTGTGCCTAGACTCACTACGCCTAGAGACAAGAGGAGGATGGAGGATCAGGCAACACAATGTGATGCCTAAACAATGTGTCCTCCAGAGCCTCAATGTAACGAGTCCTAGACCTAAGCCTAGCTATGTCTATCCCGTGTCGTCGCTCCCGCTCCGCTAGCTCTGCCTGGAGTCTCGTCACCCTGTCATCCTGGGGCACCCTGGTCGCTCCATCCAAGTCCGCCTATAGCTGGGCCATCCTCTCCTCCTGAGCAGCTAACAGGGCATCCCGCTCTACCACCTGCTGCTCCAGCCGAGCTATCCTCTCGTCCCGGGCAGCTAGCATAGCATCGCGCTCTGCTATCTGCTGCTGCAGCTGCGCCAGCTCGTTCTCGTGCCCGCTAGGGGGTACCTCCCTAGCCTCTCCTGCGGCCTCTCCTAGGCCCTCTCCGCCATCCTCCCCGTCATCTCCGCTCCCCGGAGCCTATCGTGCCATCTTCCCCTTTCGCCTTCGACTGTCAGATCGAAGGCGGGGACCCTCCCTGCGCTTGGGAACCTCCGCGGTTCCCTCGCCCTCTCCAGCCCTAGCCTCGGGCTCTCCGGCTCTACCAGCCACCAATGGTGGCTCCCACCTCGGCTCTGCGGCCATCCATGCTGCATACTCAGCTGTCACCCCGACGTCGTCCACGTCGGGGATCTCCATGTCCTCATCGTCCTCTGCCGCCTCCCTCCATGGCTCGGCACACGGCAAATCACCCTCTGATCTGTGCCTCCGATAGCGCACTGGCTCACCGGGGACATCCTGCCTCAATCCGACCTGGCGGAGTACTCGAGACATCTGTATGTACTCCGCCTCACCGTGGCTCCGCCCTACTACCCATCTGGCCTGTCGCACCCGTCTCAGGTGCTCTCCATCCCCGATCCACCTCGCCTCCCGCCAGGGCCTCCAAATGACTTGGGCATCTGTCAAGTCTGCCCATAGTCTCCTATACCATTGCCCCGATCTCACGGGGCGGCTCGGCTGTCTCTCCTCCGCCACTGGCCATCTCCTACCATAAGCCTGGCTCACGTCCCAGTGAGCCCATGGCAACCCCTCCGGTCGGGCCACTCTGAAGTGCTCCCAGCCCCAGCACTGGAGCACCACACTGCAACCCAGGCCCTTTCGGCCCCGTCTTCGAACCTCATACAACTCCCGGTACACCTACGCCAATAAAGCGGGCGCCCAGGCATACACTACCCTATTAGTGAGCATCTCGCTCACTACACCCATCAGGTTCCATGGGAACCTGCACCCGTGTCTGTTCGGGGCCACAATGTTGGCCAACACGAACATCGTCGAGCCTCCACCGCTCCCAACTCCTTGGCCGTATACATGGCCAAGTATGGGATCCCCCGCTCTCCGTCCGGATCTCCCTCCAGTCATCCCCAAACACCTTGGCCATCTCCGTGGCCCTATCTCGTCCAACCTCCACCCGCGCCCCCTCCACGGGCACCTTGAGGATGCGGTATACATCCTCAAGCGTCACCGTCATCTCTCCAGTCGGGAGCTGGAACGTCCCCCGATCTGGATCCCACCTCTCGGCCAAAGCCGAGAGGTACCCCTCATCCACCCGAACTACCTCCAACCGGGCTGCCTCCGCTAGCCCCACTGCATCCAATATCTCCCAGTCTGCCTGGGACAACGACCTCCTCATCCCCGGAATGATAGGGGAGAATCGGTGTCGTGCCTCTAACACCCTAAGCTGCAAAACAACAAAACAAAAATTTGTTACAAATTTTTTCGAAAAAAAAAAAAAACACATAATAAGTACTTGCTTAAATGAACAAATACCTCAGCTGGCTGCTGCTGGCGCGTCCGCTCCCATCTCCGCCATAGCTCCCGCGTGCTTCACTCTCCCACACAACCTTTCACTCCACTTCACTCCACTCCCTCAGACGCACTTCTCTTAAGCTCGAACGCACAAATGAGCGAAATTCTCGTTGAAACTATTTAAATAGCTGATTTTGGTGCCCTGAAACGTAGTTGGGCATTTCATGGCGGATTCAGACGCAGTCCTGCGTCTGCAGAGCGCCTAAACACCGGCGGGCGTCTCTGCCAACCACAAACGCAGACCGGCGTTTGGTGTCAATATTGAATAAAGGAACAAAACTTACAAAATTGAAGCTTACCTCCTCCAAATTTCATCAAATTGCATTCATCCATTCTTCTTATCATAATAAAACATTTTGTGAAGGTTACAACGAGTTTTGGACACAAATTTTGTCATTTCGCTCAAAAAGCGCATCATTCATCATTGTTTTACAAATTGGGTTAAAAATATTCAAAACCTTCACAAAATTAACCACATTCATCAATTCTTCTGATCTATCGTCAATTTCTTCATTCTTCTTTCATCATGCATATTTTTGCCAAATCAAATTAAAGTAAACCTCGTATCTAGTGGTATATTCTATCACCTTGGCGATTGCGGCGATTTGAATCCATGCAATTCGGTAAGAGGATTAAACCACCATAAGGACACTTACCATTTATCATCATCAATTATTTCACTTTTTGAAAATTGGAAATCAATTTTGGGTATTCTACTTTTCAAGTGACCTCATACCAAGATTAATTTGCTCAACGAGTTGTCATTGATGGCCTAGTTCATGGGGCCATAAACATGGACAATCTTTCATATCGTCATTATTTTAAGTCTTGCTAGAGATTGTGGCTACCTAGGTTGATTGGTTCCGACCCGAGGAATTATCCATACGAGTCACTAGGAGCATCTCCGAGTTCTGGACTCTTTCATGCATCTTTCATCTCTGCATATCAATGGCGCCAACAAGGCAATTTCATCAACGAGTATGGATTCACACACGGGAGTTGGGGCATCCGTTATCAATTTCTAATTTTCCTATAGTGGAATTCATCTTACATGATCATGGAATTTACAGTTTGGCAAAAATCCCTTTATAACCGTTGGGGCAGAAAACGGTCCATCTTTCACATCACTCATATCGTCTTCAATCATATTCTTTTCTGGTTTGTACACCAACCCCTTTTCTGTTGGGACATAAACAGATGGTGCATGCACCAACCCTTTTTTTCACCGTTGGGGCAAAAACGGTTCATTATCTTCCGAATTTCTTCCAATTGGCTTGTGAGAACCATTCTCGCTCGCCAATTGAGGGGGTAAGCTGAAAAATTTTAAATATTCTTTTATTCTTTGGTCTTCAAAGTTGTGCTTTAGTCTTGAGAGAGAGTTGCGTCGATCCGACTTTTCGGGTGTCTTAAGTTTTTGTGCTACATTGTGTCTTCACACAAAGCAGCTCAAAAAGGGGCATCTGTAGACACCAAAATCCAGCCACTTGTAAGTCATCTATACCTTCCTGCCAGCCACGTGTCAGTCATCCATCCTTCCCGCCATTATTTGGCCCAAATCCACACTTTCCCACCATTATTTGGCCCAATTTCACTTTTCTCGCCATTTTTCATCCCCAAATTTATTTAAATTAATATTTATATATATATTTTTTAATATTTTAATATATTTTAATATATATATAAATAAAGTTTAAGTGATTTAATCTGAGCCGTCCATCCTTCATTTAATCTCATCCGTCCATCCATCTTAATCCGTTTCACAACCTAGATTTATTCTCTACCCTTGGATCCACTTTAATCTTAGCCACACGTTCAAAGTGTCGTTAAAACCCTAAAGTGTGCCCTAAGAGTAGATTATAAATTGAGTCACCTTGATGGCTCAAACCCTATCTATCTCTTCGGCTAAACCTACCTATCTTCCCTATCTAAGTCCGGAGTTGGCTATTGTTGTTAATCCTGAGTCTTCTGAGTCTTCTACGGCCCTAAGTCTGAACTAAACCCTTTCGTCGCATCCATCGCCGCCGCCTGGTCTCGCCGCGTTAACAGGAAAAGGTATAGATTCGTCTAAAGCAAGTAATATTTCTTTATGTATTAATCTGTTGTTGAATTCTGCATTCTGTTTATTTTTATTTCATAAATCTAGGGTTTTAGACTGTTTCTGAGGGCTCACACAGTGGAGCCCTCTTATTAGTTTCTAACTCTTTGATAATTTTAATGTGTGCAGGATTCTAGTGGTAGATCTGATTTGTTGATAGCAGCTGCTTAAGTTGGAGTGGTCCGAGCCAAAGGATACAACGAAGCCCACTCATTCTGTTGAGGTTAAGGATACATTCTTCGGAGACGCCACCACATTGTGCCAGCTAGGGTTTCGGAGAACCCTAGCACAAATTGTAACTTTGTATCACGAAAAGGGTTACAAGCCCTGTTGTACTTAAAAGGAGTTTCTAAACTCCATTGATTAATAAAAATCATTCATTTTGTACAACTGTTCTGCATTCCTTTATTGTGATTTCTTTATTTTTGTTTGGCGTTGTATCTTTAATCTACAAATGGTATAAAAAGGGGCATCTGTAGACACCAAATCGTAGCCTCTAAACCTCCATCCTAACCATCCCACCACCCACTTGTCTTCCATTCCACCTTCCCGCCAATTATTTGGCCCAAATCCACCTTCTTGCCATTTCCTAGCCTAATTGGGGTTATTTTAATATTATTTTATAATATTTTATATTTTATATAATATTTTAATATATTTATTATAAAATATATATAAATAAACTCAATTAACCTTAGCCGTCCGATTTCATTTAATCTCCACCATCCATTTTTATTAATCCATGTCACATTCAAAAAGTAATCTCAACCCTAGGATATGACTTAATATTAGCCACACGATCAAAAGTGCAAGGCTAAAACCCTAAGAAAACCCTAGGTTGGATTATAAATAGGGTATTTTGCAAATGCCCAAACCTTGGAACCTGGAGATTAAGAGATATACTTGGAGAAGCATTTGTTGATGCCCTAGTGAAGTGGAGATAGAGAGAATTGAAGATTCGATACCCTAGCTAAGCCAACAATACTTCTACCATTCCAACCATCATCCATCCATCCTCGCTCGCTACCATAGCCGTGTTTCATCCACCGCTTCATCGCCATCCTTCCTAATTTGTTTCTACAGATCTGCCCTACCCTACGAGCATTGTGCCAAACTAGTGAAGCTCGTTGTAGAGCTTGCCAAGCACCCACCAGAGCTTACCCTGTCTGCAAGTGCACACCAGAGCTTGCCAAGCTCGTTGTAGAGCCTGCCTAACACCTTCCAAATCCTATGACAGTTCCAGGTGTGAACCAGAGCTTGCGAAGCTCGCGTCGGAGCTTACTGTAGCACTGAAATGAAGATTTGAATCTGCTACACCACAAAATCTGCAACAATGAAGTAAGGTATATTTAGTATTATTTTATTTCATTTATTCATTTGTTTGGCATACATTTTAAATTGATTCTTAAGCTAGGGTTTTGTTAATGTCTGAGGGTCTGACACTATGGAGCCCTCGCAGGTATTATTGATGCTCTTGTGTTTTGTTTTACATGCAGATCTATGAATTCAACATATTATTTGATGGTTGTTGAAGCTGGAGTGGCCCCACATTAGATATTCAAAGCCCACTCAACCTATTGGGATCAATGACACACTCAGATCTGAAGACACTTATGTTATATCTAACTAGGGTTTTAGAGAACCCTAGTTTCACTGTAAATTATTGTATCAAATATCTGCATTGGATACTGATTATAACAAAGGAGTCTATTGCCCGCCCCATTGAATACATATTTCTTTTGTGCAATCTGTTTTGTCTCATTGCTTTATTTGATTCTGCCATTTTATTTTCAAGTGTCGTGTCTTTGAATCCACACATACAAAACAAGCAAAATCCCAAAATCAAACCAAAATCCTTGCTCAAAACAAAATAAAAATGAATATACAAAATAAACAGTGATTCTCACTACTAAGCATGAGCAAGTATCCCAAATAAAAGTGAATAAAAGAAGTGGTTGAAGAAATTGAATCCCTAGAATGGTCACTACTTGAAACCATAGAGTTATCCCCAATATAGCAACGGGTTGAATGAATCTTGCCTAGCATTGGGGTAGTTCTAAGCAATTTGCAAGAAGGGCTAGCTTTAGGTGTCATGTATCGCCTAATGTTCTAATCTAACTAAGTCCAACTTGGGATCATGATGAGCATTTGAGGATCCCCAATACAACAATGGGCTGAATGAATCCCGCCTGGCATTGGGATAGGCTTATGTCTCTCTAATATATTCATTCGCACGCATAGGGATAATGAATATTTTGGTCTTCATAACAAAAAATTTATCTTTCAGAATTCATGTATGGTCATTATACAAATTTTTATTAATCAACTAGGGTGTTTGAGTCTCATGGAAAACCTCAAAAATCCCCTCATAGCAACAAATTATTTCATCAATCAAATCATCAATTTTATTTATAAGGTTTTGTTCATTAAATGATGTTTATGAAATAGGATAGATACTAGATAAATATTAGCAATGATACTTAGACGGTCACTGATTATTTTGTGCTTATCATTTAATTTACAAAAGCTTATAAAGAAAGCACATACATATCACATCATCTTATCTCACATATGGATGCTTAAATGATTGATTCTTATGATAAGAGTTATTTACATTCATGATTTTTATACATTCTATGGTGTCACCCACTAGTTTGTAAACACATTAGATTCATTCCTTATGTTTTAAGTGATTAAAGCATACAGGTTCATTTGCATTAGCTCATTTCTCATGTAATTAATGCATCACATTACATACATCATCTATCATATCATAGCACATAGATTAAATGCATCAACAATTGAAACAAATTAAACATGCATTTAACACAAAGCATTGCATCCATATATGCATACATCACCATAGTGCATCTATACATCTAGATCATAGCATTCAACAAACATCTATCATCTAGCTAGTGCATGTCATCAGTACATTGCATCCATATAGCATAATCAAATAATTATCTAGGCATTGCATTCATCATTGCATCCATAACATAAAATCAAAACAAAAATATTTTCAAGCATCGACTGGGGCATTATCAATATCATACCTCCCAAAAAGGTTCTAAAGATGCCCTAGTTCTTTGTTCAATCCCAAAAGGCTCCAAAGATGCCCTAGTTCTCTGGTCAACCCCATAAGTGCACACATTTTCTCACCATAAGAAGTTTCATAATGGACATCAATGCATATTTGTCGGTCCAAAAATCTCAAAATTGCAAAATTAACAAAAAAAATCAAATAAAATTAAAATTTCAAGTGTGCCTCGTATCCAGTTATTTACCCTATACACTTGGCAGTTATAGCGACTTGCGCTCCATGAAATCTAGCAAGATGAGTAAAATACCATAAGGTCATTTGAGACAAATCGTCAAAATAACAAAAAAATCCAATTACATCAAAATCTCAATTGAGCCTCATATTCAGTTATTTACTCTATACACTTGGCATTTGTAGCGACTTGCGATCCATGTAATCCGGCAAGATGAGTAAATTACCATAAGGACATTTGGGGTAAATTAGTCATCATTGAATTGAAATGTTGCATTTCAATACCGAAGAAGGCCATGGCGGTCAGACTGTCCCACAAAAATGAGGTATTCATTTCATTTATTCTATGACATTTTCAGCAAATCATAAAACTTAGTGATTCAACACAATCCCAATTGGAATTGCTATCATCTTGATTCTCTAAGAAGGCCATTGCGGCCGAATTGCTCCACAGGATAGAGATGTACAATTACTAAAAATGGTTGAATCACAACTAAAATGGGACCTACCATATAACAAAAAAAAACTCTTAAAACATCTAAATCAATCATCTTGGTCAAGCTACTCATCGCTTTATTCATTTTCCTTCCCTCATCGACTCGTCATTTGAGGGGGTAGTCATAATATCAACAATCATAATCAAAATCAACAAAGGATCACTCGATCATATCAAATTACGTTCATCTTACGAATAATTGTTAACATCTATTATAATCTTACCCTATTGCTTGGGGTAAAAGCAAATATGTTGATTTAAACCTTTGATGATCTGGCTTTTGGTCCTTTGCGAATGCTAAGCAATGCGACCCGATGGACTTTAAATTCTTATACAAATTTAAGCCTTCCATCCAATTGGAAGTAATGATTCTAAGATGTGCGCCTTTCGTATGACTAGGATATCTAATGTTGATCAGATCAATGATCATCACACACCCTACAATGTGGTCCTAAGTGGTCTATTTTTGCTCAATGCTATATTTTTCCACAACGCATCCCAAAAAGAGGCATCTATAGACACCTAAAATACGTCATGTTTAGGAGACTACTTATATGGACACATCCAAAGACCATATGACTAATATTGGACCTTTCCAAGAGCTAGCAGTGGTCATAACCACTCACAAGGGGTAGTTCTGGTCCATTTAGGCTTGGTTGCTATTGACCAGAGCAGCCGCCAATCTTGGTCATTGAAGCTCAAAGCGACCATCGCTAGTCGTTGTTGTGGACAACGGCTAGAATTGAAAGACAAACTGATTGTGAATGAGGGCCCAAATCATGGATAATGATTACAGTTACATTTTTTATGAGCAATTTTTGGCATGGATCTCTTAGAGATCCTCCTAAATGTTCCTTTCATGCAAATATGTGACTGAGTCTTCCCCTCCAACGGCTAGTTACATACAGATCTGGATCTTGTCTTCTCTATGAAGCTAAGATCTAGATCTGGGAGGTCTACATATGCATCCTCCCAAGAAAAAGAAAAATATATCACGATCAAAGTTTTTATGCAACGAAACCCTAATGAATTGGAGAGTGATTCTACATCCCCTTGAGGAATAATGAAGTGTTGTCCAATTGAGCAACAACAATGCACGATTCAAGCATTCAGTTGAACACGTTTTTCATCGCCAATCAGTCTCTGGACACTAAGATGACCCTTGAACATCAATTTTGATGAGGTATTGAGCCTCGTAAAACCTAGTTCGAGAGGCAAAATAGCACAGTTTGTGGCCATTGTCTTCGATAGTGACCTGCAATCACGACCGTCTTGAGCAACAATGGATAGGTTTTGAGGTACTTTTTCTCGAGTTTTAGCATAGGTTTCTCATTTTTCTTGCTTTATCAATTAATCTTAGCATATATCTATCTTTTTATTGCATTTGCACAGTAGTTTCTAAGTTATTTATGCATTCCTGGTTGTCCTTGCATAATTATGCTTCTGTCATTTCTTGCAGATCTTCAAAAGGAAGCCTCATCATGAGAGGTCGCATATTCTACTGATCATTCTCTGTTGTTTCTTGTACGTAGATCACATGTTCCTGGACCAGTTCAAAGCATCTTTGGCATCTAATCCCTCCGAGCAAGTTAGAAGAAGGTATTAGTAAGCCCTTGAACAAATTCATGTATGAGTCTGGGAGGCCTACGGAGTGCACCATCCCCTTCAGGGGTTATTTCCATTTGTAATCATTGTATCAAGCAATCGGTATCCCTAAGAGGGACCTATCTATAACTGAAGTTCCAAATGAATTAATAAAAGAGATCTCATGTTTTTATTAATTCTTTGTCTTTCATGCTTTCATGGTTTTGTGCTTGATGTAATGATGCAAATAGATTATGTGTATGCTTTTTAGGATCATACATGTAGAAGTCAGGATGCAAGCACCAATACGGGAGTCAGGTGCCTAACGGGAAGCAGGCGCCCATCAGTTAAGCGCCAAACGAAAGTCGGGCGCTTCAAAGGGAATCGGGCGCCTGACTTAGCACTTCACACCGGTGTACTATGAATGTTTTGCCTTCATGAAATCGAAGGTGCCAGGTCCGAGTGGGACCTTGATGAAAACATGCTAAAACACAACAATTTCTATGAAATCTACACAAAATACACTTAGAAACAAATATTAAATAACATGTAAAATAAACTGTTAAATATATATAAAATTCTCATTAAACATATACATCTACAGAAATAAGTGTCGCTATTTTATAAGGAAAGTGGTACAAAAAATGAGCATTTTCAAGGCTCATCATCCCCCCATGCTTAAGGGGTGGCACGTCCCTATGCCACTTTATACTGGTAATTACCAGTTTTGTTTACAACTTTCCAATAGGCCCTGATTGTTTCTTTCCTTTTCTTTTTAGTGGCCTTTGCTTTTTCCTTGTCTCTGGGCTTTCACCCCTTTGGTGCTTTGGGAGTGGTTGCCTCCTATTCCTACTATTTTTGGTGCTTGTTGCGTCGAACTGGCTGACTTGGCCCTGCTCTTTTTCTTGGTTGTTCCCTTGTCCAGGCCACCTTGCCTTTCTCAATATTTAAATAGTAGCCAGTGAAACTGGTGGCATCCTTCTGGAATGTGGGCTCAACCATTTTCTAGTATTCATGGTGAAGGGGTAACTCTTCACCCATAGGTACTGCAGATTCATCGCCAAATGGGATGCTAGACTTTTTAGCAACCTTGGCTATGGGTAAATCGGCCCCTATTGGGTCAAGTTCAGGTTCAGCCTTAACCTCTATTTCTACCACCAGAGGGGTTCTGCTGCTTGATGCCTGATCTGCAGGTGGCACAGGACCTAAAAATCCCATCCTCATGAAATATGCCTTCATCCTTGAAGGTTGATCACCTATCGACCCATATATGCCCCAGAACTGATGAGGTTGGGCAACTGGAATTTTCTTGGGAGGCTTCTTGGCCTCCTTTTTGGCCTCTTTTTCTATTCCTTGCGTGCCCTCTTAGAAGCCTTTTTCCAGTTCTTCTTGTCTACTTCTATATCTTCCTTAAGCTTTTCAAATTTTCTTTTTGGGCAGCAAACAATTTCTTTGTTGCCTCCCATTCCTCATCAGAATCCATTTTGATTCCTCATCGAATTTTATGCCCAATTCCTTTAATTCTACAACTCTTGCTCTAGTTCTGGGTCTTCATTGAGATGCCCTTACAACCTTTTGCTTTGATCTCAAATTTTTGGGTTGTATCTCAGGGTATGTTGGTGTTGCTACTGCTTCCTGGTTTTCAGTGGATGCAGGCTATTGAGCCTCTTCTACCTATGCAATAAATTGCTGCTTGAATAGAACTACTTTTTCCTCCTAAGGTTGTTCGACCCCTACATCAACTGGAGAATATTTTAGCTCTTCCTCCTTACCTAAAACTTGAGGCTCTTGAGCCTCCACCTCATTCTCCTCTTCATCTACTTTTTTTAGATTGTTTTGAAGTCTGAGGTTCCTCAACCTCAACCTCATCTTCTTGAATTACCTATTCTACAGAATGAGATGTTGAATAGGGCTGCTCTACTTCCATTGTAGCATCCACTCCTTGCTCAATTTTTATGTTAGTAATGGGCACCTCTATTGCCCCATCAGTCTGCACCGCTGCATCTACTTTGGTTGATTGCTCGGCTTCCACTACTTTGCCCTATAGTTGCAATCTTCCTATTTGCCCCTATAGTTGTTGAATTGTTTGATACAATTTATGCATCTTCAATGTAGCTTCTTTCCTAGACTCTTGAAATAGAGTCCATTCTTCCTTAAATTTGGCTTCCCAAGTGGAAGCCTGCTCTCTCAATAACTGCAGTTGTTGTTGCAAATCCTCCTCTTGGCCCTCCTATGGTAAATATTCTATTGCAACCTCCTATTGAGGAGTTTACCCCTTGGAAATATCCTATAAAATTTGGGCCAGGTATTCTTCCCTGTTCAGCTCATCGATCATTGCTTCATCATCTGATGAGCTCGAAACCACCCTAGATGCCTTCGTCCTTCTACTTCGAGTTCTGGTGGAAATTGGCATGAAAGGAGGGCTTGGTGGATCCTACCTTACCTCATCATCGAATTGAGGGCCAGTGGGGGACAAATCCTATCCTGCTTCCTCATAAAATTGGGGAAAAATAGGGGATGAGGCTTGTCCTACTTCCCATGTATTTTCCTCAAGTTGGGATGCAGGCATCATCTCTTCTCATTCTATCACCCTCTCAATCGACTATTCATTCTATAATGGCACCTCTACTCCTTCTTGTGCCCCTAGAACTACATTAGTGCCCTCGATCTCCTCAACCATCACATTTCTATGTGACTCTGCATATCGTACCAAGGCCAAAATCAGGCCATGGTGAGCCAAGGTAGATGTTGTGCCTACCTGGTACCATTTGGCCTCATATTTGAGTGTGCATGCAAGGTAATATGGGACATTGATCTTATCCCCATGTAGTATATGGTTTAGAAATTAAAAGTGATTCAAGTTCAGCTTAGAGTACCTACCAGAACAGGTGAAAAATCATGTGATCTATTCGAAAACCACCCTCTAGAGCTCAAGAATGTGCTGCTTGGGCAAACCAACATGCATCAGGTGCTCTATCAATCTTCCAAATAATATCTATGCATAGAGAGTTGGGTTGTCCTCCTTGTACATGTGCTCCCCTATCAGAGGAAGGCCCATCACCATGGTGATATACTCTTCGATGACTAGAATCTCTAGTCCCCACATATGCATGACCCCATCCCTCATGGATGTTACAAACTCATTGGCTACCACTACATCCTAGCCTTGGATGACCAGTTGATAGTACTCCATCCATCCTACAACATCGAATTGGGTTTGGACATCCACAAAAATCCTTGAGCAATCAATAGGTTCACTCTTCTTCAAGTCATGGTTCTTAGATTTCCCCCATGCTTAGAGTGCAAATTCTCTTCAATTTACGATTCACTCAGTAACTGCTTCACACTCTACTTTTTCTGAATTGCCACACTCTATAGTTTCCCTCCTTACATAGTAGTTATTTTAGTAAGCAGTTTTTAAAACTAATTGCTTCCTTGGACGCAGGTGGTTAACTACCATAATCAGAAGTGATTATGGTTATCCATGTAAAATTTCCTTAGAGCATGTGCCAGATTGTGCGGAGGTGATAACCATAAGCATTTTACCAATCAGAGCCATGACACGTAGCAAAGTGCCAAGTGGAATTATTTGGGTGGCTAGGACTATAATGGGGGTTGTGCCGACACTTTTCCATAGACACACATGCATATGAAAATAATATAGACATAAAACAAAAAATTTAATCATGTACCTAAATTCATTTCATGGGTGCACCATGTGTAGATATCCGTGGTGCATCATTATTGGTCGATGGATGATGACTAGATAAGCCTCAATGGACAATGATGGCCATATTTCCCATACGATGAATTTCTCTCCATGTGATTGGTTCTTGATAGCTGCAACATGATTCATTCGAGACATCCTGCAAGGTTTCAAAACAAAGGTTAGGAAAAATATATCTTCATGGGATGACAAACATCCCCTCCTCGAAAGTTGGTTGATGTCAAATTTTAATTTTATCCATGATAGATTTGACTTTGCACGTGAGTGGGGTGCTGACGTGGCTTGGGCCACTTTCCCAATGCTAAAGTTTTATTCTTACAAGGTAGAAACAATCATGAAAATGGAAAGCAGGCACCTTTTCTATGTGGAAATCAGGCACCTTATTTTTGAATTATGGCATGTAAGTGCCTCAAAAATAGAAAGCAAGCACCTTAGCAATCAAGCACTATGCTTAACATGGAAAGTAGGCACCTTAGCAATCGGGCGCTATACTTAACATGGGAAGCAAGCACCTTAGCAATCGAGCGCTATACTTAACATGGAAGAAGCAAGTGCCTTTTCCTGACTATCGAATGTCATACTTTTAAAGCAAACTTTATACAAACTCAAAAATTATGTTCAGAAGATTCGATGTCGCTTTCCCAAAAATGGAAGTCGAACACCCTTTTCTTGGAAAACCCAGGAATCAGGTGTCGATCTACCAGAATATGGGACGTAGGCGCCATCTTCTTAACATACTAGGAATTAGGTACCTTCTTTCGTATAAATGGGAATCAAGTGCCACCTTTTCAAAATATGGGAATCAAGCACCTTCTATCGTAAAATGGGAATCAAGTACCTTTCCCATCAGTTAATGAAAAATAGGTGCTCCTCCTTTATTGCAACGTCTGCTTGACATGTCCACTTATATACGCTCAAGGTTGATCAGGCCTTTCAGCACTCTAGTTGAAGAACAGGGACAAAATCAACATCCACCCTTGAACCAGCAGTTGAGTGTTTTATTATCCATAAAGACCAATCCAAACACTCTTGTGCAGATTCAGGTATAGTATTCCCATTTCTAAATGGGGATAAGCTACTCCTACTACAAACAATTCTTCTAGAAATTTGGGAAGGTGTAGGTTCATGGATCCTATGCTTGTTAGGCCTAGGTTTCCTAGGCTGCCTAACAACTGCACTTAGGGCATCATTCCTGCAAAACAAAAATACAACTAAAAAAAGAAAAACTTTGAAAGAATAATTATTTTTGGGACTATGTGGACTACGTCCACATATTACTGACTCAATTTAAAATCAGAATCAATTGGGGTCTCCCCCATGCCTAATCTGGACTCAATCATGTATGCTTCAGACACATGGTATGGACGTAGGCGGTGACCATTGACTGTTAATGTAATGTTGCTACCATCAATTGTTCTGATCCTCATAGCTCCATTGTTGATGACTTCAGTCACTTCATATGGCCCCATCCAATGTTGCATGAGCTTACCTTTCCTTTCCTAGAATCGAGAGTCATATAGTAATGCCCATTCTCCCACTTTGAGCTACTTTGGCCTAGTGTGGCGGTCATGCCACTTGGCCCTTTATTTTTGAATGATCTCTATTTTCTATAGAGCATCAAGGTGGTATTCATCCAATTGATTAAGCTACTGAATTTATTCTTTCTATGCATCATCCAGATTTATATTCAATTCTACTATAGTCCTAAGTGTTTTGACTTCAAACTCTATAGGCATCATAGCATTCTTCCCATAGACTAGCTGGAATGGTGTGAAACCAGTAGTAGTCTTCCAGGTGGTCCTGTAGGCCCACACTGCTTCTGGTAATCTAGTGGTCTAGTCCTTCCTATGTTGTTGCACTATCTTTGTTAGGATATTTTCCAACTCTCGGTTGGTTACTTCAACTTGTCCATTCACCTATGGATGGTAGGGAGTGGTTTTGTTATGCCTGATTTTATATTGTTGCATGAGTTCCTGAATCATATTTGAAGTAAATTGGGGTCCTTGATCAGTTGTGATCTCTCTTGGAACCCCAAACCTTGTAAAAATAGATGAATACAAGAAGTCTGCTATAGTCTTCTCTTTTGAATCATGCAAAGCCTGCACTTCAACCCACTTGGTCACATAGTCAGTACAAACTAAGATAAACCTCTTACCTATTGACTATGGATTAATGGGTCCTACGAAGTCCATCCCCCATTTATCAAATGGCTCTATGTGAACATGTGGTTGGAGTGGCATCTCATCTCTGAGAGTAGGTCTACCCATCCTCTGACATTGATCACACTAGCTCACATGCTTGGCTGCATCTTTGAATAGTGTAGGCCAGTAATAACCAACCTGCAACACTTTATATGCAGTCATTTTTCCTGCAAAATGGCCACCACAAGGTTCATCATGGCAAGCCTTCAATATTTCTATTATCTCATTCTCAGCAACACATCTTCTCATGATCTGATCAAGCCCTATTTTAAATAGGCACCCATCAATCCATGAGAAGTCTACACTTTTCTCAATTAAAGTTTATTTTTCATGAGGTAAAAGTGTAGGGGATACTTTACCAATGGCTAAATAATTAGCCATATCTACATACCATGGTATCTATTCATTCAGAGCAAACAAATGCTCATCTAGAAATTTGTCATCTATAGTTGCATCATCTGGAGGTGTCAACCTGGACAAGAAATCAACTACCACATTGTCTTTACCTAGCTTATCTACTATTGTCACATCAAACTCCTACAGAAGCAACAACCATATAATAATTCTACCACTAATCCTAGGTTTATTTGTCAAGTATCTGATAGTTGAGTGATCAATATGTACAAAAACCTGATATCCTATAATATAATGATAAAATTTGTTAAGAGCATGTATAACTGCAAGAAACTCTTTTTTTGTGATAGTATAATTAAATTCAGCACCTGTGAGGTGTTTACTGACATAATAGATGGCATAAAAATCATCACCATACTTCTATCCCAGCACTGATCCTATTGCATTGTTAGATGCATCAACATATATGTGAAAAGGTATGGTCCAATTTGGACCTCTCAATACTAGGGCAGTAATCAATTTTTCCTTTAAGGTGTTAAATGCTTGTTCACGTTCCTCTATCCAGACAAACTCTATGTCCTTTGATAACAATGTGCTCAGGGGTTTAGCAGTTTTGCTAAAGTCTACTATAAACCTCCTATAGTAACCAACTGATCCCAGGAAACTACGGATATCCTTCTATGTTTTGGGAGTAGGCAGGTTTTGGATAACTTCTATCTTCTTCCTATCCACTTTGATCCCATCTACAGAAATGTGATGTCCTAAAACTATCCCTTCCTACATTAGCATGTAACATTTCTCATTGTTGAGGGACAGGTTAGTTTCCTCACACCTCTCAAGTGTTTTCTCCAAATTTTCTATGGCTATTTCAAAATTTTCACCATATACAATGAAATCATCCATGTATACCTCCATAGTTTCTCCAATCATGTCAGAGAATATGCTCAAAATTACCCTCTAAAATGTGGTAGGTGCATTGCATAGACCAAAAGGTAAAACTCTATAAGCAAAAGTCCCCCAAGGGCAAGTAAATATGGTTTTATCTTGATCTTCTTCCCCTATTTGGATCTGATTGTATCCACTAAACCCATCCAGGAAAGAAAAATACTTCTTACCTGCTAAGGTGTCAAGGACCTGATCTATGAAGGGTAAAGGGAAGTGGTCTTTCTTAGTTGCTTTATTCAACAACCTATAATCCACACAAATTCACCACTTGCCATTTTTCTTGGGCACCACCACCAAAGGTGATACCCATTCACTATCTAAAATGGGGTAAATGAACCCAACTATGAGGAGTTTCTGCAATTCAATTTTGATAATTTCCTTCATTGTTGGATTCATTCTTCTCTATGGTTGTCTTATTGGTTTAACCTGGTCTTCCAGATATATCCTATGAGTATAGGTTTCAGGAGCTATTCCTCTCATGTCTAAATAGTCCCAAGCAAAGGCATCTTGATGTTTTACCAATGTTTCTTTCAGTTTGATTTGTTGTTCAACTATCAAGTTGTCATCTATGTTCAACACTCTACCAGGTGCAACCTCTATTTGCTGAATATGATGGTCTTTTCCTCCCACTAATGGCAACTCAAGAGGAGGACAGGAAGGTTCCCCTTGGAAAAAGTTTGATATTACCCTATCCTCATCACTCTCATCTTCCAATTCATCAAGTGTCATGATAGATTGGATCATTGATAGACCACCAATATTCTGATTTTCATCTTCAGGTTCTCCCAATACTTCTGCAGATTGTGCAGGTGGATGGATGATCAATTTTTTTATGTTTTATCCATAAAAAATGGTCATCTAGCCATCTCTACAGCTTATGTAAGCATCGAATATTGCCAGCCAAGGTCTACCTAATATTAATGGATATCCACCCAACCCAGACTTGGATTGTAACACTAAAAAGTCTGCTAGATACTCCCATGCATCCAC
The DNA here is from genome assembly GCA_028583015.1 of Wollemia nobilis. NCBI lineage: Eukaryota > Viridiplantae > Streptophyta > Pinopsida > Araucariales > Araucariaceae > Wollemia > Wollemia nobilis. Next base: position 681,793 of record JAQPPZ010002638.1, read on the forward strand.
TGTAACTGTGATATCCTCCAATATTCCTTCTAGAAGCACTATAGACCTATCTACCAACTACAAAATAGTCTTGGTTGGCTTTAGGTTAGATAGTTTAAGATTTTGCATGGTTTCTTTGGGCATGACATTAATGGCAACCCCCAAATCTACTAGTGTATTGGGTAAAACGCAACCCTCTATTTGTACAGTTAAGACAGGGCTTCCTAGATCTGAGTATTTTTGGTTGTAGGTGTTCCCTAACATGAGATCAACTAACTGACCCACCAAACTGATTGAATTTATAGGTTTTCTTCCTAGTTTCTTCAGGCACAATTCTCTTATGGCCTTGCCATAGATAGGAATATCTTTGATGGCCTGAAAGAGAGGGATTGTGATTGTCAAGTTCTTTAGACTAGAGAGAATATCAAATTTTGATTGTACTAGATTTTTAGGTTCCTACAATATTTATGGAAAAGGTGGAACCTCTTCTCTATTATTTATAGGTGTTGATTCTTCTTCTACTTCTACTATAAGAGGTGATTCCTCTTTTCCTAATTCTATGTTTTCCTCCTCTTCTACCAGAGGAGTGACTTCTACACCTACTTATTTTCCTGACCTTAATTCTATTGGACTATAGTCTACTTTAATATTGTACATGGGGTACATCTCATTCTCCACTTGATAAGTTGGTTGTTGTTTATTATTTGGATTGGTTGTAGGTTATGCTGGTAGTTGAGTAGGCCTAAAAGTAGGAGGAGCAGGTAGGGTTGGCTGTAGTGGAACTGGAGCAACCTATTGTGGGTTTTGATTCCAAGCATTCTGGTTCCTCCACTACTACCCAGGCTACTGGTATTGCATCCATGGATAGGGATTATAAGGATTTGGTCCTTGGGGATACTGATTCCAAGGTTGTTGCCCCCACCAACCCATATTGGGTGGTTGAGCTTGACCTTGATTCTAAAAATTGTTGCCCCCATAAGATGGCATTCCTATTGGCATGTTGTTTCCCATAGGAGACTGCTACCAGTTTCTCCTATTACCCATGAAGTATGCTTCTGCTACCTCAGGTTCCTCTCTAGGTTTTGATAACTATGGACACAACTTTATTTTGTGATCCTTTGAACATACAACACACACTCAAACTTTGTTTTCTGGACATTCATTTCTAGGGTGTTTTCCCCTGCATTTGGGATAAAAGTAGGCCAATGTTACCTCATTCTCCTACTTATTTTTCTGAAGTAGAAGGGTGTCCATTTGAAGAGCCAGAGATGATAACATCTCGCTCTTGAGGTCTTCAAGCATGTTGCCTATTTCTATTTTAGTGATAGTGGTTGATTGTTTGATATTTCTAGGGATCAACTTACCTTTTCTTCTTGAAAAGTTTTGACACAAATATTGAATATCATCCATATGATGTTGATAAATATCCCCTCCAAAAATCATGTTTAAGGCTTCCAAAGATTCATTTGTAAGTCCTTTTAAGAAGATGCTTCTTAAGGACCTATCTCCTAGTTTTGAATGGGGTGATCTTTGCAAATTAAAGTTGAACCTATCCCAATATTCCTCCATAGATTCCCCTTCCTTTTGTGTCATGTCTAGGACTTCTTCCCTTGCATCACGTGCTCTACCAAAATCCTGGTACTATTCTAGGAAAAGTCTCTTTAATTATTCCCAGGTAGTTATCCATTTATCCCCCAAACTGATGAACCAATGCAAAGTTGAATCATCAAGAGTGGAAGGGAATAATTTTAGTTTTTGAGCATCAATGGTGTAATCCATAGATCTGCATAAAACATCAAATTTAAATAGAAATAGATCTGGATCTTCTATTGGTAGTCCTCTAAAGGTTGGAAGGTGGGCAGGGGAGATATGCTTCATCTTGTGATCTCCCACTACCTCTCCTATGGGAAAATTGAAACTAGTGGATGCTTCCTCTGCATCAACCATCTTGTCTGTGAATAGGGTATCTACACCAACTATGTTCAAAGCAACTTTCAAGGCCTCTAGTTCATTTCTCTTATCCTACAGAAGGATTACTAAATCTATGTTTGATATAGTTCCTTCTCTAACTACTTGCCAACATTGAAAGTTTAATAAGTCTTCCTCAGACTGAACTCTACTTATCTTCGATCCTTCTCTATGATGTTGTTGATTTGTTTTAGAAGGATCCTATGCAAATAATGGGTGTTCTCTCCAATGCATAGGTGGAGATTGTGGAGAAGAGGATTCAATCTCAGGATCAGGTACAACTGAAGCAGAAGACTTTTGAGAAATATCCTTATTTTTAACAAAATGATCATTCGGTCCTCTATTCTTAGGTGGACTCATACAAAGCTTTAGGAATGGAGGTTCTGTAGGTAGCAACCTAAACTACAACTAACATGCTTCCTTCAGAACAAGAAATTACAATAGGCTACTCCCTAAAAATGGTGCCAAAATTTTGGGCAAAAACATTGGTTAGTTTTCTACGTTTAAGTTCACTGCCTCATTTAATTTGTCAACCCAGGGTAGCTCGTAGACTTGTGAGCAACCTTGCACAATATATGCTTATAATTTCCTCCACAGAGATGAGTCCCTCAGATTTATGGTTTGGGGGTGTTGGTGTTCATTGAAGTTCTAATTTTGATTTCCAAACCACTAATCTATCCTACGTTTATGAAAACATGCCTAAATTACATTCAAAAATTAAAACTACACATTGCTAGAATTTACAAAAAATAGAGGAAAATACAAGAATTTAAATTAATCTACAAAAATAAAATAAAATTAAAGAAAATAGAAAATAGGGGAAAGGAAAGGGAAGAACGTTATTGAGAGTGGGCCCACGCTTCCAGTAGGTTCTACCCATATTAAATCATTCATCGGATGCTTAGTCGATTTAACCAGAAATGACTCAGAAAATATTTATTAAAACTTGCAGCAGAAAATATACAAGGGAAATCTGGGATCACGTTTTTAGGGGTGGCCTGCATATTTATAATATATGTAGCCACACCCTATTACAAAATAGAAACAAATCAAAGTTTTGATTTTACTTTACAATCGCATGCATGAATACAGGGAATCGAGCAAAATATCAAGGCGTATTCTATTTTATCAGAATACATCTGATATTGGTTTTGCTCGATTTACATAGATATTTACATAGCAGCTAAAAAATAGATGGTTAGTCATCTTTGACATTGTCCCTCATCTAGATTCAATGCTGAAATTCCATCTACGCTCCTTGCTGAAATCATGTTCTATTTTGCCGACCATAGAGTCATGCTAGAATTCGGCTTCAATGGGAATCAGGTACCTTGTCTGTAGAAGTCGGGAAGCAGGCACCTTGTCTATAGAAGTTAGGACGTAGGCACCTTGACTATAGAAGTCAGGATGCAAGTGCTAATATGGGAGTCAGGCGCCTAACGGGAAGTAGGCGCCCGTCAGTTAAGCATCGAACGAAAGTCGGGCGCTTCAAAGGGAATCAGGCGCCTGACTTAGCACTTCACACCGGTGTACTATGAATGTTTTTCCTTCATGAAATCGAAGGTGCCAGGTCCGAGTGGGACCTTGATGAAAACATGCTAAAACACAACAATTTCTATGAAATCTACACAAAACACACTTAGAAACAAATATTAAATAACATGTAAAATAAATTGTTAAATATGTATAAAATTCTCATTAAACATATACATCTATAGAAATAAGTGTCGTTGTTTTATAAGGAAAGTGGTACAAAAAATGAGCATTTTCAGGGCTCATCAAATGCATGGTGATGAATATCAAAATTGAATATTGGTTAAATCAATGGCAGAGCACTTATAGAAGTGAGGCTTTACAAACAATATGGGATATATAAAAAGATACAATACTTTGGACTATATGGCTAGAAAGGAATAGAAGAATATTTAAAGGAAAGGAAAGCAATTTAGAGGTAATGAAAAAGAATATATGTTTAGCCATAGAGGAGTCTAAACCAACCATATCAAATCACCCAATCCCTAATTTGGAAGCAAATAGTCTTTATAGATAGAGTCAAGTCATTAAATGGAATTATGATGTTGGGTACAAGAGAAGCAAAAATAAGGTAAAGAATATAAAGTGGAAACCACCAGATGTAGAGTGGGTTAAGTTGAATTTTGATGGAGCATATAAACCAGGTTCAACAAGAGGAGGAGGAATAATTAGAAATAATAGAGGAGATATTTTATCTTATTATGCTTTCAATTGTAGATTTAAGATAAATAATTAAGTTGAAGCTTGGGAAGCTTTAGAAGGGTTAAAAATGTGTAAACAGATGAAATGGAATAGAGTTTAGATGGAAGGTGATTCTCTCATAGTAATAAATGCAATTTTGAGGAAAGCAAAATCTCCATGGAACATACAAGAGATAATTGTGGAAATTTAAGATCTTGCTAAAGAGCTTGAAGAAATCAGGTTTGCACATATATTAAGGGAAGGAAACAAATTTGTAGATAAGCTAGCCAATAGAGGGGTTTTGGTTGAGGATCGTGAAGTTAACATCTCATTTCCATGGTTACAGGAAGTAGAAAGTTTAGTTGAAGCTGACAAAAATTGTTGATTGCCTAAATCAATTAAGAATTACTTTAATATTTTCCATTGGTAATATATATTTTATTTTGTAACAATAATGTGTGTTCATTTAGACTATTTATTATAATTTTTGTGGTTACACTTGTGTTTCAGGAAGGAAACTAGCAATCCAAATTTGGTAAAGCGGACTATGTTAGTGCGATGTTTTGGAAATATTACTCTACTAAGATGCAAGGTATAGATAGAAGAGGTGAATTTTTGGAATCGTGAAGGCTGCTATAGGAAAATTTCAAGAAATATGCTAAATTTTGGAGTAATTGTATTCATATAGAGATTTGAAAAGATCCAAAAAATGAAAATCAAGAATTCAGACATTTTATGTAAAATGATGTAGGTTTCTAACTATAGCATCTCAATTGAGATGAGAAGTGTATCTATTTGTAAATTCTCAAAATCTAAAGAAGAGAGATGTAATTTGTTAAAAGTGAGGGACCTGAGTACAACCCCTTTTTATCAAGCAAAAAAAAATATAGCCCTCCCCATAAATAATGATAAAGAATGGGTCGCCATGCATTATATAATCCCTAATTTCTAAATTGAAGTTGTTGATGAGAAAAAATGCTTCTAAAAGAAAAGTCATTGAATAATGTGAAGTCAAAATCTAATTCATTTTTATCACTTTTTAATCTTTGAAAATCCTCACTGGTATTTTTTGAATTTATATATTAACCCTATCTTTATTTTTTCAAAAAAAAATCATAATTTTATATTAAGTAAATATGAAATTGCACTCTTCATATGCCTCTTTGGTATTTCTTCAAAATTTCAATAGTGACCTAAAATTCAGGTCATTTATACATCATAACTAGCTATCTTTGATGGCTTTTTAAGCCTTAATCCTAATATATAACTCACAGGATCAAATATAATATAGCCACATATAGTAAGATCAAGATAATGATTTAAGTAGAATAATATGAGCAAATTAATATGTAAATAAAGGCTTATAATATATAAAATAATATTCATTTATAAAGGAGGGGTGTTGATGGTTCGGTTACAAAATAGGGAAAATGGGAAAAACTGGACTATAGTTAATTTCTATGGAACACAAACAGTCATTACAAAGGGATCAATGGTAGCCATCCAAACTTTCAGAGATAACTACCCAGAGGACCAATGGATTGTGGGGGGAGATTTCAATGCAAAGCTTAGAATAGAGGAACAACAAGGAGGTAAAGCCATGTTAGAGGAAAATGATAGGTTATTCTCAGCAATAAAATATCAAATGAATCTAATAGATATCCCAACTATGGATAGCTCCATAACCTGGACAAATAGAAGAAAGGAAGGGGAGATAGTCAAATCTTGCTTGGATTTTTTTCTTCATGGAGGAGGAATTATACCTACATACCAAGCATCAAGCAAGGGTCATGGATAGGCTTTCTTTAGATCATTTTCTAGTAAGCCTTACCATAGAAGAAGATAATCATAAAGTTGCAGGAACATTTAAATTTGATCTATGGGGGCTGAAATATGAGGAGTTGGAGGACCACATAAAGGAAGGTGGGAATTAGGGAAACCAGAATTTGGGATAGCCCAATTCAAATTCCATAAACAATTGAAATATGTAAGAACCCAACTAAAGGAGTGGAGTAAACACAAGAAGGAACTTACTAGAATCCAAAAGAATGAATTCAAGGATCAAAAGGAGAATATTGTTCAGGAGATAAGATAAGGAACTATTACGGAATATATATTGCATCTTGAGGCAGAAATTGTTAGCAGAGAGGAAGCTTTGGAGGAATAAGAAGAGATCTATTGGAGGTAAAGAGCCATAGTTACATGGTTAAAGGAGGGGGATAAAAACATAATTTTATTTCATAAGACAACAACAAATAGAATACAACAAAATAGAATTACAAGTCTTACAAATATGATGGTTCAGGTAAAAACCAATGGAAGTGAAATGAAAACTATAGCAAATCAGTACTTCCAAACCCTATTCATGAGCAATGAAAATTTAAATGCAACATGGCAAGAGAAGATACTAGAGGAAATTCTGCAATTAGTCAAACCTAAACACAATAAATTATTAATGGAGGAAATTTCTATGGAAGAAATATCACAGATCATACAAAAAATGAAAACAAGAAAGACCCCAAGACCAGATGGGTTCCCCATTGAATTTTATCAAAATGTTTTGGGAAATTGTGGGTCAATAAATGGTGGAGGTACTGGAGGAAATAATATAGAGTAAGCAAATGTTAAAAGTATTGGATCATACTTTTATTTCTTTGATTCCTAAGGGCCCACCTAGTGAGATAATTAATAATTACAAGCATATTTCACTATGTAATATAGAACAAGGCTTATGGCAGAGAGGTTAAAACCTTTTTTACTAAAATTGATTTCAAGTGAGCAAGGTGGTTTTGTTGAAGGCAGACAAATTCTAGACGGAATAGTAGTGGCCCAGGAGGTGATACACATAATTTCCAAGCAAAAGGACCGAAGTATATTTATTAAATTAGATCTTTCTAAAGCATATGATAGAGTATACTAGACCTTTATGGAAAGGATTTTAGAAAAAATGAGCTTTGTAGATGGGTGGAGAGACTGGGTAAAAGCATGTACACAGACAGCATAATTCTCAAATTTGGTAAATGGAAATCCCTCTTCCATGTTCACAATAGGATGGGGGTTGAGGCAAAGGGACCCTCTTTCCCCTTACCTTTTTATCCTTTATGCAGAGGGTCTAGGGAGACTGTTAAAAAAAAAGGAGACAAGAGGGGAGGCTAAGGGATCTGAAAATAAGTTCTCAAATTGAGGTAAATCACCTCCAATTTGTGGATGATACTGTTCTTATTATTTAATCCAATATCTAGTAGCAAGAAACATAAAAGAATTTTTATATAGGTATACTCAAGCTACTAGAAAAAATTTTAATGAAAAAAGTCTCAAATGGTTTTTTTCTATAGACACCAAAATAGCGCCAATCCGATTATGCTACCAAGGCATTGACAAAATTGACGCACAAAGCCCTTAGGGCATCCCTCAGAGGTCAAGCAGTGGTTCTAAACCACTCCCAAAGTAGTTTTGGAAGGTCCCTAGGTCATTTGGGGGATTTTTGAGGCCTAGTTCCTATTCATCCCACCCCAAGACAAATGGCAATTTGTATTCATCCCACCCCGTAGCGAATAGCAGCATCCATCCTGGGGTGGAGCGAATAGCAAGTTTGATTGAGAAAAAGTCAAATCTGGACAAGTTGCCATCATAAAATGCCACTTGCCCTACTCTTAGAGGCATGCATGTCATAACCCAGGGTATGCCTATGACAGCCCTCATCAATGAGGTCATTTTGGGGAGATTCTCTTCTCCCTCCTGTGCATGTCGCCCTGGTGGACAAGTGGTCCTTAGGCCTTGCATGCCCTTGCATGCCCTTTGCACATTTGACCTCCTAGGTCTATAAAATGGATGACATTCTTATCCAAAATTAGGAGGGGTTTTTTCTAGGATTTGTGACGAAATGCTACTGAATTGTTACCTCACCTTTACTGTTCCCTTTTCATCCATAATTTCTCTTTAGCAAGAGAGGTTATCTGGTGGTACAATAAGGCACAATTCAACCCCAAAACCGAATCCATAGTTTGAATACCCACACAAAATTTACCTAAAACACTTCCCCTATAGTTTTGAATCAATACTCATTGGATTGGCATGAAAATTTAGGAGATTTTTGCGGGCGTCCCGCCCCCGAGCGTCCCCCAATCTATGACAGTCGAATTCGTCCCACCCCCAGATGAATAGAAATTCATGCATAATTTTATGATTTTTTTAATTTATTATTTTATACATGTCTATGAGATGCTTCAGTTCAAATTTTATTGCTTTTTGACATGTATTGACTGAGATATAGCTATTTTATGATTTTGTATGCATGTGGGTCCCACTTTTGCATGCAGGAGTATTTGGGCAGAATCTCTATAATATGATCATATGGGTTCTCTCTAAATATAATTTTATTATTACTCACCAAATTTTGTAGGTTTCTAACATGTTTAGATAGGATAATCACTCGTTTACCTTTTATAGGTTCACCACGGGCGACGAGATCTAACGCAGCGATCGAACGCAATAATTTTACAAAACCAGGTGATATCATACCAAAACCATATCCTTTACATATATCTTGATTTTTGAATCATTTGGAGTCCATTTTCTATCTATACCTCACATGCATCTTTTCAAGTTGTGGGGATTACATGTTTTAATATCATACACATATGCTTTTGACTCTCTCTTGCTTTCTTGTGTGCATATTCAGGTGCCAAAATGTGATAGGAAACATCGGAGGACAAGTATCACATTGACGTAAGTGGTGGCAACATTGAGCTCGCCCACTTTGAGTGTGGGCATGCGGAAGAACAATGGATGTGCACCACATTCTTTGAGAGATTGATATCTCTTGGCACCTCTTTATTGTAATAGATTGTATCAAGTTGATTCAAGTCCTCAAAGGGAGGCATTGTAACTTAGTTTGAAGTTATCTAATAAGGATAACACCCCATTTGCTTTATTACTTGTTATACATTGCCTCTTGCTTGCATGCTTTGATTTACGCTTTCATAGGACTTATAACGCATTTACATTCTGTTGCTTTGGTTGAGGTGCACCATTTTTTTGCTGCTATATTTTGAACACAACGAAGAGGGTGAGAGATAAAATTATACAATTGTTGAACTTCATGGAAACTCCTTTACCCATACAATATTTAGGAGTACACATTTATCTACAAATAAAACAAAAGGTAAGGAGTGGAAAGGGTTGATTGACAAACTACAAGCTAATTTGAGCAACTAGACACACAAATGGCTAAGCTTGAGAGGAAGTCTTACAATTATTAAATTTGTGTTATAAGCCCTCCTAGTTTATAAATTTTCTATACTTTAGGTTCCAAAGGGAATTCTAAAAGATATTGACAAACACACAAGAAAGTTTTTGTGTTCAGGTGCAAGGGGAGAACAAAAATTAGCACTAGTTGGGTGGGAGAAGATATGTCAACCAAAAAAACAAGGAGGATTGGGGATAAGATAAGCATCCCAAAATAGCAAGGCACTAGCATGGAAGCTATACTAGAGATGGATTACAACTATTGGGGGCTTATGGAGCAGACTATTACAAGCCAAATATTACCCAGGAGTGGCTAAGAAAAATATCCCAAGACTCAAAGTCGAAGGAAAGGGATCTATAGTATGGATAACAATGGAATTAGGCCAATATTTAATAAAGCCATACCTATATTGGTAATTAGGGGATGGAAAGGATGATCTATTTTGGGAGGATTCATGGAATCAATCCCAACCAATTATTTAGACATTCCTAGATATGGAGAGTTGGAAAGTAGAGCTCTAGAAGGCAAGGTGGTGGAAAGACTCTTACTATATGAAATCATGGAATCAACATGTGCTAAACTTACTACAATGGAAACATCCCCAAGAATGGCTAGTGAGGGGGATAGAGGAACTAATTGAAAAACTATGGAGACATCTCCAAAGACACCCAATTCAGGATGGTTCTAAGAGAGATATACTTGGATGAGTAGGAAGCAATTTGGGAATCTATAAGGCAAAGGAGGGATACAAGGTAGCCTATGGATATGAGATTTCCCCAGTGCCACTTCCATGGATATTTGTTTGAAAAAAGGAAGGATGACCAAAAATTAACATTTTTTCATGGCTGATTAACCATATAAAGTGCTTGGCATTTGATAATTTGATAAAAATAGGCTTCTATGGGCCTTCTAATTGTATTATGTGTGTAAAGGTAGACGAGACCTTGAATCACCTATTTTTTTGTGTTCTTTTTTCAAATACATATGGACCAGTTGGTGGGGGTAGATGAGACAATGTTTGGAAATCTTTGGGAGTTAGGAAAGCTTTTATGAGAAATGGAAACAATGCAGTTTTAAGACTAAAACAATGAAAATGATATGGAAGTTGGGACCTAGCTTCATATGGTGGGATTTATGGCTAGAACAAAATGCACGCATATTTAGATCAGAGCACAAAACAAGGGAACAAGTATTGGAGAGGATTATTAGTAAGTTAATGGAAACACTATCTATTAGATTATAGGAGGAAACAAACATAGAAATCGAGGAAGCGACTATTCTAAGGAGCTTTGGAATACCTATAAAAGAAAAACAACCAAGGGTTGGATGCGTTGGTGAGATCTTCTCAAATAACATAAAGTGGAGACCACCTCCCAGAGAGTGGGTGAAGGCTAACACAGATGGAGCTTCTATTAAAAACCTTGGAAATTTTGGTTTTGGCATTATCATAAGGAATTGGAAAAAATAACAAGTGTACTAGAGAGCAAAAGGTATGGGTAAGATAGTAAATAATGAAGCAAAAGGACAAATGATCTTGTCAACGTGAATTACTACAAATCTACATTTACATAAGCTATGGATAGAGATAGACTCTCAAAATTATGTGTTGGAATCTTGGATTCGATAAGACCCTTCCAAGTGTTGGAAATTAGGTAGAGAAGGAAGGTGGAAGCAGTTCAAAAGATTTAGAAGATTTTTAAAGATGTTTTGATTACACATATCAAGTGAGAGGGAAATAGGCTGGTAGATTATTTAGCAAAATGGGGAAAATAATTGGAGGATGGATAATATGTGGACTCTCAAATGGAAAATTAGATAAGCTAGTGCTAAATAATACAAGAGATGTAAGAGGTGGTATAGGCAGATAGCAGAATAAAAAGAGCAAATAGTGATTGTAATGAATTTATCATAGTTAAGCCAGGGAGCAATGGCCAAGAAGAAGATAAATGACAAGTTGTCCTAGTATCAAGTTGGGTAAGCAATGTTCTTGGTTGATTGCCATAGTCTCTTATGTCTTCATCCTTAGGCTACTGTTGTTCTACTGTATGACATTACAACCAGTAGACTCAGAGTGGCCAAGGTGGATGGTTTTTTAAAATAAAATGCACAGTCATAGATATTTTATTGAGTATGTCTAGATTAAGAGAAAATAAGCCTCCATCCCATAGAAAAATAGATATGTCAAACATGTTTAAGATGCCAATAATGACTTCAAAATAATATGAAGATAGATGGATGGTCTACAAAATTCAAATAAATGAGGAAAATTGGAATTCAACTCCGATAATATTGATGTGTATGGATAACTACATTATGGTGGCCTCAGGTGATGTTTTCAACAAACAAAACCAGTAGACTCAGAGTGGCCAAGGTGGATGGTTTTTAAAAACAAAATGCACAGTCATAGATATTTTATTGAGTATGTCTAGATTAAGAGAAAATAAGCCTCCATCCCATAGAACAATAGATATGTCAGACATGTTCAAGATGCCAAGAATGACTTCAAAATAGTATGAAGATAGATGGATGGTCTACGAAATTCAAATAAATGAGGAAAATCGGAATTCAACTCCGGTAATATTGATGTGTATGGATAACTACATTATAGTGGCCTCAGGTGATGTTTTCAACAAACACACCTATATAATATTTTTATGGGTAATTTTTTAGCCAGGAGGGATTGGAGGAGGTTTTTCTTTCTCCCTTGTTTCTTGTCCAACTCATTTTACTTTGTAATACAACTTCTATTAATATAATCTATTTTTCAATTTATCAAAAAATCATTAATTTATATTCAACAATATGAATGTAAATAGCCTAAATAATACCTGTACAAAGCATGTAGCACGACTTATAATTGCTCAATTATATGCAATCTTTATTACTCCTCTTTCCCTTACAAATATGGTACTTGACTCTTGCACTTCATAATAGGATATTGAATATTTGATCTAGAATTCTCCTATATGGAGTACTATATAGCTATAGTAGAATGAATCTTTGGATACTTGACTATTCCTTTCCATATGCCAAGTCTCATGACTCTTGGTTTCTCTACTTGACACTTACATACACATGATTCTATCTTGTATGCACACCTAGACATGAATCTTCACTTTGCACACTCTAATCTAAATACACTCGTGCACTCTTACATATAATACACTTGTGCACATAGACTCACATTACACTTGCACACATACTCACATGACACTTGTGCATTTCCTATACATAAACACTTATGCATTTCCTACACATTATTACATTAAATAAAATATTATTCACACTCGAAACTAAGATATAACCCGAATTTAAATATTTACAATATGTACCATTAAGGTACCATGGGGGTACAATAACATGTACCAAATAATGTAATATACTTCAACACCCCCCTAAATTATATTATTTGGTTATTGAAGACTTTAGTCTTTAATCATAGTCTTTGCCTTGATCTTCAATCTACCTCCTTTAGATCAATATCTAAACCCTTAATATGAGATTCTTCTTTGTCTTTGAATTCAAATTTTCTATTGCCCTTCTTGAAGTGATTTCTTCTCTTCTTGTTTCTTCTTCTTTGTTTCTACATCTTCATTTGAGATATATCTAATGATATATCTTCTAAGCATTGAGTTAGTAAATCATCACAATAATATTGTCCTAATTTCAATGATTCCTCATAAGCTTCATTCAAGTTATATGTGATTTTTTCTTTTTCTTGTTTCTTTTCTTGAAAGAACTCAAATCTAATTAATGATAAATATATCATTAAGCATTATTTTGAAGAAAAGATAATAGCATTTTGAGAATTCCACCATGTATAGAATATTTTTTCATGAAGATAACTTATAAGTTGTAAAATTTTCCTCTTTTGCCTTCTTGAGAAACAAAGACAATTTTCCTTTTCGATTGCTAGGCATTTTTTTCCATCAAAATAATCTATTAAGTTTTGATAATAAAACTTAACTACACAAAAACATTTCTTCACCATCCTCATTGAATGCATTCTTAATAATTTCTTACATAATATGCAAATAATATTAAGAATATATTTTCCTTTGGTGTAGACAATCTTGTAACTCCCTAGGTTTAGAAAATAATTCAAAGTTTCTAAATTAAATCCTATGAAGTAGTAATCCTTATGTCTCCCTAATTCTTAGAAACTAAATAATAAATTTTGTAAATTTTAACTTTCCTAAGTTTTTAGTGTAGAAATCCTTTTAAATCCCAAATAACTAAATTTGCAAATATTATTACCCAGGTGTTGTAGGTGAGTTGGAGAGGAGAGAGCAATCCTCCAAGGGAGGTCCCAGGTTCGAATCTCCACCCTACCAAAAAGTTGAATTGGGTACCCAAAATCCAATTGATAATGTTGGTGCGGGCAGGGCCGGCGCGACTCTCGGGTGACTTTGACGGTGTAGAACCCCATGTTCGTGGTCTCTCAGACCAAGGCAGCCCCGCAAGGGGTTTTTCACTTAAAAAAAAATTGCAAATATTAAAAAAACTTTTATTTCAAAAAATAAAACCAAACCAAATAGACTTGAAATAAATCTAATTGTATTCCTTATTACTCCAAAACTTTAGTAAACTCAAATAAACTTCTATTTCACTTATCACTCCAATAAATCAAATTATAAAACTTATCACTCCTAAATAATTTTTTAATAAATCAAAAAAACTTTTCAATTTCAAAAACTAACTTATCACGCCAAAGATCACTTTAATAAATCAAATAAAACTTATTACTCAAAAAATCACATCTAATAAAAACTTATCACTCCAAAATAAAAAATAGTTATCAACTTTATAAAAAATATTTAGTAAAAACCTAAAATGCTTATGAAACTTAGTAATACGTCTCCTTTATCAAAAATATCTCTTTGTGCAACTGCATGGACTGTTGTGGACTATACAAATTCAAGTTTGACTCCTCTAGAACTCTTTATGCAAGCATTAATGCTTGATTCCTTCTCCTTTCTGGTTCACACATATTTCATGCATACATTAGAACTTCTAAGTATTTCTTATTGACATTGTGCTAGGGCATTACCTTTATACACTTTTCTTCCTTGACAATTATATTTCATTGAAAAACACTTGGCACTACTATTATTTGGTAGCACTCAATACTCAATGATGTATGCTTGATAGTTCTCGCTTGACTCTCAATATCTTGTCCTTGATGGTGCTCGCTTGGCTACATTTTATTACACTTGACTTTGGTGGTGCTCACTCAGTTGCAGTTGATTACTCTCGTCTCTCAATATCTTGTGCTTGATGGTGCTTAATAGTTTACACTGCTTTAACCTTGCTCAATAACTATTGTTTGTCCCCTTGGAACTCATAATACCTTGCAAACATTTTGGTTTTCCTTTCAATGTTTGATTTTTATTTCTTTGGTGTGTGCTTGGATGTTGCTTTGTCTCATGTTCTTCTATAGTGGCTAAGAAACTTTAGGCACTGCTTAATACTACATTTACATATTTTGCCTTAGAAATCTACCCTAATAGTGTTGAACCTTATAATGCTATGCTTATATTCTTATATTTATTAATGGTGCTTCTTCTTTTAGACATAGCAACTAGACACTTCTTTTCTTCAACTTACGAACGTTGTATCTTTTCAACTGCTTCACTATTCAACATTCCTTTAGTTGCTAGATTTCTTACCTAGCTTTAACCTTTCTTGTTTATCTCAGTTGCTACACTTTTATATCATTATCTTTAAGTACCTTGATCGTTGCACATATATTACAACCTCTATTTATTGTAGGTGATAATAAAATGTTTTGCTTTTGTTGTGGGTGCATCAAATACATGAAAACTATTAGACTTCTAGCTTGTATCACCTTCTATGATCTTCATTATGTTAGGATAATGCTTTGTTTTATCCTCAATACTTTGTTTTTTATTTTCATCTTGCTCTGAATATCTTGTCTTCACACTTTTGCTTGATAACTTGTTTTTGTTTCCTTTGAGAAACAATATCAAGGTTTGTAAGAAACATAAATATTAATCTCCTATCAAGTTCAATATCTCTATGACATGTTGCTCTTTATATACCTATCTTGAGACTAATTTAACTTTATCAAGACTTGATATGCCTTCCTTATTTCTGTTCAGAATTTCTTCTATTAGATGGTTGCTCTTGTCAAGCCTCTATGTCAAGGTCAATAACATGAAACTTGTTGAAAGGTTTTCTTTGTCAAGGTTTGTCTTCAAGACCTGAACCTTTTTATCTATGTCAAGGTCTACCTTCAAGACCTGAATCCACTATCTCTTATTCAAGACTTGAACCTTCTATCAAGTTCAATTTCTTTATGACCTAAAACTTCAATATCTTGCAACTTAAATTATTTTTTCCTGATGAAATATTTCTACTTTTTTCTTGCATTTAGAAGATGAAATTCTTCTCTATATGTTGTAGGAATCTTCTCACACTTTTGACGATCAATATCTACTATAATTATCTTAGGTCGAACCTAAGAACTCAAACCTATAATGTCAATGTGATGTTGAATTTACTCGATGCCTCAATAAAAATCAATATGACTTGATTGTTTTGAATTCTTCAACTTCCTTATGAGTTGATAGAAATCAATGTCAAGGAATATCTATGTCCCTAAAATCCTTCTATTAATGTCAAGGGTTGGCTATGTCCCTGAAATGATCAACTATCTTAAAATTGATTCACCTTACAATATAGATGAGTCCTAGTCTTCACTAGATATTCAATCGTGGAAAGACTTTATAGTTAAGTCTTGGTCTTCACTAGTTATTCTTCAACCATGAAAAGACTCTATAGTTGAATCTTGGTCTTCACTATTTGTTCTTCAACTGTGGAAATATTCTAGCCTTTCTACTTACTTTGACCTTACAATAGAGTGTAGGTCTAACTGCCTTTAAAGTAGATAGACTCTAAATCATTTTTATCAAACTAGAAAAAATCAATTTTGTATGTAGCTAAATAAATTCAACTTGTGCAAGAAACTACTTGCAGTAGCTCTGATACCACTAATAGCTTTTAAGCCTTAATACTAATATAAAACTCACAAGATAAATTCCACTGGATCAAATATAAAATAGCTATAATATAGTAATATCAAGATAACGATGTAAGTAGAGTATTATGAGCAAATTAATATGTAAATCAAGGCTTATAATATATCAAATAACATAATAGTTGTAAGCTTACTATAGTAGTAAGGGCTTTGGCTTCTTTTTGACAAGTCCAAGGTTCAAACCCCACTCAGTATGAGGGGACCAGGATCCCTCATAAAAACCTGTGTAAACTCATTGAAAAACTATATCAAATAACATTCATTTATAAACAACAATATGAATGTATATAGCCTAAATCATACATGTACAAAGTATACCTACAACCTACAATATTAATTGCTCAAATGTATGCAATCTTTATTACCCTTTTTTCTCTTACAAATATGGCACTTGACTCTTACACTTCATAATAGGATATTGAATATTTGATCTAGAATGCTCCTCTATGGAGTACTATATAGCCATAGTAGAATGACTTTTTGGATACTTGACTATTCCTTTCCATATGCCAAGTCTCATGACTCTTGGATTCTCTACTTGATACTTGCATACACATGACTATATCTTGTATGCACACCTAGACATGACTCTTCACTTTGCATACTCTAATCTAAATACACGTGTGCACTCTTACATATAAGACACTTGTGCATATAGACTCACATTACACTTGCACACACACTCACATGACACTTGCACATTTTATGCACATACACACTTACATAACACTAGTGCATTTCCTACACATTATTACATTACATAAAATATTACTCATACTCTAAACTAAGACATAACCCTAATCTAATATTTACAAGATGTACCATGAAGGTACCATGGGGGTACATTAACATATATCAAATAATGTAATATACTACAACAATATCTATCATGCTAAGTTCTATCCTTAGACACCTTCACAATTTGTCAACTAGTATCCTCTAAATAACTAACTTCTAAGTTTTTTTAAAAAGTTGCTTTATCTGTGCTTGCTTTAACTAGAGTTTTAATCCCCTTAGATAGAGATTTAGACTAACTTCAGTGCATTTCCCTCATTTAATTAATGTATTAAGCACGTACCTAGATCAATCTGAGGTACCTACTTTGAGAGTTCATTTGTATAAATATACCAAAAAGTAAAAGCTTCATTTCGATCCACAACTTCTTTTATTTGAGATAAGATGGGTTGTAGAATCATGTTTTCCATCCTAAAAACACCAAGCATCTATTTTATTACCACTTATGAGTCTCCATAAATTTAAAAATTTTGTATTCTTTTTTATTTTGCCAACTGAACCAACAATTTGAGGGTCACAATTTCATCATAATTATTAGAACCTTCTCCCAATCCAGCCTTGAATTTAAAATAATGAGAGTAAAAAATATATAGTAATCCTCCTGCTCCACAAACTCCAGGGATCCCTTGTCTAGCTCCATCAAAAAAGCCCTAGGCCCCAAATTTATCAATATTTCGAGGGATGATTTATCTATTTACCTTTTTTGTTGTTGAAACCTTATAATTATTGAAACTTCCAATTATATAGGGGGAGACCTATCAAGTAGGCTTCTCTTTATCCTAAAAAATTATTACATTCCTAGATAACCATACTCCCTAATACAAAAACAATGGGATAGCTATAATACCTTTGTATGGTCTATTTTTAAACCAATATTTTAAGCACTCTCCTAAGGAATCTTCTTGTCATCCTATAGGAATATTTAACTGTGTTATAATCTCCCTCCAAACCTATATAATAAAGGAGTAAGCAACTAGTAGATGATTAATTATTTCATTGTTTGACCTACAGAAATGACACCTTTCTAGACCATTCCAATTTTTCTTTTGTAATACCTCCCATGTCATAAGCTTATTTTTCATGGCAAGCCATAGGAACAATCTTGTCTTCAACGAGGCTTTCTACTTCTAGAGTGTCTTCCACCACCATGTTGGATCATCATTGTTATCTTCCAATAGAGTCTTATACCCCAAATTTAGAGTGTACTCCCTCGTAGCTCCATTCTTTGTCCAGACCAATTGATCAGTTTCCTCTCACAACTTGATATGTCCAGCTTTAAGTCTCCCCACATATTCTTCCTATTGGTGTGCCTCCTAGTCCTAAATTCCTAACATTGTTGCTTCCTTCCATCCCTAACTCTAGTTTGTAGAATATTTTTGGATCAGCTTCTTGGGCGATATTTCCAATCCCCTAGGCTCTTATAGTCTAAATTACATTATTTGGCAATTTATGCATGTCACCACAACCAATCCAAGGGTCTAATCCTAGTCTTATCCTTGAACCATCCTATTGTAAAAAAAAATTGTGTCCCTTAATATGAGTCACACCACAATGTTTTCTTGGTCACAAGCAATATTACAGACTTTGGTGGATCTTCCTCTTTAACTCAAGAATAGATTATCTAATGATTATAAATAGACTTAGTTGGGTAAGGATGCCCCAAAGATGAGCCTAAATAAAAACTATTAAGCCCATGCTCATCCATATTGTAAAGTATTTGATATTCTTTGACCAATATTTACATAAACCTACTAATTATGCTTCTACTAGTAGACAAGTGCCTTATCCATTACAATTATAGAAAATATTATGACAATTTATATGAAAAGAGATAAAACTAAAGGAGTAACTAGAGTAATTATACATGTTCAAATTATGTAATAGTTATAATTAATTACCAGTGATAGAATAGATAATTACGCATTCAAATGATGTAATATACAAATATGAAACAGATACATAATTGACATTGAATTTCCAATAGAAGGAAGTTTGATTTGTATTAAAATTTTGGAAGACCTTACATAATTTTGAATGCTCAATTCTCATAAATCAAATACAAATAATTCACTCTGTTCAAATGATGTAATAGAGGATTTCAACTCTCTATCCTAAAAGTAGTGACAAAGAGCTTTTGAGCTTCCAATCCAATCATTGGAAATTATCTCAGCTAACTAGGTGCTTCTCTACCAAAACCTGCACAATTAAGGGGAGGAATGAGGGTTGATAACAAAATACAATACACAAAAGGAATACAATGGCAAAGCAAGGACACTCAAAAATACCTCTAGTAAAAAATGGTAATGCAAGTCTTGATCCTTATTTTAGTTGCAACTACTCCTCTTATAGCTTCAAGGTGCCTTGTTTCTATTATATCTGGCTTCATCTAAGTCCTCCATTTGTCATAATTCTTTGCCCTTGATTTATTGAGTGCACCAAGGCATAATTATAGTTGTCTTAAGTTGTTTTATTGACACTTAGTTTCTCCAAAAATTTCTTACATCTCTTTTAGGTGGAATATAATTGTTCTGGTCTTTGGGTCCCACTGTTGACCTTGCTCTTGATTTTTCCTATGGCTCTTTTAGTCTTTATATTGTGGGTTCCATGCTACTTGTTGATGCCTTTGATTGAACTCTACTGAATTTATTAGTTTTGTCTATTTAAGCTTGACTCAACCCAAGTAGGTCAGCTATTTGTACCTAAGATTCAATGTAAAAAGAGCCTATGACCTTAATCTTGTCAATTATCTTTAGATATTTATTCTTGTTATGTTTTTTTAGACTCACTATCTTTGAAAAATTTGACTGTAGTATGGATAGATTTTGACAAACTAGTAAGTTGCTAAGCCAACTTATCTTCATCTATGTTGTCACATTCAAAATCTTGTATTTCTTTAGAAGTTAATTTATCAAAATTCTTTGCAATAAGGGATTCTTTGAAGATGACTTTATTTGTTGTGCCCAAATTTTTAGTTCCTTAATTGAAATCTTCCAATGGGTTCTTTCATTGATGTAAGTGGTTGCTTTGAAGAATTTATCTCGACATTCAAATATTCTACCATCTAAAGTAGCTACCTATTTGCCACTTATCTGATCATATTTTTCTTTACATCTGACAAAAATGTGACCTATGGCTACTAGTCCCTTATCTATATCTTCTGCAAGTGTTTTAATATTTTGAATTCTAGTCATTATATTAGTAAAATCTTTGATATCTCTAGTTATTGTAGGTGTTTCATTTATTAATTCAAAAATAATTCTTCCTTTGTAACTCTTTATGAAAATAGAGTCATCAAATTGTTTGGCTAATTGCATCTGTGATGTCTGTTCTCTGAGCCTACTCATTTTTGCTTGTAATTTCTCATTTTTAGTCTGTAGCTAATTTGCTCTGGTCGTAAAAGCTTGATTGCTTTTATAGAGGCTCTCTACTATGGCCACATGAGTTTGAGCTTGTGACCTTGCTAAGACTAGAGGATTTTCTTGGTATTGAATTGTTGCTTCCCTTGTCACCTTATCCATTTGAAGAGATGTGACCTAGGCCATTGGTATCGTTGCTTCAACTATTACAAGAGGTTCAGTTGGAATTTGTGTGCTTTGGTCACTTGGTTCTTCTACTCTGCATTGAGTCTCATTTGGATCCCTCCCTTCTATTATATCTTGTATCTACCTCTCTTCATCTAGATCAAAAAGTATAGCTTCTTCTTCTACCTATGTCAAGGTGAGGCTTTTATGAGTTGTTGAAGAAGGAAGGGCCTCTAGTCTTGGCTTTTTGCTTCTTAGGGAATTTGGAGGAGAAGAAATTTTAATTTGATGGCCCTTGAGAAAATTGGATAACCCTCCTACCCGTTGGATCTTCTTGAGCACTGTTGAGGATATTTTGTGTTCTTCTTTGTCTATCACTATGCTGGTGGGGATCACTTGAGGGAGAAACACTACAAGCTCAAGATTTTGCTTTAGATCCATCAATACTTTAGCAAGCTCAATAGGGTGGCCTAAATCTGTGTAGAGGAATCAGTAATTACCTCATTTTCCTTTGTTATGATAAAGACAATGTTATGGGAAGACTAAAAAACTAAAGGGTACTTTGTTTTTGCTTTTGTCATATTAATCGCTTCCATCAACACTTCTACTTGTTCGAGCTCTTGGTTGATAATCTCCAAGAAAAGGTCTAGATGTTTTTTAGGGGGCTTTGCATGAATCAATGGGACAACTGATTTGACTATAGCATTTCTCAATACATTTAAGTCAGTAAGATAATTTCCCACCATCTCTATTTGAGTGTGTGGTCTATTCTTTAAATAATTTTTTTATGAGTCCTAGAGATTCTCCTTTCCTTATGGTGATATGCATTGTATCTTCAAATAGGTCCCTTCGGTGAGTTAATATTCAATTTTTCATTTTCTCCATAAGAATATTATTATAATATCCATGAGGGTCAAATAATAAACTAATCCTAGATTATGATAACACAATTTGTAAACTGTTTTTTTTCAGAAGCTAGGGTTTTTTTGCAGAAAGAGGGCTCTCCAAGGGGTGCAACATGGAGATTGATGTGAACAACGTCTCTCCAAGATCTTTGTCAAATGATGGAAATTCATCGTTGGGTGTTGCAGGTGACCATTTACCCAAGACGGAGACTGCAACATTGTCATTTCATGCCAAAGAGTCTGAGACAGTAGTTGACTCAGGGTTCTTTTCTCCGAAAGGTGCATCGCATGCCAGTTATGGTGGGATTCACATAGTTTCACTCAACAAGAAAGAGAATGAGCTCGGGCCACCGATTTCTAGTTCTATCTCTCATCCCCATAGAGAGGGCAAGTCACAGGATGAGGAGCTCTTCATTTCACCTTTCAGCAACATGCTAGCAGACCCCCTATTTAAGTTCAGGAAGAAATCAACCCAACAACTAGAATGGGAGGATGATCATTTGGGGCCCGAGGGAGTCTCTAGCCCTGCTCGTGGATTTTCTTCTAGATCTGAGCCATACCGCTACCATGACATGCAAAATAGTGTAACTCCAGGAGAGGAACACGATAGAAGTGAGATTTCCAAAGGTAGTAACCCACGCTCCCATTCAAGCTCCCCCACCAGATTGGGTGCCAAGTTGCAGGGGGAGCCAATGCTAGCTCCTCTTATGCCCATGCGTTGCTCAACAACCTGACTTTCAATGGTAGCAATTCTCAAGCATCCCCAACAACTCAACTGGAGGACCTTCATTCCAACATAAGATAGAATAATGTTGACCTCGCACCCTCAACCCATGGACCTGGAGGATCCGAACAAGGAGGTGGTGACCAACATGTACCAAAAGAGGGAACCCTCGAAGCTGGACATGTAGGAGGAAATCAAAGCTCTGAATAGGCAAATCAGCAAGCAAAAGAGTCAGGTACCTTTGAGTTTGAATTGCAAGATGATTTTACTGAAGAAATAAAAGAATTAGAAGAGTGAACTATTGTTCTATTTTTTCTAGAAGAATCCCCCTTGATGAAGAGCTCAATCGATGGTTTGTCAAAGTCTAGGAATCCAAGGGTTGGATGATTGCCTCTCATCGTCGCCTTGGTCAATCCTTTGTTTCTATCACTTTCACCTCCAAAGACTCTTGCTTAAAAGCCCTAAGACTCGACACTTGGATGATTTCTAGTCAACTAGTCTTTCTTCAACATTGGGCATTCCAATTTGACCCTGAGAATGTGTCAAACATGAAATACCCCCTTTGGATTGAACTCCCTTTCTTAAACCTAGCATGCACAAAGTATTTACCTCAGATTACTGCTAGGTTTGGAAGGCCATTATTTCTCCCATCCGAGCCATCACACTTCATGTGCTCCCACCCACGCATCTTGGTTGAGACTGATGTCTCCAAGGACCTCCCGAGTAAGATCTTATTCAGAGCCCCTGGTATCCAATTTGAACAATGGATTAATTATCTCAACTTGCCAAACTCATGTTTCTACTATAGACAACAAGGCCATATGATTAAAAATTATCCGATGAGACCTCCCAAACAACAAAACCAGCCTGCTAGTACTCCTACTACCGCTACTCAACATGCAAGCAAAATAGTACCTCATGTTCAGCCTTTACAACCTTCTAGTTCTCATGATGTGACCTCTTTCCCTACTCATTCAGTGCCCCAAGCTTCTAACTTGGTAGTTACCCACATCTCCCTTCAGCCCCCTCCAACTTTTGAGGCTCCTATGGAGCAAACTCCTCATGAAACAATCGAGGAGGGTTGGGTAACCCAACATAACAAGAAACATAGGTGCAACTCATCACGGGATGCCTCCCCCTCCTTCTAGAGGTGTCCCAAAATACCAACACCTAGGAGGTAAGGAATGGAGCCATAAGCCCACCAAATCTTACTCCAACAATACCTCCTTAGCCACATGTCAGTCTAAGGGAACAGGTACTCTGCATGATTATATGCAATCTGTACCCACCCGGAATGCCTATGGTGCTTTAGCTGACAATATGTCAGATTGATGTCTGCAAGAATCATGTCTTGGAATGTGCATGGCATCACGCTGTGAGAGCGCATTTTGCTATCCGAACAATCATCAAGAGAGTTTGCCCATAGATTTTACTATTGCAAGAAGTCAAAATTTTAGGTTTCAGACTAAAAAATGCCCTTAAGACCCTATGGGGGGTTGGGGGCCTTGTGTACGAGTCATGATGAAGGGAGGGGGGCTATCCTATGCCTCTCTCAGGAGTTGTGGGACTCTATTTTATTATCAGGAGAGGATCCAATGCATAGAGTAGTGTGGTGTACAATAATATTTGGTGGTAGGAAATTGGGTATTGTAGTTGTTTATGCACCCAATGATGCAGCTAGAAGGGCAGCCCTCTGGGATTGGATGTGCTTCAATTTTCCTGAAGTAGATTGGATAATAGGAGGGGACTTCAATATGGTAGAGTGGGAGGGAGATATATTGGGGGGTGGCACTCCACTCAAACAACCAGAAGAGGCTAGATCATGGTCTAGGTTTAGAAGGGCCTAGAATATTTATGATCCCAATTGGAACAAGAGTGCTGAAAATCATGGGGCTTGGTTTACTTGGAGCAATGCACGATGTGGGGATGCTCTTAGAATGGTAATATTGGACCACTTCTATGTAGCAGAAA
Organism: Wollemia nobilis; assembly: GCA_028583015.1. NCBI lineage: Eukaryota > Viridiplantae > Streptophyta > Pinopsida > Araucariales > Araucariaceae > Wollemia > Wollemia nobilis. The sequence goes on from JAQPPZ010002638.1 coordinate 706,178, forward strand.
ATATTGATATACTCCAAAATGATTTATCTCATCCAATCTATTCAGTGGTAACTTCAGATCATCTCCCCATTACCTTGAGTATTGGGTGTGCCCCCATAAGGAAACCCAAAAATAATTTACCTTTCAAGTTAAACACTTCCTTGCTCAAGCACAAATATTGTGTTAATGGAATCAAGAAAGTGTGGAATCTCTTGCCAAGGCCCTCGGGAGGGAGAGGGTGGATTATGTGGTGGGAGGAAGCCATCAAAAGAACAGTGGATTACCTTTGAGGTTTTGGAAAAATCCTAGCCTCTCTTCGTAGGAAAAAAGAGAAAGAATTGGAGTAGGAAGTTGACCAACTCAACCACCACCTCAGCCAGAATATTAGTAGCATCCCTTCTCAAAAGTAGTTGGGTGAAAAATAGGTAGAGTTAAGGCAACTCCAAGCTTATAAAGCCCACGGGGCACAAATCAGGGCACGTCTTCAGTGGATTCGTGAGGGTGATAAAAATTCTAAATTTTTCTTTAATGCCATTAAGAAGAAGAATAGATCAGAGAGGATAGAGGTTATTAAAAATCCTATATCTAGCCTACAAATTCCATTGGAGGACCTCCCATCCTTCATCCAAGAGCATTTTGTAGCCCTTTTCAAAAGTGAAGGGCCCAACACAGAAGTTGAGTTTTTTAGAGAATGTTGCAAATAATGCATATCTCCCAAAGTATCTGAAGAAGATAGAGCATTGTTGGAAAAACCTCTTTCATAGGATGAACTTCATTCTACCCTCCTCTCTTTGGCAAATGAAAAAGCCCCAGGCATTGATGGGCTTCCGAGTGAATTTTTTAAGACCATGTGGGAGACTATAGGAGCTGATTTTTTGCATATGTGTGAGGAGGTTATTACTATTGGAGGCCTTGGGGAGGCCACTAATCAAGGATTGATCAGGCTCATTCCCAAAAAATATAAGCCAGATTTGCTTGTTGATTGGCATCCCATTACTTTACTCAATTCCTCTTATAAAATTTTGGCCAAGGCTCTGGCCAGAAGACTCCTCCCAATGGCTACAAAAATTGTTCACCTAGAGCAAACAAGATTCCTTAAAGGTCGCTACATTTTGGATAATATTCTTACAGCTTGGGAAGGGATGGAGTGGGCTCGAGCATAGGGGCTCAAGGGACTTTACCTTAAGCTTGATTTTGATAAAGCTTATGATCGATTAGAGTGGCCCTTCATCTTAAGCATGCTCCACTAGCTTGGTTTTGGCAATAGATTCATCGATATGGTAGCTTCCCTCTTTCCAAATGCTTCTACAAGAGTGGTTATTAATACAAAATTATCTAACAACATTCCTATGGAAATATCAGTTAGGCAAGGTTATCCATTGGCCCCCTATCTATTTGTAATTGTAGTTGATGCCCTTGGTTATCTATTGGAATCTACAATTAAAGAGGGGAGGATAAGAGGTATCCCCCTTCCGAATGGCTCCCAACTTATCAACTCTCACTTTACAGATGATTCTATGCTTTTTCCTTTGGTAGATCAACAAAATCTTGTAAACATCCTTGAGATAGTTCACACCTTCTATAGGGCCTCTAGTGAAAGAATCCAAGAATCTAAGAACTCTGTTATTCCATTTGGATTTGATGATAAGCCAGATTGGATACCCATAACATGGAAGTGGGTGCAAAGAGGAGAAATCTCTAAGTATTTGGGCTTTCCTTTTGGTGTTGACCTTTCACCCAAATCTATGTGGGATTGGTGTATGGACAAATTTGCCAAAAAATTGGAATACTGGAAATCTCTGGAAATGTCTCAAGCAGCTAAAATCCAGATTACTGGAAAAATTTTAGCCCCCTTCCATGTTTACTTCTCTTCTCTTTTGACTCCTAGCAAGGTTGGGTATGATAAGATGAACAATATGCTTCGAGAGTTTTTTTGGGCAAAAAACCTAGCCAAATGAGGCCTCCCAATGGTCTCCTGGAGCAATTGTTGTAGACCAGTTTCATGTGGTGGGCTAGGAATCCCCAACCTTCAAGCACAGGGCTATGCACTCATAGCTAAATGGATGCAAAGGGTGATCATAGGGAATGATCCATGGAAGGTGTTGGTGAGGGAGCATTTGAAAAACCCTCGGGTGGATGGTAAAATTTGGGTAAATATGTCATACACTGACGTTCTTTTACAAGCCCCTTATTTCTCTATAGAAGGTTGTAATATTCTCAAAGGGATTTGGAAAGCTTGGCAACAAGTGCATCAATTTATTTCATGGTAGACACCTCCAGAGCAAGGCCCCGCAGATTTCCTCCAACACAACTTATGGTGGTCACCCCTCCTCACCCTTGATGCACAACCTCTTGGCATGAATCCTTGGTTTCCTGCTAGGCGGCTCTTCAAAAGGGGATTAATTCTGGTGGGTGACATTTGGGATTTTTCTCAATCATCATGGAAAAATTAGAAGCAAATCCAATCAAAATTTGGCCTCTATCCTACTAATAAAGCAGTGATTATGTGGATCCTTTCCATCACCTCCCAGGTGCCCCAACCTCTATCTTCTCCACTAGAAGCTAGTCCCCATTGGTCTCATTGGAAATGGTTTGACAATCATGACTTTGAGCAGCCAGTCCTTAAGTTTTGGTACCAAGCCCTACTTCCTATGAACTATCAACAGTTTGCAGATATGCTCAATAAAAATGGAACTTAGAGCTCAGTTGGGCCACTTGGGCAAGAACCTTCAAGCTTATCAACTCTACCCCAATTCAAGGAAAGTTCTAGATTCTTCTTTGGAATGTAGTCCTTCAAGGTCTACCTACTCAGAGTAGGCTAAAATGGATGGGCCAAGGGCAAGGTGATTGCCCTTTTTGTGGTTTGGAAGAGATAGTACAACATCTATTTTGGAATTGTGCTCATGCCCACCATATTTGGTGTGAAGTGCATCAATTGATTTATCCCTTACCACTACCTATGACAAAGGATCAAGCCTTATTAGGGATCAATTTGATGCCCAATCAAAAATTTCTTCTCTCCATTACCAGGGCAGCTATCATATTTCATATATGGAAGACTCGATGCAAATCTATTTTTGAAATTGATCAAGAAGATATCTCTAATCTCTTAGTAGCTAACATCTTTGCTATTGTAAAATGCCAATTGCAGGCTGAGTCAACAGGTTGCACCCATAAGGAGAAAGCACTACAAGAAGAAATCATAGCTCTAAAGAGGCGTATTTGTGAGACCTCAACTCATAGATCAGATGGTATTTATAGATTACAGAATGTGGTAGGTGAATTAACCGAGCAACATAGCTCGATGATGTATAATCAGACACACTTGATGAAGCATTTGGGTCAAGTGGAATTAGAAGCCAGCAACACTCATTCCAATCCTCATATTAGGCTCCCATCACAGCATGAGGTGGAGCAGGCTCACTTAGACTCGTCTCCTTAAGCAGATGTTTTCCCAGCATGGCTGCTCCCTTGCAGTTTTTGTTTTGGCAGTGCAGTAGTCTCTTCTCAGCAGATAGTGTGCAGGTTGTCCATTAGAGGGAGTAACCCAATAGTCTCTAGTCATTCAATTTTATGTCAACACATATTTTTAGAGTCTTGGTGATGACATGCTTTTTCATCCCTATAACAACCACTGGGGATATCTTAGTTTTTAACATGGGTCACTAGGGGATCATTTGTGTGGTTGTTCACTTCCAATGCTTGTAGTCGGGTGTCCTGAGTGTCATAATATTTCTCAGTTCTCCTCTGTGTTGGTCCTTCATGGCCTCATATTGTAATACAATAGTGGGGGTCTATGTGTGGTCTTCGATGTGCTTATTTCTGGTGTTGGGTGCCTGGCCCTGTGAATGCACCTGTGTTTGCTTTGTCCCTACTAGAGGGAAGTCTATCGTGGTTCCGATGTTGTTAGGTGTTCAGGCCTGGATGTAGGCACCCAGACCATGGTCTACCTTTATATTGTATTTGTTCCCTTAAGATTTTGGCTAATATGAATTTGGCAGCAATTTCAATAAAAAAATAACCATGAGGTTTGTTTGATCGCCAAGTAATTTCAACAAAGCCATACAAATCCATTTTTTGCAAAGATGCTAGTAGGTTGCGATATCCCTTATATACATAATGTCCCATATTGCAAGGGATGTTTATTCAAAGTATTCTGACTTGCTTCTTCTCCGCTCTCGTTTTGGTTTTTTTTGCAATTTTCTTGACAATTTCCAATGCTGTGATTAACATAGGGCAGAATCTGGGTAAGGCTTTTGGGGGAATTGTAGACCCGTATATTCTTATGTAAGTGATATCTTTAGTGAAAATTTAATCCCTTGAATTATTTTCATGTAGGAATTAGGCTACACCCAAGCCAATTCTATGGGGATTCTTGTTACAGAGCTTGAGATATACAACTAAGAGGAATTTACCAAAAAATTGAGTATAATTGGATACGTCCTCTTGTATACATGGGAGTTTTTCCTGATTAGTTTCTTCATATAATCCTCCCCATTCTACAATTACTTTCTTATCCATGTGTCCTTCTATTATATGTACAAGAAAGAAATAGTGTGATAAAGGGGGCATTACTTCCCTTTATTCTACAATGACTTTCTATAGTTCTTGGAGTTCTCTATCTATGGTGTCACTAATCATGTTTTCCCACTTATACATGGTTGGTTGCCTTTTTCTATTACATTGAACTATTAAATACATGACCTCCTTTTCCACCCAATTCAAATATTTGGCTCCCATTAGTATATTTATTATATCAGCATAGTCTTTTGCCCAGGGATGGAGTGCAGACTTATGTACAGGAAAATATGATGATACAGGTTCATTGTAATCAAATAGCTTAGTGTAAAAGGTAGTTCCAATAATATATTGGGCTTGAGAAGTTGTTACCTATTTTTCCTAAATCACTGTGGCTTCTTTGAGGTGAAAGACTTTATTAATCTTCTAATGGAGTAATTCTGAATAGAGCTCGATCTATGTGATTCTTCACTGGTCTCATCTTTGGGTCATATGCCATCACTAACTAGGATAAAAGGTCATAAGATTAATAGACCTTGGGGTATATTAATATTCCCAAGTTGCATGTCCATTTGTTGTTATATGGGCTAGGCCTATTTCGAGCCTTGTACGCTCTTCCAAGGATATCTTTTAACAAGGTAGGATGGTGTTGGTAATCTTCTTCAGTTGGATGGAAACTAAAAACAATAGTTTGCTCTAATTTCCATCATTGGTCAATTGTGTATTGTTGATCTGGGCTTGATAGACTAGTAAACTGCCTCACTTCTTTGTTAGAAGCTTTGCCCTATAACTCTAGAAATGGCGATGAGTCAATTAAGATTTCAATTTTTTCCATGGTAGTAGGAACTCTAGGAGCAACACTTGATGAAGTCATTGTACTCGTTGAGCTCTTAGACTTAGAATGATCTCTACAACAAAGTGAATATAACAACTCTATATACTCACAGTGTGACTATAAATGGCAAGTCAAGTGTTTTTAAGGCTTTTCTCCTCATGCTCTGTAATTAAATCTTCAACTACTTTATTCATCTTTTTGCCACCTAACAACTACCACATTACTTTCTATAACAACATTACCTATATTGAAACTATATTTTTATGATTGATTTTTGTAATTGGTTGTTGATTTGTACACTTTTTATAATCCAATATTCCTATTGAATCTTATATATTTTAAGGCACATGCCCAATAAGATTTGAGAAAAATATGTACTCGTTATTGTACTTTGGTCTGCATGCCTTCAATTTCTATTCATCGATCTTGTTTGAGTCATCAATACTTGTTTTAAAACATGTGCCAGTTAGCTGGTCGATTTAATTTCATCACTTGATTTGGAGACCCCTTAAATCTACCACTAGCTATGTTTGCTAGGCTAAACATTTATGGAGCCAAAAATTCTTCATCAAGGTTTTCAGGTGTCGCATGCAAAAAACTCTTTTGGTCTTATGGTACAACTTGTTTGTTTGTATTTGAGAAAGAAACTAGATAAAATTAGTTAAAATAAATTCAAATAATGAACTTACATCATTTCAGAGAGGTACAAGTATTTTATCAGTTTATTTCCACCAATAGGATGCTAGCACCCGATCTCGAGCAGGCGAATTAGGGTCATTCACTTCTGTTGTAGTGATGCGCTCAGAGTCATCCATTCTTGGACCAATCAGATGCTAGTGCTCGATCTCAGATGGGTGGATTTGAGTCATTCACTCTCTCTTCAGCGATGCACTCTGGATCATTGATCTTAGACCAATTGGATCTTAGTGCTAAGGTTGTGGTGCTTAAATCTGGGCCATCTGCCCTTCCTTTGGTGATGCGATCTAGGCCACCCATTTCTAGGCCAATTGTATTGAAGCACTCTACTTCTAGCGACCAAATCTCATGGTGCCATGTGGTATAATTTTTCTTTTAAGAATTAGGTATGTATAGCCAAAGTGCTCAATTTTTTTTTTTAAGAAAGGGATGCATAAACATAAAGAAATTTAGACCTTACGAAAAAGATGATAATTTTCATTGGGAGAATCCCTTAGACATTAGAAACAACAATAATTTCCTAAGGTGGACTTAACATTGTAGCTATGAGATTAAGGGGGAGTTAAGTATATGCGTTGTTTACCCTTAAAGAAAATAAATTTTGGGAGTTACGATACATGATAAGGTGACCATGGTGGGGGAACTTATACAAATGGATGATGCAACATAATTATAATGACAAAACTTGGAACCTTGGAACAAAAATTTGATAGTGGAGGATGTATTTATGAAATATTAAGGTTTATGGGGGCCTTAATACTTAGGACTTTGGACATTAGAACATGATTATTATGCTTTAGGTAAATTAATTTTGACTTAGCTTGAGACCCTAGGTGCCTTAGTGGTACAAGTCTTTTATCTTTATCTTTCATCAATTGGATGCTAATGTTTGGGCTTCGATAAGCGAATCATAGTCTTTTGCTCCTTTTTTATGACATGTTGTGGGTCATTCATCTTTGGACCAATCAAATTTTAGCACCCAAATTTTGGTGAGCAAATCATAATCATCTGCTTCTATTGTAGTGATGTGATTTGGGTCATCCATCTTTGGGCTAATCATGTTGATACGCTCAATATTCGACGATCAAATTTGGATCATCTGCCCTCTTTTTTTTTAGGCTTTCTAAGTTGTTCATACTTGGACCAATCAGATTTTAGTGCCTGAGTTTTGGTGGGTGAATCTAAGTCATCTGATTCTATTACAACAATGTGCTCTGGGTCATCCATATTTGGGCTAATTAGATTTCAATGCCCAGGTTTCGATGGGTGAATCTGAGCCATCTGCTTTTGTTGTAGTGATGTTCTCTAAGTTGTCCATATTTGGACCAATTATGTAGAGACATTTGACCTTAATGATCTAATGAGCATGTGGTTATGTAAACCTACAAGCATTCATCATTTATGTAAATTGAGGCATGTTCATGTAAGCCTATAGACCTCTTTCATATTTCACCCTTAGTGGTATTGGTTAATCCACCTTTATAGACAACCTTGCTTAAAAGGATAATGTTGAGCATGCAAATGAAACACTCTAACTCTTCCTTTAGTCCTCCTTTTAGTGTAAGTTATATTAATAATAAGGACCTAGTGGACTTAGTGAATTAGCAATCCAATAGTCCTTCTTGATGGGCATGAAGAGGCAAAAGTCAAATTGTTAGTGTGTCAAGGACAACATACTTGGAACAGAGTTTGTTCCCTCTTGAAAGGAAATTTGTTTTTCCCAAGGTTTGGGTATGCTAGGTCTTGGTCGATGCAAGTAAACTTAAAGGTCATTGATAATTGTTCCTTCAAGGGTCCTTTGTTGATATGAATCTAAAAAATATATTTTCTAAGTATCATGTCTTAAAGCCAAACACTTAACTACCGAAAAAAAATTCCACTGCATTGATATATAAACATACATGAACTAAGTGAAATTAAATCTAGGCAACAGAAAAATATATTTTAACCTTTGTAAACTATGATTGTCCAATCTATATCATTAATTGTATTTAAGATTATTATCACATATATAACAACAATGATTATTTTGAAGTTGTATGAAATTTTAAAATGCACTGCATAAAACCAATTTCAATGCTTCATATAGAAATCAATTTACTCCTAATCTAATCGAGATCCAAAGAAAAGTCAAAGTTTTAAGGCAAGAGAAAAAAAAAAAAACAAGCTCGTACTGCCCTGAAAATTTATTTTGATTCGATGAAATAGCCATTCTAATTTAAACCAATCTTAGCCCAACCAATATTCATATAACTTGAGGTCCAATATGGTGCAATATTCAGGGAGAAATAGACTATGAAATGGACTAAGTGCAACCATGATTAGCATGCATAGATTGAACACAACAAAAATAAAAATTCTTATATTATAAAGATAGTCATTAAGTACATTGTTTCAGTTTTTACTTTGATGGTTTATAAGAACAAATATTTAAACAATAGCAATTTGGTTTAGAAATGTCATCCAACTACAAAAAAAATTAAGAAAGAATAGAGCTAAATGGGCCAACTAATAGTTGGCTTTGAATGTCATTGCCCAAAAAACTTTGACATCTAGTATTTTTCTTGTACTTAGATTTTTATTTCCCATGAGTGACCGAATTTCAGGTGGGAGAAGTGTTGATGTCATTGCCAAATTTTATTTACATGCGATAATTTTTCCACTTAGATTTTTTATTACCCCATGAGTAGGAGGATTTTGATTGGGGAAGTGCTAACATCATTGACGAAAAAGACCCCTTGAAGGAACAACTATCAACAACCTTTGAGTTTTTCCACACCATCCAAGACCTGACATACCCAAATTTTGGAGCAAACAAATTCCCTTTCAAGAGGGAATAGAATTTGTTCCAAGTACGTTGGCTTGCCCTTGACACACCAACAATTTAACTTTACCTCTTCATACCTAGTAAGATGGACAACTGAATTGTCGATTCATTAAATCCACTAGACCCTTATATCAACAAAACGGGTGCTAAGAGGACTAAGGGAAGAGTCAGTGTGTGTCATTTTCATGCTCAACTGGTAATTTATTATTATTATATTGTAATATCAACCTTAAGGTTAAGTTTATGTTGGCCTAAGGTTAACCTCTCATTGAGTATTTGATATCACTATAAATACCCCTCAATGAGGATCCATTTGTATTATAAGTGTGAATAAAATATGATATATTAGGGTACCCATGAGCAACCACCTTCTACTTCGCCTTGTCATCTTCCTTCATTTCTATATTTTGTTTACTATTACTATCATGTAATCGTTGTTTCTTATTTTTGGCATATGACTGTGGTGAATGCATTTTTTTTAATATTTCTAAAAATATTGTAAATTTGAACATGGTATTAGATTAAATTCTAGGGTTGCATCACTCATTCAATATAAGATATTTGTGTTGGTGATTATTGGTATCACATTCAGGTTCTTACCTTTTTTGAATATTTAAAAATTTAAATTTTAAAACAATTTTACCACTCTTTTTCCCACTTAACAAATTGGTTCATCTGTTTCATGTACAACCTATCTATTCATGCCCTTGTGAAGTTTACATGATCCTAACACTTAATAAGTGCCTACATTAGCATGGTGGACATGATGGTAGGTATGCATGTTCATATCCAGGAGGTATTAGGTTCACAACATGTGTTATATTCATTTTTCCTTCATTGTTGTTCCCAAAATATCCTCTTCATCTATGTTACATGAAATGGAGGTTGCATAATTATAGAGGCCAACCTTTTTTATTGAAGGACATGGGATCAAATTCCTAAGCCTCAACTATCGCATATGTATTTTCCTTTTCTAGTGGGTATACGTGCTAAATAAATGTGGTTGTAGCCTTTATTTAAGCACAATAGTTTGGTGTAATGGATTGACCTCTTAGTTGCTAGACATAGATCTTTGGTTTGAGACTCGACAATTTTTTCATAAATCTTCAAAAAAAAAAAGGCATAAAGGAAAGTTCCAATAGTCAAGTATTTGCATTTGACAACATAGTGCAGTGGTTGGAGTGGTGGCTTGTGGTAAGGAGGTATTGAGTTCAAAAATAAATGCTATAATTTTTTGAAGGCTTTAATGAATACCTATTATCGTGCATATATCAAAATGCAATACTTTCTCTTTACTATCAAGAAGCACCTACAGCACGATAAGTCCACCATTTCACTTAAAAGTAGAAGGTTTAGGGTTCAAGTCTATTGGCTCTGACCCATTAAAAAGTAATTATAAAATAAAAAAAAAAAAAATATAATATATATATATATATATATATATATATATATATATATATATATATATATATATATATATATATATATATATATATATATATGAGCATGACAAATCCAAACAGTTATATTAAGTCAAGTGGAAAACTTGAATTTGTTGGTTGACAATGCAACATCCAACTCAATAGCACCAAGAGTCAATTGTTGATTAGGCAAAAAATTACTAAGATTCAAACTTTGTTTAATCTATTTATTTGGGTGCTAATATACCAAATATTTTGGAGGCCAAAACTTTTGCATACAAGTATTTGGAACCTTTTTTTCTAGATTGCTTAGTTTTGCGAGCTCTATGCAGTGGGAACATCAATTTATGGACATGTTACAAATCTATTTAGGATTTTTTAGGCAAAATGGATTCATTAGGGTATGTTATATCAATGTGAAAAATTATAACACTTGGTCAATGCAAATGGAAGGATTACTCGAAAGTAAAAATCTATGGTTCATCTTAAATAATGAATTATATTAAGGTTTCATTGATCATAAACTTAGTAAGAGAAAGAAGGAATCTCTTTGACTTTTCTTCATGTCAGTGGAACTACATGTACTTTTCCACATCATAAAGAAAATTGATCCTATTAAGGTATGATCTACTTTGAAAGATCTCTATGGAAAAGTAAGTGCTAATGAAGTTAACAAGATAGAGATAGAGCTCTCCAATCTCAAAATTTTAGATTTTAGTAATGTTGAAGACTATATATCTCACTTCAAAGCTCTAAAAGTTGATCTAGCTATGACAAGAGGCAAGGTAAAGAGTGATGAAGAGTATGTCAAATCTATTACTTCAAATATTTTTTTTTCAAATCTATGACTATCAAAGGGCCACAATCCATCTCTCTTGAAGGACTTTTCAAGTTTCTAGTCCATTATAGAGTGGCAATTAAGAACTGTGGAGCTCTTTCTTATACCCAAGGTCATCCAAAAAACTTCAGGTCAATGGAATCTAAGGCTAGGGTTCCTAAGGGAAATTTTAGGGTTCCAAAGAAGTCAAATATTTGTGAGTATTCTAAAAAGGAAGGACACTCCATCAAGAATTATATTACAAGGCTAAGACGATTGAGATAAAATTTGTGTGGGTTGGACACAAGCTTTATGATGATGAGGATGAGGATGAAGGAGGAACTATAAATGCCCACTAAAGCATCCATTATGCATGGAGGTGTAATAAGGAATATCATAGACAATAAATGCACATTGCATAGTTGTCATCCACTTACCTACCAACATTTACTATGCACATGGTTTTGGGCTCATGCTTTTGCCTAAACCATGGTTTGTAATCAAGCACTTTGTACCTATAAATATGTATTTTATTTAATGGAATTAATCAATATCTCCCTTGCAAATTCTTTTGCCTCTCAATTTTGTATCATTTAGTATTAGAGAAGTAGAATGTACCTTCTAAGGGGGATTTCACCTCCCTATCTAGAATTCCATGTTGGTTCTCGTTAGTATGTGTTAGTTTTTGCTTCAAGGGTTCCATGTCCCTTTTAGTATGTCAAGGTTCCTATTTTTGACCTTTGGTTTGAATCTTATTTGCATTTGTTTCATCTTTCTTTGCTCTTTGATTTGGGTTTGTAAGAGCTCTTATTGATAGCTCTTTTAGGTGTCCTTAATTTTGCCATGCAAACAATTTTGCAGCTCTTTTCTCTTTCATTAGATTTGTTGGTTCTCATCCCTTGTTTTGGTTTGTGTTTGAAATCTCATATTGGTTTATTTTGGTCTCCATTCAAATAGTTTGCATCCATCTTGGAAAATATGGTTGTTTTTCTACCTAGTCATTGTATTATCTACCATGCCCTTGAGATCTTGTTGTTCACCCATGTCTTTGCAGCAACTCAAGGCCTTCATCCTCCTTTGGTGCCCTCGACATGCTCGAGTTCTTCATCCTCCTGGTTGTAATCTTAGCCACCCGATGTTAGCTGGTATATATATGCCTTATCGTGGTGGCTTTTTCTCCAATGTTATTGGAACCACTTATACAACCTTGTGCTTACAATATTGCTCTTCGTCCTTTTTGCTAATTTTTGGTTTCCTTATTTACAACTATAAAAGTTGTGGAGCTTTTCCTTCATGCTCCCACTTTTCCACATTTATTCCTTAACTTATGTGTTTCCTTTCCCTTTGAGAGTAGGGTCAACCATTCTTCTCATGCACACATTCAATATCAATAACCTATTAGAGTTGAATTGATGTTAATCACTTATTTTATAAATTAACCCATTCCCATTGAGAGTCAACTCGACCATTCTGCTCATATCACCTCATCTTTTTTATCTACAAATGAAGCTCAGGCCCACTAGATATAGCAAAATCAAATTCCATGCATTGCTCAATTGCATGGTTTATAATATATGATACACACACCCCTCAACATGTAAATCACATATTTTGAACAATCTATTCTATAAATCTGCCACGCCATAGCAACCCTAATGACTCACATCGACACCTCCTATGACACTCTACAACACAAAATCACATTATCTAGTTTTACAAAGCTTTATTGCTCTTCCCAATACCACTTGAATGAATTTTGGTAAATGGATTGATCATGATCAACATACGTGCCCTCTTCATCAATTTCTTCTATTGTAAAAAATAATTATAGAAGAAATTTAATAGAGTCAACATTGAGTGCTTGACTCTTTTTCTATGTTGTCCCTTTTTGTTAGCATCTTGTTTAGACACAC